>OU342642.1:22037500-23287500 GCA_910589605.1 Chrysoteuchia culmella | reverse complement strand
ATTTACTAAATAGTAATACGTGTTTGATAAGTAAACATTTATGTATGTGATAGACAACTCAAACATAATGTTGATATTAGGAAAACGCTTACGAATAGGAATCGACAATAGATTAACATATTATTAGTGTGAGAGCCCCACACATTCCCATAAGTCTCCGAACTCTTAATATGCGGAAGCTGTTAGCATTATTTGGAGACTTACAAACGCACATGTGATCGTTAAGATATTTTAATAAAACCGAACATGTGGGTTTAGATGGGTGTTTAAATTAACTATTAATTATACGGCGATAGATGCACTTGATATTTGGGAAATAGAAAATATTAGTAATGGAGAAAAAGGGTCAGTCATGATGAAAGTCATGATTTTGAAATACCTATTAAAGCTAGCAAGTCCTCAATAACAATGATTCTGAATCGTATGATAACTGCATGATATTAAATCACATAAATATAGTGGAAGTAGGTTTAGGTATAACAAATTTGACTGTGATGTAAAGGAAACGTGACTAAAGAAACACTTAATCTGATCACCCACGTAGGCCTTAGCTTGTAAAAGCTCAACCCTTTCCAAGAGTAAACGCACTTAAAATGCCGAACCAACTAAATGAGGGAATTAGATGATCACTCAAGTGTTTTCACATAGTTCAAGAGACGATAAACAAATGTATCACCATAGGGTGCTAATTAAGTGGTGCCTCATTACATTCCCACAGTTGGAGTGACGTCATCACCAGACGCGTCTATTTTGAGTAGTAACACATCGTGTGATGAAATGTCCCCTCCGGGTGAAGCGGCTCTTGGGCCATTTGTCATAGAAACATATGGGGAAGATGTCTGCTTCGAATAGCAATGTCAATAACACCTACAGAGTAGACAAGTGAATCACTCCGAAGTTCCGGTTAAAACGGCTTGTTCTTAATTACTTTTTTTATTATATTTTAATTAATGACAGTTCATTCTACAATTAATATAACGATTCTGCTTAAATTTTCTTAAGTTTGCATTCTTTATATGTATGTAAAGTATATGTAAGTATGAGGAGGAAGTTTAATTTAGTATTTTTGGAGCACTTGGCTTCAATGTCGAAATACTCGTTGTCCATTCTGGGATACATAAAGAAACAAAAATCTCAACTGTACTTTACTGATTTTACTGATTATACATATTGTTCAGTTCGGAGAACTTCAAGAACATCATATGAGTTTTGACTGCTACTCATAATAAGTGAAAAACTTTAAAAGATTATTTCTTAAGCTCAGATGGCTACTTCGAGTATAGTAATAAATTACGGTTACCCTTTTCAAGATAATCGTCGCACCAGTAACGAACCAAAAACAAAAAGCTTTCCCAGCACCAGAATGACACATTCATCAAAACTCACTTTTGCAACGCGCACTTTTGCAACGCATAATGAATCTAATGAACCCGCGATGCGCCGGCGCACCACATAAAAATGTGACGTAACGCCTTTCGTCAGCATCGCGGTCGCTGAGAATTGCTTCGCAAATGAATTTGATGTTGGTGTCATTATGCTTAAACGTTGCCTAGGTAATAGCTGCCTGGTAATTTTCATTTCCAATTATTTCGCAAATTGTAAACTTCGAATAAAAATAACTTGATTTTTCCCTTTCAAAATATTAAGTATTTTGAAAACCCTATTTGCAACAAGCTAAAGAGCTGCCTACAGTAAATCATTACAGAGAACAATTTGAATAAATATCAATGTAAACATTATTTATACCTACTATAGTTAGGCTAAGTGTGGCTTTCGAACTGGTCAAATCGTGGTCGCCCGAGGCAAGAGCCACGGTCAACTTTCAGAGGCATAGATAAAGTAACGTAGAGACATGCATTCGCGCCGGTTCGTTACGTGCCTACACGCTGCGAAGATGATAATTGGTTCGAACATAATTCAGAGGTTGCAACTTATGTCAAGTTCGCTAGTGATGCTTTATCGGTTAACCTGATACTTATGTATACTAACTAACTATAAGGTAACTTAAATCTTTGTTGATTTGGAATCATTTCCTTTTTAGTAACTTAACTACAATCTTATTCTCAATCTTATTAAATATGAAGACAAAACAGACAAATATTTCACCATTGCATCTTTTTTAATACTTTATTCAATTTGTGGTTTATATTCTCATGGATACGACAGCCCAACAGAATCTTCTTTTCATATTTTAAACATAAAAAATCACCTTAAGTATAAACTAAATTATTTTGAAACTTGTTCAGTTTTACTCTGTGACAAAACTGAAGATATTATCTTTATGAACTAGTAGACTATAGTTAAATGTGTAAACCCAGATAATAGGCCTTCGTCGCCGTGAGCGCTGTTACCATTTCAATTTCCCCCACATAATTGCATACAATTTCAAAATGCGTTAAATCAAAACTATTCGCAGAAATTCTTTCTTGTCTTTTTATATTCCGTTACTGTTAATAAAATATATTTTTAGAATTGGGAATCTAGGAACAAAATTGCTTTTCAAAAATTAAACATTTGCAATTAAACTAAGTTAAAAAATGTTACAGAGCGAGTAGTTGTGTGTGTGTGTATGTTAATGTTATTTTCTTATAGCATTAGTAGTAGTAATATTAGCATTTACTTTAAAAATAGCGTTGGATAAGCGAAAAGTTACTCTTATTCACTCTTGGTCTGATTCAATACTGTTGAAGCAAAAGCATTCTCTTTTTAAATCATAAGGATACATGTGTAACATCATAAGACTTGTTTCTTGTATTTGGCTTAAATATTTCTATTTATATCACAAATATTAGTAAACCTAGTGAGATAACATCAAAACTTACTTAAAGGCCAGCATTAGACACGGCATGGCTTTTAATCGGGTTGGCCAATAAGCAATGACAGTTTTAGATATTAAACGTTCAGGGCAATAATATACGTTGACTTAAATCAAATACAATTCCTTTACATGAACTTTCAATATAGAAATCCGATTACGAAATCAAAACGAAGAATATAATTATTTACTTTACAGAGTACAAAAATGGTCTAAGTAAATGTCCCTGAGGGATGCCTCCAGCGTATAGTTGAATTGCTTTAAAATCTACGCAGCTTATTGGAAATTGCGTGGCATACACCAATAAAGCAGATCACAGTATATCACTTGGTGTCAATAAGAAAAATTGCTTACGATTCCCTGCAGTGTTCGGTAGTAAATATCAAACAGACCTGGTTCAAAGAATTTCGCGCACGCAGAAAAATAATGAATGCGCAGAAGCACATGTAGCTCCATGAGTTTACCCAATAAAGAGGTTTGTAATTGCATGACGTCCAAGCAACGAGTAGTGAGCAAAAAAGGAGCACGCAACTAGTAAATCAGCAATGTATATGGAAGCTTGACCATATTTAGATATTTATTGGAAAATTTGAATTAAACTCGACATCCGTTTGGTAAATATCTGATTGAAATTAAGTATTGCTCAGTAAATTCCATATGAGTCGCAAAAGTTATTGACTGTTTATACTCGTATAACTTTAAAATTACTTTAGTATATTTAACTGTTACTAATGAAAGCAAATCTGTAATCCATATTTTATCTGTTGTTTTTATATTTTATCCTATAGAATCTACGTGATTTAACACGTACATTCTCTAGGACAAAATATTTACATATTGCTTCTGGTTTGTATAGAAGTTACTTCAATAATGCTAGTATAACAAAAGCAAAACACAACTTACCAGTAGGACAATCGCATTCATATCTTAACTGGTCCAACGGCGTACACCTTCCACCATGGAGACAGGGTGATGGTTCACATGGGACGTATTCTGCATCACAGTCCCTCCCTGTGTAGCCCGGTTCGCACACACAAGTGTACGACCCATGGGTGTTGAAGCATCTCCCATGGTGACAAGGTCCCGAACCACTCGAACACTCCACTACGTCTTCAATACATCGCGAGCCAGTAAAGCCAGGCGGGCAGACGCATGAGTACCCAGCCGTCGTTGTATTATCTGCCACGCACCGCCCTCCGTTGCGACATGGTTGCGACGCGCAATGGTCTTCGTGCGAACATTCAGCACCTGAGGACGAAGTAGAACATGAATCATATTGGACGTAAAATATATGAAATCTAGAATAAGCGATACCGTACCAACATGACATTTAACAGGCGTTCGTGACACATAAATCGCGTAAACTATATAGGACGTACTAAGATTTCTAAATATAGTATACAGATGAATCTAATTATTCATCAACAGTGCTTGTAACTACATTGAAAAGAGAACCCGGGGCATTTAACGAAAGTACAAACATGTATCATAAAGAACTTAATTTACATAACAGGTGTGAAATTTTCGAGATAGCGGTCTCCAATTTGCATGAATACAACATAATAAATGATTCTCAAGAGACTTTTTAATTGTTCGTAAAGTAGCTGGGTCGTTAATTTAAATCAGAGTGGAAACGTCAAAAACTAGTTAGTTAATCCCGTAAATCAAAATAATATAAAAATAATCATTTGGAAAAAAATATTTTAATTTAGTTTCCTAAAACTAAGGCAAACGAGACTTAATCTTTTATTCGTTAATTATCTTGAAATAAGAATACAAAATGCCTACCTAAGCTCAATAAATTCGTAATACGTCTCATTTCTGATTATTGCAGCGTTGGAGTCCATGACTACATCGACGCCATTAAAAACATGATATACTCGAAATATCAAAACTCAATTATAGTGTAAGTACGTTTAAAAATTTATAAAATATAAAATTCTCTCAATGCAATAGAGAACAGCATTCAATTCAAGGGCCCTTGTAAATAAAAGCTACATTAAAGTGCGTCATAGCCAGACGAAATTCATGACCAATTTAATCAGAACGCTGACTAATCGGCATGAGCTAATGTCAACGAGAAGAATTCAGCAACATCGACCGGAACAAGTTAAATTATTAACCGTTTCATTAGTATAATGATACAAACATGCATAACGATGATAAAGAAGTACTGAAATAAGTAAAAACTAAGCAAAATAGTTTCGAAGAATTTCCAAACACCAACGTTTAGCAATCGGAAGCTAAAATAACAGAACACGAGATAATTGATTTCCAAAAACCCCTTTACCACATTCACAGACAGGCCAATTTACTGAATTACACAGTTCTGGTGTCGAATTAAACGTATTACATGTAAACTACGTACAACGTAGTTCAGGAAACACAAATTACTGGACTTTCTACCTGCTTTCACTAAAGACGGTTGCGTAGATATTGTGACGGTGATAATGGGTAACAATCCTTGAAATCAAGCGGAGACCACCGGCAATTACGGAGGCGGTACTTTTTCCCAGTTGCGAGAAATGGTACGTGTGAAAATAAATTGTGACTCGTTTCCTTGATCATTTTATATTAGAAAGAAACAACTTGGAACCATACGTACATGTTATGTTTTGGCGCGCACTGTTCATTGAAATAAAACAAATTTTACGGATATCAAACGCGCTATATTTCCACGAACTAAGTTGTAATTGTCCGTATTTTTAGGTTTTTAGGGGTTTTTTGATTTTCCCGACGTTTCGGCACCTTTACAGCTGCCGTGGTCACGGGATGACCACGGCATAGCGCGTTTGATATCCGTAAACGTTGTTTTAATTCAACTTGGAACCAGCTCTTTGCAGATGGACATGAACTAAAGAAACTCTCTATTCACAATTTTCATTTTATTTTAGTAACATTATTAAGACAAAATTCTTGACAGGTGCACACGCGAGGCTTTTGAAAAGCTAAAACTAGAAGCAATTACTGGCGCAACTTTATGCCAAGCTTCCGCTGATTGCGCGCAATGCACGATTTAAGTAATCGGATTTTTATTATTATGATTATACTCATTCATCAATCGCTGTAATTTCTTGTGGATAAAAAGAAAATCAAGACATAATTTTAACAACCTTTTTCTTACTGAACCACTTATCTCACTAATATATTTTATCGCAAGGCAGAAAAACAAGAATTATATTATTCACGTGGGCAAGGTTATTTGTCGTGTATCCGTAGACTTATGCCACAACATTTATAAACCCTTTTTTTATCAGTAATACCTAATTTATTTCTGTGATTGCCTAAAAATAAGCTCAAATTATCTAATACTAGCTGCCACCCGCGTGGTTCCCGTTCCCATAGGAATATCGGAATAATAAGTATCCTATGTTCCTCTCCATACAATCAAGTATCTGTACCCCAAATTTCATCAAAATGCGTTCAACCGTTTTTGCGTGATTGAGTAACAAACATCCGAACTTGCACATCTATACTAATCTATACTATATTATATATAATATTATAAAGATTTGTATTTTTGTATGTAACGAATAAACTCAAAAACTACTGGACCGATTTTGACGAAATTTGGTATAGAGAATCCTTAGACCCCAAGTAGTAACATAGGCTATAAATGATCCCAAAAATCCCACGGGAACGGGAACCACGCGGGTGAAACCGCGCCCGGCCTCTAGTTTAAAATATAAGAAGAATAGCACCATTACATGGCCTGTTATTTAACAGAAGTACAGATCTTATTTCCTTAGATTTTCAAGGATGTAAGATTTTTCTCATAGATCTGACATAGATTCCTCTATAATTGTTTTCGACTAAACTGTTTAGTAAATACTGTCACTCATAGTATAAAACGATTAAAGAATTCTCATACACTCGAACAGAAAATTGAAAGCTGTTTCTTTAATTGTACAACTAGACAAAACCAGTCGTAGAATTTTGTGTAATTGTACTGGAACAAAAAAAAAGGTATGAATTTGAACTTTATTCATCTGTTATAAAGAGTAAATTGAAAAAGGCGGTCCAACGGAAATGATTTGAGCGGAAGTGTACGGTGTGACTTTCCAAATTTATTACTTCTGTTTATACGTACATACTTATGGTCGACACGCTTACATCGGCTATTTTTTGGGAACTTGTTTATTTAACTTCCTGCGCTAACGTTTACTTTATTAAGTTTCGCTATCTATTGACCTCGTTGACGAGGGCTAGAGAATTATTGATTATCATTATTCCTTTTAAAGCTAGCTAGTATTACAATTACATCACCTCCAGTACATAGCTTTTATTAAACATTGCATATCTCACAATTTATCCTCGAGCACCTGTTACTATTACACATAGGTATTCGAATGTGTCAGACAGACTGATAGACAACCGTAAAACCATTGTAATGAAATCAAGTATATCGTGTTTATACCAAGAAATATATTACTAAGCTGCAAAGCTATTACTTGAACATTTACATAAGCCATTGTTTAAATTCAAATAATACACTGAGACTCCTATTGTTTACAATTCAATATACTTCTTGACGATTTTTGTCTAGCACATATTTTGAAGCCATTAAATTCAGTCAATCAATTTTGTCCACATGAAGAATTCAAATGTGACATGCAGCAGATCTTCAAGGCTGATTCATTTTAAAGTTTACAAATATCAACTTTGTCTTTTCAGTGTCGATTTAAACACTAGCTGTATTCCAGAGATTATTGAAATAAATACTGACCTGTATAACCCGGCGGACAATCACATTCGTATGTAGACAAAGATGTTAGTCTACACGTCGCTCCGTTTAAGCAGGGTGCCGAGTCGCAAGCAGCTGGCACCCTGATCTCGCACAGCGAAGCGCTGAAGCCCAGAGGACAATCGCAGGCGAAGGATGGAGGCGCCCCGCTGATTCCCGGCCGAACCCTGCACGAACCCCCGTTTTGACATCGCGGGCTGGATTCGCTGTGGCAGGGGTTGAGATGCTGGCAAAATTCACCGGCGTAGCGAGACGTGCAGCTGAAACAAAATAATTTGTCGTTAATGGAATGCTAGATCAAAGCTTCTGTTAGATATGACTAACACTTTGGTATTGGGATAGGGGAAGTCATAAATGCTCATGATAATATCAAGAAATAAATTTTATTTTCGTACTCTAAAAATTTTAGATCAAACATACATATGATCAAACATAAATATGTTTTGTAATGGAATATATAGATTCCATAACTTACGAAATGGAACGTTTTCACCCGTGACTTGAAGGCCTCCCAAAATATCATATTAATAAGTATCATCAATCGTCTGAAATAGGTACTTATTATAAAAACTAATAACCGTAATAGAAGATTTGTTTGATATTAAAATCTTTTTACTTTTTAGCCCTTACTAAAATATTCGACTCCCTGTAGGAGGTCCAATGAATACCGCATGACTGGACGTTTAACTCCATGAACATGACATAATAGCTCTTCCAAGGTGGGTATGGTATAAATAGTATCTTAGTATTTATATAGCATATCCCAATGTATAATATTAAAACTTCGAATATATAAGGGACTTCTCAAGGGACTTAGAATATATAATTGTAATTAATCATGTAGGTGCTTTCTCAAAATACTACTTTACAAAAATAAAATTCATGATGCTTAATTTTTGAATAAGGGTATAAACTTGTGTGTTGTGGATAATCGGAAATTCGGAACACACATAGGTATAAAACCAAAAGCTGTATAAAAAATACAAAATCGTCCTACACTAAGCTTTTCCGTTTTTAACCGCCTCTGTGTTATAGTGGTAACAACCACCGGTATCAGACACAGGGTTCCCGGGTTCGATTCCAAGTGGGGGTACATATATACATATACCGATATTCCCAAGGGAACGGGAACCACGAGGGTGAAACCCCGAGTAGCCGCTAGTCTAAAATAAATTGCTATTGACCTGTCTGTACGTCACAACTTGCAGTACAGTAATATTGTAATGCGAGAAATGTGTCCTTCCTTGCGAGTTAAAAACTGTTTGCGGTTAGGATAACCTCATAATGTACTTACTTTTATTTTAATATTTTTTTCTGTCATGAAAATTGATCTTACCACATGGGTAAATTTAAGGTCAGTTGACTCTGACTCTGAATGAAATAAAACAGGGAGAAAAATAGCCCTTAGCGAGTTTCTTGCCGGTTCTTCTCGTTACAAGGTCTCCCGACGTAGGGTTTGTGAACAGATTGCGTAGCTTCTTTGACGTTCATGTGCTTGTAACAGCCTAGACTGACTAAATGATATTGAATTTGAATTTATTGTATTCGGTTTGGTTGGTGGTAACTTGTTGTAAGTCCACTGGCTAGCTACCTACTACCATCTTATCTAAGTCTGTTGCCATATAACAATGTTTTTAACATGTTGTGGTCGCGTGTAGAGATAATATAGCCAGTTCCTCAGTGATTGAGGATTCCGGGAGAGGCTCGCTTCCATGTTCAGCCTTATCAATATTTAACATCAGGTATGATGAAGGCTAAGAGTCTCCCCGTTGCTCATAAAAAAATAATAATAACCTCATATACCTAGTTTAAAATCCAGCCACACAAGTATTTCCAGCGCTACCCACACCCTACGATGTATCCCAATAATCGCGACGCAGCGCAGGCGCAGGCAAGCGCGCAGGTCGTGCGGGCGCGCCGGACGTCGCAATAAATAACGCAGATACGTCGCCGACACGGCCGCGTGACGCGCGCGCCGTAGCCTTTGTTTGGCTAGAACGATTTTTGCTGGTGGAATTTGGTTCTTGAAAAACCCATATAAATGTTGTGAGTGAAAGCAAACATTACCGATCATTATCAAGTAGTACTAACGCTCAAATAATTAATATTGATACTTAATTAAGAACGGAATTAAACAAAAAAAGATAAGGATTTGTGTTACTGTATTACAGTAAAATAAAATTATAAATCCAACTGTTGCACTATAGGCAAAGAATATATACACTTGATAGGCAAGTTTCAATAAGCGAGCCATATTAGGTACATTCTGTATGAAAATGGATTTATTAACATTCATAGAAAAAATACAATGCTTCTATTTGTTATCATGATTCTGTTATTAACTTGCGTAGATAATTTCATTCATCAGATTGATAATGTTATCATATAGTTTGCTATTTTTCATTTATAATCAGCAGCTCAGATTAGACAATAAAATTTATAACAACACGTAACAAAAAAGAACTGCATTATATCATATTGCAGTATCTCATTAGTGTGCATGACTCAGAAGGTGTGTAAACGTATCGCCACTTGTATGCCGTCAAAGCTTCGTCAATAGCAAGATAAATACTCCAAACCTCCATAGACTACTAATCATTGCTTCTATCCCGAATCAAAATGAACCACCCACGTCTATGGTAATACCCGAACTTAATGAAGTCAATCTCATTTATAACACTCTAGGTGTTTGTGGGAAAATAACGCAATCAATGTTGATTATTCATGGGAAATACATGAAAGTAAATGAAGACTGTAACGATTAAACGAAACGTTTATTGTATATTTTTTCGAATAACAGCACAGCACTTTACCGATAACTAGTGGTATAAAAAGGCACAATAATATTCTTGCTAAAAGTGTAAAAAGCAACAACCCAAAATAACTTTATTAGTCTTTTGTTTTCTTTAGAATTTGACAATCTGATTCACTGTCACTTAAATATTCCCTCTTGAATCTAAAAGGTGCTTACCAGCAAATTCAAAATGCATTCCTTATGCAACAGTATCCATCCGACATTCAACTTCAGACGAGTCCGTGTGTTCCAAGGAGTGTGGGCGGCCTCACGAAGCCTGTTCTGTGTCTAAACCCACGCACTGACCTCAGTTACAGGAAAGGGTAGTTACATACACCTTACGTTATGTGGATGATATTGCAATAGTGGGCGGAATTTCGAGAAAATCATCTTGACATCAAATAAGGTTAGCTGTGTATCATAAGAAAATAATATTTCTCCTTATATTTCTGTGCTCAAAGGCCCCATGGAACTAGTTGACAAACTCGGTTAAAATTAATATCACTAGCAATCTCAGCAGAGATTATGTTACACGTTCAGCAAAAAGATAAGAATTTCTCATCGCTAAGTAGTTAGCCGCGACATGCTAGCAACAAAACGACAACGTTGCAAAAAGATGACGCCGCTACCTGCGCCACCGCAGATTATCTTTCAAAATTATAAGCCGTCTCCAGGAGCCTTTGTTCCACGATTTACAACAGTTTTCAACCAGCTAAATCTTCATTAAAGTGGCTGCTATAAATTACTATCGAACGTATCGTAGATCTAATTACGGCGTTTGAAGAAAACGCATTTTCTTCCTTCAGACGCAGAAGCTTCTTGTAGCTAAGTTGTTACAATTGTTTTAGTGTAGAGATTTATAGTCCCACTTTGCGCGAGCTCTTTCTTAAGGATTGTTATCTTTATAACATATAACTTGCAAGGCAATAAAGTCTATTTGATTACGTACTGAAAAAAAATTATTGTTTACTCAGAAGATATTATTATACTTTATTATACCCCTTGTTTGTTTAATTGGGCTTTGATAACTTTATTCGAAGCCATATCAATGTTAAAGTTTATAAACCTGCTTGTAATAAAGCCATCTCAGTGTCAGGTTTCCAGAATGGAATACAAATAAGGTATAATGAAGAACAACTAAGTATAAAATTATTAATATATATGGGACACGTACCTATCCATTAATTTCAAATAAAAGCTAATTCATGTTACGTCTGAGGGTCTACCAACCACGCCCGTAGTTCTGCAGTTACATGCGACCGACATTGGCCATTTGATATCCTGTGATATTTGTGAACTTTTAGCAGCAAAATTTACGATATGCCGCCTTGCTGTTACAAACTTGGTACAAGCACAGCGGGCCTACAGGCCTCGCGAAATCCGAAACTTAGATTTTATTGCTGTTACCTATTTTCTTGAACGTTTATGGATTATACCACAAAACATTTAAACACAATTTACTGGCATCTCCTTGTTGATTCAGATTAAACATCAACACATGTTTTCTACTTTACAAGATCTCTGACTTAGAAGACGAAATGCATACTCAGCCTCCAAATATCTGGAATACTGAATAATACTGAAACTTTGAAAACGTTACACACACGAGCGACAAACATTCGATGCGTCCGTTGTGTTCGCGTGGTTCGTGGAAGCGCGCATGTCGCGGTTATCTGATGCGCGCGGTGACGGGCTGCGTGTGCGCGCTACGCGCATGTGCTCAGTGTCTATCGCGACTGTGCATCTTGAGGTTACACTTCATTTGAATTTACTCTAAATAACAGTCAAGTACGTTTAAAATAGTACTACTTTTTAAACGAGCATATTTTTAGGAAAAGAAATATAACTTTATGCATCCCAAATTTTAAAAACACACTAATGTTCTTCGCTATGACTCGCTAAAACTATTGATCCTCCGCCAAAACACAAAAAATATAAATAACGATTACAGACCTTGAGTTTAATATAATGCTTTCTTACATACACAATTAAGATTTGGACCTAAAACGAGTAAACAAAGTGACTAAAACACAAAACGTTGAACAAAACAAACTTACACCAATTAACAAAATGATTGAAGTGGACGCACACCGCTCACAAGGCTATTTATCTAATTAGTCTCAATTTTTTCCCCTCATAGCTAGACGATGTCATCTGAACCAGTTTGGATCCTGTCATTATTAGTTGCGCGGGCTCAGGCAACCGCAGTTACACGACCTGCGAGGTGAGAAAAACCAACATCATTTGTGTCAACCAAGCATAGCACGTACTTGGTGCTATCTTCCTGTTTATTGCAGACTAATGTAATGTCTAAAGAAGTTTTACTCTTCCTATAAGTTATAACTGTTATAACAGTTGGTATCTGCATCTTAAATTAAGTGATTTGGTAAATTATTATAGACTTGATAAATGTTTTTAACTGGTTCGACTAGCTATTTATCTAATCAAATATAAACTAGATTTGAGAAAACAGTGTATCTCACTGTAGATGAAAAAAACAATGGATTTTCAAACAGTGTGACAAATCGATTCTGATATTATCTACTTACATCAATCTGAATATCGAAAGTAAAGTAAACGATATTTTTTATTTATTTCCCAGAAAAAAAAAAACAATTCCAAGAGATGATGAGATTTAAAAACAAGGTAAAACGGCATAAAATTTTCAAATATTACGAAATGAATAAAAACTACAACATAATTTTCAAAAGAAAGTAAGTAATAGAAAATAATATAACATCGAAAATTGGACTCAGAGATCGAAACTGGTAGCTGTTTAAACATAAACCAAGTATGAAATTAAAGAATAATGACCAGCAGTGAAGTCAACTGCAGTAGTTAAAAAGAAATAAGTTGAACATAAAGCGGACGGTAGCTTACGCCGTAGCTCATCCCAGTCTGTGGGCCGACGCATTTTCAAGAGGAGCATTCTCGGTACTCAATAAATACTTCTTCTCGTTTTGCTTGTGTATATTCCAAAGCTTTGTATGCAAATTCTCCAAGGATATCTTATTTATTAGACGGAACCACATCGTGCTGGAACGTGCCATGGTAAAAATAAAATGAAAATGGTTTTTATTATTAACTTTTGGTAAGGCACGAAACTTCAGGGCTCTAATTGATAAACAAATAGTAATCTGATGCGACGTTCAATTAAGGTAACCCTTTACTAATTCCTTGCGAATATCTTCTGGGCGTCCTAAGGATACCAAGCTTGTTGTTTGCTCGATTCTCTAATTAGCAAGACAATTAAAGATATAAACACAAAGGCTTCGGATGGTATCGCTGCTCTAGAGTTCAAGCCGGACTTCCCACTCCTTGTAAATCTCGATGATAGTAGCCGGGACAAGTCGATAAGGTACCACACGAGCAAGTAATTGACGTAATAAGGGGAAAAAGGGGTTTACTTTAACTTAAGAGTGTCTTGGGACATAAACTAGATGATAAGAACGATAATATTTTTCGCCCGCGAAACGGCTTCTATGGCTATCTGGAAATCGCGGATGTAATAATTCATTTTAAGGCAAGTTTATCGGTGACACTAGGTATTGCTTAAATTTATGACCTTTCGAAAACTAGGAAACTATTAGTTACATCAACTGAACTTACTGAATTAAACGTACTTTTACGGATTGAAAAACGCTTTTTATTAACACATTAGTTTTATGTGGGGTGTTATTATATATGGCTATGGGGTTTTTAGATGTCCCGACGTTTCAATATTAAGAATTTAAGCTGTTCTTATATGAACTATACAGTTTAGTGTTAAATACTTCAAAATCAGGATTTTCTGGCAATTTACTCAAAACTTAAACTTTATCTCTAATATATATCAAAAAATATTTCCAGACTTTTAAAAAATTTCAACAATTTTAAGCATTAGTAAAATCCGAACCTAGATTGTTAAAAACAGATCTGAGGTGCTGCGATTGGGCGAGTGAGAGGTGCGCCGGCGCAGATGCGGACGCAATTTGCCAGGGGGCGTGGCCACGGTAGCCAGGAGGGGGGAGACGACTCTGTAACACCGTGCAGGATTAATATGCACTACTTCGATTAAACTGTATTCACCTTCAATCACCCGTCATCCTTCTTGCGAGTAAATTCGAAACAATTGAATTCTGCGTATGGTCTCCACTCTAAAGTTAGTATTCTGAGCCGCAATGTTTAATCGAAAGCCGCTAAAGCTGTTTCAGTGCCAATACACTAAATTTTAACTTCGAAATATAAAAATAAAATTCTAAACACTAAGTTTGATCTAACTTATATTTAATGAGATAAACATAAAACCGCAAAAAACATAAAAGTTTTAACAAAAATACACACGTTAAAACGTTAAATCCATGTTTCTAAAATAAGTGGTATTCTATGTAAAATATTGTAAGCAGTTACTTGGGAACAAAACAAAAATTTTAATTATACTCGACAAAGACCTCTAAGATAATCGTTCGATTCACATATCTCCAACAAAAGGCAATTAGTAATAAACAACAGGAGGCGCACACGTCGATTTGCAATAAAATAAGAATAAACAAAAGTCATCTTAATAAAAGCCCTGTAGGTATGCCCAATCAACCATGATGCGAGAGCGTAGCCTCAGGGCTACAATGGCCAGGCCTGTAATAAAATAAGGGCTGCCTACAAAATGAAAGCCTCTTATATGATCTTATATAATATTATGAAATCATTCAATTTATCTCGGGCATTCCATGAATATACGAATAGATCATACAGACTTTTGTGTTTTACTGTTTATTAATTTATTGAATTAGGAAGGTACATTTTACAACATAACATTAGTTAATCCTTTATATTTCTTATTCTACCTTTAAACCTCCGGCTGAGACATGGAATTAAGACTGAAATAAAACAACATTTGCGGAGTATTATATAATATAATATATAATACTCCGCAAAAGTTGTAAATAAATCGCACTAATTACTCTACAAAAGTTGTTTTATTTCAATTATGAGTGCGCGAAGAAACTTAAGATGTGGAAATTAAGACAATGCATGTTATAAATTTGTTATGTGCTATTATTATTTTCTGTAAACCGCTTTACATCTTCTTCATCATTATCAACTTTTTACATATCATCGATAATTTAAAACTTAAACCAGCTTTATATACTTAGCTCATTTGAAATTAAGTCTGTGCATAAAACCAAAACAGAGCGGGCCATCATATATTAAAATCATCATGTCTTATAAATGTTTTGATTGTGTTTTGTTTTTATTGAAGTTGTCACATTTTGACACACTTCACACTTTGGTGGCGGTGATTGAGCGAATACGTCACAAAACAAGCTTATTTTAAGAGTTTCGTAGTACGAAATAGCATGGTAAGATTGAAACAATACTGCGCTAAGAATTAGCGGTAGTCCCCCTAATACTGCATCTTCAAAAACATTCGCGCTTACATCCAGCCCGCAAACGATGCTCCAAAGGATATGTTACAATAACCCTCGGGCTATTGCAATATCCAACCCGACCAATATCAATGACACGTTTGATTAAATTTTTGATTGGCCAGCCTGCACGCTTATGCAATTGTCATTTTCATTTTACATCTACGTTTGTATTATCATTGGAAATGGTGAATCAGATTGTTATGCGCAATTATAATCGCTTCCTGATAGGTCGTGATCTAATCATGGATATTTCTTTAACAGCACAATGATATTCATGTAATCATATCGGTAACCACGACGTCTATACATTCAATAGAATTTTTATAGACAGACCTTACTCATACTAAGTATATTAAAACTTCAGACTCTGAATCATAATCTCAAAAAATGAAAAGCGTGATGATCAATAATAGTTGTCTGTAGGAATTCAAAGGACCGGGCATTTTACAAATCGTCAAGCTCTCCATCGAAGCTATTAGATAATAAAACCAATAATCAAGGTCTGATCGTGCAAGTCATAGCCTATCTGTTGATCAGAGATCGCGTCTGGAGAAAGGAATAAAGTTCGGTGATGCAAAGATATCTAAAAAAGAAGTTTTATTAAATAATTTGGGTTCATCGATCTATTGGCTATTATTACCACCAATAAGGCAAAGTCCGACAAATTATTATAATTTGAACTCTTAGATATTCACTATATTAAACATAATGTTTCTGTACCTACTAATAATTATCAATGCCAGTTTTTTATAAAAGTAAAATCCGTCGTACAACGAGGAAGTTGCCGGTAGACCAGTAGAGTTTTTTGGGAGCATTCAAAAAGTACCTATTTAGATTTATAGAAATAGTTTTTAACACAAATAATAGGTTTTTCATTCGAATAATAATTTATTGCTTAAATCTTACTAATTTTCGAAAATTAGTTTCCCGGAAAAAGTCGATCGTCCAGAGAGTCATTTTCAAAGTTAATTTTGCTAACCTTACGGTGGTGTGGTGACACTAAAAACTAAAAAAACCATCCAGGTATATGAAGAAGCGAGCAAGTACGAGTACGGCATTAAAAAAGTTGATTTGTTAAATAATGCACAATGCGCGCATGTCACAAGCGGCGCACGCGTCTACCGCGCCCGTTCCCACGCGCACGCACACTCACGCAACGGGCGCGCGTCTGTGTGTGTGCGGCGCGCGCGCACTCTGAGCTCCTCAATTTCATAGAGTAGGCTGGCAAAAGAGGGGACTTGTTTTTAGTAGAAATTGCCATATTATTATGAATTCATTTTACTCTGCAGAATAGGTCTTGATCAATTAATTTTAAAGATGTGATCCCCAACTAGTCGAATGTGTTATGCTTATGCATGCTCAAATTGGCCGCAGGTGTATTGGCGATATTGACATTACTAACACCTGGTTCTGAATGCAATTTTGCCACAATAATTGTGCTAACATCTGTTCTTTATTAAATATTTTTACTTTCAATGTACACATGTCAGCAAGCCAGGCTTTATTGGCTACTTTCTGATATTCATGGTAGAAGTGTAAATCCTGACGTGCTGTTGACTGTACCTGGCTTACCTAAATTATAGCAAATACCAGTACATTTGGTTTACTTAAATACTCAATCATCAATCCCAAAATGTTTATCAATAGTACTACTCGCGGCTACTCGCGGTATTACGCGTGATTCCCGTTCCCATGGAAATATCGGGATAAAATGTATGTTTTAATCTAGGCTGCATCTCTGTGCTAAATTTCATTCAAATCCGTTCAGTAATATTAGCGTGAAAGAGTAAAAAAGAAACAAAAAAACTGACATAGTTTATTTCTAAACCAACATTATTTACACTTTGATACACTTAAAGGTCAGCATTACCTTTCCGACGATTTTTTTTTCTAACACTATCCGCGTGACGCCCTACTCTAATCTATGAGCGGGCGCACGCCGACATCCGCCGATCTCCATTGATCGCAATACACCGGTTGATGCTGACAACGCTGACATGACCGAATTCGACCGTCAAGGTGAAACTCACATTGTAGAGCCAACAAATTGTTCTATTGAAGCCGACGGATTAGATACAAGCAGGAATAAAAAGGTGAATGTGTTCAGACAGTCGTCACAATGTGGCAAAATGTTACAATGAAACAATGTCGTTAGAAGTTATTAAAAAATGTGTCAATAGTTCTTGGAAAATAGCAGTAAAGTGTATTATTAACGAGTTGTATTCGCGTTTTCTTTAAATTTGGTTTTATATGAATATTCTCATCGTAATGGAAGTTGTTCATTGTTCGCTCTAAAGCTCACGAAACTACGTAGATAATACTGCGAGTGTCGTGGGATAATCAACTTACAGATGTGTAACTTTTCTAGCGAAACGACTTAATTTGGTATATCTCCATCAGAGATACTTTGGATAAAACCAAAATAATCACTAACAAAACTATAGGTATACTTCAAACAAAAGCATGATTGAGAGACACGAAATGTCCCATTCATACTGCCTCCCTCGGGAGTCTCCTTTGTGAGCTAAACGAACGAGCACTACAATGGAAATTATTATCTACGCATCGGGATCGAATTGCTCCGCACAGCACACGTGCAAAAGGTATTGCACCCGCCCACAAACCCTCGGTAACTGTAGAACGTTTTATTCGTAACATGAATTAAATTAAGAGAATCTCTGAAAGCTAATTAAATTGATAATGTTAAAAATAAAGTTAATTTATGAAAATTAGATATTAATGAAAAACATAAAACCGTAAACATTAGACGGATAAACATTGCAGTAAGCTTAGAAATAACCATCGTAAAAGTTAAGTAGTAAAATCACAAACGGTTTACGAGTCTAAGCATATAGATGAAAATCAGATAAGGGACAGGAATCAGATGCAACGGCTTAATCTGATAACATACATATTTAACGAGATAACGAAGCAAATAAATAACGATATACAATTAGAATCACCTAGCGATTTCAATACGGATGATAGTTTTAATTGATGTAGTGTGATTAGACGGAATTAATTTTGAAGTTCAAATGGAAAATAAGGCACTTCGATAGAAGATGAACGAAGTGTTTAACATAAATGAAGTGGTGAAAGAGATTAATAAGGCTACTAACGAGAATCCGCTGAAGCTTGCGGTGGTCCGATCGACGGCCACTGATAACATCGCGCTAATGCTTTACACTTGCGCGCGCGTCGGTTTCGAATACCAAGTTATATCCATTAGCAAACTAACATGTTAAATTAGTGCCATCGGATATCCCAGAGTTTTTAAATACTTTAAATGTTTAACTGTACGGGGCTAAAACAGTAAGGTTTGTTGATATTGGTAATGTATAACTCAAGACGATTTACGAGATTTCAAATCAGATGATTTTAATCGAAATCACCAATAATCGAAATTCTGATACCAATACCCTGTGATGTAAAACAATAAGAGCAAAACCTGTTCGGTCGGATGGTATCGCGGGATTCGATCAGCATAAATATCAGGGTGGGCGTGATCCTGTCATGTTGCACTTAGGACCATGAATATGTAATAATGATTTGATGTTCTTTCTAATTATACCGCTTCAGTTGTCGAATGTGGTTTCCAGTTCAAAGATTTCGGAGAGTCTGCGAACCTCCATCTAGATTCGAAGTTTCGAAGCCCAACTTTCGTTGATCACGATAATTGTGTGACAAACGTATGGTCAGCGCGTTGGCATTGGCGGCTCTCGCGCAGCCATAAATCTAAAAGCCGGGCCGAAAGGACGCGCGCAACCCTTTATTATAGTGAGACATGATTGCCCTCAGGCGCTCGCCGAACAAAATGAATGCACGCTTAGTAACGAGCGAACTGCCTCGTATCTCTGTGACTTCACTTTCCAAGTGGTCGAGTTTTTGTCTCTTTGGGGCTACGAAGATTAATACCTCGGATCAACGTTCAGCTCAAGGACACAAGTGTACACTTACAAACTATTCTGACGAGAACAATAGTCCAATAGATTGGCTAAATTATCGGCAAGATCGAAACATGCGACACCCGGATCGTAAACAGGTCGTGCACTATGACCAGAATACTGATTCGCGGGGAAACACGCGCGCGTTAACGACTGTCACAATTTTTTGTTCGTTGCGAATCAAGTAAATAATCTTGTCGAGTGAATAATACTCGTTGTCGATAGTGATTGTGTCTACATCAGACTACGCGCCGGCGTCAATCACAAAGTGCTGGCAAATGCGAGTGCACGATCGCTATTGAATGCGGCAACAAGAGAACAAAATGTAAATTGAACATGACATCCGGGTGCGAGTTCAAGCGAGCATCACCGCGAATTCAAAATGGAAACATTTACGGACGCCGCTTAATCTCATATCGAATCAATGAGATTGTTCGGTCGGGCTGGGGTCGGGTCAGCGCGCTAAACGGCGCAACAACTTGGATACCCCGGCAAGAGTACAAGATACGTGAGCTCACATGCACCACGCTGTACCCCACCGTCAGAACCGGTTGTTGTCGGAATATGAGCTGTATTTCGCAGCAGCATTGTATGATTAGACATTACTTCTTTGCATGATTGTCTCGGCTGTTAGCGTGACTCATGCGAACTTTGTTTTAATAAGGTTAACGTCTATAAACTTCAAACAGGCCTTACTATGCAAAATACGAGTACCATTAACGATAAAAATATTTGTCATCTGGTAAAACATTAAGCTTTAAATCCAATGAGACAAGCGATCTCCTGGGTCTTCCCAAGTCACGTTTGAACCAGAAGACAATATCGGATTATCTCAGAATTATCTAACTCGTGTTGTTGAGTAATGTTATCGATCACAATCTTTGTGGTTTAAACTTGAAATCTCATCAGAACGGCGAAGTGGGTCATACGCCAACGTCCAATCAACTTAAGCAGATAGAAAACGCAAAGCTAGAATTGAATCGTACAATCTACGGGTATGATGCATGAATCGGTGGTCGCACGACGTCGCCGATCTGTGCTCCAGATCTCGCGTCGTGGCCGCGCTGCTCGCGCATTATATGCTAATACTGGGACCGTTCTGCGAAGAAGTGAGGCACAGACGCTAGCGAATTTAGCACTTGCAAAATGTTAAAACGATTCATCTACGAGAAACTTCAATTACGAAATCAAGTCGAACGCATTTTCAAATACAGCCGAAAACGGTACAAAAGCAATAACGCAAGTCATTAAAGACGAAATTTAAATATGTATGGAGAACATAGTTTAGTTGAATAGACAATGAAATCATTTTAAAGACTGAGGCGTGTTAGTGACTAGCAAGTGACTTGAGCCAACTGCCAAAACTTAACTAAATAAATAACAAATTGTGCAACACATGTCACCCTTTCGTGTCGAGACGAACGTGTAGCAGATTTTAAAGTAGTGAAATTAGATGCCGCTTGAGTTCGTTCTTATTATTCTAGGAATAATTGAGCAATCTCTTTATGTATGTGAGACAAACGATAAAGAGATTGTTGAAAGGGACAATTGAAGAGTTTTATTATGTGCTTTAGTATAACGATTTGCATCTCAGTTATCGTAATTTTATCTAACTAATGTTTGTATTCAACTCGTTTATTCAAGTATTATTTACTTCTGCATTCAATAACTGGCACGTTAAATAAATTGTGTGAGACATTTATATTCTCCTGCTTGGTCAGCGTTTAACAAAACAGCATCTTTCCCGGCGTCGAATGATACAGAATCATTGGATTGTTTTGGTTTGTGGGAAAGAGGCGAGGCCTGCATGGGAGCCCCTGCGGCCGGCATTCCCTCGGTTGGCCTCGCGCCCGCACCCGTCGCCGGCGGCTACTCCGCCGACCCCGCCGTAACCATCGACCTGGCAACTCGAAACGGGAAATGAATCGGTCTGTCTTCGCATATTGAAATCCCATAACCTGGGCCCTGTTCCATAAAGATTACAGTTATCAGGTGACAGGTGACAGTTATTTTTCTTTTATAAATTCTCACATGATCGAAAGAGTTCGTTATAGGATTTAAAAAAAGAGAACTTTTAAGTTTATGGTTGGGTTTATAGAAAACCTACCTACTGCGTAGATTAGTGACAAAAAGTATGATCAAGCATAGTTGACAAATTGTCGACTTGTCAAGCTTTATGACACAGGGCCCTGGTATTTCCTTGTACGTTGTATTGTCTTCATTAAAACTTATTATCAGATCTGCAATTCTATCAGTCAAAGTCCCTTGTGTTTGTGTTCCTGTCTTAGAAGTTCATTTCCATTTAAATTACTTTGAGGATATTTATAAGCTAGTAGAAAAGCAGTTTTCAGAACGGATACTGTAATTCCTTACAATCACTAACGAAGATTTAACCACATAGGTGCTATAGTAGGGGTTCCAGAACAGATCAAAGCTAGACAATTGCATGGGCGTGCTGAGCCACTTTTCACTTTGATTTGCGTAGACACAACAGTAAACTAACCGCTAGTTGCGTCTGTCAATCGTTAATCATAGGATTGCGTGCTACGATTCGTAGATGTGTGTTTTTTGTTGTGCGTTTTTTTATTCAGCAATTTTATTTATATTTGATTATTGCAATGCGTTCCATGATATCAAAGGAAGAAAGTGTTTTTTTAGTTTGATATTAGCTGCTTACCGTCAGATTATTTTTATGGATGACCAGAAGTTTTTAAGTGTATTCGTTGCAAACAAAAACAATCAATATTAGTATAGAGATATAGATATAGATTACTAGGGGCCACTCGCGGTTTCACCCGCGTGGTTCCCGGTCTCGTGGGAATATCGGGATGAAAAGTATCCTGTGTTCATAAACAGGCTATCTACAATGTCTGTACCAAGTTTCATCCAAATCCGTTCAGTAGTTTTCAAAGAAACAAACAATAAATTTTTTCCTCTTTTTATTATTAGTATAGATGTACGCGTACAGAGGGTCAAAATACGCCGAACTGTCTTTGTATTTATTTTTAAATTATATCTAATTATATCTATCAAGTGTCTACCATCGCATATAATTGAAATAGACACGTAGGTACAACTATAAAAACAAATTAGTTAGAAATTATATTAATATAAAGCAGCAGAACAAAGATGTGAAGAAGCACATGATTCTTCAGGCACATGCCTGACCATCTAAAGTGGATCAGGTACGTATTCAATGGGTTCATTACACATTAAAATATACGTAGCGACCTGCTTATGAGAAATAGTCATGGATACATTATTTATGATTTTGAACAATCTCCATATGATATGAATAAGTAAATGTTACAAACAAAATGCTTGGCGTTGTCAATTCAAATACCTAATTTTGATTCTTATAATTATTCATTAAGATTGTTTAACTTTGATTACCGATTCTAATAAGATTCGTGAGAGTGTGGTTTTAAGCATACAATTGCAAACGCGTCAGTTGTTCTGAAAATATACTATATTTTAAACAAGAAAATATACTAGACAAAAGCAACTAGTCTCATGTCGCCATGACGGGATTCGAACCCGCATCTTTGGGAATCCGTCCCAATGCACTAACCAATTATGCTACAGAGACCTATGAGGACACGACGAATTTTTCTAGTATGCTAGAAAAATAGCATTGTAAAATGCAAAATAAAAAAAAAGTTATAATTTATAATAGATGTTGAATCATTTGGATTGGGTGACAAAATTTAATTTAGATCTGGATCTTTGAGTGCGTTAAATATAACGCTTTCATGATTGGTTTAACAATGTTAATAGTCTTAAAAAGACGATCTTAGAAGAGAATTCTTCTTTTTGTTGCGGCTCTCCACTACTGGAAGTTCGCCGTCAGCTCAGCGAATTCAGCCCCGTCTTGCGCCGAGCGGAAAAGTTGTCAACGCTGGCAATCTTAATAAAAATAACAGAATTGTAAAAAGGAAATTTAATACTTTATGCTAACAATCCTAAAACGTTTCAAGTAATGCTTGCCCTTCCAGCACGCGTCGTCACGGCGTGACGGGTGCGCGAGCGCACCGAGGTCGTGGGCGGATCACGTAAGATGTTATCGGAGATAATGGTATAATATGACGCGCGATCACCTTTTAGCTAGATGGAGCCATCGATTTAGACGAGCGATTTCTTAGCTACATCAAACCACTTCATCGGTGAAGTCCAGTAGAGATCTTAGTAGATTTCAATTTTTAGAACTTGTAGCATTTAATTAAGCAAATAATAGTTTTTAGGTAATAATAAAAAAAAACATTTCTATTGGTAGTAACATAAGCACACTAATAGAAACGGTGTAACAACACACATACGTAATAGAACAAATGAAGATCAAAATCGATAAAGGAAGACTGCCCGATTAAAATCGGTAGCAGATCAAAGGCGCAGTCGACATTGACCTTGCGCGGGCGCACGTCGCGAATCGATTCCGACGCAGCGGCCAATAGGGGCGCGTCGCGAGTGATGCTGCAAACGCACCGGTCACTGACCCCGCTGGACAATTTGCATACCTAGTTGTTGCATCACGAGTGACCATAACTCGTTTGATGATGTGATTGGTTTAGGTTGAGGACAGATGGAGCTTTAGTCACGATGTGTGACATTGTCGTGACGAGTGGACTTGCGATTTTACATGTGCTACATGTTTTATTTATACAACCACTAATCGTAATTTTGGATCACTTATGTTATGATATGAATATATATGATATCTATAAACGTATAATGTCATTATACATAAATCTGAAAATATTATTCAGAAATATGTAATTGAAAGAAGTAAAGGTAAAAATGCTTTTCGAATATTGAGGAGGAAAAAGTAATAAGGTGTGAAATAATCAGGAAATAAATAAGATTACTTACATTTCAGTGATTTATCTTTACCAAATTATCATGTGCGATGCATTAAGCAGGCGCCAAGATCAAAGCAGGTGTGACCGGTCCCGCCCAGCCTTCAGACTGTCATAATAATAACTCATCGGCCCTTCTGAATGTAATTAGTACCTTTCTTTGCCATTGATATAAGAGAATGAGGATTTCATATCGCCCACGTATGATTAGTAATTTATTATTATGTTGACAGAGTAGTTAGATTTACATATTCTAGATACATATTTAATCTAATGTTAAAAAGCTGAAACGTATTTAGCTCCTAATTAGTCTTAAGTAATTCAGAACAAACTCATAACACTGGTCAACGACATCATAAAATTTACACTTAAATTAGCATTAAAGGCTAACTATTTAGTATATATCTAAAGCTACTTCAACGTTAATTGCTTTAATTTCGTTTCAAGCAAACAACGCTTACTTTAATGCCTGATAGTATTACAATATAATAAGACTAATAGATTTGTAATTAGTCGGTGCTCACACGGCATAGTGTTATGAAACGAGACCGCTATAAACAGCCGCTGAACCAATAAACTCCAATGCTTCATTTATCTGTATAAGACCAATTTGTGCACCAAACCAGTTATCCGCAGCAATAAAATCTGTTAATGGATCAACATTAATAAAATCCATGAACAAAACTTCGAACGTATTCAAATTTTTAGACCTCAGCAACTAACGTTATTGTGATAAATCGTGATTTCAATAAAGTTCGATAGCTTTATAGTTTAACAAAATTGAGAATTTAAAAAATCTGACACATTTCATTAAATTTCTAGAAAAACATAATGTTTGGGTTTCTTTTTTGGATGAACTTATATGTGGACGATATTGTAAGCACACTTGGTTCGTACCCGGAACATCTTTAAACATATCTAAAAGTAGCTGTAAATAAAGTTAATCCATCCCATTTCTATGCTAACACTGCTATGCTCTATTCAGTTGACAATTCGAAGATTGTAATCGGTAAATTTAAGTCCAATACTACGTTTGATGCAATATGCGTCGAAAGGCTTTATGTTGCTTTTCTCATAAGGACGGCATAAATAAAAATCTTCGTTCATGTCGAATTCCCAGTTGAAATAAAACAATAATTTCATCAAGGACAGGAAAAATGTGCTTGTAATACCTAATCAAATCAACCTTAGGTAGTTAGTGGAATGAATTTTGTGTTTGATATCATCCATTATATTATTACCATCCGAGTGGTTGAAGATTTTTCTTCTTTTGTAATTAAGGTGCTTATTCAAATGAGTCTGTAATCTGTCTCTCTCTGTATTAACGCATTTTTGAATAACATTAGCTTGAGTGCTGGGACACTAGTATGGATTAATAATTATTTTGTTACTTTTGTTAAAAATATTGTTGAATTCCATATTTTTATCTAAAGTAATTTTTCGTTTTTTTAATATTATAACTTTAGGGATATAATAACCAGTATCAGTTTTAGCTTAGAATTTAGTAATAATATAGTAAACTTCCCTAACTTCTAAGTCTTTACGAGAATATCTTAATTAATAGTACCCATCTGATTTCCCAACTTTTATCTGTCTCATTATATTATTTACTCATATTTTATTGTCTACTTAGTATACAACATTTAGTGTTAGTTTGAGTCGGAAATAGTTAAAACTTAAGCAGTGGCCAATAAATTAAGCGTTTACGAGCTTGTCGAACTTTATGAAAGTCTAAATGGATATTGAATTAACAATTAATTTTACTTTGACTAATCTAGTAATAAAAGTACATTTAAAATCAATATAAAATAAATGGAATTAGATGTTATTACGAAAGTAGGTGAAAATTCAAACAAAAATCTAGGCCAATGTAATGACACTGTGCTCAATGATAACTATTCAAATCCTAACACGATTTACTAAAATAAATGTTGTTCTTTAAGCACGAAATGCTATTCCTCTTGACATAATACTCGATGTCAAAGTCAAGATTCGTTGAGACGACCCGATCAATGGACTCAGATGAACTTGGCCAAAAAAAGCATGAAGAATTTATTAAAATAAACATTCATCGAAATCGATTCGAGTCTTCATCTCGAAGTGTTTACTTAGTAACAGTCCGTTGTGTATAAATCGATTTCAAATGGTATCTCACTTTATGTACCGAAAAACAGCCTTAGCGTTAAGATTTTAAGATTCAACACCACCGATACTGTTAAGCTCGATTCATTGTGACTAATTGCCAAGTTGATATAGTTTATATTTGTTTTGTACTAAGGTAAAGTTTTGTTTGAACCTTTTTACTTGGTCAAACGATGACATCCGTTGTACGGTGTCAACTGTGAAGACGGTTTTTGGAGCACCACGCAAGAAAAAAATAACTGCTCTGAGAAACGTCTCATCGACGGGAAGTCGTGATAAAATTTAAATACACAGCGGTACTAATCCTTTGCCTTAAGAAAGTGCCTATGTCTTCTGTTGTAATCAAATTTCACTACAGTCAAAAATATCTTATTTTATATTTCATAAAAACATCACCAAATTGTCAAATATGTAAAGATTTAGCTTAACAGGATTGCCTAAACCTAATAATCGATATAATAGGTCTGCATTTTTTGAAAGTTGAATGAGTAACATTCTCTGGAGAAAGCGTAATGAGTCATATTTCCTCATGTTTAAAATTCATCATTTCATTAAGAAGTTTCGGTGCATCTGAGCCGTTGACCCGCCCCGCCATCGATCAACGCGGGGCGTGTCGTGCTCGCTCGGCTCATGTTAGGGCATTACCAATAATAACGGGTTGAAAGGCATTCAGATCTCCGAACAATACGTTACCGTGCTCATGATAGCTCAGCCTCAATACTGGTACAAATTTATGTGACAATTTCAGAAAGATTTTTCAAAACATTGCAATTCTTCAGAGTCACTGCTAATAACAAACATTTGTGTGCGGAAACCCTAGATCGGAAACCTTTTCAACATTAGTGTCCCGAACCTGTCCGAATATTTGATTTGCTTTATTTACATAAGTATCCTAAAAATGCATCACTTAATTTGAAATTCCACAACATTCCATTTAACGCGCCATATAACTGTAATGGGTTTATTTAACAGCTGCGCGCATTTTAACTGATGCGTCTATTTAACAGGCACTAACGTTAAGTACTACTAAATGTCACGCCATCTATTTGTTAGACCCTACATTTCTTCGGCCGTCCGATGCGGACAGCGTTCTTTATTTCCCCTATATGTTAATTGACGTCACTTCTCACGACACCGATAATGTAAAACTGCCGATTGCCAACGTCTCAATCTCAATTGTCAAGTTGATATTTAACAGGAAAAGACCTATCAACCTTTATAACGTAACAGATAGAATTTACAAATCTCACATTAACAGAAGCGAGCAGTGGATATTTATGCCGGCAATCATCTAATCCTATCGGATCTCAACACTCGAGAGCAATCAACGTCAGATGTAACCTGCCCGAGAAGATACGGGTTCACCATTAAAAGTTCACTTTATGGTTTCTATGCAAATATCTCCGTACACCCACGGACCTTGTAAAGGCTGTAAAAGCGGGCATCGTGGCGTATTTTGACAACAATGTAGTTTATAACGCACTAAATCCCTCGCTTTTTGTGTCGCCGGCTCTGTCGCCATTGTCCGTCGTTGACGTACAATCCTTAAGGACCAAACGACGACCAGCTAATTGGAAATTATAGTGCTTCAGCCCAAGTGATTGCTATTGTAAATATCTATAACGGATCGCTCGGTTAAATCACTCTGATTAATCGCTGACAGTAACTAAAACGCGGACGCAATGCGTGCACGCAGAATTTTAATTGAAACCATCCTTGTCGAATCCGTAATCGAGTTTTCATCAAATCAAATGTTTTTGTTGCTTCAAACCTCATCTTTTACTTACAAAATGTGTTAAATGCACGTAATTTTTTAAAAGAATCAAGATGCCAATAAATAAATTTTGATTGTCACCACAGTCACCCAGCATTGAAAAGTGACGGTTATATCTTTGATTATCATAAATCTCAGAGATCGTGCGTAAATAAACTACATTGCTGTGTAAACAGTGTATAAGACGGTTTGTCACGGTGGCAGCTTTGTAATCTAAAACCTAAATTAGTTTGTTTTTTGTCGCGAGCCAGCCCGCGGCTCGGAATCTCGACTGGTCACGTTTCGGTTTGACGTTTTTATAAATCAGGCAAGTAATCCAAATGCTTTTAAAACTTCTGAATCACACCGCTGCTTGCGTTATATAAAACAATAATATTATACTTAAAATTAAAGGTCAGTGACTCTTGAACTAAAGTCATGACCGAGCCACCAGTATCTATAAAGCCTTGATATGATGACCGACAAAATTAAATGGCGAAATATGAATACTATGAGGTTTCTATTAAAGATCACAGTTCAAAACTGCACAATGGTTGTTATTAAAAGTAACAACTTAAATGGGATTGTTTAAAAAGAGCCAAATGAAAAAGAAACTCACAAAATTATAGGGTGAACCCGAAATTATGCAATGGAAGCCGCAATATTGAGTATAAAAACAAGTTGTACCTACATGCGTGCGAGGTACAGGCACGCAATGGTTAATATGACACACCATTGTTCTACTGTTAATGTTGTCTTGTTCGCATTGCGTGATATAACCGCAACAAGTGGGGAAAGTGGGCAAACAAGGCGCAGTCGCTAGGAAGCGTAATGGAAACACGGGACAATGCAGCTTCGAACACCTCTCCGTGTCTCAGTCTTAAGACATGTCGCGAATTGATGAACAGACAGTATAACGGACTCAGTCTCAAAACTTTTCTATTCATCTCTTAATTAATGGTTTCGGACGTCATTAGACGATGTAGCAACTCTTTTAATAGAAGACAATTTTGAAAGATTTGATATATGGCTTATGAAATTCTCATTATTATTATAATAGCTTTGTACATCAAATAAGACAAATCGTTTTAGGCTTGACACTGTGGACTTTATTAGAAACAGAAATAGCGTATTTGGTAGCAAGTCATTAACCATAATGATGACAGCCGTTTTCTTTGAATTTTGCTCGTTTTGTTATTGTAAAATATATTAAAATTAACAGTCGTAACATCAACGTTATCTTTATCAGGAATTGTACCGGTATGAAGCATGCGAGGGTTTACATCCTTGTGCAAGTAAGTCGTGAGTTTGTACTGCTATTATTTCATTAGAGGAATAATTGATAGTAACGTTTATGTTGTAACTACATGTAGATTGATAGCTTGTGTTACGCGTCAATTTTAGAACAGCTGCCTTTAGAGCAACATGTACGTTTAGTGGGTGGCAGACATGTTACATTAGAATGGACCCTGATTTACCAATACCGATGGCTCGTTCTGAATGAGTGATTAAATGTATCGATTCATCATCATTTCGAAATAATCGTGTATTGTTGAAGAAGTTCAAGTGAACCATTAGCGCAAACTGAATGCTGATAGTATGTTTTTGGTTTTAATAATCATGAAGAATAAAAACATTTTATAAAAAAAATCAAACCGACTTCAAAAAGTAAAAAATAAAACTTTTGGAGTCGGTGCCAGCCAGGACATTCTACATTGCACTTCTATTAACTATATATTTATTGGCCTTAGCTAGCTAGCACCGACTCCAAAAGTTTTATTTTTTACTTTTTGAAGTCGGTTTGATTTTTTTTATAAAATGTTTTTATTTCAGATTTTTTAGTTACATCATGTGCCGTTACACTAAACTTACATCACTTACACTAAAAATCAGCCCATACACAACAATGTCATCTAGGTAAACGACTACTTGCCAAAAGGTGATTGATATTTTTCAAGATTATGAAAAAACTACTAGCCAGATCTTCGTAATAATTATATGGGACCAAATTGACAGTGTACCTGATCGAACAAAAAAACAAGTATTAAAATCGGATCACCAACACCGGAGTAATCGGTATACATACATCAGACAAAAAAAAAAAAAAAAATACGCCTTGAATTGAGTACCTCCCTCCTTTTTTGTTGAAGTCGGTAAAAAGAAAGTAAATTTAAGGCAAAACTTCCATTAATGGTTAAAGGAAAATAGCGGCATTTATAATAGACATCTTTATGGTCGGTTCGTACTTGAAGCCCGAGTTAATCCACGGGATTTATGCTCACATGGTCTTACTGTTAGGACCATTAAGACGTTTTGACTTTAGATAAAGCATGGCGGTCCAAACCAACACAAGACGTGCTTCACGGCATCATGATATGCTAGAGGGCAGGTGTATTTTCACATACGTAGGACAACCAAATGTGTTTTGCCAAAGCTATGACATGTATCAGAAGGTGATAAAGGTCTGTTTCGTTCTTTCTTCTGTAATAGACGGTTGTTTGAGTCGCGTATAGTTCAAGTTCTTTATTACTGGTATTGTCATCAAGATTTGGTAAAGTGATAAGTAAATTGTGAGACAAAGGTAAGCGTTTCACGGTCATGTTTATGACTCCGTGGAAATGCTTTTTGGTATTTCAGAGATTAGGTAGTAATTCTTAAATAATGTGGTTTGTGAATATTGTTAGTGCTATTACCGGTTTCCTCATTTATTATGTTATTTTTAACACCTCTTGTTTTTTTTTACATTATGTTATTCAAAGCATACAATACATACAAGTAAGTATAAAAAAACATTTACTTCTTGTAATTTTTAGTAGTGTCGCTTACAAAACTGTTATTTGACGGATGTTTGAACATGAGTCGGAACATGAGTTTTGATGGAAAAAAATATTGGAGAATAATTTTAGGAAGAGAAACCGTTGCGTTGCTACTACTACTACAACTACATAGAATATAAGTTTCTGACGGGATAAAGATTGTCACCGATAGGACTTAAGCCCTCGAAGCGGTCGTATATCACGCTATTACAAGAACTTTACATTAAAATGTAACAAGTCCGAGTTAAATCGCATCGTTAGCTAAAGCGATGTGATACAGATATCTGCGCTAAGCCGATTAAAGGCCACAATACAAACGAACGCCTTATAGGGTCCGACCAGGGTTCATTAGGGTGCAGTTGTGGAAGATTCGAATGATGCGACTTTCCGCTGACTTGATGAGAAGCTTCAATGCTTGGAAACATTTCATAAACGTTGACTAGAATAAGATTTATATTCTGAATTGTTCAGTCTTTAATGATATGTTACCATCGGTCTATATTCATCCTCTCACAGAGAACCTTATTTCATCACTAATAGACAGAACGTAGGTTGCTGATATAAAGACCCTAATGAATAAATCATACTTATAACGATCAAAGTTTACTAATAAATGTATCAGGTTACCACTTTCGTGGTATAACAGCGAAAAATACTCGATCAATTATGTTAATTATCTAGATTCCCATCAAATGTAAAATAGATAACTATGCTAAAATGGCGCTTACACATAAATCACCGGTATACTCAAACCTGGTGAGCCGCCGACAAGTCAACAAAACAATATGGCTGGTAATATTAGAGTGGTCACATCATAAAATAGTTTTCGTGGGACATCTTTATGTAAATTCGAAAAGTTATTGGCCTCGGTATCAATATACTTGGATGGCAGATCATTAAAAGCTAATTAGTGAACTTGATCTTTGGACGTTTCTCTTAAATAATAAAAAGCGTATTTATTGAAATGACATTTGTCATATTGAAGTAAATGAATGATGAATGAGAGAATTGTGAATGTTAATAAGCCAAAATCTACACCATTACAACTACCATGATTTTGCAACAACTTACTGTCATTGAAAATTTATCATTGCTTGAAACAGTGACATTCTCAAATATAACAGTAATACATTCGTTACTGTTGGCGATACCCAGACCACTTAGTGTGGGAACTTTCAACTTGTGAGTGACAATTCAGAGACCACACGAATGTGGAACAGATGCTTCAGAGCGACTAACCTTTTGCCCGATCTCGCAAACTGTCTTAGTTGGAGCATATTCAAAATCAAGACTGGTTTAAACACGCCTATCGCCTATTATTCTGTAAGCTGACTGTAGGTAAAACTGGATAAAGGAATGTAGTGTGTACAATTGTACATTGTTATGACATACTATTGTTGGTCAGGTCTTTTGTCACAAGTAGACAACTTAATCAAAATTAGCTTAGAATCGATTCTCAATATGCAGCTGAACGAGCAATCTTGGACCCAAGCATCCCTACCCATCCGTTATGGCGGTTTAGGGATTCGCAAAATTTCCAGTGTCGCTTTACCAGCCTTCCTATCTTCTGTCCATAGTTCAGCAAATCTCATAAGTAAAATTTTAAGGGTATCCCCTTCAAACTTTGAGATTGCTGGCTTGGAAGAAGCTAGAAAAGCTTTTTTAATTGCATGCCCAGGTCAAAATCTTCCAATTTCTCCAAATTCACAGAGGAGCTGGGACGACATAAACTGCAAATTGACATACGACAATCTTGTGAGCTGTAGTACAGGTTCGGCGCGTGCTAGGCTTTTGGCCGTGGGTGCGCATGAGGCCGGTTACTGGCTTCACGCGTACCCTTCGTCAAATACAGGAACATTTCTTGAGCCTGACACGCTCCGAATCGCAACCTGTCTACGGCTTGGGGTTCCGGTCTGCGCTCCTCATAAATGTCCCTGTGGCAGTGATGTCGACAAGCTAGGACATCACGGACTGTCGTGTCAAAAAAGTGCAGGCCGCTTCTCGAGACATGCCGCACTTAACGATATCATACGCCGGTCCCTTGCCACCGTCAACGTGCCAAGTTTACTTGAGCCGACTGGTATTGCAAGAGACGATGGCAAGAGACCGGACGGTATGAGTTTGATTCCATGGAAGATGGGCCGGGTGCTGGTATGGGATGCAACCTGTTCAGACACGCTGGCCCCTTCCCATCTACATGGAACCAACAACAGAGCTGGTGCGGCTGGTGAAGCGGCTGAAAAAGCAAAATCATGCAAATACAGGGGTCTAGGCTCCGAATATGATTTTGTCCCATTCGGTGTCGAGACCCTTGGTCCGTGGGGTCCTAGCGCTATAAGGCTTTTTAAGGAAATAGCAAAAAGGTTAGTCGACATCACAGGAGACCGAAGAGCTGGCAGCTACCTCGGACAAAGAATTAGTCTAGCTATTCAAAGGGGGAACGCTGCCAGTATCTTCGGAACCTTGCCCAAAGGGACTCCTTTTAATAATATATTTTAGTTATTATATTATATTTTTAAGGTTTTAGTTTTAGGGTCATTGTTCTAGTATATATATCTATTGTTATTATATTATGTGGCTTTGATTAAAACACTTGCATTCACATTCCTATTTATACATTTTATAGGGATTTACTTTAAACTATCTTTAAATTGATTCCGGGTTGCATTGAAATTCGTAACAATGTATGTTTCTCGAAACAGACCCTTTTGTCTAGATGATTGTGAAATATGAATTTTTTTCCCGAAAAAGTCCTGTTTGTCGAGATGCCTGGGGAATATGAAGACTATTTAGTAAACAAAATAATTCGTGGCATATTGTTTCCAGTTCTTTCTACGAGTAACAGTAAATAGTCAATCAATTAAATTGTTTTATATAATTTTACGTTGGGTCTTAACTGATGATGTTCAGGCCAGAGCGTTATCTCGCCTGAACATCATCCATCAGTTAAGATTATATTAAACAATTTAATCTAAATTCCTACTAATGTCATAAATGCAAAAGTAACATAACGTTACGTTAGTAGACATTTTCACGCTTAAACTACTGGATCAACTTTGATGTTTTTGAATAAAGATAGATTGGACCTTTTACAAGCTACTTTTTGTTGCGAAAAGGAGATGGCTGAGAAACTGCCTTTAACATGTATATTAATGTACTACTAGGGCGTAACATTAAAATAGCTATATTTGAATTATTTCAAGTTCAATATTCTTATAATACAACTTTCAAGAAATAATAAATTTATTAAAAGATTCAAGTTGGTTTTGATGTTTTTGTTTGACAAGAAGAATGTCCGTATTACGAAATCGTTGGGCAAGAATTTTATATTTGTGTAAACTGAAACAAATATATTAGAGAATTTATGATTACAAATTATTAAAAAAATATGATATTCTTCGTTTTGTTTGTTTATAACAGATCACCCAAAACACAAACTATGTAATAAGTTTCGTTGACCTATACAATTGACAAGTGATGTGCATCCGTATATGATACGGCTATGTTCATACGGCGTTATTTTCTCCGCAAACCGCACACGAGATTTTCTATCAAACAGAGCAGGGACAGTATAAAATACTTGTTGACATAGTCTCTATGTGGGAAAATATCGTGTTTAAGAAATATTTTTCACGTGAACTTCAGAATTTGTCACCGAAGAGTCTGGCTGTATTCGAAGAATATATTGTCTTGAACGTAGCCGAAGTGAACTAAACATTAAAGGTCAATTTGACAGACGGAGGACAGTTTTTATCATTTTATTTACAAGTTTTTAACTATTTCAGAAGTTCCTGAAACTTGTTTCATACGAAATACTGATATTCCGCTATGTCGCATTATATTATTACTAGGTTCAATGTAAATACATTGCTAGGGCGATTGCCCTAATTTGCCTATTAAAATATAATAATTTGCCTAATTTGCTTATTTAAATTTTGTGTGGGCGATTGCCCACACAAAATTTAGGCATCTCTTTTTAAGGAATCCCTAAGAAGCGCTAAACGTCCGACTTAAACGCGAAAGAAGTCACAGGCAGAATCTCACGATTCAAATAAATAGATTGATGATTCTGGAAGAATAAATGATTCAGATACTGACGCATTAGTCATTGATCAAAAAACAAGACTAATTAATATAGATGGTAATCTTTAACACAACACGGAGGAAGCCACATAACACAATTTTGCGCAATCTCTAGTTTCATTAGGAGACCTTAATTGACCAAATGAACGTCTCGCTCCAGTTTATAAGGCAAAGGACAAACGAATGGAAGACCGTTCCGACGATGTTCTAGTAAATTTACATTTCACTAGAGGAGGTATTGCTAGACTACGATGTTCCGAGATCATATCTCCAATAGTATTAACTGAGAACATTACGAGACTAGCTTCTTTCTAGGTATCGTTAACTTTGTAGGTACTACGTTTGGTTAAGATTTGTTAGGTGACTAGTATATTTTTATAGTGTATCCTTTTGTTATTGTCATCGATTTCAAAATAGTTATTTTTCGTTTTTCTGACGTTTTGGAAGTTTTGCTGATGTCGTGTTCGCGACCTAAATAAGATGAATGACAACATTGTCAAGTCCTGAGGTAAATAAAGTTTGTCATTGTGTAAAGTAAAAGCCCAGTCAATAGAGAGGCAGACACAATGGCTCGCGAAGATTCTTCGATAGCCAAAAAAGCTTTAGGTTTAAAGAATGCATCGTCGATTATCGGTGACCAAAGCATAAAACGAACAAATCTGTATTTTTTCTGGATGTTCTTAATCTTCTTTTGTTCGTATCGTTCGCGAAGATAAGGTCGATAAAAATAACTATTTCCAAATATATATTGAAAGGGATTATGCAAAAAAGAACAAAGCTGGTGCGTATACAGACCAGCAACAGAGTCAAAATTAACACTTTAATGCCTAGTTGCATGACTTAGAAACATCAGAATGTCTACACATATTTCTTATTCGATTATATTTTCGCTACACATACTTATGTATTTTATTTAACACTTTTATCGAGATAGCATCTAAAAATTTAATATTAAAGTTATAGGGGAAACAAATCAGTATGTAAAATAAAAAAAAACCGCTATAATGGTTCTGCTTTAGCGGCTGTAGATTCAAGTCCCATATAAATCAATAGATTACCATACACCGCATGTTTATATGTCGATTTATCGATGTAGTTGTCAAAACACACGTTGGTATGAATAATAAGATGAATTTGTCAATAATTATAAGTCTCGGTAGCTCAGCGGTTAGAGCATTGGACCGGATTTCCAAAGGTCGCGGGTTCGATTCCCGTCTGAGAATTCACTTGTGGCCGAGTTAATTTTTTCCAATATTTTTCTATTTACAATTTACCATAATTATAATATCTTCAGCGTCAATGCAGATTGAGGTATTTTGAACATTAATCGATAGGGCTGGAAAATACTTGAAGCGTTTAAATAAATCTAGCTCTCTCACCTCTTTGAGTTCGATTATCCCTGCTATATATACTGTGCCTACTAATTCATCTTTGATTAAGAAAATACATACTGCTGGCTTTGCAATACAATTTAGCCCACGATGCACCGCTATCAGGTCAGAACTCAGAACCGTTCCCATTAATAATAATCCAGTGGGTTGTAAGACTATAATGAATGAAGCACAATTAAATGCAAGCTCTTTGCGTTAGATCGTATCTGTTGTTTATTGCATGAGCGGACCAATGGCACACCAATAGGTCACCTTATTATTATTCATTGGTATTATGTAGGAAATCTGCACCTGCGAGACATCCGAGTGAACACACCCAGCTATTGTTCATTTGCAATTGCAATTAATGTAATTTTTAAAAAGGAATATCGTCTTCATTTATTTTAAACATTTTGCCCTTGAAGAAAAACGATTTCGAAATCACTCCAATACGAAAGCTGTGAACAAAATAATTAAGACAATTTCTCATAAGACCAATTCATATATCCCACTCGAATACTGATAATATTAAACACCACATGAATTATGGTCCCGGAACTGAAAGCATGTATGCTATACGACAGCACCGCAGGCGCAGCCATTGTTTCAAATTCGCCGGCTAACCGGTCCTTGATAATGGTAAAATCATCGGCCACGCATGCCCACCGAGAATTCCAAAAGGCTTTTTATTTTGCAGACTACAATAACCACTTTGACTTTGACTACAACATCAAAGTCATTAACGAGATTATATTAAATGTCAGAGTATAAATTAAATAAGAATTAAAATAAAATATGAAGTGAATAGAAAAAACGTATGAAGCGCTAGGAGATTCGAGTAAGGGCTATCGATGCACCAATGATTAATTGAGACCAAAAGCTACCAACGGAATACGCTCTGTAAACAGTTTTTAACCAGATAAATTAGCATAATTTCTTTAAATGCCTGACCATTATGAGCTCGGCTGGTGGTATTCGGTAATAAATGTTTTGGTGGCGAACGGTAGACGCTGATTTAAGTTGTTGGAAATTTTGCAATGGACGTATCCTCGTAAAGGAAATGTTTGAAAAAATGATCTCTTTTCGTGTGACCGTAAATTGATGCCATCGGGTGTAGGAATACACGATGACCGATTTTGTAACGTATACTTATGGTAATTCGGTCTTTATTAGCTCCAGCAGGGAGAATCAATCTTAGTTCCATATTGAGAGGTGCACGTAGAAGCTTACCATAATAGTAAGTTTGTCTTGTAACACTTTTTGCTATAGGGTCCCTAGTTATGGTGTCTTTAGAAAAGGTAATATCCACTTAATAAATTTAGACTTGAATCGTTTTTAGAATAGTAAGGTGGGGTTCTTTTATTTTTATTGGTCTTATGTGAACACGCATAACAAATAAATAAAACTGTTTACCTATAAGCCTTTAACGTAACAACAGAGCTTGATGATAAAACAAGACAAAAAAATGCACATCATGCAGATATATTTTTTATTATATGCACCGGACCGGACGATCACCCAACGAGACATTATAATCTTAAGGGAAAAGAAAAAGTTGACGAGAATCCACTCGCTAACGAGCTCAAACGAGATGCCCCTAAGTATCCTGATGATGACCGCACCGGATTTCGTTTAGTTGCACTCTAAGAAAAAACTATGCAGGAGACAGAGGATATACATTAACATAGTAATATGTAAGTAAGTACAGGCAGCAGCGCAGCAAGCTGTGCAGGGTTTAAGCCCAAGTTACACCGTACCATAAAGTGTTGGTTGTTTAAATTATTATTGGTTGAGAAACATTAAATAGTAATCAAGTTTTATATGCAAGAAAGATGCCTATTTTAAATAGCAATGAAAACTTTATTTAAATAAAATGATGACAATAGTTATAGTGTCTCATTCAAAACAGTGAAACCTTTCTCAGTTCAAAGCACCTTATAAAATTACATACAATAAACTAACAGCCTCTAATCTTACAATATCGAGTGAGGGATTGCTCCGTTACTAGTCTACTCATCTGCGACTTGTATTAAATGACGGATTACACATCTCTGCAACCGGTTCCTTGGATTGTCAAGAAAAAAATATAGTGTAATGACAAAAAAACGACGCGGCGCTCTGTGATCGCTCGACCACTGGCGCGTTTAGATATAATCTGTGGTCATCCTGGCTGCCAAGATGAGGACTATAATTTTAATAGGCTTAGCATTAGCCTTAGAATTTGGGATATTAACATTCTGACATAGATTACCTAGTACGAATATGTCAAAAATACTGTTGCAGGGAATAGCAGAGAGAGAATTAAAAAACTAAAAATAAATGTACGGATTATTTTTGAAATATTTGTACCGATTTGTTTATCACTAGCGGCCGCCCGCGGTTTTACCCGCCTTGTTCCCGTTCCCGTTGGAATATCGGGATAAAAAGTAGCCTTTGTTTTGATTCAGGCAATCTATTATCTGTGTGTAAAATTTCATCCAAATCAGTTCTGTAGTTTTTGCGTGAAAGAGTAACAAACAAACTGACATACTTTCGCATTCATAATTTAGTAGGATTCTTAAGATCCTTTATTTCGTTGACCAAAATCCTAAAACTGCTATGAAGTTACACAACAGATTATCATCTACATACCCGTAATATGAGGAATCTCGCATTTCTTAAAAGCACGCAAACTCACTGTAAAAGCAATACACAACATTTAAATCCGTGACGCAACTAAGAGAACAATTCTCCAAACTGTAATTTTATTTCTCACGGTCCCGCCGAATCATCTTAGAGGAAGTGACCTCTATTATCTTAGAAATAAAGCAGTATTAGAAACGTCAACCTGTGGTGTAACGAGGTAGCAGGGGATGCTATCAGAATTATGTTACTGTAATATGTGATTATACTAATGCATTTTTTGATAGAGCCTTTATTATAAACGCATTTTCGAATCTAATGGACAATGCAATTGAAAGGGTGGTGACCCAATAACTACATTACTAGCTATTAACAAAAAAAGGAAATATTACTACAATCCAGCAAAAAACAACTTAACAAATTATTAATATGAAAGAAGTAAAAACCGACAAATATAGAGTAGAAGATACTAATCCAAATTCCAAAGCGTATGTATAGGAATCTTACCGAAAACGAAAAGCCTTAAGATTTGTTACTGTGCAAACAAGCCTAAGGGACAGTAATAATTGGAGAATTCATAAAAGATTGTGCAATTGTCCTTGCTACAGATTTGTGTATTCATCGGCGGCGATTACGCAACGACGTCGTGTGAACTGCGCCACGTTCAAATAACTGCCCGTTTAATGTCTTCAGGTTTGTTTTATTAGTTGTGTTTCACGTATAAACTTGGCAATACCTTTTATAATTCAAGCACTTTAGCTATGTGACCGAATTTTGGATTAGGTTGGGCAACGCATTACACAATGATGGAACCCAGAGCTGTGATGACTTTTTCGTGATTGGCATCTCATTCATCTGCTGGCATAGTTATGTCAATATTGGATGATTTAGATTTATCACGACTTTCGTTCATGATATCAACATGTTCATAAAGTATAATTATGTTTAGTACTTCATTACGCATACTGTCAGCTTAATCTACTCCTGCCACATCAATTCAAAACCCAACAACGCTAGACCAGAATATTAATTGAGAGCAATAAAGCGTGTTTGTATGGAGTTTGCGTTAAGGATCAGTTTAGTGTAACCCCAACAATACCAATACAGACATTAAATTCAATAACCACGCGAGAGCATGTATATTAGTCATCAGCGTGTTTCATCACAAACGTCGTACAAATAACGTTTTCGTGAGCGGTGCGACGTGTGCGCAGGGTCGTGGGTTCAATCCCGTGCTGTTCTTGGAACTTGACTGATCTGAGTTAGTTTTCGGAACAGTTAACAGAAATATAGTATGGTAAGAGACATGCAGTATAGATACCATAAGTATGTTAAGGTACCTGTGGTTTGTCTAATTAATACATTGCATGTCTCAAAGAAGAAATTGACGCTTTCATCCACGAACAAACAGTCAGTACTGATTACCTACTCCCGTTGCAGTAAGAAAATGTAAGAGTGACAAATATAAATGTTTTGAAATTACTCCGAAACTTTACAACAAGAATAGGTCGATATTAAAAATTGAAAATTAACGGTACTTACTGTTAAATAACTTAAACGAATTATTTAAGTAAGTACCTAAAATTATTATTACCTTTATTATTTTCACTTTACATGAATATCAAGTCGCTTCACCGTTTTAAATATAACAAGGTACTTGCAACAAAATGTGATGGTGCTTGAATTAAAGTGGCAATTATATTTAAAAAATCTGCGGCATGTTTAATGTTTACGTATTATTTCAGTATAAGGAATTGCCGAAAACGCGGTATCCTCTCACGAGGCAACATCAAAAAACAGGAATGCTTCACTTTTTTAACATTAGAGACATTTGAAATGCCTTAAAATATTTAAGAGAATTGAATTAAATAAAAAAACAAATGATGTGCCTTGAATGAAGAACATCCTGCTAGTAGATTTTTTTTTTTATATTCTTAAGTCTAAAAATGAACAAATGAAATATGTTTTGATTTAAGTAGTTAAACAATTATCATAAAACACGAAGAAGTAAAATGGCTTAATATAAAGAAAAATAATTTAAAGCCTAAACTGAAAGAAAGACAGACAATTGACGTGGTAAATCAAAAAGGGCACAATTAGATAAAGCAGCAAAGGAGAACGCTAAACTATAGCAAATCACCGTAAAGCTGTTTAGTACAATCAGTAATTAATGATTTACGAAGATAACGCACAATGGTTACAGAGCTTAAAGAAAAGCTGCTTATGAGATATCATAAAGTTATATAGACCACAATAGATTTTAACACTACCGTGCATAATGCTACCGTGCATATATATTTTAGAACTATGTAAATTTGACCGAAAATATCCAAATATACCTTAACAAAAAACCTAAGACTACGCAAAAAATTATTATAACCCGGTTCTAAATTAAAACACCATTCTAACAGCCCTCTTGCGATGTCAATCAAAATTTTCAATAAATTACCAGAACCATTAATAAACATCAATGAGGAAAAGCAATTTATAAATGAACTAAAACAAGTACTTTACAAGAAATGCTACTATACCATTACCGAATATTTAGAAGACAAAAACATAGATATCAACACTTAAATAACCATAATAAAAAAAAAATCCTTCTTCTAATTGAATATTGTCCAATAGGGTCCATAGTGATACCTATTTTAAGTAACATCTATTGTTCACCTATGGAATGCAATAAAGTATTGAGTATTGAGTATTGGATACTGCATGCTTTGACACTCATAAAATGGGAATAACGAAATCACGTACACAGTGAACCGATCCATGCCCAAGAATAACGTAGACCATTCACAAATGGATCGAAAAATAAAAAAGAACCCACCACAGATCCATTATCACTTTCTTTTATAAGTCTTTATCCCAGACCCTTTTATCTTTTAGTGGGCGGTGCTTTCAAGGGGAATTGATTTTGAAAATGCGAAGGGCATTGTCTTGGCCACAAAAAGGTTTATGAGATATCTGAGGCAATTCCAAAGACACGGCCACGTATGGCTAATGAAAGGGTACCAGACATCGCATCGTGATGAAAAAGTGATGCACTGGGTTTCTTATTCGAAATTTCGTCTACAGGAATAAAAAGAAACTTTTTAAAATTATCTCAGTTTTATAAATTAAGATTTTCATTTATTAATACAAGAAACAATTGACTGTGTGGCTTACGAATACAAACAGTAACACAATGAAAAAAAAATGAAAAACACAAATTTATTACTACAAATACAAGTGATGGAATCGATTATAATCTCGTCCCTAAGAATCGGGCACGGTCAATAAATACGCGTATCCAAAATTTGTATAGATAATGACGGACACACGTGCGAGGTCAATAGTTGTTGATGCCGACCCCCTCTACAAATTATAATTGTCGAGGCACATAATGGACACGAAATATTTGTGAGAATCTAAAATGTGTGCTCTATTGATGTTTAATGATGTAAATGTTGTCTATTGTTCTATATTGTCACTATATATAGTGTCTCAATCGATCAAGCAATTTTTTCACAATTTTTATCGTTGACAATAATAAAACGTTCAAAATAATTAGAAATCAATATGGAAAGTTAAGGAGAAAAAACTAGTTATTTTTTAACTATATTTACTGATCACCAAATCTATCCTTACATAGATACTGATGATTACTCAAAAACATTGAAAATGCATATCAATACAACGATTTCCTATTATAACTACGAACTATTTGCTGTACAATAAGTATATTAGGATTGCACCTTGTATTTTTTGTTGGTCCGGTTTAATATTTTCCTCTACTTATGAGACGATAGATCTCAGACTATTTGCTTTATTTAAATGATGTGAAGTCAATGGCCACGCATGGATGACATCAGAAGATCTAGGCCGCCCACCCACCTCTATTAGCGATGGCATACTAGATAAGTGTGTCGTATGAAAGTCCGATACTAAATTCAGAATCTATAAGTATATCACGTCTGGTTTATCTAATTAATTTCAAAGGAAACCACTTCACTCAAACCTATTAGGGAGACAAGCAGACTTTTAAATAAACAAAAGTAGCAATTATCTACAAAAAGACTCCTTTCTTATAAATTAATTACAACTCCTAATATTCTCACGTTCTTAGCAATACCGACAATTTTAGAGTTTTTAGTTTGGACCTCTTTACAAATCGTACAATTAATAGGGCTCAAAGTTTTTAGTAGCGCAGCTTACATTACATACTGTAAAACCACTTGTTTCTGACAAGCCGTCACGTACGACTCGGTCATTTGGAACTGCAATGCTGTTGTTAGAAGCCTTCGATTCGCCATATAAGACCCGAGCAATTTTAATAGCAAATCAGACAGTGCATATGTCAGATTGTATTCTGCACACATATTCAATTCACGTTTTGGTAGTCCAACTCCATGTTATGCAAGCGGAGTGTATAAACATGTAACACAGGTTCCATTAATTAGAATTTACTATATTGAAAGGAAACCGCGTAATAAATCATATCCAATTTAAGCGTAGAAACAAAACAGTTACGCTTAACTTCATTACACCTTAAAAAGCAATAAACCCAATAAAGTAATGGACCCATAACAGTACCCTTAAGAACACCCAACATAAAAGACGCGACCTTAATAGCGTTTGTTTAAGAATCAATTTATGTCCATTTGCTGTCATATGCCAGTTCTAAATTCCATAAACAGAGTTTGCACATATAGGTATCCTCACTAGCAGGTTATCCAAGAAAGCTTTTCCGCGTGGCACAACACAGTTCACGCCTCTGTGCCACCATAAAGGGCTAACGATTTTAATGAGCTCTCCAATGAGGGAACAAAGGAACCGCTACAGTTCTGGGGGACTTCGATGCCACATTGTTAGGAAACTAGGTAGAAGGTCTAGTTTCTTTACTATGTTTGGCTTCGATGAATCTTTAGTCTGTATCCGGTTAGTATATATATGAACTTCACTATAAAGTTTATCTTCCATTAAATTCCCATTAAATATATCAAATTTATCATTAAGGACCGTATTAATTAGATGGTGTCACTTATCGCCGCAGCAGTTCAAGTTACCAAGACTAGAAACCCTTTGATAATCATCAATTTTTTATAATAAAGAAGATCGTAACATAATATCAAAATAGATAGAATGAAACGGTAACTTTACTGCAAAACCACACACCGTAACGTCACAAAATCTGCAACTAACGATACTCGACCAGCCGCCTGCGCATAGGAGTGTCAAACACCGTCGATAAATGTGTCGATAGAATCGGCATTGATCGATAACGGTAGTGCGTATTACAATGATGCGTAAGCGGCGCGGCGGGGTCGATGATGTGAGCTTTTCTCGTGTGTTTTAAAAGGGACAGCTCAATAACATTTTAGTTACCCAAACAAGATTCACCATGATTACTTCTTTGAAGTCCTGTTTTCTCATGGTCCCATGATTATGTCCCATTAATGGGACCACGAGGGAGTACTGTTTTTCGGAGTCCCATTCCCATCTACTACGTTTGTGGGACCCTCCTATATTATATATTTGCTGCATAGGCAAACTTTTTTTGCTAGAGGCTCGCTTCTATCTTCAGCCTTATCAATACACTTAAAACCAGGTATGATGACGGATTAGTCTCCCCGACGCCGACATTCATAAAAAAACTCTGAAATCGCGAAAAAAAATCGGTTGGCTCGTACATTTTCATATTTTGATTATAAATTTTTGTGTGAAACTGCTGATTTTTTCTCGTGTTTTCAGGATTGGTCCAATAGTAAACGATGTTCATTTTAATGGGACAAAATCATGGGACCACGAGAAGTGTAGTACTTATTCATTTGATTTACTGGGGTTGGTATATTATTAATGTGTTTTATTGATTGTTTTTTATTTAATAGACATCATTGCGGGGGGCGTGGTCATGGTACGAGTGTTTAGTTATCCGTAGATGTATAGAATATTTATGTTATTATGGAAATATATATATATATATATATATATATATAAGTTTTAAGAAATTAAACAAATAAAAACAATTGCCAAATATATAAGTAAAAAAAAGTTTTTAGAAAAGCGATAGAAATTGGACGCGATTTTTAATGGGGTACGTTGGGGTACTCAAATAAAAAGAGGGTCCGCGCATCTGTCTGATGGCCCCTGCGGGCGTTCACAACACGGCACCTCGGGTGATATGGGCAACTTATTATAGTGATGTAATACATATCGATAGATTCAAAGTTTTTTCTCTCATTCTTGAACTTTGATAACTTCACGGTATAAAAAATCAAAAGACTAATTGTATACTTATGACACATATTAAATAGAAAAATATTGGAAAAAATCAACTCTGCCACAAGTGAATTCTCAGATGGGACTCGAACCCACGACCTTTGGAAATCCGGTCCAATGCTCGAGTCCATTGAAAAATGCAAAAATTCTGAAATCATAAAAGACTATTTTTATTCATCAAAAGCTGTAATTTCGGTATTTCGAGGTTGTTTATTAGAATTTAATCAATTAAATCTGTCAATGTTATTGTCATTGTTTTTTGCAATTGTTTCACATTGCAATTTGAACGTGTATCAACAGTTCTCTGTTATCTATCTAAAAATATTAAAGTAATAAACTAATATTTTTTTCGATGCCTTCTATTTATCAAATTAAATTATTTCTTACAATCACTATTTAAATTGATTTAAATTGTGAAAATATTAAACACTCAACATGAAAAATGGGAATTTCTGACGTTTTAGGAACCCATCACTAGCGATAGTTAGGGTGATTAAGAGTCGATTCAATTACGTAACGGTTTCTTGCATATGTTACACTTGAACTATACACTCTATGGAAATTGATAGTACCGGCTGGGCTATACTTAAAGAAATATCCCTATTTAAAAATATTGATGACTAGCTGTTGCCCGCGACTTCATCAGCGTCAATTTCTGGTATTATGATCGCAAAACTCTTTGGCAAATAATTGACAATAATGCATTAATTTCGACTAAACTTAATTACCATAAAAAAGGTTATAATGAGTCAATCTTAAAAGATAGACATATAGTATCGCGGACAATTTTTTAGATCATTTAATGAGTAATAATTCTTTCATACATATGTTTTGGGTAACTTGAACCCTCAAATATGGATAATTTTCCCCGTTTATGCAACATTTTTCACTGATGCTTCGCTCCTATTGATCGCAGCGTAATGTTATATAGCCTAAAGCCTTCCTCGATAAATGGACTATCCAATACAAAAAGAATTATTCAATTCGAACCAGTAGTTGCAGTGGGAATATCGGGATAAAATATAGCCTATGTCACTTGGGAGAAATGTAGCTTTCTAATGTTCTAAGAATTTTCTAAATCGGTCCAGTAGTTCCTGAGATTAGCGCGTTCAAACAAACAAACTCTTCAGCTTTATAATATTAGTATAGATGGTATAAATCGAAGAATAGTGTAATGTTAAAATGAAAATGAAATGTCCGTATTAATTCAACAAAACACTAACAGAAGTTATAACTTTTTAATTTTGCATTTTACAATGCTATTTTTATGTGATAAATATTATCCCGTCAGGGCGACATGAGACTAGTTGCTTTTTTCTAGTATATTTTCTTGTTTAATATTTATTACTAACATAAGTGTTATTTATTACACAGTGAACTAGAAAACTCGTAAGAAAAAGACGATCACTAAATAATAAATATTTTTATTAAAATTCGCCCGGCAGTGGTCCAAATAAAAAGCGATCTTACAATAAAACGCTTCTTGTTTATACCACATCATTTATTTATCAAATTGTCGCTACTGTAAAGTGCTCATAAGGTTCTTTTTCAAATGGACAGACATAAAATTAAAATACCATGCAACTTACTTGCAGAAATATTCTCCTCGTGGCGTCGAAAGGCAAGTGCCACCGTTCTTACACGGCGATGGAGCACAGGAGACAAAACCTGTAAAGATAAAACATTTAATATGAATCACGAAAACGGCAAAGATAAGTATGTGTAACATCATAAAACGGCATTGGCTAAATATGGTAATATTCTAAGCGCTCTAGATGGAGATTCTGTTATCGCTTGCGATAAAAGTTAGTATCGTCGATTAAGTATGAAATTATATCGGCGTTGGAACATTATGCATGTTTAAAAATGCTAATCTTTGATACTAAAGCTTTTACTTCAAAGATAAAATAACTTCCTGAGATTATAAGACAGGCTCATGAATAGAACACATCTATATTTGCGTTGGTTTTCTTCCCGATACCAACAAACATTAATTCCATTATTAATATCATCGTGTCGATCACTTTCGGCGTTAATTTCTCTTTTGACATATTTAATAATAATTTACAGCAGGAGAGCGCCTTTCTTTGTCCTTCCTTAAGGACTTTATTTGTACAGTAGGTATATCAAATTTAAAATTTAAGAAATTGTCAAATTGTCGTCTTTCATAAATATATTTTTTAGGACAGAGCTTTTCATTTTACAATCACTTTTAAATTCAATTTAAACTTAATGTAAGGCCATGTTTCGTCCCACCATTTCAACCGTGCAACCAGCAGCTGCAATTTCACGGATACTCAGTGATAAGGATCGCACTCACAGTGCTTAAAAAAATGAATCAAGACACTTTATTGGAGACATATTTACAGAGACACTGACTTACTACAGGATGCTTGCAACATGGTAAAAATTTGCAATGAGAACGGATTAATGTAAAATTGGCAGATATAAAATAATAGTTTTTTTTGAAGAAAGTAATATCGTTAAATCTCTTCTTTAATTAATAAGACTGTCTGTGGTGATCACAGTCCTAACCATACCTAACCTAACCTGAGAAACTTTTGCAATAAATCAACTTTTACTGGTTAAAGCGTACTGTTTTATGTTTTTTTATTTAGTTTTTAATGTAGAGTTTTTAGATTTCCCGATATTTCGGCGCCTTTCGAGGACTACCATGGTCCCGGGAATATTCTCTGATGACTATTAATCCCATGCTCAAGTCTCAGGAAAAGATGCTAGCCTCTAGAGTTTATTTATAATAAGTTAGATTTATTTGATTTTCATATTTTAATTAACAGTACACGTTAAGATGTGCTGACCAAACGAATCTAGTCCATCAAACCTACAAATTAGGAAGTTTATAAAAACTTATGTCGCCAAACTAGTGATTGCAAATAGTCTAGACTATTACCAATTTGCATTTTATTTATAATCTAATTTATTTCATAATATAAAAAGTGCAATGATCTGAGAGTAAAACCAGATAATACAAAGTGCAATTAAACGCTAATGCAGTCGATTGCAAAATGCATTCTCGATACTCGATTTGGTCGAACTGATTCGCCAATATCGATATCATCTCGATCAATCAGGACATCAAAATCGCGACCACCTACTACGAAGTACGAACGGATCCGAAAAATACCAATATCGAATAGGTAATTCGGTATAAGAATATTTTGTAATGCAAATATTAAAACATTTTTCGGCAAAAAAAAAATGTTTATGTAGTTAAATACATATTTGTGGGAAATTATAACGTCTACACGTTTCACACATTTCACTATTTGGTAACTTTAGCTTTGAGCAAACATATTTGGTAATTTGTCAATATCAAATGATACTTATGTGATAAGATTTTTGACACTCATCATATAGATACGAAAAAATATATTTGCAGATAATAATAAGTTGCAATCGATTAAATCTACCATTCCACATTTTGGCATATTTGATGTATTATACTATTATCCACCCAAGGAAAGCAATTCATTCAGTACAATATCCATAAAAATATTTTAGAATATATACACTAATTAACTTATTGTTAAAACAATTGTTGTTTACTGATCATACAGTTCCAAAGAGTGTACCGTGTGGTGACGGCCTAAGAATACAAGTGCCACCACTCCCTTACATCCTGGGATGTCGTAAGAGTTGACTAAGAGGCTCGACGCATTGATCACCTGTGCGAGAGAAGGAAAACTTAAAACAAACCCTCTACCAACCCATCTGGCCGGCGTGGTAGCAGTAGGCTAATAACCTCCTATGAACGCCACAATAGGCGTGAGCTAGGATAGGCCTATGTCCAGCAGTGGACGTCCACAGGCTGATGAGTAAGTGATCATACAGTATATCACCATATTACCTAGTCTAGATAGTTCGGACATCAAAGAAAGTAATCAAAATAAACCGTTAGAACTTAGGAATAATTGATAAGCTATCTGTCCGTACAAACATTGCTACATTTGAGCGGGCGCGTGGGAACAGAATTTTCGACAAATGTAAATATTTGTGATAACGGTCGAGTTACGACATTTAAAATTTTCTCGTACGTTACAATACAAAATGTTTATTTATGTAAAGAAATCTCATTTGAGCTTCAAACTGGCAACTCTGGCAAGACAATTTTAAAATCGAACAACCTAATACGTAAGCTGGGGTACTCTTGACCGAATCAAGTTCTTCTTCTTATTCTTTATGAATGGTTTTCTACATTGTCATTACCTAACTGATTCGGCCAGGATCGAATCAACATAAAAAATCTGAATTTAAAAAGAAAACATTCAGGTTCTCTTTTTAAATTATGTTCATGTTATGATTGAAACCAAATGCCTTTTTCTTTTTTCTATTGATTTATTAAAAAGGTTTGTCCACTATTACCTTTGTCTAAAGGTCGTAACACAAAAATATGTGGAACCTTTTTTCTCGACTCATTTCTCGTTTCGAGGTGTGCTCGGCAAAAAGCCGGCGCGAGGCGACTCTCCTAATAAGGTCAAGCATTGTTTTTACCGGCAAGTTTGCTGGTTTGAAGGAAAAACTTAAACAATTTTTACCGGTTCCTGGAGGTTCTGGCTTGAGTAAGTTTGCCCAGTAATTTTAGGTATTGTAAATATTATCGTTTTTACATTGTACGTGTAAAACGTTTTTCTCGGAAAATGGTATGGATAAAACTGATTATAATTAATTGTTTTTATTAAAATTTTCCTTAATAGAAAATAATTAATTTCACTAAATATAATTAGTTTAAATGAAATGCACAGATAATTCTTGATCTTGTAAACAACAATACCCACAACATTGTCTCTTTATCGTTTTTGTTGCATGTATTAACAATTATTATCAATTATTGTACTGATATAATGCTTAATAATAAACTTACTACTTTGTATTTCTTTATCAAACAGAATAAACAAATAATAATAAAGTAGCAACGAAACCAAACCTACCTACACATCACAAAAATATTACAAAACGATGATACTAACGTATTGAGGACAGGATAAAGACACCAAAACAATAGATATCAATAAAACAAGTTCAAACTTGCATTCGAATAATTTAGATTACATTATACAATTATCACAAGTTAGAACTCATTCAGGAAACGTATTGATAACCATATCGCCAAACCGTGGGAACGAACACGAGCTGATATCAATAAGCTATAAAAAAAATATGCAAAATAATTCGCCTACGACAGTTCGCCCTTCCGCGTATTGCATGTTATAAGAGTAAACAGGATTTATTTGCATTTGTTAAAGCTGTTATAGAAATCCGATAAGAATGATACCTGGAGCGATGACAGTCAATCGATAAATAAAAATCTTATCATCAACAAACACGACATACGACACAAAAAGGCAGGAAGTTGTTAAAACGTCTTATTTAAGGGTTTTAATACGTCCAAATGTACATATTTATCCAAATTAACCTACAGTTACACTCCAATTCGTATTTTTAATACGTTTAAATTATATAGAATTTATACTAATTCAATGTTGGAACGGGTTTCGTGTTTTGACAACGTTATTGGACGTCACGCTGGCAACGTGACGCTAAAGGAATATTTAACGCGGCCATTTAAATAACGTTACGTTTGAGATTGTCTGTGGAATGTCATGGGATTACCGAAACACACATGTGACCGGAGACAAGGTAGACTATTAAAATGATTGGAACAAACTAAACGAGACTTAATTAGTAGATTATGATAAAGCAGTGTCTTATGTCACGGGCAGCTTATTGAATCCTGAGCGAAATGAAGGATTCTGTAGATAATTCCCGAACGTAGTTGATGTTGATGTTAATTATGGTAAGAATCCTGAATGGAGCGAAGGATTCAAGTCTGTCCAAGGCTAAGACACTTTTGTCCCCGAGAAGCATACTCTACTTCATACAGTACCTACTGCTGCGGTATAAAAAATATATAAAACCAATAAATGACAACAATATAACAATTCGCGGAAAAAATATCGAAAGGATTGAAAATCTCCGATTTTTCTTTAGATATTGCTTTAGTTCCGTGGGCAATGCAATGATAATTTTCATTATATCTGTGACCAAGACTCAAGACTAAACACATTCACAATTTCATGATTTGCCATGTTATACTGATAAGTAAGACAAAAGACACGAAAGAGCACGGAAATGAAAGAGATAGCTATTACATTATATTAGAATGAGTGCACAATATGACATAATTCCAATTTCAAATGTTTTCTTGGTGCTAACAAAGAGTACTAAGGTGCCAGGGCGCTTCATACAGCCATGTTTATATTTTTCATAGGAGTAAAGTCTCTTTGAAGTGTCAATTTTATAGAAAAAAACTCCTTGGACCATAAAGTTATGCCTTGAACAGCCTTGTTTTTTTTCGAAACTATTTTTGATAGAAGTTTTTGTTGACATTTTGGCGTTCCAAATTTAAATTTTATCATAATTACCCAAGGGAAGTTCCATGCAACATTAGCTCCCTCCGGGCATTAATAGCTTACTTTCAACTTGAGAATACTTGATATTTTATACGTGCTCCGCAGGTGCTATCCAGGTAGTGTATAAAAATAATTAAGGCTATAATAACACACAAACGAAGAATATTCGAATCCGGCCCACTGCTCTAACCACTGAGCTAAGAAGTTTCGGTAGCTTTGAATTTGTAGCATTGATAAATGCAAAAAATTATAACTCACATATTAATTTTACTGTACAAACTTTCAATATGATCGATTCAGTTTAAGGGCTGGTTTTAACACCGACAGATAAGTTCTTGATAGCGTATCTGGCAGATAATTTGGCAGTTGTAATTAGAAAAATATGTCAGATTATCTGTTGGTGGTGAAACATCTAAATTGCTATTTAATCTTAACCGAAGTACGACATCGCGTGACCGATCTTCATGAAGATTTGGGACTCGAAATCTGCCATATTAGAAATACGAGAAAATTAGAGTCAATCAAAAATTTCACGCCATCACGGCCGGCTAAGTGTTGTTTTTTTAAATAATATAGGATGGGCTATAATATTATGAAATGTTTGCATTGACAAACATTCTTAAATTCTTGACATTTATAATTTAGTAGGACCAAAAAAAGCAAATAAAAAAACAAGCATCCTACATACATTCATTATACGAGTACTAACGAAATAATATTAGCGAATCAAAGAAGATTCCAAAACAAAAGAATTCAAATAACTGCACAAAATCTTCGATACTGCTATGTTTTCTTGACATATTATATAGTATAAGCATAATTCCGCATAAAACTCTTTTATGGGAAAATACCGCTACTGTGCCTCCAAAATACCAGAATACTGTTAGCGTTCGTGGGCGTTAACTGTTCGAGTTCTGTCTACTCACGTTTAGTACGACCCATAGTTAAAAATTTGACATTTGTCCCATATTTCTGTTTATTTCATTGTTACTCACTTTCTCTGTCTTTATTTGTATTGACTTTAGATTCAAAATATTTCGAGCTCTAATGGTGAATTTAAAGTTGAGTTCGTCTCAAACTCCACTGGAAGCAAAATGTTCATACAATACAATGCATGTGTAAGGTTTGAGACGTTCTCAACTTGAAATTCTTAATTAAGTAACCGGTCATAACTCCGATTCAACTAATTTGATTATAGTAATATAAAGCCGCATCACTGAAACGAAAATAACCAAGGAAAAACAGACTCATAATTTTCAAAATCTGTCTGTAACGACAGTGAGCGCCATCATATTATTCTCTTCTTAAGGCACTTGCGAAGTAAGAGCTTTATGATAATTGTTTACTAGAGAGCTTTTTGTTTGAATGCAACGTTAAAAAAATATTTTCTAATTAATCCAAATGATCTAATGTGTCTTAATTAGTTGTACCAATTTAATTAATTATCATTTCGTGACGTAAGTCCCTCATTAGACAACTAAACTATAAATCAGTGGCATTGTATGAAAAATGAATCAAGAGTTTAACGATCGCTACTTTACAATCTCCACGGTAAATGACTCTTCACTGCTCGATCGAAGTTTTAATTACCTTCATTTGATGTGTTACATTGCTTTTATTCAAATCATGTCTTTATTCTAAATCATTTTATTTATACTCTTTTGGAACATTCATATTTTTATAGTCATCTTCTATCATAAATTCAGTTGTAGAATGAAATTTTGTAACATGTAAGTTTCGTTCACTGACTATAGTTTAATTTAAAATAACGCCTCTAGTGACGGTTGCTGCAACGCCAGATTTATATTTACTGTCCTAAAAACTACGCTTATTTTTGCGCCAAATTCGTGTGCAAGCGCAACGTGCATCTGTACAAAGTACAAAATCCATCGATCCGTGAGAGTTACGTTATTATTACTAGTGTTGGACACGCGAGGGTGGCCACCCCTGCGACCGGCGCGCGCGCATCCAATGCGAACTTTCTAGAAAAATATCCTGTGGCAATTAAAGTAAAGTTAAAATATGATCGCGCATCTTTTCATAGAATAAAAAAACTTTGGCAATAAAAGTACTTACAAATAATTTTTTATTATATCATCGAGGTATGTCAAGGAAGCTTTCGTTGTAAGGTAAGTGTAACTTGAATGGCTTGCAGTTGATGTGTCCTACTGGTCGAATTCTCACACCGTTTGACATAATATACTTTTGAAACTTTTTTTTTTATTTGTTTACATTATGTATTTAAATACCAATGAGCAGAAAAGAAACAGTGGTCTCATTTGCAACTTCCAATGATCTTGATCTTCAGAAATTGTAATGCTTTTTGTTATGCCACTGACAATTACTGTTATGCCAAGAAATTATATGCCGTCTGGTCTAATGAAATTGAACTATAACCAAGAAGCCTTGTGTCTGTAATAATGTTTTAATACATAATTATTTTTTTTAACACATTCAAACTCTATATCAACGATTTAACTATATTTTAATTAGAGTGAGAAATTAAAACCGGTGCAACATGCTCGTTTACCGTCGCAATTATATTATTTTTTTCTCCTTTGCATACTAGCACCAGGACAAGTTGCAACTTGATCTCATTCGAGTTGTGATGTGAGGTGTTCAGTGAAGTAACGGGGCTCACGCGCCGCGATGTGCAACTGGCAAGATCAGTTGACAACTAATATGCGACAATGGATGATATCAAACTTAAAAATATTATGTCCATTGTGTGTCAAAATATAAAACAAATATAAATGTAAGCTTGCTCAATATTGCTAGCCAATTTTGATACTTACATATTAAAGTCCGAATATAGGTAGGTACGAAAAGAAATGTGTTACTCTATACAAAGTGCAAAAAGCTATGAGATTAAAGATGGTTACATTGGCGACACTAACATTGGCGACACTAACATTAAACTATGTTTTTATATAGAATAGTTAATTAGTACCGCGACTAGCAGTATCTACACCTCAAGCCTCGATCAAAGGTTGCCGACCGGCTTAATGAAGCTTTTTGTACTGCATCTGCTATTCTCTTTTAGATTTGTTCGTCAACCAATGACAGTATGTAATGAGCTATCGGACCGCAAGTCAAATGAGAAGATCGATCAATTTTGATTTCTACTGCGTTAGTAACAAAAATAAACCTTATAATGATAACCTTTTTTGTGGTCGAAAACATTAATCACAGTCCGACTTTGTCTTCTTGACTTCTCTATGCGCAGTGTCAACAAAAGATCCGAGATATCAAACTGTATTCAGTTTAAAATAGCAACAGTACCCAACAACAATGTAATCAACGTATTTTTTTACTTATATATAATAATAATAGCTTTCCGTGCCTCTCATTATGTTCCCGTTGGAAACACAATACGTGTTAAAGGCAAGTTATCAAAAGGTTTTTGATACTTAGTATAAATGGTATCGAGTTAAATAATTGAAAGAAAATAAAATTGAAATTATCTTAAGAATATTCAATAACTGTTCATAACCTGTTCACGGTTAGTATGGATCTTGAGAGATAAACTCTCTCACACATGTCTGTAGCATTACTTACTATTCCAGTATTATTAACCTTCAATATCGTTTTTCAGATAACCGTGCGCAAAGGCTCGATAAATGTATCGGTACAGACAAATCAACAAGATCGAGTGAAATCGATGTATCGGGATCAAAGGCGAGTTGAGCGGATGCGACAATAGAGGAGTGAGAGCATCCGCAATTACGCTGATTTGAGGCCCATTACCGACCTACTCGCGGCCGCGTCGAGTAGCAATCCAATATAACATGATGTGTTGTATTGCTCCGTACTTTTGGTACTAGCAACCGTCAGTTACAGGTCCGATCGAAATAAATGCAATGTCAGTTTGCAGAGGAATGAATGGTTGAATAAACATTGAATCACATTACTTTGTAGACTTTAAACAAAGTGTTTAGTCATTGGGACTTTATGAACGTGCTAAGACCTTTGATAAAGCATTACAAGATTTTCAACCCTATTTAAAACATCTTCAGAACAGAACTCTATCATCTAACAGAACTAATTTTTAAACATTCAGCTTCACAAAATGTAGCAACGTTACTTCTACCATACATACAATACCGTATTACAATAACCAGGACCGATATTTCCAAGACAGTTCAGTCACCTCAGACCATCAATCCCAGCACTTTGTTAACTTAATTGTCGAAGGTTCACGTGTGACAATACATCCGCCATTGTAAACTGAATCGCTGGTCTCATTAAGTGTCGCACGAGCATTTACAATGGATGTCGCAACTCGGAGATGTATGGCCCTCTCATACAATGTGAAGTCGAGGTCATTAATAATTTGATTGCTTTCTCCTGTCGAACACGTTACAATTTTTCAACGTGAATGGCAAATGTTATGTGACCATCGTCAGTAAAATTCAATAGTTAATTATACTATAGACAACACTTCTTTGTTTTATGTGAAATACCTTAGCTCAATACGATCTTACAAACTGACTCTTTCAAATATGTATAAACTCTCTCTCTCTCTGTTTCTCTCTTATAGACTCTGAATCTTCATAGATTATTTTATATAGATGCACCATAATTCACAAGTTTAAACAAAACGGTTTCAGCTTAAATAGGTCTATCTATTATATCTATTATATAGGTAAATCCTGAATGACAACTCCATAACTGCCTGAAATCTGTTTATTCTCATAAGGTATTAAAGTTTCAAATTGGATATTTTCGTTGTCGTTGAACCCTATCGTGGTTTTACTCTGTATATGGATTGTAGTGTGAGTAACAATTGTGGTATTGTTGCAGTGATAATGGGCAGATGTGTAAGGGCACAGAAAAAGGGCATAGCACCAGACATTGCCTTTGCGGTAGACATTCGAGATATCAACGTGTTCGAACCAGAACACAAGATAAGTGCATTATTTGCCATTTTAGGGTTATGTACACCGCAAATACCCAACAGCTAAATAAAAAAAAATACTCTGATATTATGAAAACTTCTTGCTGGAAGATAAATAATTGTAGGAAGTCATAATTGCGTATTCTTCAGGACTCAAGTAAATCTGGTTACAAAAATTCAAGTACTTTTATTAATTTAAACAGGTTGCACTCAGACCAAGAGGTTCAGTTAAATAAAACAAGTTTGTATAAAAGCACTTTAAAAACGACTTTCAATTACACGAATATACTTACAGACTGCGGAACACACGAAAAAACCAGTCTCCGACATTTTAATTTTAATTGCAAGGCGAACTTCGCAACTCTGTCTGTTGTTTATTTTACCGTCTTGTAAAGAGATGGACAATAAAAATATCTGATCGATGATCATATCATCACATATCGCGAGACTGATGGAACCCCGTCGGCCATTACTGAGCGAATTGCGAAATATTAAGCTACTTATACATTCTTACTTTTTTGTCAATATCGTGTTGACTTTTCGTCTGATTGAGTCGTCCCCAGAATTATGTTTTTATTGCAGCATTAAATATTTGATTCACAATTTAAGTAATAAAACTGATTTCATTGTTTGGTCCTTCGAGCCGGACAGTTTCGTCGGTGGATATAGCCACTTGTGAGCTTTTAAAGATTCTTTAATATGGTCAGATAATAGTATAGACAATAATGGCTGCACACGCTTGTTGTTGGCGAGCTACGCGTGGGATTGGATAAATGGTTCATACAATTTACAACACCTTGAGCGCTGAGTAATGCTGTACTAATGAACTGGCGACACTTACAAACGGACGATGGCAAACGTAACCCCGATATCCAACGCACAATTTCAAAATTGTGCGTTGAATTTGAAAATGTCAACGATGCAACAATGTTAATCTTTATATGTATATTAACCTCTTCCAAGGATCTAGATGTATTAACGTCACCGTTTACATTTTACAGTATCTTCATTTTTCAATTGGATAACTTCTTTTGTTACTAATAAAATCTTTTATGTAATCTGCTAATTTAATATTTTAAGTAGAAAGTCTTTCGTCCAAAAGGGCGTTATATTACTTTTGTTAATTTTGGTACTCGGTATTTTTGGTTCAGTGACGACGTAATTTTTATTTGTTATTCACATCGACTGATTTTACAACTAGACAAGGCAAATTAACGAAATCAAATAAACGGGCACTCTCTGTGGGTCTCATCTCATAAGTACACCCACTTCGTCCGGTATCTTTAATTTATCGGCACGGCCGCGATACTTGTGACAAATCGTTATGGCGGTCCGAGGTTCTAACATAAAGTATCGGCGATAGCTCCCGGGGCGAGACACGACGACGATTACGGGAACACGGGACGCGACGGCTCCGAGTTGTAATGATGCCTCCTATGCCAGCAATTTTTAACGGAATGCTGGGAGATCGACTCCGCATAAAATGTGATCAGAAAAACATTGTACAGGCTCATCGCTACCGCATGCGTTCGGAATAGAAATGAGTTCGCTTTAGATCGCTTGATAGGGATAGACTAACTACTTTTTGTAAATCTCTTTTGGTATCATTTCTTGTAATGTCTGGTGTATTATAGTCATCTATAAATCAATCGCTTTTTCTAATAGCGTATCCTTGTTTCAGATCTTAATAGCGACCGATCGAGTAACACAAAAATATTTAATGCAATTGTTATACTGAGACGAATATTTATTATAAGCGATTAGGTATAACCGCCTCTGTGGTCTAGTGGTACAACCACCGGTATCAGACCCAGGGGTTCCGGGTTCGATTCCCAGCAGGGGTACATATTGTATTCGGTTTGGTTGGTGGTAGCACTTGTTGTAAGTCCGCCTGGCTAGCTACCACCATCTTATCTAAGTCTGATGCCATAACAACAATGTTTTCAGAATTGGTGTGTTCCGGCAGTTAGAGATAAGATAGCTAGTTCCTCAGTGATTGAGGGTTCCGGGAGAGGCTGCTTCCATCTTCAGCCTTATCAATACTTAACATCTGGTATGAAGAAGGCTAAGAAACTACCCGTCGTTCATAAAAATAAAATTGCCGACAATATCCTCGAATATCTCATGAATTTAGTGCACATGAGTAGTAAATAAAATTTTAAAAACTGCCTTACTGCATTTGTCTTTATTCACTCAACTCCTTATCCATCGATGAGGAAGGTGCCATACCCCAGCAATGAGTACAACAAAATGGCTGATGACGATGATTTTCGAATCCCCCGTTAAGAATACAAAACAAGTTTGGCACTTTGCTAAATAAATGACCATATAATATCCATAGAATACCTATTAAAAGCTAAAACGTGCTGTCTAAGATTGCAAACTGCCTTTCTTATTGCGGTTATTGAAAATAAATCTCAATCTGTAGATTCTGTATAACTAATACGGTCCGCAGTAGATAAATCACGAGTATTCACAACCCACAACATTTCCTGCACTGCCTCTGTCTCTAGCGATACAGGTGGTGTATACTGAACCCACATGTTGTTATGATTTATATTCTATTTGCTAGCGAAGAAAATATCTTCTAGGCTGTAATGTGCGATAGTCTCTTACAACCTAAAATAAAACCACAATTTTTCTTCTTTCTTTTTAAGAGCTTAGCTCTTGTCGGTGAAGTCTTCTCCACTCCTCTTTACACATTCCCATCTCCTTGATTTCCTGATACGTCTCGGCACTTATGTCCTTAATCTGATCCATATCGGTTCTTCGAGGCCTCCCCCTTTTCCTCTTGCCTTCCACTTTTCCTTCTATGATGGATCTGATAAAATACCTATGTAGGTATTTCCAACTATTTGCAAAATATTATCAATCAACTACTTTTTGGAATCATTTAAAAACCATCATTCTTCTTTAAATTATTTTGTACTGAAAAGTCAATAAAACTGATTTCACTATCAGCTCACAATGATATTATTAAAAGTGAGCTTGAAGATTCAGCTAGTTAAGTACGGAAACTTAATTATTTTAACCGCGCCTATGATAATATAGCATTCAAAATAGCTACAAAAATCATACTTGTACCTAACCAATTACCATGAATTTTCATGTGTGTGTCTACAGCTTCCTCATAAGGCATAGAGAAATTCTAAGCATACCATATTTTAGTGCATAATCAAACGTGTCAGTAATATTTTAGGTGCAACCACAACTTCGTTACTAGGATTTTTTTTGTGTGTTAGCTGGAGAAACGTGTCCCCAGCTGACACATGCCGTTTTAAGGCAAAGTGAGGTTAGGACTTTAGACTATAGTCAGAAATTTAGTGCACAATAGGTGCAATAAGAACCAAAAAAACTAACCGGCACACTCAAATACTGTTGAAACTACGATCATTAAAGTGTGTGCGAGTTCATACGCACATCAAGCGTTACGAAAATTACGAGAATACCTACGCGCGATAACGCACCGCTGCTGAACGCCAACATTGATACCTGAATGCCCTGTCGATTGCACCATGTCGAGAGCTCCCAGCCTTTGAAATTTCCCCGAGAAATACGGCTAAGCTCATTCAGTGTTGGGTGTCCTAACTCCATGAAACTTAATGAAAAGGTCATACCTACTTGTCGAAGTTAACGAATTTTACGAGTTTACATCGTACTCGGCGGGCAATTAACATGGACTTCGGACGTATGAATGCGAGCAACTGTCTACCAGCAACGCGGTTATTGCCATAACAGTCCCTAATGGGGAGTATTAAATCGATGCTCAAATCGTCTCGTAAATCGATCAAGTGTAGAATAGAACTATTAATCGTGCGCCGTTCTGCCCGACGATTTCTGAATAAAATAGTAGAAAGTTGTCTTTGCCTTGCGCTTATCTTGCCCGCCTAACACTGATTACATCTAGTCTTGTATGAACACTGGATTTATTTGTGAGAAGTGTCGTTAAATTGTACTTTACGAAGCAGTGGCTGTAAATTCTAGATATTTAAAGGAAAATCTACGTTTTAAATATAAGATATATCTATGCTGGCACGGTGAAGATGTTAAACCGCTTTCGTTAATGCTAATATACTACCACCATAAGTTACCACATTATATTTTATTACATCCAAACCATGCTTTCGATAAATGATTAGAAATTTTAGGTACCTAACCTATGCGATCTTACGATTAGCTGTATTAAAACTTGATAACTATAAAACGTACCTAAAACTTTTACAGAATTTAGGTAAATAAGTTTCTCTCCTTTTCCGTTCTTTGAGAAGGTCTGTGCAGCAGAAGTCAGACTATGAGGACATTTGGTTGATGATGATAAGTTTTACCTGCATTCCTTCATCTGTTCCTAGGGGAAATAAGCGTCTCGACAGACGCAAGAACTTTTGTTCCAACTCAAGTCTATTTAATTGAAATAACTAATTTAAAATGCATCATTTCGGCAAGAAGTTATGCCAACACCTACACGAAACTTCTAAAGGCAATTAACCAAGAAACTTTCCACCAGATGGCCTGCTCTATAAAAGAGGCATGCAGTTAATTAAACGTGCGACTTAAACACAGCTTTAATAACATCTCAATTATTCTAGCCCAACCATCAAGTTCAAAAGTGCCGCGACCGATTGCCACAATCCCATACAAAACGTAGCTATTACAAGAATTAGTCTTGGCACATTAAAAATTGGATAACCGCCTGTGAATTCGACGAACTTAAGTTTGCTGTATCGGAAACGTTGAACGCGTAATTTTATGTATTAGGTAATTGTACCACAATCAAGTGTACATTTAACCAGCTCTGTGGTCTAGTGGTACAACCAGCGGTATCAGACCCAGGGGTCCCGGGTTCGATTCCCAGCGGTTGGTGGTAGGACTTTAGTAAGTCCGCCTGGCTAGCTACCACCATCTAATCTAAGTCTGAAGCCATAACAAAAATGTTTTCAGCATTGTTGTGTTCCGGCAGTTAGAGATAAGATAGCCAGTTCCCCAGTGATTGAGGATTCCGGGAGAACCTCGCTTCCATCTTCAGCCTGATCAATACTTAACATCAGGTATGATGAAGGCCAAGAGTCTCCCCGTCGTTCATAAAAAAAACATTAACTATGATACTATATATTATGATTTATATGGAGTTTGGATCTGGATCCGTAGCAGAATTTCTTAGAATTTTTTGAAGGCAAAAACACTTGCTAAAAGCAAATTCTATAGGAAATAAACAAATAAATGATTTGCCAGGGAAATCGCTTACGGCCGAAATTAATAACCTATCTGTAGATTGATGTTAGGACTAACTGAGATAGTTTACTAGGATACCGGCTTCATTGCCTAACAACCGTCGTTATTTTGGTCATATTTACAAAAATATCCTAGGCAACTGTATCGGGAGCCCAATCCATATCTACAGATCTATATACTTAATTCAGGTTCGCAAAATTTGTGACGACTCGATAGGGACTTTGGCGCGTAGTACGCGGCCGAGTAAGGTATCAAATTAAAGGTACTCGAGTCTATTTGTTCCGAAAACTATAAAATATACAAAATGTTAAACGTGAACCCGAACCCGAGTATCGGGTTGTAACCGCCCTAGTAGGTTATTAATTTCGGGCGTTAGCAATGTTGCTTTAGATCCTCTGAAGTTTGTATGACAAGAGAATTGATATACATCATGTTGTGAAATATTTCTTCCCACAACCTGACGCAAATATTGCGAGATTTTATGTCGGTAATTGCCCTTGAAAACAATATGTAAATAGAATATGAAAATTGAATCATTAAGTCAGTATTAAAAAGGTATTGTCAGCGTATGACATAAAGTTAATACAATAATTATCGCAGCTTTGAATTCACCTTGAACCTCCACTCAATGTCTATTCCATTCTACATTTTATTTCTGCGTTTATAATTAATAGTTATACAATGGTTAACATTTTATGTGTAAAAAATCGTATGGTTGTAATGTTGAGGACTTTTCTATATTGAGGACTCAACTATACCTTTTTTTCATCAAATAAGCAGCAACTTAGTGATCTCAGCACCAGAAAATATGAAGAAAATTCAGGAGAACAAAAAACACAATCAACCGTTTGTGATAGATTTTTTTCTATCATAAAAAATATTTTAAATAATACAATGAAATGTCTGGCGCAAACACCAACCACTAATGTGTTGTTTTAATATCGTCCACGACCTTGCCGTTCTAGACTAACAGTCGCACAACCTCCTATCAAAGGATAATTATTGATCATTTGGAGCCAGAAAATTGTCGGGCAAAATAGATCTATTATTATGCCACGTCTGGGCAAGGTCGGTGCGGACAGAATGACGTGCAGACGGACAGACACATGACAAAAAGTATATTTATATATCCCTATTATTATAGATGATAGCGAAACTTTATTTACTATTGCAATTGGTCAGTTTAAGGTTCAAAGAGGGATAAGGATGTGATAAAAAAATTGTGTTCCTAAAGAACTTGCCAGTATTTTCTTATTGTTTTAAGAGAGTGCCGAAATAAAACCCATAGTGTTTTTTTTTAAATATTAGAGCTTGATCGCTAGTATGGCGAAATACAAATAAATAACATAACAGTTATTATTTGAATAAAACACAACGAAAGAAAAATATTGGAAAAAATCAATTCGGCCACAAGTGAACTCTCAGATGGGAATCGAACCCACGACCTTTGGAAATCCGGTCTAATGCTCTAACCACTGAGCTATCGAGACTTGCGGACCACCGTCGAAATTCTCCAATACATTTATATTTTTAATACGCTGTAGGCCAGCGTTGTAAAATATACTAGAAAAAAGCAACTAGTCTCATGTCGCCATGACGGGATGAGACTAGTTGCTTTTTTCTAGTATATTTTCTTGTTTAATATTTATCACACAAAAATAGCATTGTAAAATGCATAATTAAAAATTTATAATCTTAATCGATTGTTAAACATCTGAAAATAAGTTTCTTTAATATTTATAGATCGATTAAGATTTCAATGCTATTTTTATACTTATGATAAATTTTAAATAGAAAAATATTCGAAAACATCAACTCGGCCACAAGTGAATTCTCAGATCGGATGTCCCATCTGAGAATTCACTTGCACTTCACGTGAAAAATGCAAAAATTCTAAAGTCATAAAATTCAATCAAACTTGAAATGAAAATCGTATGCCTAATGAACGGTACATACGGGCTACTTACAAATCTATACTAACATTATAAAGCTGAAGAGTTTCTTTGTTTATTGTTTATTATTTCTGTGATTTAGACATTCTTAGACCATTAGAAAGCTACATTTCTCCCGAATGACATATGCTATATTTATCCCGATATTCCCACGGGAACGGGATCCGCTAGTATGTACTATATAGAAATATTTGATAAAGATGCTAATATTTTCAAATGAAACATGATGACCAACATAATCATAATGTAAAATCATTAATAATAGCATATTCGCACATGCTTCTGTGAAAAAGTAACTTGAATCTTATCTGTCGGAATTCGAATCAGTTATGTTACATACCTACCAGTTATATACGAATATACTCGTATTATATAACCACAACTTTATGTAAATTGACTAATTGGATTACTAGTCCAACTACGTTTTCGTAGAAGTGATTAGAAGAGTGAAAGTATTTCTGTAATCCGATTAAAAACTTCGAACTTAGTACGTAAATTCATTGTGATTTCGTTATTGCATTCTCGATGCAATTTTATGAGATATTTTAAACCTAAAAAAAACAGTCAGACTGATTTCGCAATCAAGTTATTCTTCCTCAAGTCTAGGGTAGGTAGCTAGGTAGCTTAGTCCCGGGAATCCAAAGCTTGTAGGTTCGAGTACCTACCTTTAGAGCTACTTGGAATGTAGTTGTTGTATTGTACCACAAAATGTATGTGTAATTATTTTCGCAACCGGAAGTAGTATTACCAACAATTCCTCTTTTTTACCCGCGACGGTATGGAGACGGTATATGCGTCTGGGGTGAGAGGTTGTTTGTTTGTTTGTTTGTTTGTGCAAACCAATGTTACCATTTATCTCCAAAACTACTAGTCCGATTTTGATGCGGTTTTCAGTCATTGGTTTGAGTTTACCCGGTGCATGTTCTAAGATAGTTGTACGGTAACAACTCACCAAGGGGCGCTGCAGTAAACATTTGCTTTGCAAACCAATGTTACCATTTATCTCCAAAACTACTAGTCCGATTTTGATGCGGTTTTCAGGAATGGGTTTTATGTACATAATATCTATGCTCAGTAAAAAGTTTGAAATTAATAGCAAAATAAAAAAAATTAAAACTTAAGGGGCGGCCTTAAAATGAACTATAGTATTATAGTTACGTAAATAATTGGATTTATTTATATTCATGCTGAAATTTGTAATAATGATGGCAGCCCCCGAACGGAGAATTGAGTCGGAAGTTTTTAAATTATTTTAACGTTTTTCAATTACGTTTCAAACGTCGTGGGTTTTTTCATAATGTTTAAATATGCTTTTATTAATAATTGTATTACTTTCGAACATAAAAGTTTATTTGCGAAAAATACAGCTAATATGGTACCACTTTAAAATATATATTTTATTGAAATAAAACAACTTTTACGGATATCAAACGCGCTATATTTCCACGAACTAAGTTGTAATTGTCCGTATTTTTAGGTTTTTTAGGGGTTTTTGATTTTCCCGACGTTTCGGCACCTTTACAGCTGCCGTGGTCACGGGATGACTGATATCCGTAAAAGTTGTTTTATTTCAATGAACAGTGCGCGCCAAAACATAAGATGTACGTATATATATTTTAATTTAAAAGAATTGCCACTACCAACGATTTGCAGACTAATCCTTTTGCAATTAAAGTTAGCCTTGCAATGATTTTAATTCCAACGCGTTTCCCGGGCGGTTTCGAATCAAAAGCAATCAATGAGTTATTCGCTTTGTCTTTAGAGTCAATAAATAGGGCTTTGTAATTAAAGTTGTAGAAATTAAGTAATATAAAAGAAATAACTAAAATAACTCTGGCCAAATAAGAATTAGCTATCACATTGAAGGCTTTTTGGTGACAAAAATAATAAAAATACAAACAAACACACCAATTATCTAGCCCACGTTAAGTTTAATGAACTTGTGATATGGATACTAGATAACGGATAAACATACTTATATCCTTTTTTATGTAAATACATACATAATATACATATTAAACATCCAATGAACGCAACACACTTTAAGCTTTATTAAAAGTATTTTGTACCTACAAATGAATAATCCATCATTACTACTTGACTCCTGCCCCCTAATTATGTAACTTGTTTCTATCAACGTTTGATTGAAAGTGCAGGCACATTGCTGCTTTAGTAAATAACAATGTGGCAACTATCTTACTAAAGCAGCAATGTAACTGCACTTTCAATCAATTTCAATCAAAATCTGTTAGCAACAAAGTTTTTTCATAGATTTTTTTATTAATTTTGGCGTAGAAAAAGATTGAACCATGCACAATGAAAGGCATTAGGGTTCGTTTTGTCACATTAAAATACATAGCTGCAAAATACTATTTTATTTCGTTTTATTTTGGAGCTAAAGAAGTTGCTAAGCTAAATAAACATTTTTGTAGGTATTTGTATATTCATCTGACGCGAGTGACCTGTCCTACTCCTTGCTAACTGCGTTATCATTATACCTGCTTCCGGTGACATCCTCAATTTATATAAAACACCAGTTATAAAGATAAAGGTTTAAATCTGATATTTTTTATTATCGATGCGCCTGCGCAGTTAAGGTCTCGACCCGCGCGCAGAGGGAGGTCTTTATGGTTACGCATAAACATTATTTTACGACATTATTTTTAAGCCGGTTAAAAAGTCGGTCTCCTTATGTAATAAAATTAAAGTGTGTTTGTTTGGGTAATGGAAGGTTGTAGGTTTTTCTTAATTATTATTTTAATTCAAGTTATTTTATTATTACTAGAATTAAAAAAGAAAAGACTTTTTTTATAATGGTTTTGCGTCTAGCTTGTTAAGAGTGTCTAGAGTTGTTAAGATACCTAGTAATTGTTAATAAAAAAAATTATAGGCTTGAGAATGAGGTGTGAAACGCAGTTCAAAAAAGATATACCTACACTCGGCTGCAAAGAAATCTAACAACTGCCTTATTTTCATACGTAATGTGTAATACGTAATATGTAAGAAATAAAAAAGTATGTGTATTTCTGCATAGATTTGGGTGTTGGTGGCGAAGTCAAATGTTCAACTAACCAATTAGAATTTAAATCAACTGAAAGTCAGAGTCAAAGATTTTTATTCAAATAGACTTATAGATAAGTGTTTTCGAATAGTCATATTTTTCCTACCAGCCATTCAGGAAATCTTTTAAATGATAAACGGCCGCAAGAAACTTATCAGCTTTAACAGAAACAACAACATTTACAATGGAACAAGTCGTTGCCAAATACAAATCTACAATCTTGAAATTTATTTAATATTATAGGATTATTTTTTTTCATACTCAGTTATTAGAGTTTTTTTCTTTTATACAATTACAAAAGTTATGTTTTATGTTAGTATTTTGGTCTATTAAATAATCATCTACCTTGCAATAACCTTAGCTGAAGAGCGTCTATTTAATATACATTTTAAATTTATGCAAAGGCAGCTCAATCTCTTGTTGTGGAACTTTATTCAAACAGCCTTTCCCCAAAAACGAGCGACTACATTTTTCAAGTCGAAATCTTGGAACGGAAACTAAAAACATTTCTTGATTACCTAAAATTTCAGTAAAACAAATGTTTAATTTTCATTCCATATAAAGTTCTAGGAAACCGGATTGAGTGAACTTTTTTTCCTTACGTACATCTTATGTTTTGGCGCGCACTGTTCATTGAAATAAAACAACTTTTACGGATATCAAACGCGCTATATTTCCACGAACTAAGTTGTAATTGTCCGTAATTTTTAGGTTTTTTTGTTTTTTTTCCTTACTTTGCACTAAATTTAAAGTTTTCTTGAATTTTTGGGACTTTTATTCGCAAATCGAGTATTCGACTCATACATCGACGTATACATGTTTATATAACTGTCTATACTTTTTGTATACTGAGACTGTAAAGTGAGTATGGTTGTATGAATATAACGCAGTGGTTCGTTTTTTTTGCTGACGAGTGTAGTTTAGGCGTTTATACACGAGACTTAAAAAGGTTACGAGATTGCTTACGATATTTTAAAAAATAACAGGTTAAATTAACATCTTATGTTTTGGCGCGCACTGTTCATTGAAATAAAACGGGATGAAACTGTCACGGGATGACAGTCATCCCGTGACCACGGCAGATGAAAAGGTAAGCCGAAACGTCGGGACAATAAAAAAACCCCTAAAACCCCTAAAAAAACGGACAATTACAACATAGTTCATGAAATATAGCGCGTTTGATATCCTTAAAAGTTGTTTTATTTCAAGGTTGTATTAAGATATCAGAAATTACAAATTTAGTGTAATTTCTGATACCTTAATTCACACTGAAATTGATGATATTCAGGATCGTAAAATAGTGCACATTCGCCCTTTAGGTAATAATTTACCACCAAGATTTACATAAATTATAAAAATAAGCCTTTTAGCAATACAATACAAATTGAGTAAACAGTTACGAATTAAATTAAACCATATTAATTTCAAAACTGAGCAAATACTCATCAATATCTTACAATAGACAATACACATTGTTAACATTACTACCATGTTTTTTTCAAGTATCACAGTGTTATCAATGGCGTGTTGTCGCCAGTACGCCGGGCCCATGCGCGTTCCCACAGCGTGCGCTTGCGCCCCTTCTCAAGTGCGCGCCATCTGGCCGCCCATGTGCTCCAGCCTCGTATCACTGCCATGGGGGATCCAGTACACTCAACAGCAAATCAACTTAACAGTTAGGCCACCAAAACTAAAAGTAATACCTACCTAATGAGAAAGTAATACCTAAGGTCATGTGGTCCACCAGCCTCGATGTATCACTACCATTGGGAATCCAGTACACTCGACAGTAAATCAAGTTAATAGTTGATCCACCCATCTAAAAGTATACCTAATGCCATGTGTTCCACCAGCCTCGATGTATCATTGCCATGGGGAATCCAGTACACTCAACTGCAAATTAAAACAGTTGGACCGCCAAAACGGATCTAAAGCGAGGTTTAGACTAGCAGTAAACGGCAAAAGTTAACTTTTGCAATCTGTTACCATTGTGTTAATAGATATGGCCAGCTAACTTCTGCAAGTGTTGCGAGTTTGCGACTTGCGGACTTTTGCTGCAATTTATATAAACACCAAAATAATGTAATGTAAACGGACCAGCAAGTGATGTCTCCAGAAATTGCAGGCAAAAACTCGCTAATTAGAACCTTTGCTTTATGACGTACACACATAAAAAAAAGTTTGTGATCACTTAATGATTTTCATACTATGTAACTACTTTCGTAGAGGGATTATTATAGTATTATAGTACCATTCAAAAGCTAGGATTTTCAACTTTTTGACGGTTTTTCTGATTTTTTGCGAAACGATTTTTTTAGTTTTGTGTTAAAAAAGTTGCAAATTTTAGTCATTATTGATGAAATGTTGAAGTAAGTAGTTTAAAACCCCGCATAGTTAAAACAAAAGTATTAACAAAAAAAAGACTTTAACTATTTTATTTCCTCTACGAAAACAGGTCGTTTGTATGAAAATCGTTAAGTGATCACAAACCTATTTTTGATGAGTGTATGTACAATAGAGGAACTTCCCGGTAGATCAGTAGACTTTTTTAGGAAGTTGATTAACAAAGTAGTTTTATAGAAAAAGTTTGTATCACAAATAATAGAACATTATGAAAATATTTTTACTTTTTTAAAATAGTAAAAAACGTTTCCCAAACAATACTCTACTGGTACTGGTCGACCGGGAAGTTTTATTACGTACGTACGGGCACGTATCTAAAGACAGCGTGTTAAGCTCGACGTGCTGTTGTCTGTACCTGGGATTAAGCGTTATGTCAACAGAGGACAAGTGCTGTTTGGTTTATTATTATTATAAATGCAAAAATTGGCGACCACCAATGATGGAACACATGGAGATATCTTTATAGTTGTATTTATGCTTGGCCAAACAGAAAATATTCGGAGAAAGAACAAGCTATTTCAATTGCGTTTCAGTCACTGTATAAAACCTTTTTTGTAAGGTCTCTTTTTTTTATTTCGCCATTCTACAAACAGTAAAGTTAGCTTTACACATAAAGCACAATTTAACGCAACCTCTCCAATTTTCTTCGCCAATAATGAAGAATTTCTCACAATCATCCGAATCAGTGGATGCCCTATTTTCATCATAGGAAATTAACGTTAAATTATCACAATACGAAAACACAAACATCAATTAACACTTAAGAAATGCATATCTAGATCAACAGTTGCAAAAACCGTAGATGAAACAAACAAAATCCGAACCGGTTAATATAGCTCTCAGCCCCACCAAAACGGTACCGACAGAAGACCAGCGTTGGTCAAAAGCCAAGCATCATGCTGAGTCGGAGCCGTTTTGGGACAAACTGCTCTATTACTAGTTATTATTTTGTTTGTATCGCCCTATTGTTTGACCCAAATAAACGTTTTTTCTTTTTTCTTTCTTTCAAAATGTACTTTGATTTGAAATCATGCACATCAAAAAGCATAAAAACCTTTTCTCACAAGACTCTTTAATAAGCACAATAATATTAAAACTTAATTACGACATTATAAAACCCACGGGAACAATGAACTCAAAGTAATAAAGCAAAAGATACGACATTTTATACAGACAATCGACAAACAACGTTGCCGCAAGCACACGTGAAAAGTATCTCCCATAGATCAAACATACACGAAGACTCATAAATAATAAAACTTAAATAACACCAATTTACATTCATAAGAGGAGACGTCAAAAACCCAAAATCAGTAATTGTTATTGCCTTCTATGGACGTAAATTCTCGCTGCGTCGTTAAATATCCCGACTAATTAAAGCCTTACGGTTCAGAATTAAAAACGTTTGGAGAATATTAATATAAAACGACTTATGCATTCGAGATTGGTGGTCAATTATAAACCGATGATGTATTTACCTTTCTCTAGACTATTAAGTAAAATGTTGCTCTCCGCGTACGCGCTGATCTATGATTTTTTATGTTTATAAGTACAAGTTTTAATTTAAGTTGAGTTGCTTATTCAGTACGAACACAACTAGAATTAAAACTTGAAAGTAATTTCCTCTCTACTTCTTCTTCTTAGCGTGTAGATGGCAGACAGAATTCAGCCACTTTGACAGCCTTGCCTAACATACCTCTCTACTGAATGATCAGCATACAATAACCGTACACCTATCCTTACCATGAGTATCGTAAGGATCAACTAAGGAGTTTCTTACAACCTAAAGGACATAATCTGATAATCAAGACTGCAGTGTCTTCTCAAAGGCCTGGCAACGGCAATCGTGAGGTAATTATGTCAAGTCCTCTCACAGGCAAAGCAGATGCTAAAATGAAAGAATTCGAAGAACATATAGCCGACAAAAATGAACACAGTCCCCAGAATCCGAATAACGTAAGGAGATTAAAGACACAAATTCAGCAGTTACATCGACCATTTCTTCTAATTGTATGATTTATTTACACATTACAATAAACTAACTAAACGATTCTCGAAACTATTAAAGCCTAAATGAGGACTATGGACGACAAAGTACCGTTTTATAATTACTCTGTCACAAATTAACGTTACGAGTCCTGGCCGTCGCATCTGGAGATACGTTTATTTATACACCATTAAAAATACATTAAGTACGTCCATAGATTGTTCGGTTCGGTTGCCGTTATGTCGCCCAGGTGACCGTCGTACTTTGCTCCCGCGCATGTTTTACGGAAAACAGTAAGATATTTCTTAGACGAATAAATACAGATATGGAGGGAAAAACAGGAGTAAAACTAGGTAAAGATGGAAGTAAACCGTTTAGTGACAACAATAATGCAATTAGAATAAATAGAAATATCTGTCATGTGCTGCACAAGTTGGACCCAATAAGTTTTCAAGTTCAACACCATTTGTGCTTTGTTCTCATATAATCCAATCCAACACATACTTCGCTCCCGTGCATGTCCTATGGAGAGTGGTGACATATTTCTTGAAATAGACGAATAATTTGCAGATATGTAGAGGAGCCCGTGGCGCAGTGGTTCGCGCGCTCGGACTGCAATTGTTGAGGTTAAGCGACTTTCGCAACGGTCGGTCACGGAATGGGTGACCAGTGACCATAAATTTACTATCTCAAGCTTCTCTGTGCTTCGGAAGGCACGTTGTACCGTTGGTCCCGGCTGTATTTGCAGTCGTTAAAACCCACCAATCCGCATTGGGCCCGCGTGGTGGGTCATGGCACGTTCTCCTTATCCATCCATAAGGATGCTGGCCAGTGCCCCGACACAAAAACAAAAATAAAACTAGGTAACAATGAAAGTTAACCTTTTAGTGGTTACAATAATGCAGTAGTAAATAGTAATAAATAGATATTTCTATCATGTGTAGTTGATGTTGGACCAAATAAACTTTCATTCATTCATAGAAGCCAACACAATTGTGTTTTGTCCTAAACACATAATCAAACACAGTAAACGGCATTAAATATAACATATCAGATGCGTTTGAAAAAAGCGCATCAAGCAACTTCAAACAAAAAACGATCGCGACACAAAAAATAACCGAAAAAGTTCGGAAGAAACACGTGGCCGATGCTGTGAACGCACCTCACTTCATTTGTTAGGCAACGTTATAATAATACCAAAATATACCTTTATCGCATAGCTATAAGACTGAGTCTTGAATATCAAACATTGGCTTTGGTAATTACAATTAAAATAATCGTCTGTTAAATATTTAGATTAAATGGATACTATAAAAGAAATGTCTTCTACTAAAGTACTGTGCTACTACTAAAGTAACAGTCTTGATATGTTTCGACAAAATTCGATTTTAGCAATGCCAGTTTACACGACGATAGATATACGTTTCTTCTAGAAAAAAAAAACCGCACGCTTTTATCCAATTTTGTTTTTGTGTTTGTTATTAATAAAAATAATAAATAAAAATCTGAATCAAATTAATGTTAAAGGACATATTGTATTCGGTTTGGTTGGTGGTAGGACTTGTTGTGAGTCCGCCTGGCTACCACCATCTTATCTAAGTCTGACGCCATAACAACAATGTTGTCAGCATTGTTGTGTTCCTGCAATTAGAGATAAGCTAGCCAGTTCCTCAGTGGTTGAGGATTCCGGGAGCGGCTCACTTCCATCTTCAGCCTTATCAATACTTAACATCAGGTATGGTAAAGGGTAAGTCTCCCCGTCATAAAAAAGGTATGCAGATGTTTTCGAAAAGACCTTAAAAATAGGCATTGCCCATTACATGCTAATTTGCTAGCTGAAGAGGAGAGGCAATACAATTAAAAAGATCATAAAATTTAACCTTATTCATGTGCAAAATAAATATATTTCTTATCACACGATACAAGCTCAATTTTGATATAATCAAATTAATTTTTTTTTGAACTCCATATAAGTCTCCATAAAAATAAACTAGACAACATATAGCTAAGTGATAAATAAAATACAGTCACCAAAATCGATACTCAACAAACATAACAGAGCTGACCGGATGACAGATATGCAGTGTCGTTGGAAAGAGATAGCGAACGAAATGACTAGAGTTAGACAGGGACACGAGTATGGTAGAGTACGTTAGTTGCAGCTGCCGTTTACGTCACAAGGGGTCTAGGGGATAATTGGAAGCATTCTACCGTGGAGGCAGGAGTAAAAACATTTCGTACAATGCCATAATGTGGTCTTGAAATGTAAAAATGTTGATGTCTTAAGATATCAATAAAAAAAATTGTGCTGTAAGCATTCTTTGCAATAGAAATTGATAAAAAGAGTAACAGTTGAACTTACTATGATTTCATCAACTACGATTTACCACATCGTTTGAAGATTACAAATTATTTGAAATCATTATTTGAATTTTGATACTATGTATTTCATCAATCTTTAAATAATCATGCATCAATTACACTATGCTTAAGTGGTACTACAATAAATATAAAAACGTACTAACCACTCTGAACCGCAAACTCTGCTTACCATTTACAATTGGAATTTAAATAATCACGAACGTTAGTGTACCATCTGTCCTCAACACAATTGCTGTTATAATTTATATTTCTGATTTTCTCAGTCCTAACTTAACTTAAGTTAAAGTTCGTTACAGAAAGCTTCGCGAACAATACCCGCAGCCATACCCTACATGCTCTGTCGGACATGCGCAGACGCCGATAGCCGCGGCCGCGGGGGCATGCAAACAATTACTTGCCCCATTCGTGCCCGTCCTCAGATAAGGTAGCCCCATAAATAAGCTCTAATTACTTTTCTTGTTTGTTCCCAGTTTATAAATTTCTGTTTTAGTGCAACCCTTGTGATCAATGGCCAGTATATCTAGTTCAAACAGTATCGTGTTATTGTTAGTTGGTTTGAAATTTTGCATTTACTATTTATTTATTTATTCGGTGAACCATCAATATTTTCATTTTCATTTTTCATCAGCTAAACAATATTGTTTATATTACAGACTAAATAACACATAAGCTAAATACAGATTCACACAAATAGAGTTAATCTATATCTTAAGTCTGCCGTGTGGTGACGGCCTAAGAATACAAGTGTCACCACTCCCTTACATGCCTGGGATGTCGTAAGAGTCGACTAAAAGCCTTGACGCATTGAAAACCTGTGCTAGAGAAGGAAAACTTGAAACAAACCCTCTACCAACCCGTCTGGCCAGCGTGGTAGCAGTAGGCTAATAGCCTCCTATGAACGCCACAATGGGCGTGAGCTAGGAGAGGTTTATGTCCAGCAGTGGACGTCCACAGGGTGATGATAGATGGATGGATGGATGAATGATATTTAAGTGAGCTAAATTAAATAATATTAATGTGAAGATATGGTAAGTACATAAAAAAAACTGAAAATTAAACCAAATTATTCGCCATTAAAGAAGCGCCGACTAATGAGTATAAATGTTCCGTCTAACCAACTTGGAAAACAGTCGATTTTTACTAGTAAAAAAAAATAACAGTTAAACTTCAAGCCCCATACAGCAAAATTAGTAAATTAAATTCTAAAGCCAAAATAATTTGAAAATTTATCGTGTTGACTATTTTTGTTAAAGTATTTCTACCAAAGTACACTCGAACCGAGCAATAACACACAATCCAATGTTATTATTGTCGAATGACTCACTACTTATACCACAATGCTGTCTATCATCTAGAATAGACTCGTCGAAAGCCGTTATCGGCTCACGATGGCGTAGTGCATGAACTGAAGCGTAAAACCTAATGGTCTTATATTCAGTCATATCTGGAATTTCACCATTTCCATGTCAAACTTGTAACCTGCAGTGCATCTGATACCTATTTCAGGTTTAACGATAAGCTATGGCTAAATCAAGATGGGATTAATAATCATGTTTGAATTTGAATTTTGAAAGGCCCTTACTGCTACAAATGGGTGAATTTTTTGCGTATCAGCATTTGCTTATTTTAGCACGGTTCGAACCCATACTTAAAACTTCTTTATAGATATGATAAAATCAAGACCCTCATCGGACCATCCTCGTCTTTAAACTTGTTCCAAACTAAAATTGCCGATGGAATAATCTTACCAAAGTCATTTCGATTCGTCATAACTATAACGATTCTGATGGGTTCAGAACTCTTGTGCCGTCGGGCTTTGCACTTGCAAATATTGTCATAACCCATTGCAAGCAACAGTAAAGGAAATTGGTGATTACTCTAGCGCTCTTCACGGATTTTACAACCTTTATTGTGACGGTCTTGTGGTGGAATAGTAATACAAATGCAAATTATATTTCTACATGTACATCCGAAGGAACTTCATCTTAAACCACTATCAATATTCCCAATGCAATGGCGAGATTATAACGCAATCCAGCTATCAGACCACATCTAAAGTATCTAAAATAAGTAATTTAAAAAACTGGAATCCCAAAACCCCAAATCACTTTACAATCCAGCCTATTCTGATTCTTGTAATAGTCCCGATAAATAACGCCCCGGAGATACACGCAAGGAAAGTACCGGTACTGATAGATTAATTAATCACAAAGCTCGAATGACGTCCAAATCGGATTATTAGAGCCAGTGGCCAATAAATATAACGTCTCGGCAGCAACATGGCCGACGCAGCCATCATCCGTCTTACACGCAGACCCATTGTGGTCCGTCGGTTTTGATGACCATGTAATTTTTTAGGTGTTTTGAACCCTAGAATTTTATTGGCTCCGATAAAATTTGGTAGCTTCGCTATCTACGGGTATCATAACACATTAATCACGATTTTGTTTTACCGCTCGTTCTCTAATATTTAGGATGGATAACTGACTTCATATTTATGAATGTTTTAAGATATATATATTTTTTAAGATAATAGGTATTACTCAATGTTACCAACGTCATTTGGCAATAAACGAAACAAAGGGATTATTAATGAACTGAATATTAACAAATTTTAAAACCAATATTACTGAACAAGAAAAATTACGACAGACCGGCCCAAGTGTGAAAGTTGATAATGTATGAACTGTGAAATTCCAAGATTCATAATAATTAAGAACCTCGACGCTAAAGGACCGGTGAGTGATGAAACGGCATCAGTCACTAAAGCTGTTGACAAGGAAACCCATTTTGAGATTTATGTGGAGCCCATTGGCGTGCTCAAGTTGTAAATAATTCACTTGGTACTTAAGAAACAGAGAGCAGCGAAAGCTGTACAAAATGCGATTTTAGAATCATCTTTCTTTAATGGAATCTTTCCGAAATTATTCCAAACAAGAGCATCATCTAATTAGATTCAACAGCCAGGTCCAATTTTCTGCTAAAGGTTAGGAAATGGTTATCGACCCGTGGGTTAATATCCAGGAATCGCCTTAAATCCGCTTAAATATCCCATATACGTCTAGCTTACAATAAGCTCCGTTTCACGTTTTACTGTAATGCACGTAATTTAGATCGAGAGACGAGCGAGTGTGCTGGCAATAGCTGTATTTCATATCCTCATTGTGTGCCTCGATGAATAACTAGACTGTAATGAGAATTTATCTACGAAAAACACCTATTACACTTAAGTATATGGAAAGCTTTCGAGCTTTTAGAATATTACACGTTTAAAATATATATTTGTTAGATACTAGAGACAACTTTAAACCTAGATTCGCATCTCGGAAGTAGGAATATTTCTCGGAGAAACATATTTTCTCTATAATTGTAAATCGTGGAACCACAAGCTAAATCATCTCGCAATAATTTAGCTGTTATAATGAAGAGAGCAGACATCGCGTGACTTACTACAGTGAAAGCTACTCCAAATGACGAGCTTAAAAACACTTTAGAAGATTTAAGAAGTAACCCAACTGGGCGCTCATAATAAGAAACGAATATTAAAAATAATGTTCTAACGAAATTTATTCCGACCGAGACATTAAAAGTTCGACCGCAAACAATAATCTTGGAATAAATCATAGAGTTATAATCTCACACGCGAGGTGAATCACTGTTCCACGAAAACGGAAACGACAAATTCTCATTTTTTATGGGTATAAACTGGCCGAGTGAGGTATGACACGGTTTCCATGGCTACGGGGGGGTTTTGTTGTTTTTACAGAATAGACGGTTAGTAGCATCGTCGTCGTGCGCCGCGCACCTGCGCCTGCGCACCCGGCGCAAATCTCGGAGGGTGCGTTTGGGACCACTCGAGGGAAAGGGATCGCCGAGCAGGTAAACGGTCGCGTCCCAAAACTAGCGAAGAACAGTTCGAAAACTGGTTCTGTAATGCACATTCTGATAACACATTTTTTGATTTCAAAAAGATATCTAGGGAAGTCATAAAAAAGTAATTTCCGAAACAATCATAAATGTTTAGAGAGATTACAGAGCGCGGAAAATGTGTACCTTGTAGAACAAAATTGCACAAGCTCTCTGCCTAGTGTCTGGTGTCTCATTCTCGATAGATTATTACCGAGACACAAAAAACTGACACGAAATAGTTTGCGAGTATTAATCACGGCTGTTAGACTCAAATTACATAATTAGCCATTGCTATAACAGAATGATAGTTTTGTTCATATGAACATATGAATATGATTTACATAGTTTATATTGTAGACTCATTCGTGCTTTTGGTAACAGGCGCTGCCGCTGTGGCATTCGATGCCACTGTCTCACCGGATATTGCACGAATGGTATGTCCACTTTAAAACCGGTCAACAATTTAAGTTGAAGAAATTATAGTTTTGGATAAGAGTATTTTATGTAAACGGTCAAATTATCCTTATCGTAAAAACATTGATGATTTAATGTCTTGGAAAATCGGCTTTACGTGTGAATACTACTAATAAGATGGACCATGGATCCAGTAGCTTTATAATAATACTTAAGTAATTGCGCGAGTCAGCCAGTGCCCGTGGACCAGATGTCGGTTTTATACTCATGCCGTTATTACCACGACATGCACTGCGCCCGCGCAGCTAAAGATAATCTGTATAATTAAACGCTGTTGCTTCATCAGGATCTTTGCAGGCATTTGCATACTCATTTATATTGTTAACATTTAACGCTGATGCGTTACCATCACGCCGTTTATCAGATCTGGCTTTCTGAACCTCGTTGCGGAATTTTTGGCTTACTGTAGGTATTGTGCATACTTTTGTAGCTAATGTAAGTTAATTTTGAAGAATCAAAGACAGATTAGACGGAATCTAGGATTTTCCACTTTTTACATGGCAATAATCTTGAATTTCGATTGAGACACCATCAAATGTCTTGGTGTCGTTCACAACAGAAGATAATAAAGTCAGGTAGTTGAAACAAGTGCCAGTGCCCAGTTTTATGACACGCCCGGCTTTGTTTACAGTGCTGTATTGTCGGAAACGGTCCACCTGACCGTTGACGCTCCAAACAATTGTGCACGAGTGTTCCGGGGCTTTTGTTTCGAGAGACAACAGCACTTGATTAGGTTCTAGGGTCGCTTGTAAAATTTTGCGGAGCAAGTGACTTTTTAAAGATACTTCAATTAGTTTTGTCAAGCCATTGTGTTCATATATTTTGTGAACTATCCACCCCCTATGCACTACAAAAAGTTTAACTAGCAGCAAATAATAAATGAACAGTTATACGTACAGATATCTGAAATTAATCAAGTGTTAAATATGTCAAGGAGGTTTTTTGTGATAAATTTTAACTGCATAATATACAGGGTCCATTAAAACCCGGAACAGCGTTATCATACCATCGACAAAAAACCGTGTTTAGCCAATGACGTTTGGCCAGATCGAGCGAGGTCACCGCGACAATGGGTGCGCGCACGCACTGCTGGTTCACACGCTCGCGATAGTCTCCTCCGAGGGCTTCCGTCGACTTGTCAGGACTCGTACCGGCTATCGGTCGCGCTTCCGCCGGACACCGCAAAGTTGACAACGATATTTTGTGGCCGTCAATACTCCGATAGTGATTTAATGCTATTCAGTTGAGCTCACTCGTCATGTACGAACACGTCAAGCGTAAGATTCGGTGCTTGCTTTCGTCCCACTGTCATATTCAAATGTCATTGATTACTTACACATGGCTCATCAGTTTCGGGAAATGTTGCCATTGCCAATCACCGTTAAGACACAAAAAAACACAGTTAAAGACGTTTTTGAAGACATTGTCGGCAAGGTTTTTGAAATGAATGCTGGTGTAGCTGTTGTAATGAGTAGGAAGGAAAAAGTAGATCTTGATGCAAATACAATGTAAGCTTAATGTAGATATCCATGAAACATGCAATTTTAAAAAGGTAACATTACCTATCTGATTGCTTTGAGTGGTCGGAACAATAAGTTCTCAGGCCCGGTTCTGAGGCACTTTCGTATTGTGCACTGTCGCTCCCATTATTGTAATGGCGGTAATATAACAAAACAACGTAACCGATGGAAATGTTACTAAAATTAAGGTCTCGAGGGTAAGCTCACACGATATTACATTAAAAATATCATCAGTCTCATACCTAGTACCTATAACTATACAAGATGCTTTCAGCTGGATTTTTTTGTACGAGTACAACATAGAGAGATCCAATTCTATCTACTATTATTAAGCTCTTTGATATGTAGTTTTATTCCCAAGATATCAATTTAAACCCGAACCACTTATCTCTTCGAATGTCCACCTATTTGCATGCAACTAGTTCTCCTCGACTTGAGTAATTGCTGCTACAAGGGAATATTGGTCATCAGCGGTGATTTAATCATTGTCAACTCGTAAATCACCAGCGAAGCTTTTAGACAAATTTTAAGTTTCCAACTTGTTTTGAGTAACAATTTACGATAACGTTGCGCAAACCAAAATTAAGAGAACCAAGAACTATCGTTGGATAATCATTACCGGTGTACTTTTAATACCCAATACTTAATACATCGCTGTTTCAAGCTTTTTAACAACTAAGCCAAAGGTCAAATTATAGATTTACGATCGAGATAAAACAATATGCGTTAACACACAATGCATATGACGTAAAACATTCAATTACGTTTTCCAAACGATGTTTACTTTCAAATTCAAAATGTCTACTCATTCACATCGAAAGTAATAAAAGTACAATCTTTGACATATTTTTTTACAGTTATTTGTCATTAGCAGTTAGCAGACATTACGCACCAATTGCTTCTGATAATTTCGTAATCCAATTACAGGTGTCTGAGACAGACAGTAACCTCGTTGCTCTTATGACACGCAAATTACTTATACACCGCCTGACAGCTTGATTGAAACTATTCTCTAGAATAACTCGCATCAAATCCACAAATGCCACAGCAATAAAATTGTTTTTGTAGTCGCTAAATTACTTATTTAATATTTAATAAACCGATCCCTTATCATTCAAGTTTTTCAAATCATCTTAACATTTAAATGTGATCTTGACATGACAATTTCATGTATTGAGCAATCCATTCTTTAGAAATGTTACGGTAAACTCTTTGAGATTATGCCGAAATTAAAATTTCACAATCTCCTGATCACCTTTGCTTCTGTCGGCCACCCATTTGCAAGTATACGACGGACGAGACAAAACAATGAACGCTTGGGTTATAATCCATCATGAACAATAGTCGAAATGATCGTTATCTCATTGTAATTCATAATCGGACGTCTGGTAGAACATCTTAAATTAATAACAAGTTTAAAATACCAGTACACACTCAAAAGATTATACCTAAGTATATAAAATTACTGTAATGTTACTTACATGAATTAAATGAAAAACCCATCCAATAATAAAAGCGATAACGATATTATAATTCTAGTAATACGCTAACTTAATTCTAAAGATGATTTTAACTATACCCAATGTAATATAGAAATAGAAGGTGTAAATAGATTCTTACTAAATCAGAGATATCTGAGAGCCAAATCAAAAAGTTCAACAACATCAGATTTTTAGTAGCTTAATTTGAATTCTCTGTCGGCCGTTAAGTCCCTTACAGATCTGATTTACTATAAAACGGCTTAATTAGAAAACTATAACAGTTACGGATCTTTTCCGGTGTGATACTTTAGCGTAATATGGTGACGACTTTATAAGCACTGAAATAAGGATGAGTTTTGACTAAATTGAATGTCTCGATTACTATTTAGTATGCATTTATAATACCATTTGACATGACGACGGATTCATAACCTTAAGACGTTTTTCTAACCAATCAGGTGTCAATTCAAAAGACATTTAGCACAAATTATGTCATCTCGTTGCATTTAGAAATTCATTATAAAACTCGAGCTAATCTATTAAAATTTCATCATGCAACAGAACCTTTTCTGGTTACGCTAAACTGTTATAAGGTTCATTATAAACAATAACAATCTTTTGTTTCGCAGCTAACACAACTCATGGAACACCAATTAATCTTTGTCGTATTTCATTAAATCGAACAGTAAGGGAAGATTGGAATCAAGTAGCTAAATAATAACCGGTCAGATGATAAACTTTGATTGTAATAACCCGAGATATAGATAAGGCTTTCGCGAACGTCTGGGCCGGTCGGTGAGGCAATTAGGAGGTGTCTAGACTGGTAAGAGAAATCATGGGCAGACAAATTCGTAGACTGCATCGAGACGTGGTATTATGTGAAGTTACTGCTAGTCACAAAAAAAACACAGATTCAAATATCACTGCTGATACCAATAATAATAGTCTACAACATTTCAATGATATCTAAGAGAACAAATTGATCATAATTGTTTCCCGATCAAAGATCAGGAGATAACTCGACTTAGTCACATTATGGAAAACAATGGAGCAATTAAGTAAGGACACACAAGTAATAGTAATGAGATTGCCATCAAGCAACTGACAGCGACAAGATATCCTGCCTATGTTGATCTTTATGTATTGAAACTTATTCCTCAAATAAACTCGCTGAATAAACTACCAAATTCGACCTTTATTTCCAAGAGGCAAAGCCCATTTTTAAGAGTGCATTTAAGTATGCTAGCATAATGCATCGGTGATCCGGTGGGTGTGGGAGAAAATTCTGATATTTGATACTCCGTAACAAACTGGCCTTTAGGTTAAAACGTTCATAAAACTGATTAAATAGACAGAAATACTAACCTATTTACAGTCAAATAGGAATTATCGGATTTCCACTGAGAACGACATCGTACGGAATATGAAACTGTCCATTGCATTGAATAAACATTTGAATACGAAAATAGAAATAACCCAAGATAAAGTTCCATTGGTAATGGATTCACAAGTGGATTTGTAAGCAATAGATTTTTAAAGCAACCGTAATCTTTTTCAGTTTCAAACCTCACTCATCCGTGGTATTGAGGCGTTCTTTTCTTGAAATTCTTAATTCAGATACCGACCATTAGTCATGAAAATTTTCAAAATATTTACTGTAATAAAGGGTAAAATTTAAGAAAGAAATTTTTTCTCTCTTTTTGTATTCCAACTTAGAAGTTGCCCGGGGCGATGTTTGGTGTTCGTGACACCGGCGCAAGCGAAGGCTTATTATTAAAGTAAACTGCGACTGACGTACCGATAACCGCTAGCGCGTATGCATACGACGATACTATGTAAACACTCGACACCAAAGTGTACTTTACATATTGTGCCATAAGGCACAGTTTAAAATATGAGCATATTCCCGTTGGAGTAAGGTTGGGAATCGCCTGGCCTGCTTGTTCCTAAGTGCTAAAGGCTCGGATTTTGAGAATGCATTTTTGTCTGTCGCTGAGTTTTGGGCGCACGCAATGACGTGCGCTTTCGAACATTCCTTTGGAGTTTGGTCAAAACCGTCTTTTTATTGTTTGCCGTATCGTAATATCAATCTTGTAAAAAAACACAATTGATTTTTTTTTTATGAATAACATTTTGTTCTTATATTTTAAATTTAAATGAATTTTAACTTACGACATCCGTCTGGTATGAAGTCACTATTTAACCGACTTCCAAAAGGGAGAAGGCTCTCATCTCGGCCGGTATGTTTTTCTTTTTTATGTATGTGCCTACACCGATTAATTCAATTTGTTCCAGTAGTTTTTATTTTATAAATCAGAATCAGATATGAGCATATTTGTTGACCTGGACGATGTAATTTTCACGACACTTTGTTTATAATGTACATTTTATTTAGATAAATCCTACTGTATTTTACAAAACAACATAATACAAACACCACAAAATAAGCCTTTTAGTTTAGTCGGTGCCAGCCAAGCATTCTACTTTGAACAATTCTACTTTGATTTTCTTGCCTTGGCTGGTTGATTTTACGTCTTTCCATATAAATTATAAAATAAATAATATGTATCTTCTAAAATCAACGGATCGTCAATCTGAATAGTGGTACAATAGTAAATTTTACATAGAAAAATATTGAAAAAAATCAACTATGCCACAAGTGAATTCTCAGATGGGACTCGAACCCACGACCTTTGAAAATCCGGTCCAATGCTCTAACCACTGAGCTACCGAGACTTAAGTCTTTGCTAAATAACTATAGCGATTAATGAGTAATGAAACTACACGATGCTAAATATTAGATGGTGTTGGTATTGGTTCATTCAATACCTTTGAAAACGCGTCCCGATCACAATCCCTATCAAATATCAAATAGTGACGGCCTGAAGTATGTGAATATCTTTCAAATGACGAATTGAAATTAGACAAATAGCTCTTACATTTGTAACATCTCTAACCGTGCTATAGTTTTATAACAAAAAGTACGTTAATTTTTCTGTAGAGCGTCTTGAGGCATGCTCAAAGAGCAAAGCATTTTATGCTGTCAACTGTACCAAAACTATTATGATACAAGCTAAAGTATTCCTACCCTCGGAATATCAGTTAACAAGCCACGCTATCCCGAGTCTGTTTACATACAAACAAGCCCAGCAACCTTGTTCAAACATGGGCTGTTTGGGCCCACGGCTGGGTGGCAGGCTTGCTCCTCCGATAATTATACTAGCAGGTATTTGAAACAACGTGAAATCTTTAAGTTACGACGAAGATTCCTTACGTCGAGAAATTCATTTTATTTTGACCAATTTCTTAGACTTTTTTGATTTATGTATTTTTCTGTCAATATCTCATTTTCGAATTAAAAAATTTCAAACTTTAAACAATTTGAAAAAGTATGGTCATCTACGGTCACTGATTTTCCTTTAGTTACTACTTTTAGACGACCTGTTTAACTCAGGGACTATACTTGCCTTCTGAGCCAGAGGTCCCGGGATCGATCCCCGGACAATAGAAATATTTGTGTGCATGAACATGTCAATTTGTCTGGGTCTGGGTGTTTAATATGTATTTAATGAATGTATTTACAAAAAAAGTATATCAGTATGTTTATCCGTTATCTAGTATCCATAACACAAGTTCTTTATGAAACTTAACGTGAGCTAGATAATTAGTGTGATTGTATGCAATTATTTTTATTAATTATTTATATCTTTTATTTTTTTTTCCTGCTTCTTCTGTCTCATTATTCATCACAAACTTTGCCGATCTACGAAACGTGGAAAGGTATTAATTGTCTTTCAAAATTCACTTTAAACAATAAACATGTGACACCAGGTGACACCGATTGCTAATCATCAGTTTTAGCCAAACATTGTTTCCTAACACTATAAAAAAGACAAAGTTTATTGCAAATATTCATTAATTTACAATGCTTAAAACAAAAACAGATACAATGCAACTTTCGCATGAGAAACTAACATTTCCCAGACAATACTGTGGCGAATGCGTAATAAAAACTGCACGTTTGTCTCAGGCTGGTGATGATGTAAAAAACCTCAAAACAATTATTTTACATAATGCTCCCGCATGGTTGGATCCGACGATCGACGGCGATGGAGAGAGCATATCTCAAGAGCTTTATGGTGTCTAAGATGGTTTCAACAACCATATAGCACAATAATGTTACTGAAAAATGTTGACACTTACAACATACTTAAGAATTTTGGTACTACAAATCAATAAGAGAAGAAAGATGTAAGAAACATTTACACCCATATTCTAAGTCGTTCCTCCAAAACTTACTCGTCCTCGACTTAACGAAACCTCATTGAAAACCTCTTCGAAATACTCCTCGAAATCGGTATTCTAAGTCATAACTCCGTAAGGACCTGGAGGAGCCAAAGAGTTCGTAGCCACTCCGTGTTAGGTCTAGCGCACACTACCATTTTTACCCACGACGAGGTTGAGTGGAGTGTAAAATGTTTTTCATGTCTCATATTCTGAAAGTAACTCATAACTTGCCTAAAATGCGGGTTGAAAGTGATATGTGGCGGCCCTAGGGCTGTAATAAATTTGAAAAAATAATAGGGGGTGTCATGTCAAATCGATATCTGTAATCTCTTTGGACTTTTATTTACCAAAGGTATGTGGGCAAAGGCACAGAAGCCTATACAGCTTATTTTGCTACATTATAAAATAATTAAAATCGTAGAAACCTTACAAAAAGAGAAATTATTAATATATATAAAACATTGTTATTAATTCGTTTTTAGAAACAGTTTAATCATTTCATTATCATTTAGTAATTGTACGATTCAAACCATTAATTTTAAGTAAATTTTTAGGTGTTTTTATTTTTGTTACATTTTTCTTATCAAATATTTTTTTAGAATATTCTGTTTGTTTTTACTTTCCTCATATTCAAAATGAAAAGTAGAGTGTTAACTTCGGGTGTATGGACCCATAACAGTCTCGAACTATCGGCGCCCTCACTTCGTTCGGGCGCCAAAACACTCAACTGTTATGGGTGTCATACAGCCCTTGGTAAACAATCTACTATTGAAGGAACGACTTAGAATATGGGGGTTAGTAATAAAAAAACTAACGCCTCAAAAACTAGGAATAGCCATGACAACATGAAGATATTTAAAAGCGTACAAGTTATTCAAAATAGTTGGACTATCTTGTGTTTTTTTTTATGAACAACGGGGGCACTCTGCCTTCATCATACCTGATGTTAAGTATTGATAAGGCTGAGATGTAAGCGAGCCTCTCCCGGAATCCTCAATCACTGAGGAACTGGCTGTCTTATCTCTAACCGTCGGGTCACCACAATGTTAATAACATTGTTGTTACAGCGTCAGTTGATAACATGGTGGTAGCTAGTCAGGCTTACTTACAACAAGTCCTACCACCAACCGAGAGTGTTTACAATGTTTCGCGCAAACGAGTAGCGACCGATGACAGTCAACTTACTAATAATTCTAGATTGGATTGTTGGAAGACTACTAGTACTAGGAAGTTCGTGTAAAAGTTATTTAAAAGTTGTTGTTTTTCTATCAGGCAGGTGAGAAAGAGAAACGAACCCAAAGGGCACTGATCTTCCATATCAGAAACTTTCCTCCAATGCTGCCCCAGTAAAAATAAGGAAGCACAATAAATGGACCGTTTTACTAATAACAACATTAATAATAAAGTTATAATTAGCTTTTGATTTAAACTTTGTTAATTTTGTAATAAACCAAGCAATAAAATGAAGTGCATAAAGTTTTATAAGACATAATCTGTGTACGAGTGATTTTCATAAAGTTTGATTTTATGGTTCACATTATTCGGTTACTTTCATAATTGTAATGACTTTAAGGCTCGGTTAATTAGAGAAATCAAAGTTCACTACATATTTGACTAACTAAATTGTTATTTTGAGTTAATTAACTGGGGTATTTATCGATTTTCCACTGGATTTTTCATAATTATAAACTTGACTCAAACAAAACCCATCGCAAAAAAATGGCAAATTCTTTTCTTGCTTCACTTGCTTTCTCTTTGGAATTATCGATAAAACTTGGACCTAAAGTATCTAGTCTAGACTCTAGATTACGGCCTAGTTAAATTTTATGATTTATAAAGAATTTGTAGTAAGTTTATCCTCAAGTTTTATCGGTCAAAATTAACGTGATCGACGTTAAAGTCAAAGTCAAAGATTTTTATTCAAATAGACTTATAGATAAGTACTTTCGAATAGTCAATTTTTTCCCTACCAGCCATTCAGGACATCTTTTACCTGCCGCAAGAGAAGCTAATGAAACATTTTTACTTAATTTACGTCACTCTTATCTCGTACAAAAAATATCAATTAGAAAAACAAGAAAGATCGAATCAAACACCGCATTTGAACAATCCGTTGGAACTAGAACAATTCTAGAGGCTAGTGTATGACTAATAGTTGTTAGATCACTATCTGTATCAACTACTAGTGTTGCGTATTTATTAGTATTTATTGCAGCGTCTTAAAAGGTTACATTTGAAACTGGTCCGGTCAAACTGTTTCATGGACGCCGGACTCCGAAAAAGGCTAAATACCTACCTAACAAATTGAAGTAATAGTGCAGTATTTGTTACGTGTGGCACGGATTCTTAAACTTAAATGGAGATAATTGATATTAATTAGTTACTATGACTAATGATATAATAATTTAAGAAAAAAATGTCGATCTGATTTATGTTGCCAAATGCAAGTTATTGTACATACAAAAGCTTGCTTTTAGCAACTTTAAAGAATTCTTCTTCTAAACTTAAAACATCCGCTTTGCTATTTGTTCTGTAGCTGTTCTCACTGTTTCATTCTCATTCTTCTTAATCCACTTGTTACTACCGGCCTTTTGAAAGGACGCTTATGTACAACAAATAATTTATAAAATATCGAAGAGACTATGGGTATTTTAGATTTTACTAGCGTTGCTAATAAACAGTACAAATTTATCGAGTTTCCACTAGAAAAATATAAAAAAATTAACCAATGTCATTTAATGACGACCTGTTTGGCGCAGGGGTACTAACCCCGCCTTCTGCGCCAGAGGTCCCGGGTTCGATCCCCGGACAAGACAAATATTTGTGTGCATGAACATGTATATTTGTCTTGGTCTGGGTGTTTAATATGTATATTAAGTATGTATTTACAAAAAAAAAGTATATAAGTATGTTTATCCGTTATCTACATAGTATTCATAACATAAGTTCTTCATGAAACTTAACGTGGGCTAGATAATTAGTGTGATTGTACATGCGAATATTAATAATAATATTTATTCAACCGCATACAAAAATCGTTAAGTTCAAATGCAATAGTATATTCAGTAACATCAGGGTTAATAAAATCTCATATATCACATATTGGAATAAAAGCTCTTCCTCTTCACTTTGATTGGATATCGACATCAATTAACAACACATAATAATACAATCTGCTAACGAATCCGATCAAATATGCAATGGTTCCGAGAGACAGCAATCGCGATTCTCAGAACAATTTCTTGAGGCGGACAACCGATTGAGTTGACACAAAATAAGAATAGTCGCAAGCGCATGCAAATTTAACACCTTTCGCTAACAAAATAAGGATTATGTTGAACGCAGATGGTAATGATGAAACAGTAGACGTTCATATAGAGGAATCAAGTGAGAAATTGCTTATAGTAGGTTTAGTTGAGATTTATACGAGACAAGTGGTGGACACTGACCCTGCTTGCCAATTGGCCAATGGACAATTGACCATTAATTGCCGCTGTTTATAAAAGTAGACCATGGGTGTTTGGACAACAGACACTGATACGGTTTTAAACATTCAAATCAATTGACAGAGATGGTGACACATTGTGACTTCTAAGTTCTGGAATATTTCACAGATTGTTTCTTAGTTATAAAATGTCATATTTAGGAAGTAGTTTGTTATTAATTTTTTTTTGTACATATTCACCACAACCACAAAACGGTTACGGGGTCGTGTCCCATCTAAACAATTTGGCCTCACTTCCTCGTGGTCAAACTTTTTAGTCAAACTTATTCGACCACGAGGAATTTTGACATTCTTCGTGGTCAAACTAGTTCATCTTTAAAAAAAATTACAGTCTTTGTAATATCAAGTCAACAAATTTTATTGTTTATAATTTGAAAAGTTTGACCACGATGAAGTAAGGCAATTTGGAGCCTAGTTTAATACCAATACTAGGTATTTTTTTTAACAAGTAGTCTTATTTTATTCAAATAAAATTTATTTGACTCCGACTTGACTGAAGACTTTCAAAAACATCCGTAATTAACGAACGAATAATTAACGATAAATAAGCGTAAAACAAAAAGCACAATAGTTCTCAAGCCCAAAATCGCCAAGTCAACATTCTGAGTAAGATAATACCTTATCTTAGCACTTTGAACGAAGACTCACAATTGTAAATGTTTCGAACGGAAACCGCTTATGGTTTCAAACAATATTTGGTCAGTTGTATGTATTGTATTTCACGTTACATACTTACATACATATACCTGCAAAGGTACATCAGAATGTTATTTGATACAACAACGTGTGTGTATATTTATAAATCAACGCCATGTTAGTTTAAATTAATGATAATGTAGCTTATTCACTTTTTGTAGTTTTAGTGTGTCAATGATAAACAAAAATAGAATTGTAACTGTTATTGTATTGTATGTATGATAGTTATTATAAACTTACTGTTACAAAACTAGGGCTTATCTTATTACTTCAATTATTACATGGTAAATTTATAGCCATACGAAATGTCGTATGGCTATTTTGAATGCAAAACAATGTTGAAAAAATACCACTACTTGCCTATTATTTCGTACTAGCGGATTCTCGCGGTTTTACCCGCGTAGTGCCCGTTCCCGTGGGAATATAGGGATAAAATATAGTCTATGTCACTAGGGAGAAATGTAGCTTTCTAATGGTTTAAGTATTGTCTAAAATCGGTCTAGTAGTTCCTGAGATTAGCGCGTTCAAACAAACAAACTCTTCAGCTTTATAATATTAAAGTATAGATAATTAATCAAGAAAAAAATAGGTAAAAGCACCATCATAACGCACACTACTAAATTTGTGACTACAAAAGGTGACTTTGAAAATATTGTAATGGGGAGTTTTTGTTTGAGACTCCTTTAAAGGGACATGGTTCAAAGATAACTAGTACAAATATTGAAGAAAACCTTTTCAGAGAATCAAGTAGGTAGGTAATCTTCTTTTTGCAAACTTCGGTATTGAAAAACTAAAAAAAAGTGAATCAACAAAAAGCACACATGAGCAAATAAAACGTATGTAGAAATAAAACAACTTTTACGGATATCAAACGCGCTATATTTCACGAACTGACTGTGGTCACGGGATGACTCGGCCACGGCAGCTGAAGCAAGGGGTGCCGAAACGTCGGAAAAATCAAAAAACCCTTAAAAATACGGACAATTACAACTTAGTTCGTGAAATATAGCGCGTTTGATATCCGTATAAGTTGTTTTATTTCAATGAACAGTGCACGCCAAAACTTAAGATGTAGGTAAAATGTATGTCTATTAACATGTCGCCCTGACGGGATGAGACTATTTGCTTTTTTCTAGTATATTTTCTTGTTAAATATTTATCACATAAAAATAGCATAGTAAAATGCAAAATTAAAAAGTTATAATTAAATGGTTGTTTCATTTTAATCGATAGTCAAACATCTGTAAAGATGTTTCTTTCGAATGCGAGGATATTTCTCTCATTGATGAAGCGACGGTGGCCAACACCGTAGAACGGTGAATATACTAGAAAAATTCGACGTGTCCTCATAGGTCTCTGTAGCATAATTTGGTTAGTGCATTGGGTCGGACTCCCAAGGATGCGGGTTCGTATCCCGTCAGGGCGACATGAGACTAGTTGCTTTTTTCTAGTATATTTTCTTGTTAAATATTTATCTATTAACTTAGTTATAACCAGCAACTTTTACGTCTAACGAATACAAAACTGCTGTACAAACTTTCCCTAGTAGATTTAGAGGCTCCTTATCCCTTTTCTTATGTAAATCTGAATAAAATAATACTGTTTTGTACATGATCAATATTCAAAAAGCCCGTCCATGGTTGCGACCACAGAAATCGTGTCTTGCCGCAGAGAATACTAAATACAGTCGTCGTCGATTTATATTCTACTAGATAGGTCGAAACGAACACATCGTGCGAGCCACGGGTTGAATTAAACCAACTTATCTCAAAAGATCTAGGATTATAACGTTTTAAGTCCGATATTTACATGTATTATGGATATGTACTAGCCCCACCTTCTGCGCCAGAGGTCCCGGGTTCTATCCCCGGACGAGACAAGATTTGTGTGCATGAACATGTCTATTTGTCTTGGTCTGGGTGTTTTATATGTATATTATGTATGTATTTAAAAAAAAAGTATATAAGTATGTTTATCCGTGATCTAGTATCCATAAAACAAGTTCTTCATGATACTTAACGTGGGCTAGATAATTGGTGTGATTGTATGGAAATATTAATATTTGTACATCTATTGTTGTAATCAGTGAACTTCCCGGTTTTTCCAGTAGAGTTTTTTTAGGAAAGGTATTCTCGGAAAGTACTAAAATTAAAGAAATAATTTAGTATTCAATTGAAATACTTATTAATGTTCTATAAGTTGTGATACAAAGGTTTTCTATATATCTATTTTTTTTTTTAATAAAGCTGCCTAAATAAACTCTACTGGTCAACCGGTAAGTTTCTCGACTGTACGATGTAGGTTGAAACGTATTAAATAAAAGTCAAGATCAAAGTCCATTTGACGATTGGACTGAGATATGTTTCATCGCATAAGTATCTTAGAATTATTATAACCACGGCCCCTGGAAAGGTAAAGAAACATCGGGAAATCCATAAACAACTAAAAAATTACACACAATAAAAAAACAAAAAAAAAGTTGTGTTTCAATATTTGATTGTGATAATACGCAATTACGAAAAAATGATACACTTAATAATATAGCGTTGTACAGGAATCTAATCTCTCATGTGCACATTAAATGCATGAAAGCTACTTTTGAAAGAAGAAAATCTTGTAGTGAGGTTAGTTCAAATTGCAATAAACTCACTCAAGCTTACAGGAAAATAATTTAATTGCATGTTTGCTGAATAGAACTTAACGCCCCATGAAATCTGGCAGTCAACCAACGAATTACGGCGGTTTGTTTTAATGTTTTATGTTACTTCAATAGACTAATAGAAGTAGCAAAAATATGCAACAATAAAATCGATTTCAAATATGTAACGTTTCCACAAAACTTGTTCGTGGTAATATGCTCACGGACTTATTTTATTACACAAAACGCCACAATCACCGGTTATAATATAACACCAACGACCGTTCTATTAATCTACATGGAATGGAGCGAAAGGTGAGACCGTGTCATAACATAAGTGCACAACGGTCGGTCGTTCTCTCTGGCGAAGTTCAACACCAACAGGTCGCAATTAAAAAACATTAAAAATGCGATGCGTTGACTTAACTCCAGTTTTTAAAAGGCTCGTTTCACAAGTCTACGAGTGTGAGAACTCAGGTAAACCGACCGGTGTGCAGTGACGTCAGCGCCGTAACAACCGCTCGACTACGGCGACTTTTTCCCGCGGTCGCGTTATCTCAGCCGCGCTTTCATAAGCTCCACTTCCCGAGACCAACTGTGCCTAGCTACAACTTACCTTCGACACCCTCGATCCTCGCTGCTACAGTCCACAGCAGAACGGCAGCAGACAACAATTTAATCCCATAATCCGGTATAAAGTTTCTCGACCACATCTTGTAGCACAACATTCACACATGGATCACACACATTTGTTATACTTCTGCTGTGTCGTTTAATCACTCAATGATCAACACTCACGGAACCAAATGTAAGAACTGACACTTCATTTTGTTTTTGAACTGTTGTTACGCCGAAAACATTGCGGAATTAGTCATTTTAGCGGTAAAACACGTTTGAAAAAAACGTAAAGCCCGGTAGAAACATGCGCAGCCGCGTCTCGCTCGCATCTGACGGCTTTGTTCGTAAATACACAGCGTACAGTAAATCAAAATGGCCGCCAAAGTTGTTGTGTGCGTGCGCTCCCCTTCAATAGCACTTACGCTACGATCTTAATGCTTTTCACCCATCTACAATTCTAGAATTAGTTTAATAATTCCTTATCAATAATTATTTAAGTCATGAACTATCCGTATTTCGCGTAAACAAGCGTGAGAACTGCTACACGCACACAAGCATACGTACGCGCAGGAATGTTGATTCAATGGAGAAATCAAGCAATTCAACACTAACTTCCCCGCGCAGCAACCAATCGAGAGCTTTGAGCTTACTAGTACCGCCAATACAGCATAGATGGCGCTAACGAAAGCTCAACTTTTGTAAAGGGGTGAAATTTGTTTCGGCCTGTAGAATTTTCGTATTTTATGTGAGCAATTTGTATTTTGCAATATTTTTTTGAAGTTAGTTCATCTTAATATTATGTATGGTACAAAAAAAATTATTACGACGCCTTAAAAAATATGACTGCATTAAACAAAAGGAATAATATTTTCAGAAGATATACAGTTTGATTTTTTATTCCCAAAAAGAACACCATTTACAAACTTCGGTGATATGATAAGAACAATACACAAATCGCATTATAAATAATCATTTTCTAGTACATATTTAATAATGAAGTTTCACTTAGCTACCCATTTTGCTATAAAAACAGAATAGCTGGTTTATTTGTTACTTGAATACTTAGAGGGAACAATACTATAATCTTACGGCATTGTTTTGACACAAAGAACCGTGACCTGCTTAGTACTTATGAATTTAGATTTAAGCTACTTTGTAAAAGCTAACTTCAGGTAAAAAAACGTGGTGTTTTTTACACTATTCAGAGATAAACAATAAATTTAAAACTTTATACTAGTAAGTACAATTATTTTCTTGGTTAATAACATTTTGAATTCAAAAACTTGGAAATGGATGGAGCTTCTTTCATAAGCTTTGAAAGCTCGAGAATAAAATCACCATTGCAATTACTTGTAAAAAATGTTTACGTGATCAGTTGAAGATTTTACTTATTTTATTTTGAAAAGCTAACTAGAATGTAAACTTAACAAAACAAACAAATAAATAGATAAAAGAAAGGTTGAAAAAGAAAGAAAGAAGAAGTTATTAAAAGTTACACAGGTCTTTTCTGATTGCAACTTTTTATAACTAAACATTTTCTATGCAAACTTCATTACCTATATAAAAAAAACATTTTTTTTTTCACGATAAAACATGCTAAGAAAAGATGGGAAAAAGTCGGTTATTTATTTATAATTAAGTATTTTTATTTTGAGTGTGATAAAATTTGATGAAACATTGAAGTACTTGTAAAAAATATATATTTAAATATTAACATACAACTAATGTTATTGTTTTTAAATAATAATTCAAGTTTTAAAAATTCTACACAAAATGTAAGTTTTTGAACTCGTTGATGTCTTTTCAAGAAACTAAGCGATATATTTGATCGATGCGCCCGTCACCAAGGCCAGTGTCAATAAAGGCATAGTACCTACTTCTTTTTAAATGTGATTCTTTAATTTACAAACATGACTACGTGCTACCAAAAACATCCATTCGAGATCGAGAACGAGGACCGTCTCACGACTATAAACACTAAAATATTTGAGATCAAAAAGAAAATACAACTATCAGGTTTGATGATCAGTGATATCACATATGGAATAAGTTTGTAATTTGCAATTTAATTACAGTAGGTTTTGAACATTATTCATAACAATGACCGCAAATTTTTATAATTTTATCCATATCAGTCAGTAATTCTCACAAATTTTCGCATTTATATACTTATACTTATTATGAAGAGGAACGATTTGATTGTTTGTTTGTTTGCATTGAATAGGCTCCGAAAGTACTGAAAATATCTTTCAAATATATGGAGAAGTGTCAAATGAAGTGCCATTTAAAACATCATTCGTTCCGAAAGGGATTGCGACTTTATGTTATACAATTCTATACATACGTACATCTTATGTTTTGGCGCGCACTGTTCATTGAAATAAAACAACTTTTACGGATATCAACTAAGTTGTAATTGTCCGTATTTTTAGGTTTTTTAGGGGTTTTTTGATTTTCTCGACGTTTCGGCACCTTTACAGCTGCCGTGGTCACGGGAGTCATCAAAAAACCCCTAAAAACCTAAAAATGCGGACAATTACAACTTAGTTCGTGGAAATATAGCGCGTTTGATATCCGTAAAAGTTGTTTTATTTCAATTCTATACATCACTATCACAATTAAATTGACTTTGTAAGGGATTGTGATAGATTTTGAAATTAGACAACTAGGGGGCGGGGACAATCCGCTACGTTTTACCTGCGCAAACCGGTTTGTGCAGGCAGGCATGCCCTCAGGCAAGACGGTGTAGCCGGGACGTTAGAAAGGGCCTTATGATTTTGCTTATCAATTATTTTCGTTTCAACAGAGGGCCAAAGGAAATCCAGCTACGAAGTAAATGAAGTAGAAAAGCAAAACAACAATGATCTGATCGAGACCCTGAAGAAGGAGATCAGGCTGCGGCTGGCGGAGCTGACGCAGGCCAGACAGGTGATCAGCGATGAGGAGGCTCAGATCAAGAAGTACCTCAATGAGGTCTGTCCTGTGGGCAACAAGACGCAAGACCAGGTAATGACGATTGAGACCCTGGAGGTTACATTTGTACGATTTTTTTATCAGGTTCTTGGGTCGAATTTCACAGAGACGGACTTAATGCCTTAGGCATTCGCTACCAGACAGCCTTAAACCGAACTAATATTGTTTACTTAGCCTATAGTTGCATTAAACTGTGAGTAATAAGATCCTAAGTTATAAATACATACAATATGATAAGCGTAACATTGAAAGAGAGTTACGCCATCTATCGGACACTATTGTTAATTTTCCTCACAATACAAGTTGGAAATGAGTAACCAAAGCGTTTTCCATTTCATTATTATTACTTAAGTTCCTACTTTTCAAATAATTAATGATTAATTTTAGTTACAAAACAACTGTACCTACTATAATGATTTATTTCTTGTCCATTATAACACTAGCTTTCACATAGCTTGTAAATAAAGATATAAATTATCTACACTATAAATAAGTTTATAAAAAAAACATAATAAAATGTGTTTACAAAAACTAATCCTTTGTTTCAGATTATACACAACCTAGACTTGAAAGTGATAGAACAAAGAAAAATCCTAGACCTTTTAAAGTACGAGAAGAGAAGCAAGAAGAATCGGCTCACCGCGCTGGAGAAGGAATACGAACATCTCCTCATCGAGAGCACCAAGAGCGAGCTGGTGAAGTCCAAGATTTCCACTAGGGCGAGGAAGGTATTGAGACCTTATAGGATCCCCTATATTTTTAGGGCTCCGTACTCAAAGGGTAAAAATAGAACCCTATTACTAATACTCCACCGTATATCTGTCTATCTGTCACCAGGCTATATTTTACGAATCGTGATAGCTGGACATTTGAAATTTTCACAGATGATGTATTTCTGTTGCCGCTATTGCAACAAATACTAAAATAAATATTGAAGTCCTATACAACAAACGTGATTTTTTGACGTGAAAAAAATGTAGTGTACTTCGTGTCCGAGTCCGACTCGCACTTGGCCGATTCATAGTCAACTCTTTGGGCTCTTCTTAAATTTTGGTCTAAATGCATATAGTTAATTATCTCTCTCCTGTCCCTCAAATTAAATTACCGTATATACTGCAGTACCCTAAAAAAACTCGTTGTCAAATTGCTCAGTCGGAAGTTTGGGACACTGAGTCGTTTCAAGAGGAACAATCTTATAAAATTGCATTAGTATACAAAAACTTAATTGATTATAGGCACTAATTACGTTAAATTTTCAGCACGCTTCACACCTCGAAAATGAAATCCATAAAGTGCTAATACAATGGACTGAAGCCGAGTTGGTGAAGAAAAAATACTTTACTATCAGGTACAAGCTTAACCCTACGGAAAGAGCGTAAATGAACTCTAAACTTCGGGAAAATTTAAACTGCCTCGCTACTGCAGGGTTTTCCAAACTATTGGTCGCGAGCGAACATTGACTGGGCCCTGTAGAACGACTTTTGACGAATTTCAAACAAAGAAGACATTTCAAACAAAGAACTAGTCTCGGCACTCGTCACTATAGGCCCGAATTACGAGGCTCTAGACTAGGTGTTCTGAGTATTACCAATTTTATGCTAGGGAAAATATTAAGACTGCCTAGAGCTGGGTCCCGAGTTTGGAAACGTGTATTAGATAAGTCGTAGCCCAGACAACTTTAGGAACTATTATTTCTGTTTTCAGACAAGCACTTATTGACGACTCTGTAAAATTTGAAAGCTCTTTAACCCGAATAGAAGAACTGCTCGAGAAACAAAAGGAAGAAACTGCGAAGTTAGAGGTAAAGTATTAGAATATTTTATACTGAGTTTGCGTTTTTATCTCATTAACTTTGAAAGTTTGTTGAATGAGATTAAAACATAAATTGTTTTTATTCTGGTCAAAATGTTCCCTTGGGATTTTCCCAGGGCCCGTATTCACTATGACCACTTACTTAGCGATTCCTTGTTCAAATTCTCCATGACACTCACAAATTATTAGGTTATTACAAACAGTAAAGTACAATAACCTTGTAAGTATCATAGAATAAATAAATAACTGTAAATAACTGTTTATTTCTTCTCTACACAATCTCATCGTTTACAAAATAGGTTTACAAAAATTACATGAAAATTAAGACACATACATAAGATTGTGGAGAGACTGGTATCTGAACTAAGCCGTGGCCTGTATCTCAGAGAACCAGTACTCTCCCCTCTTAACCACTGGGACTTTAATCACATTAACATGTTTTTAATATCAAAAATTTACGTTATTGAGTAGAAATAATAACAAAATAGGTAAGTAAGTATGTAGTGGGTATATACAAGTTAGGTTATATATATATGTACGATGGAATCATTGTCTGTTTCCATGGAAGGATGTCTGTGTGTATATGTGTCTGTGTGTGTGAGTGAGTGTGTGTGCGTATGTGAGTGTGTGTGTGTGTGCGTATGTGTGTGTGTGTGTTTGTGTATTTGTGTTTAAGTGCAAGTGCGCAGAAGATCTTCTGTTTCATCATAATTTAATGTATTTAAAAAGCAGAAAAGAACCTTTTTACATTTGAACCTAGTTAAATGAATTATGTTACATTTTTTGTGAAGTTTCTTATATAAATGTGGCCCAAGAAAATAAAAGAAGCGATGCGCAAATGAAGATTTGCAATGTGAGGTTGGAACTACAAGGTGCCTACTGCGGGATTTAATTGATGTATCTATGTAACTATGCTGTTTCAGTATACTTTGGATAATAAATAATTGTCGCACCGTTAGGACCTCGCAATACTGGTATAGATCATAAGTCGGAAACATTATGGGTTTGAAGGTACAAACTTTTAAGACCGCCCTTTGAGCTCTTTCGAGAGTTATTAAGACACTCTTGGAAGCACCACCCCAAGAACCGATGCAGTAACTTAAAACGGACTCACAAAGCGCCCTGTAGGTATTTTTTATAAGAAAAGGATCAGCTACTTGCCGTAATTTTCTAAAGATATGCATGAGCTTACGAAGCCTACAAGCAGTTGAGTTAATGTGAGGCTGAAAGGTGAGTCTAGTATCGACAATGACACCAAGATATTTTACTGAGGAAGCTAAATTTAAGTGAGGACAAGAGCAACCTACTGTGTCATAAGCGTGAGTGTGTGCCACAAGATGCAGGTCCCGAAGGGCCACAGAGGGAATCCTTATTTTGGACATGGGCATATATTGCGTTTTGTCGACGTTAATTGAGAGCTGGTTTGCTCTGAGCCAACTGAGCACTGTGTCAAAACCAGACTGAGCACGTCGATAGACCTCCGGAAAAGAGTTTGCATTAAAGATCAATGCAGTGTCATCTGCATAAGAAATTATTTTGCAATTGGGAATGACAAGGGATGACAGCTCATTTATATAAACTAAGAATAAGGTAGGACCCAAAATACTGCCCTGCGGGACACCACACTCTACAGGAACGTCTGAGCTCTCAACTCCATTGATCACTAATCGCTGAGAGCGATCAGTCAGATAACTATGAAATAAAGTCAGTTGCTCTCCTCTCACGCCAAGGCGTTGAAGTTTATCTATTAGGATTGGGATCGAGACGGTGTCAAACGCCTTGGCAAGATCAAGGAAAACTGACAAACACTTATCTCCATTATCAAGGGTTTTGACTATATGGTCAGTGAGTTCGTGAACAGCGTCTGCGGCAGATCTTTTAGCCCTAAAACCATATTGTCCTGGTGATAATAGTGACGAACTTTCTAAATAGTTTATAAGACGATTATTTAGGATGCGCTCCAGAATTTTTGAAAAAGTTGGAAGTATCGATATGGGGCGATAGTTGTTTGGGCAATTTTTAGGTCCAGACTTATGGATTGGATGAAGAAGTGCTTTTTTAAAAGCGGAGGGGAAAATACCAGCCTCTAAAGAAAGGTTGCAGATATGAGTGATTACTGGGACAAGAATGTTTTTATAACGCTTCACGAACGCAGATGAAATGTTGTCCCAACCTACTGCACATTCACTCTTTAGGGAGTCGATGATACTGTGGACTTCATCCATATTGGTTTTAAGAAGGGCAAATGAGGTAAATGATGACCTGATGGAAGAGGTATGGTTGAGTGCGGGTGATTTCGGATGGGGCTCTACGTCGGGCGTCTCCTTCAAGATCTGTTCAGCAAGAGATTTACCTACATTAGCAAAGAAACTGTTGACGTGATTCAGTGATTGCTCTGCAGTAGGTTTACATCTAAGTAAGTCATGTGCGTTGCTACGATTTTTACTCATATTTGTAACATCTCTGATAGCAGTCCAGAGCTTTTTATTGTTATTACCAGCCGATCGCAATAACTCCCTGTCATAATTTGATTTAACCTTTTTTATGAGAGAGTTGCAAAAGTTACGATAGCGTTTAAATGTTGTTTTAAGAATTTCGTTATTAGGATTTAACTTAAGGCGCTTGTGCATTTGGTCACGGTTTCTAATTGATCTTAACAGTCCTTGCGTTATCCAAGGCTTTAAAGTTTTTTTACGTCGGGAGGGTACGAAACTCACGGTATTTGCAGCTATGGCTGATTGTAGTATCTTTATAAGTAAGTCAGTAGCCACATTTGGATCTGAAGAGTTATGCACTGATGTGAAATCAATTTTTTCCATTGTAATAGTAAGTAGCTTATAATTGATTTTATTTATTATCTGCGGTGGAGGTTTATCTAATTTTGTACCAATTGATACCAGTACAGCATCGTGATCCGTCACCAAGGAATTTACCACTATAGTCTTAGCTCGATGTACTGTTCTTAGAAACGCATGATCGAGACAGGCCGGACCGCGTGTTGGTAATGTATGAGCAGGTAAAAGACCGTTAAAAGCCATGCTGTTTAAGTAGTTTTCACTGTGAGTGTCCAATCCTTGATCGTCTATGTCCAATATGTTGATGTTAATGTCACCTATAACCAATATGTTTCTGTAATTGCGAAGAGTGACAATGACGGCGTGCAGTGATTGAATGAAAGTTGTTGGATTTTTGAAAGCACAAGGTCGATATATGGCGAGAATAACCGTATCTGTATTTATCTGAATTTGTAAACAGCAACATTAGGTTCGGTAACTGAAATGCCCGTAAGTGATGTGTTACAGTAGACGATCACGCCATCATTTTGATTGGCGGGATGGGAAGAAGTAAAACAGCTAAAACCATGAATACTAGGAATAAGAGGTTCATTCTGTAACCAACATTCTGTTAAAATAATGAAATCTAAATCAATATTTAGTCTACTTAAAAATAGGTCAAAACTTTGAAAATTGGCACTTATGCTACGTACATTTTGTGTTATGACTTTTAACGATGAGAAATCCATAACCAACTTAGACGCTTGAAGAGTATCACAGGTGAATGAATCACTAACTGCTATACTATCTATATTTTCTATATAGAGAAACCAAACTTTGAAAAACCACGTATGAGATTATCGTGGTTTAAGCAAGTAGTAAACAAGCGCTAAGTGGTCATACTAAATAAGGCCCTGAAGCTAGTAAAAAATATAAATTCACTCGGATACTGACAATATATCCACAGCAAGTTCGCGAAGAAGCAGCCGAGATGCGCGTGCGTGCGACGTCAGCGGCAGCGGCGGAGGTGGCACGCGCGCACGACGCGGAGCACGCGCGAGTCTCCGAGCGAGCGTTCTTCGCGCAAAGGTTCGCTGAGAGGAAGCGGGAGCTGGAGAAGTTGGAGAAAAGGATATTTCCACCACAAGGTAGGTAGTGGCAGTGGGCCGGCCATACGAATAAGCCGAAGAACCAATAACATCTGGGGAACACAAGTCCTTGAGTGGAGACCGCATATCGGCACGTAGTGTAGGACGGCCTCAGACTAGGTGGAACGATTATCTTCGCAAGGTGGCTGGCAAGAGCTGAATGACAGTAGCCGCGGGTCATGCTCGGTGAAATGCACTTGGAGAGGGCCATGTCCAATAGTGTACAGTAATGGGCTGATAATGATAAGGTAAGACTTCGGTCTATTGTAGATGTATTATAAAACTTTGTTCCCCATTTTTGCACGCGCGCGTCTCCGAGCGAGCGTCTGACGCGCATCGGTTTGCAGCGAGAAAGCGAGAGCTGGAGAAGTTGGAGAAAAAAAAAATTTCCACCCCAAGGTAGGATTTCGTTCTAGTAAATGTAAAGAGGAAAGGTACACAAATTTTTTGGTCTACTTGTCCGTCACATAACAAGGTCCACTATAAAAATAAGCTATTTAATCTGCATGCTCCAATTCATATCTACTTATACCAAAGTTCACCACGGACACGAATCAACATTCCTACTCATGCTGAAAATGAGCTTCACATTCTCATAGATATTCCTAATAGAAACTTTGTGAATAGGTAACCTATAGATATCAAATCTATGACTAACATGTATACCCCGAGTCTGTATTTTCTCCACATTTTCTTTACAGAGATAATCGGCGCAATTTTTAATGAAGTTTGGGAAAAAGTTCAAAAGTCCAAGGTTTATAATGGTTTAGCAGTCAAGGTGAAGCCCCCTGTATTAAAGCTAACTCTTTATTATCAGCTCGCGTGGTAGTTCGGCAAGACTCGACAAAATCTGCGGAGGCCGAGGTGGTCACCGAGGAGATGTCTGCCGCAGCACAGATGGAGGCGACCTTCCAGAGGCTCATGAAACTAACTGGTACTTAAGTACTTCTCCTTATTATTCGTATTATACCTCAACAATAAAAATCTCCTTTCTAAAGGAAAAAGGTGGTAGAAAAAAATTATGATCTAAAAGCATATAATATATCATAGATCATGAATTAAATATTATATTGTTTGGATTAAAAAAAACTACAAATCAGGCATTTGTTAATTAGTGAGTTTGATTACTTGACTTACTTCTGAAACATGATGATTTTGTTTTTTTTACACTTCCTGAAATTTCGAGACCTTCCAAAAAATTGTTTCGTATAACTTGTCTTTTTTTTTGATGCGCAAAAATTTTATAAACGTAAGAAACATTCCAATCTTTAGGTGTCACAGACGTCGACGAAGTGTTCGAAAAGTTCCGAGCACAAAGGGACACCAGCAAGCGGCTGAACTACCTGCAGAAGACAACAGAGGAGGAGAAACTGGACCTGGAGTCCACGCAGACGTCGCTCATGGCTGAGCTGGAGGCGTTCAAGTTCGCCTCCGTCAAAGACAAGGATGAGTGAGTTGTCATCGCCATATTCGCGTGTTCTATTCATTGAAATAAAAAAAAATACGAAACGTCAGGAAAATAACCACCCAAACAAATCCTTTTAGATAGTTATCATGTCTATCGATTTTTTTTTGCCTCCTATTGCTTTATACCCGATAAAGTAATTCCCTCACCCTTACCGGTTGATAGGGCATTAGGCCCGCCAGCCCATTTGCTGTTTTTAGGGTTCCGAAGCTCTAATGAAAAAATAGGGACCTTTATTGGATCACTTTGTTGTCCGTCTGTCCGTCCGTCCGTACGTTCGTCTGTCCTCATATATCTCGAGAGGGCGTGGAGGTATCGAGTTGAAATTAAAACCATATTTTCAGGTCAACAGTCTGTTGAAGGTGTTAAAAAATGAAACTTGTAAATTAGCGTAAAAAACGATAGGACCGTTTATGTCGCAAAAACGTAGATTTCGACACCCTCAAAGGATTCATCATAGGGTACTTCCCGTTGACCTGTAACTATGAAATTGGCAAGTAATATCGTCTTTTACTACGAATACAGAAAAAAACTAAAAACTATACTTATAACTTTTTAATTTTGCATTTCACATTGCTATTTTTATGTTATAAATATTAAACAAGAAAATATACTTACTAGAAAAAAGCCACTAGTCTAAAAACTATACATTTCTAATTTAATCATAAAAATGTAGTCGTAACTTTTGGAAACTGAATTTCTGGAAAACTAGGGAACGCGTTTAAGTAGGTATAGACTTGAATTTAAAACCATATATTCACGTTAACAATCTCTTTAAGCTGTGAAAAAAAATTAAACTTCAAAATTATCGTTAAAAAAGATAATTATAGGCATTTAAGTATGCCGCAAAAACGTATTCCTCGACATTCTCAAGGGAATCAAAATTCATAGGATACGTTTCGTTGACGTAGAACTATGAAATTTGGCAAGTAGTGTCATCTTTTACTACAAGTGCAGGAAAAAATCTGAAAACTAGACATTTGTAATTAAATCATGAAAAATTTAGTCTTAAGTTTTGGAAACTGAATTTCGGGAAACATCTGAAAAAATTGCAAGACACAATTCCTGAACTATTTATAATACTATGTACCTAGGTATATAGCATAACGAGGGGTCAAAATATAGCGAAGGTAAGCCGGACCCAAAATTTCTCAAAAAATTCTCTTAACTGTATGGCGGATCAGTGGGATAGGATTTCTAAAAGGGAAGCCGATTAGAATCGGTATGTATGGACCCTTCGCCACTGCTGGGTAGGTACTTACAAATTTGTGCGGAACCCGCGATGGACGAGTCCGGCTCGCACTTGTCCGGTTTTATTTTATATTGCTAAGATAAATAAATTGAACCTTGAACCTTGGGTTTCGTTAAAGCACAATAATTGACTTAGGACAATTAAACTTGATGTAACTAAGTTATCCCATGCATATGTTGAATAGTTGAAGTCCTGAGTCCTGACTTGAAAATAAATTCATATCAGTTTTTATTTTGCAGAGGCCAAGAACAACTAAACGAGTTGAAAGAAGAAATAATGAAAGAAGAAGAGATTCATGCAGAACTAGAAGAAAAACTGGAGAAACTTGAAACAATTTTACTAGACATCAAGCGTCTTCTATACGATCTCTGCAAATTATTAGATGTAAGCAGCGGTGTTTTTTTTTTACAATTAACTGGGCAGGCATTTGACCACCATCATGCTTAGGAAACAGGATGTGGTCTAAGGTGTACCGTGCTTGCCCAGGAAATGCCTATTCACTCTCGCCTTGAAGAGACCAAGGTTGTAGGAATCGGGGAACACATGAGCAGGCAGCGCATTCCATTCTTTAGCGGTTCGCATTAGGAATGTGTCAGCAACGCGCTTGGTACGGATCGCTGGAATGTCAACGACGTACGGGTGATAAGCTAACCTGCGTCTGGTACCCCGATGGTGGAAAGGGGCTGGAGGAACAAGGTCGTGCAGTTCTTTCGCACACTCTCCAAAGTGCTGCCAGGAACGCGAGTTCCAGTTTTCTGTTGCCATTTATCATACGACACTGTACCTATCAATAATTGAAAACATTGTTGTTATGGCGTCAGACTTAGATAAGATGGCCAGGCGGATTCACAACAAGTCCTACCACCAACTATACCGAATACAATATGTACGCTGGGAATCGAACCCGGGACCCTGGTCCTGATACCGGTGGTTGTTACCACTAGACTAGTAGGTACTTACGTACTATTTTTTACTAGCTAAGGATTAAGTAATGTCCGAAGTTAAAACGATAAACAAACATCATCCTAAGCGATACCCTTGCGTATTTAGATAAAACCAATACCTAAAGTAAAAATATCTTAATCATACCACCTAAAATCATCAGTACCTAACCGAAAAACTGAAGATTTTACTAGTTCACGAAATCATGATTAATCGTAAAAAAAAATTATCTTACAATAAAATCTTTTTTTTTTTAGGTAATCCCAGATCCAGTCATGCCAGAATGGACGGCAGAAGCTCGCGATGTGAACGAGCTCGTGCAAGTACTATCGATTCGGTACGAAAAAGCATGTATTCGAGCTGCGGAAGTAAGGGAGAAGCATGGAGACTTGACCATGATCGCTATACCCTCCAACGTAAGAAACGTCACGTATGCTAGTGCATTTTTTTTACTTACAACATACCTGATATTGAGTAATGATAAAACTTAAGGTGGAATCGCACACATAAGTAACGATGTTACTTTGTCTACGGGCCCTGTTATATCGTGATTTTCATTAATAATTACTTATATTGGCGGGAGGATTCTTCAGACAGTAAATATATTAAATGCTAGTCTACCAATAAAAAATTTAAAAAAGGCAGACACGATATGCGTTACGGATATCAGAACCAAGAAAGGTTTTACAAATATAAACATGATAAAGATAACGCATGCACATAAATATTTGTCCTTGGTCGGAACCCGAACCACGACCTCTGGCTATTGGCATTACGTCACGATCTAGAAGGAAACAAATGCCTAACATTATTAATTTGACTTTTAGCCAACAAGTCGGCCGTCCTCTGTAGCCGGTATGAGCGGCAGTCAGAGCACTCCCAAGGAAGTGGAGAAGGCAGTTCCTACCTACAAGGAACTGCTTCAAAAGGAACCTGTTAAGGCACCACGTGAGTACAACGTAATGCGCTTCACGTTGCTATTTCAGTACTAACTATTACGATAAAGGTAAGTATCTGTTAAAAACGTAAACGCGGTAAAATGGTTGCGCATTTAATTATAATAATAATAAGCCCGTAGGGCAGCTTGTGGCGAGCTGTTGGCGAGTGGCTACACCACGGGCAAACCGACTGCTCCAGAGAGTCGGATGCGGTTCTTGCCTCTGGCTTGCCAGAGTTAATTTCAAGAGGGCCCGAACTCTGGCCCCTGGCTGGCCTTCATCGGCTGATCGGGGGGAGTCGCAAGAGGTATAAGCTCGCAGGGTGAAAGTGAAATATGCATAAGACGCAAGTTGGCACACTGTCCCTTGTACAGTGGGTAGAAATCGGTGCACACCTCTCGACACCCTGAAGCCGAAGACACCGATGTTGCTCTCTTGAGATCGCGGTTATTTTAGGAGAGCCCATTTAGTCTTTGGCCAGTCACCGCCTGCCAATTTTTCTGTCTGGAGACTACAATAAGCAGTAATACGGTAGTTTCTATCCATAACCCAAATGCTAATCCATCCAAATCCCAACCCAATAGACCACTAAGTCCCTATCCAGTTGAAGCAATAGCCTTGTGCAGTTGCTGGGGCTAGTCTCTAAGTATATGAACCTGATGTGGTAAAAGATTAGATCCAGCAGTTGTACCACTCACGCATAATAGATGAAAGTCGCTAAATGTGGCCTCTACGTGTTGGAGCACATCCCCACGCACGCCCTAAAGGACCGGGTCACTTTTGACCCGTGCGTCCAAAGCGTACAAATAATAATATTTCTTAGACTCACACCAATTAACCTAGCCCCCAAAGTGAGCACTGTAAGGCTAGAGTTACGGGATACTATGGTAAATAAATACATACAATTATATCTTATATAAGTATTTATGTGTAGAAATATATATAAAGGTTCATGACTCAGGTACAAATGCTCGTATTAATCATAAAAAACATTTGCCCCTACCGGGATTCGAACCCGGGACCTCAAAGTAGACGACACACCTTGAAACCGGTGTACATACCACTCTACCACGAGGTAGTCGAAATATGAATAACAATATTCTATAAACCGCTATGAAAATTAATTATCTTGATTTCCGTGCTTTGGGTGGTTGGTCCCCGGTATTTGTAGCCGTAAACCCACCAAACCGGATTGTGGGTTGTCCCGCGTGGTGGGTCATGCCCATTCTCCTCTTATCTATCTATAAGGAAGTCCATAGTGCCGTAGCAGTGGGAACATCAAAAATAGCTGATGGTGACGGACGATTTAAAGCTTTTTGTATGTAAAGTGAGTAAGAAAGAATTTAAAATGCTCAGTATAATTGATTCTTAAACTGTTTTCAGCATCTGACGAAGAAGAGGACATACCTTCGCGGTGCTACCTGAAGAGGCAGGCGCAGCTGATTGTCGACACCAAGTGTCGTAGGAAAGGCTTCCGGGCTTACCCTAGGAAGTGAAGACCTAAATCACGGTGGCCACAAACTTGAAAAAAATCGTAGATTACTAATCGTTACTCATAAGAATCTCCATCTCTAATCGTATGAGGATTAGTAAATTTAAATTTCACATGAAGTTGAGTAATACTGGTATTTGCCGCTACAGTAAACAGGATAGGGAGACACCAAAGCACTTTTTTGTGACTGCGGACCATTTATTCACAAACGCAGTATCCGCCTGGGTCGGCACATCATCGACCCAGAGGAACTAAAATGTTTAAATGTTAGAAAAATTCTTGACTTTCTGGAAGCCAACGGGCTAAAAGAGGCACTTTAAATAGGAGGCGAGTTACAATAGATCTCTTAGGTCGCAGTGGCTACAGCCCTCAAGGCCGCAAAGCCCATAAATCCTCAAATAATAATAAATGAGGATAAGTGTTCATCACTGATTGTTATCAGGCGACAGTCGGGACCGAGGGTTTAACGTAACCATCTGAAGCACGGAAGCGCTCAATTGCAATGCCACTTCACGATCACCCATCCGACACACCGAGGATTTTTTAACAAACGTGGTCGAATACGATCATCAGTCTGTCAAGCGCCGCCAATGTCATCAGTTTAGTCCCTCAAAAGCACTGCTACTGATATATGGCTACTCGTGCCAAGTTAAAAAGTATGTTAGCACTGTAAATGAACCAGAAAAAACAATAACACGTGCACAGACTGTTCAGTAAATAAGTAGACAGACTTTCTGTCTAATCGTGGCATGGGGGCCTACCACCATCTCTTAGCACAGACGAAAGTTTTGTGACGTCTTCGCTCAATCATCGCCTCCAAAGTGTGAAGGAAGTGTGTCATAATGTGACAACTTCAATAAAAACAAAACGCAAAAAAACCTTATTAAGACATGATGGTTTTTTATAATAGATGATGGCAGGCCCGCTGTATATTTAAAAATGGATTTGTTCGTGAAGTTACAAATCAGGGTAAAAAAATCTATATTAAAAGTTCACTGAAAGCAATTTTCGACATTATGGGATTATCAAAGATAATTGAAACTAAAGATTTTGAGAGTAGTAGAGATTTTACTTACATTTTTAATAAAGAAATTATGGATACCAAAATGTCAAATTCGACATATCGAGCCCCTCCTGAGTGTAACTCGCTTACGCTGAAGTTTGCGAATAGAATATACCTAATTCTCAACCTTATTCCCATTGCATTAAGGTTATCTGTCAAAGCGCTCGTGGCCACGCTTTACAGACTGATCGTAATCTATCACGTTTGTTAAGCAATGTTCGGTCCGGTCAGGTGTCGGATGGGTTCCGTGCTTCGGAGGGCACGCCCGGCTGTTGTCGTCTGATAACAGTCGTTAAGCCAAGTCAGAGGCCTTATAGGCGGCGCGGCTTGATAAACTCTGACACCAGAGTTCTTAGGAATTAGGATTATAATTATTGTGGTGAATTCAGTGTATTTTGTTTAAGTATTAATTGCAGTGAATCCGTGAATTTATTTATAATTCGTAATATCCTTTTAAGTTTTTTTTTATGTTGATTTTATTATTTTTGATTTAAGTTACTTAAATTACCTTGTTAACACTGATATACAATATTTGTATGTCCTGAAGTTAGGTTAAAATTTTTCTTCATTGTTAATTAAAATTACAATCATCTGACTGCAATATACCTTTTAAGTTTTTGTATGTTGATTTTATAATTTTTCATTTATGTTACTTAAATAACCTTGTTAACACTGATTTACATTGTTTTTTTTTTATCCTGGAGTTAGGATAAAACTATCCATCATTGTTAATAAAAATTACAATCATCTCACTGCAATTTGGTTTTTAAGTTCTTTTTCATGTTGATTTTATTATTTTTGTTTAATGTTGCTCAAATTATAAATTAAACCGATTTTAACTTATCACTTAACTGATCATTTTAACCCAACGCTTGATACATTTAGTGATTGATGGTGTGAAATTATCTATAGTATAGGAAACTTTTGTTTCTTTTGTTTGTAAGTATTAGGTTTAATAACTACAGAACCGACCATAAAAATTCTTTCACCTGTCAAGGCTACATTATCAGCGAGTAACGTTGGACAGTTTTATCCCGATATTCCCACGGGAACTCGTGCAAAGTCGGGCGGGTCGCTAATGAAGAATATTGGACATTTTCGCGAACTGGACGTTCTGCGAACTGGACATTTTGCGAATTGGCCATTTTGCGAATTGGACATTGTGCGAATTGGACATTGTGCGAATTGGACATTTTGCGAATTGGTCGTTTTGCGAATTGGACGTTTCGCGACCGCTGGACATTTTGCGAATTGGACATTCTGCGCTTAAACGCACTAACGCCCTCATACGATAAGAAGAAGATCTGTCAAAATTTTACTCTCACGCGATGGTAACGTTTGGACATTTTCAAACTCGCACCTGCCATCTAAACGCTATTTTACACTGCACGGTGGCAAGGGCCGGTCGACTGGGTACATTACTATATAATTTGTGACTGGGTCACACGGCGCAGTGTTGCCTCTCCATACTGAGTGACGTACAATATTATTTGTACCTATGATTATAATACGTAAAACATAATAAATGATATTTGATAGAATAAAATACGTTTTTTTGTGTTAAATTTGTGTTCTTTTCTTCTACTAGCGTCTATATTTTATTTTGATTTTATTTTGTTGAAAATGCCTTAAACCTTCATTCGAATGGCGCTTTGTTGATACGGAGGGCAGTCTTAACAATTATTAATTGTTGCAAATTACGGCTTTTTTACGGATCTTGAAATATTAGCTCGCGACGAGTAGCTGAGCTCAACCACTCGTCCTCGAACCACTCGTTCTCCATCAAGAAAAAAATGTAGCAGTGCCAGTAGCATGTAGTAGCAAACTTTATCTAATACTTTTGCTGCAGAAAGTAGCAGAAAGTATAGACTTTTAGCATTTTGTATTTTTTTTTTATGAATTTTTACTTACTTATTTCAATGCTTTATTCAATAAAATATAAAATCCTAAAAATATTAATATAATCTCTAAAAGGCAACCTTGAACTCCACAATCCATGTTGCTAATACTGAAAATAACAAAATAGCGCCCAATCAAATGTGTTTAAATTCTTTAATTAGAACACCTTGTTTACTACACGTCGTGCTTTGAGTGATAATATGTTCGAGAACTACCGTTCATATTTTATATTTTGATTACAGACATTCTATTTGAACGTTTGATGATAATTTTTAAAATACCATGTTCCTACAATCATATCATTATTTATAAATAAACAATAAAAAGATTATAAAATTTTGTTGTTATATTCTTTTACAAAAAATATTATATGAAGCACGTATAAATGTAACCAGATTTATCCGATAAAATGACAATACAATACAAATAGAAAAAGCTATAACAGACGGCAACTTTGGTAAAGGGACGCGCTATTGCTAGACAAGACAGCCTAGCAACGTCTACGGCGGCGGCGCCGGCACTTCCTGCGGCGGCGGCGGCAGCTGCGACGCCTCCTGCGGCGGCTGCAGCTGCGGCGACGGCGACGGCGTCTGCGGCAACGGCTGCGGCGGCGACGACGGCGGCAGCACCGGTCCGTCGGCTCTTGCGATGGCGTCCGCGACGCCCCGCGACTGCCTTGCTGCTTCTCAACGCCACGACGCTTTCCACGCTCTTCTATAGCAGTCCCACCCTTATCCGTCGACTCCAAGGTCTTGTGCTCTGCACTCTTTTTCTTTACTGTGGACCTCTCATTCTCGAGGATCTGCCCTGAGTGCCGACGTGCGGCTGCGGCCCTTCGTCGCTTTTGCTGCAGGCTGACGTACGTTTTCAAGCGGGCGGTATACCGTGGCGCTTCCGTCTCGCTCCGCTTCCTCAGGAATGTTATCACATCTTCGTTGATCTTCTTCTTCTTCTCTTCCTCGCCGGCCTCCGTGCCGCCGTTAAGGCCCATATTAATTAGTTGCCATTTGCTGAACACTGAAATTTTGTAATTTTATAATTCCTATATTACCCGATGACGATGACAGAAAATTTCGTTCTATCAATCAAAAATTTGTTCTATATTTCTTCTAATACTTCTTGTCATTGCAGCTAAAGACGATTTAATGTCGGTGGCCAGTAACGCGGAAGTTATAGGTACCATGTTAAGTATACCACGGACCAGTTTTAAAAGTAAAAACATCACAACAAATAAACGTCAAATCAAATGCCTTTGTCAACAAAATCATTACAATTTATCTTTTTACACAGATTTTCTACGATATTTTAAAAAAATTTAATCATGTTTTGTCCCCATAAAAACTCGTATCTGCAGCTGGTATGCACTGTAAACCCACGTGTGATAAACAAGGCAGTAGACGTAGCGATGGAAAGAAACCACTTTGATCCTCATACAGGTGAGCGCTATTTGGTAGTCGGGTAGCTGTGTTTAAAGTAAAGGGTGTGTTGTATCCCAGACTTACCTCGTACCGTGATTTCCGTAACAGCCTAGGAAAGAAGCACAGCCATAGTTTACAGCAGCAAACATCACCATTTGGTTTTATTCTTTAGTTATTTCATTTACGGTCCTAAGACGTTTATTATATCATACAACAACAGCTTATCAGACGTTCCAAAACTGCAAATTTCTCCAATATATTACTTACGTCGGCTGTTACAAAAATAGTAAGTGAAATGAAAAATAGAATACAAAAAAGTTTATTTACAGCTTTTCAAATGCATTCGAGTAAACTAGCTTTCAAAACATTTAAAAAACGTGTCTTGCTGCTGCAGTGCAAAATTTTCGCCCAAGGGTATTTTTTTACCGTGGGAAAAAAATTAATTCGCATGGAGCTAAATCTGGGCTGTACGGAGGAAAGGCAAACATTTGTACCCCCGAAGTTGTCAAATAGTCCATGGTTGTAGCAGGTAGCAGCTGTATGAGCGGGCGCGTCATCTTGTTGAAAAAGAATGCCACGGACGCCGCTCCTTTGGCGCTCGCTATCCAACTCTCCAAAAGCTTGAGGCAGACAAACTTCGCTATACCATTCACTAGTACCTGTTCTACGGTCTTCTAGCGGAATTACTGCTACTGGTCTACTGCGTCGAAAAAAAACCGCTATCATTTTGTTATTAACGCTCCGACCGCGAACAACTTTTGTGGGCTAATCGTCCTCTTCAAACACCCATTGCGTGGATTGCTGCTTCGTGAGAGGATCGCAGCTATATGATATCCATGATTCGTCAGGTGTAAGAATGTAGGATACGTTTTGCGATGTTCCTACTTCGAACTTTTCTAATTTTTGCTCATCGGTGAGAGAAGGAGGTATCGCGAAGTAAGCTTCCTAACTTTAAGGTGTTCATGCAGGATGGTGGAAACTGCCTGTGATCCAATGTTTAGTTCAGCCTGTATCTCTCGAAGTGTAATACGTCTATTCTCTCGCAACAGCCTCCCTACCTTGATGACGTTTTTACTGCAGTTGGTGGTAGGCCGGGTCTGGGGTCATCGTTTAAGTTCTCTCGACCACGTCTGAGTTCACGAAACCATTAAGTAATTGTTGCTAACGCAGGAGCAGACTCCCTAAGAGCAGCCTGTATTTTTTTTTCTTTGTATAGCTTACCTTTATCGTTATACTTCTAAGCAATATTATAGTATAATAATAGTGCCAAATTATTTCGGAAACCACTGTGTACTTCTGTATATAGAGCCACCTGCAGCCCAAAGACTGGAATCGATGCAGCCCTCCCTGTACGCGCCACACGTGGACATAACCCGAGCGCGGCTCGGCTTCGGTCGCGTCGGCCTCCGCCTCATCAACAGGGATCTTCATTCCAAGGACCATCTGAAGCAGCTGCAAGCTATACATTCAGTTTTGGATCAGGTTTGTTTGCATAACAGTGGGGCCTCGTTTAACTCAATTTCAACGTTATCGTTCTAATAATAAGATTCCTTTTCCATAGTCCGTTTATACATAAGGATCGAGACAGCGCTATAGCATCAGCGCTCGCGTGTGAAGAGTTGCGCCCATATTCGACAAGTCGACGACACTTTACGCGGTAGGGCTACCGCGTAGTGTCGAGGAAAAGCGACTTTCACTGACTATGGAAAAGGAATCTTATTATTAGAACGATAACGTTGAAGTTGTGTTGAACGAAAACGCTGTCGGCTGTCAAAGTGAAGTTGACAGCGATGCGGACTGCACTTACGCGGTAGGCCCACAGATCATAAAGAGAGGTTAAGCAGTAAGTATGTAATGCTAAAATTCCTTTTTAACTGAGCTGGCAATGAACGATAAACAATAGAATTTTTATTGTTATACAATGTCTCCTGGCCAGTACAGAGGCTAAGCTGCGATTTACCTAATTTTAGTTCTTTAAGTAACTTTGTAATATACATATCTGGGGGCGAAATGAGGGGGCGGCGGCGGCGTTGCGAAAGTGAGACGCCGCTGAACAAAAATAATCGCATAGAGGATATAGTACGCCCCCTGTCACCAATTATTTGTTATGTAATACTTATGCGTCATTTTATTGTACGGTTTTGTTTTTCAGGTACAAATATCGGAGCACGCGATGTTTCTCATAAATCTCAACGTAGTTTATCGCATTATAGACTTGATGCTTAATAAAGATCCTGTAATACGGGAGAAAATATGCCTCATTCTTATTCACTTGGCCACGTATTACCAAGGTAGAAAAAGGATAATGTCGCGAGCAAAAATTGTAGACAATCTTATGATCCTTTTCTTGAGGGACAGGAAGGAGATCCGATTCGCAGCCGCCTATACACTGCGGACGCTAGCCAGGGACAGGTGCGCTTGTGAAATGATAATAGAGAACAGAGAAATCATAGAAAACCTCCTTAAAATGATCAAGAGCGATCACACTGGAATTGTGCTGTTACATCTGAAAACTATGGAGAACCTGTGCGAGTGGGACCCTGAGCGAGCGCTGAGAGCAAACGCATTCCAAGTCATGTTAACTCTGCTCAAGGATCCTGACCCGAGGATCGTCAGTGGGTCTATGGACTGTATGACGCAGCTGTGCAAACACGATATCGGTGTAAAACTGGCCGATATCCACGATCTGACATTTGTCTTGAGGAAATACCTCGTTTCTCGTCACATAGAGGTCATTATAGCAGCTGTGGGTCTAATGGCTTATACCACGCTGACAACTCGATCTAAATGGCGTGCGAAAGAACGGTGCGTTGAAATCACTGGGCGTCTTGTAAATCTGTGCCACAGCTTGAACAAACCACTTCTGCAGCTAAGATGCATGCAGGTCCTAATCAATCTATGTGATTGTCCAGACATTCGGTACCACATGAAGATGCATTGGGAGAATAAAGTTAAGAATATGAAGATCAGAACACATGAAGAATGGAATGGGACCTCAGAAACAACCAGCTATGGGTTAGAAACAGGACACAATTACAGGACGATGTGCATTGAAGGTGTGGAAACAATTAAAAACGACTATGGAGAGAATGCTCAAGTCGTAAACGTGCATAGTTACGTTAGAAGAGTGACTGAGAAGAAACGTCAGTTGATAGATGCTATAAATTGGAAATCTCATAAAAATTAGAAGAACGAGGTTTTTTTTCAAGGATCGTTATACATATCGCGAATGGCGCGTGGCGTATGAAAAACACAATGCATTTTTTTACAATTTTATTCTAATCATTCATTATTTAATATAATGTACAATCAATAGGAATCCTATAATATACTAATTGAGCTACATTTGGTTTTAATACACAATCTTTTGTGCCACAGATGGCGGGCTTAAAGCTATTAATTCAGTCGATTAGACTAAATATGCATGAAATTAAACTACTTACAAGCAAATATCATTCGCAAAGTACCTTCAGCCACAGAAGTATCTGAGCACTTATTATCATGACGTCACAAATACTTCGTTCACGGCATGCAACATAAGAAACAAGCTAGGAATCTCGTGCACTTCGTTGTGCAAGACTAAAACACAAGCAATATTAGACCAAATGTTCTATGTTGAATTTTATTATCGCCCTTGGTATCTTAGACCAAATAGTAAATCTCCATAGAATATATGGTTTTATGTAGTAATTGGTCTTTGCCTATAACTGCACATGATCCGTTATAATTGGTTTGACCAGTCACTTCTGAGGCCAACTGTATTCAGCAGCAGGTGTCAACATCAACAAAGGGGCGTAGGTACACTTGGCATCATTTTCAACTTCTACTATTTGCAAATGGCGGCCACTTATGGAAATAGTCGATTTTAAAAGAACATATTACAAGATACAAATCTCATTACGAGACATATATAGCTAAACTATATCGGAACCGAGGTTTCAGTTTATCGATTCATTATTGTAATGTATGGTGAAAAGTTAAACAAAAAATACATTATCTCAGCTCTGATATTACTTAAGGCAAAGTTAATTACTCAGATATACAGGGAGTTAAAAGACTCATATCGAAGCCATAGTATATGCGTAATGTACATCATACTAGATAGGAATATATAAAAATAATCGATTTTTACTTTTCTTTTTAAAAAATGGGTGTTATTTTTACACGCAATGAAAAGCGTGCAACAACGTTTGCGTGTGTCTAGAGGGTACGAGTATGCGGCTGGGACCCAGTATCGTTGATTAGTTTTGATATTTATTGCGGTTTTGTAACTTTAAACGATAATCTTTTAAAATAACTATTGACTTTGATCCTCGATAACTCGTTACCTATCTGGGGTGCGATTGCGTAAAGACAATCGTATTCATTTGACAGTTCATAACGTATTCGATCGGCTACATTTTGTATGGAATTTGACACTAATGACATACAATATGAACTGTCAAATGAATACGATTAGCTTACGCAATCCCATAGCAGATTCCCAGATTTGGCTCCATACAAGAGAATGATAGTAACGAATGGAGAGAATACGTGGTTTTCGTTTTCGTTATGGTTCCCGGTATGTCTTGATTGTGATGCTTAAAAACAGTAAAAAAAAATAGTAGCCGCTAAAAAAAATATGACGACACTAATCTATACAAAGTTACCCAAACCCCTTTCCCCAATTTATTTTAAACCTTACCGTATAGAAGGTAAAGTTTAAAATCAAGTGTGAAAATGTTACACAATTATGCTGCTGATTTAGATGCAGATTAATAGACTTAAAATAGGTTAAAATAACCTAATGTTAAATTAGTTGCATTCTCATTGCGGCATACAAACTATTGTCTTTACCAATAATGGATGTATAGTGAGACCAGTAACTCGGCTATTAAAAAACAAATTCTGTGTAAGTTGAAAATCGTTATACAAGAATTATTAATATAGGATGTATATTTTAAGTAAATATGTTTTTCCTAGAAGATCACTTTGTGAACTAACAGTGAGTTTGGTAAGATTTTAATCATTGTTATTTTTAATAATAAATATTATAAATAATAAAAGCTGTCTAATGTGTTGTATTAAAATAAATTTAACAATACTAGTTGCTGTCTAAATGGTGTTAAATCTAGTATAATTTAATATATATTTTTGCCTTTTCGTTATCAGTTGAATCGTTTTTAATTATTTTACGATATGATTCAAAATTATAGGCGCCACACAACAATGCGCGTGGATCAAAAACCCTCCCCTGGAACCGCGTTTCAACAATTTTCAGCCATATTCCAAACTTTGAAAAGACAACACAGTTACATTCTTTGCCTCATTCTGAATCATTAGAAGAAGAGGTCGAAGATGGAGCGAGCTTGCCAAGTAAAAGCCTATTCACTCGGGCTTTAAGATCCCGGGAATACAGACGCAAGCGGGGAGTCCCACTCCCTGGCTGTGCGCCTAATAAAAGATGAGGAGAAGCGCGCTTTGTACGCAGACGTAGAATATCAACCAGCCAGCGTAGCATGCGCACCGCGACTCGCTGTCGACGTTCATCTCGCCATGTCTGTCCTGCTCATGTCGGTACGGTGTGAGTGGGACAGACAATACGCTCGCGCGAGAAAAGGGTCGAGAAAGCTTTGTCGAGGTGCTCATGCTACGCATGCAGGTAGGGGTGATAGTTTTTATTATAGTCCGCCGTACGTCTGGGACTCCCGGTGATTGCAATTGATAACGAACTTAAGATCTTTTTTTTTATGATTTTGTATTTTTTTGCATTTTTCAATGCTATTTTAATACTTATGGTAAATTTTAAATAGAAAAATATTGGAAAAAAATTAACTCGGCCACAAGTGAATTCTCAGACGGGAATCGATATTTTTCTATTTAAAATTTACCATAAGAACTTAAGATCTTTTTACTTTCACCATATTGGCCTTCACATTCCTTCTCTTTGAATCTGGCTTTGGCAGTGTGCTAAAAGATGTTAAGCTACTTATTCTAATTTTTTTCAATTAAACAATGTACACTTTAATAATTAATACATATAATTGGGTTATTTTTCAAATTGTCAATTGCAGTAGGAAAATGTATGGCCAAAATAATATGGAACAGCTGATATTCTTGTTAGTTACAGAGTTGGCCCAATAGTATAAGTTGTTCGTGACTAAGATTAGTGCCTTGAAATGAAACTTGCCATTTGAATAAAAAATTCTTATTGCGGACATGATTAGGACAATTTTGTAGTGAAATTGTTAACGTTGATATTTTATTACTGAACTGTTAGTTTGTGGTAGCAGTATTTTGACATTTGGGATAAAAACTTAATGGTAGTCGTTATCTTTCAGTGTGAAAATCGATTTTACAATTAACTTTGGGACTATGAAATTTTAACTTATATAGTGTAAGTTTATGGCACCAAGCAACTTATATCACAATATCACAAAGAAATTGAAACAATCCGAAAAATATCAAAATTAATATTAGTTCTGTTTATTACATAATATTAGTTCCATGCGTTACAAGGATGAAAAACCAATTTAATAGAGTTAACATCAAACAGTACTTTTCAAGACATTATCTTATTTGTACAGTACAGTAGTAACAAAAATAAGTTGAGTACTTACATACAAAAATCAAAATGTTCTGAACGACGGTGATTCATTTGAATAACAACCTTTTGTCATAATGCATAAGGTTGAAAATGTTATGATGAATTAAGTATAATCACGTTTCCAGCGAATAGTCGATGCAAAGTGCACAGTGCATGTGCATGGAAGGTTAGAATCCGTTCGATAAAAAAATGAACAAATTGATCGAACTACGAGGAATTTTGTTCCGCGTAGTTCGATCAATCAAACGACGAGATCGAACCTCGGGGCCGGAAGGGTTTGAAGATACAGTTGTGACTTATTTTAATGGTACTACTGTAATAAATAATAAGACATATCAAAACATTTCGCATGGACTTCATTGCTCAAATATAAATAAACAAAAGCACAATTTTTTTTAAATCACAGTTTACTTTGGAATACTTACTTGAAAATTCGATTACTTATACAGGGCTTAGAGCTAGTTTTTTCTACTCACGGTCGATCGTGAACGCGTCGATTTTTGTATGAAATCAGCGGCCCGCCATCTAGCGGATTACGCCACGGACTACACCAACGCCATATAAAAATCTAACGCGCTCACAATCGACCGTCAGTAGAAAAAAATCGCACTAAGCACATTGTACACAATATTGAAAAATAGTACATACCTCCTACATTATAATAAAAAAACCTTGCATATAATATACGGCCTGACTTAAATAAGGATCCATTTTTGGAGTAATATAAATTTGAAACCATTAAATATAACTAATTTTTCACATGAAATTGTGTATATGATACGTTACAAATTGTGTGTATTAGGGTAATAAAATTTCACTAACCGATCGTGATTCATTTTGGCGTTTTATATTTAATATTAGTCATTAGTCTATTAAATATGAAGGTATTTCTTTTAAGTAGAGGATTCTAAGCAATAGCTTTTGAATGCTAAGTTAGCCAAATTAATCTAGTTACACATCTATACTATTTCTTTGTTTGTTTGTAACGAATAAATTCAAAGCTACTGAACGGATTTGAATGAAATTTAGTACGCTGGTAGTAGGTAGCCAGGTTATGAACACAGGATACTTTTATCCCGATATTCCCACGGGAACGGGAACCACTCGCGCCGGTGAAACCGCGAGCGGTGTTTAATATAAACAACCTTGTCACCATATATACTTATGCGAGACTTACATGGCTCAGTTTTCTATGCAATTTATCTCCTATACACAAGTATTAATCGTTTATTCCCAACGAGTCACACCAAAACGAGTCACATTGCTACTCGTCGGGAATAAAACCCATCGGGTCACAGTGTTACTCGCTGGGAGAACAATTCATAATAGTATATTTCAGTACAGCCTCCTATGAACGCCACAATAGGCGTGAGCTAGGAGAGGCTTATTTCCAGCAGTAGACGTCCACAGGCTGATGATGGATGGATGATATTTCATTACGAGTGCGGAAAGTCTGTCATTGCAAAGAGTTCCGACAAATGTCTACCCGAACGAGGCGCAGCCGAAGGTGAGGGTTGACAGTCGGAACTCTTTGCAATGACGGTTCCGCACGTGTACTGAAATATCATCCATCCATCATCAGCCTGTGGACGTCCACTGCTGGACTATTTTATTAGCTAACTATTTTTAATACAGTTGCGAAAAAATGAAGCAATTTAATAAAGAACATTTTTGAAAAATGGCGCCAGCCTTAAAAGAATATAAGCATAGATTTATTATTGTTTTCTTCACTTATTCTGGGTAGGCAAAGGGAACTATGCCATTACAGCGAAGTCTTCAGTAGATTTTTTTTATTGATATGAAATGAAAATGAAATTTAATGAGATGAAATGAAATGAAACCTAACGTAACTCATTGAATCAAATCACTAAATTTGATATTGAAACAAATTAGTACCTTCTTTTTAGAAATATTTGCATGAATCATAAAAACTTCTATGTTTTTTTTAAACTTCGTAGTTGTTTTTTTTTTAATAGACATTGTTTTGACAGTTGGGAAAGAAAACGCACGAGTTCGGAAAAGGTAAAGAAAAAGCTCGCGTGTGTAATAGCCTACGAACGCTATACGTCCCTGCAATACGCCACTTTTTTAGCAACTGTATTAAAAAAATAATTCCCAACGAGTCGCACCGCGATGGTATGGAATATTTTTATGTGAAAGTACCAGGGTTGCATAGCTAACCAGGAGTCATTTTAGAGGTTTTGAGAAGTGACTTAAAGTCCTTGTTCATAGTGTAACAGGCTGAGAGGATTTTTTCCCTAACGTTATATCCTACCTTACGGGGTGTGATTCTTTGGGAATTAATTTTACAAATTGTTCTCCCAACGAGTGAGTCGATGGCAATTATTTTCCACAGGAGTAACGGTGTGACATGTTGTGATGTGACTCGTTGGGAACAAACGGTATTAATGCAACCAATTAGACCAAACAAAAAATCGCTAGAAAAAGAAGTTGGCTAATTTTGAACGGTTTGATTAAAGCCAATCAAATGTTGACGTGTCAAAACTGACAATCAGTTTAGCAAAGTGAAGGAGGACTCTTATAGAGAATCACTCTATAAACTTCGCCAACGCATGGTTGTATTGTCTGAGCACTAATACTAAACCATAGTAAATTAAAGTAAATAGCTAGTCTATTACCGTGACTTGTTCAATAAAGAAAATCAACCCATGTAAATCGTAACCTTAACACATACCTACTATTACTTTTGTAGATTTGACATAAATACTCTACTCTTAGAGCTAGAAATCACGGGTGACATTTAGGTCACCGTGATAATTTCGTCACTCTTTACAAAGTTGCCAGGTATGTTTGTATAAATTATAATCACAAATCTGCACAGATAATCTTTTGAAAGAAACAGCATATTCTTTATGACTAATCAGTCACCCCACACAATCAATTTAGACTGTTTTAACACTTGCGAAAAAGGGAGATAAATCAAGGCCATCTTTTAAAATTGCAACGAATGAGTACAAAACTATTAACAGACAAACATCACTTTAGTTTCTGCTTATGCCAAATTCACAAAGATGGTCCATGGTGATTAGACATTTCATATTTGGAATACAAAGTCGTTACACAACAAAAATATTTGAATACCAATAAAAGGAGGCCGTTTATGCCTCCCCAAAGTCTCTAGTCGGATTCCCCGCACTGAGCGTACTCGAATAAGGCCTTGCACAGATCGTGCTGCGTCGCGTCTCACCTGCCGCCACCGCGCTTGTTAAGCGGATCATACAATTCAGTTTCAGAGTCGATCTCGTCTTCGGACAGGGAGAGGCTGCCGCCAACCCGCCTGGTGCGAAGCCCCTCCTATAAGAGAACTTAGTTTTAGCTGGAGATAAGTATATTGTTACCCCACCACATTAGACGATACAGGAGTTAGGTGCGACAAGCGCTCAGATTATATCATTATTATTATGCAAAACTATACCCAACAACGTAATCATTAAAATTAAGTTTTTTATTATTATTTCTTATTAAATCCTCGTAAGTAAATAAAATTTAAAGAGTTGGAGCGTATCTGACGGGACATTCCGGAACTAGAAAAATACAGTTAGTTAAAAAAAACTAAGTGTTGTGCAAAATAAACTAATAATTCGGTGTATTTCATAAAATAAAACTTCCTTTTATCCTCAAAATAATGTCAAGATATTCAAAATGTACTTTTGAGTTTTTTTAATGAACCTTGACATTGTCAACCTTACTTACACATAAAATAACTGTTTTTAATACTTCGAATACTTTACTTCGCTTTATGAATTATATAACAAAAAAATATAAAGAAGTTTAGCAGTATTTAAGTCAACAACTTTTTGAATATCTAGACGTCAGAACAGGTTGTAAATAGAAAAGCACAGAAAAGTGACTAGCCTAAAATTATCGAGGAGTTAGTGAGCACACTTATCAGCACATCCCAATTTGTCCCTTACACATTCGCTGACAGTAAACGAAACACAATAGATTTTTTATTGTTCGATCGTCCTTAGCTATTTACTGTCAGTGAACGTGTCAACCCCACCAAAGCAAGCGACACTTATTAAAAATCCCCAAAATTATCCCATAAAACAAGTGGGCTGAAGTCCAAAATTGAATAGCTTTGATAAAGTGCCAATTAGAAGATCAGTTTAGAACATAGTATTACTACACATGCCCATAAGCAAATTGTTAAAAGTAAAACAAAAGACATTGATATCTCCAACATAAATTTTTTCATCCATGAAAGTCAGCATAACTTTATGTGTCGCCATTAATAACAATAGTTTATGTGTCGCCATTAATAACAATAACGTTTAATGTATTCAATAAAAAAATGCCTAGATTGAGAATCAAATAGTCGTTACGTACAAATCTATTAACGTTATTATTTTATTGCCAAATAAAAATAATGTTTGTCGAAACAAGACCATTAATTAGATAAGTTTCAAGTTAACAATTGACTGATTACATGATTTCTAAATTATAATTTTATTAAACGAAACTGACTACACTGATGAAAAAATATGAAACTAACTGCTGTGTTTCTAAATTCATTTGTCTTCTATAATATTCTAATAAAACAATACCGTGACTGACAGACAGCGCACAGTCCAAACGAATGAACCGATCAAGCTGAAATTTTGCATACGGGATCCTTTAATGATGTAGGTGAGCAGTAAGAAAGGATTTTTGATATTCCCACGGGAACTGAATCCACGCGGGTGAAACTACGGCCGCTAATTTTTAATATTAAATTAAATTAAATTGATACTATTTCTCTATCATATGCAGTCATAAATAGTATCAATTTACCGACCTATATCGTAAGGGCAAGTTGCGTAATTTTACTTACTTAATAATATTTTATGTTATTAACAAAAATATTTGGACTAACATAAATAAGTGACTTGAGACTTGATTGAATCTATTTTTGAAGCAAATCCTTTTTCCGAATTTGGAAACACAGCGTTTCGAGACATCACCCTATCCCACAAGTGTTCCTATAAAGTGTCAGTGAACCGTCTAAAGGTCGTGCGTGCTAACAAGTGCCCACCAGCTCCGTGTCACTGATCCACGCCGCCCCCTCCTCTACGCTGGAAGACATCTGGGAAACACCAAAGTCAACCTTATCACATTGACATAAGGTCTAGTAAGCAAACAGGGCGAAGTCAAGAATCCCCTTACACTGGAAGTAGGGTTGCCAGGCTTTAGCCGGACATGTCCGCCTTTTTACAGTCGTGTCAGGTCAAATGTAATATACAAGTCCGGCCTGTTCGGGTTTTGTTAGGCTTTAAGTTAACCCTATCGCGTTCATAAAGCTTCGTAGAAACAAAAAGAATGTGTCAGGCTTATAGGGCTAAATGTCCGGCTAAATGAATCAGAGTCCGGCTTTTAAATTTTTGGACCTGGCAACCCTGACGAGAAGGCTTCTTTACACCACATCCAAGCATAGAGTACTAAAATGAACCTTGTTGTATCGGAATAAATTATAGTATACACTTTTAAACTTTCGCGTTGCATTATAAATATTGAAAATTGAAACGGGTATAAAAGCGTGGGTCAGCCCGTAACCACAGCCGATGTAACTTGGCCGAAGCGTCGGGAAAATCAGGTAGGTGAAATACCTATAACGTTCTACGCGTTTAATACCCGTTTCAATTTTCAGTGTGCAGTATTTGATTATAGGTATTCGTGACAGTTATACACTTCCCATTTACTACATAGATAAAAAACTACATAGTTTAAAATTAACTTCTAAATTAATATTGCTGGTCTTATACAATTATCAATTTGTTGAAAGAGAGTAATTTACCCTAAAAATTAATCACGATAAAGATATAAAGGTTATAAAGTTGTTACAGAATTTACTTAATTAAAAGTTCAGAAGCATAATTGAGTAGATGATCCACTTTAAACCTTCTCATACAAATTTAAATTTTCTCGTCACCAAATATGAACAATTTTAGAAAGAAAACTTGGATATTTATAAAATAGAATCTCCTTATCACCTACGCAATAGGCCAACTTAATTCAAGAGGAGATAGAAAATTTATGATTTTTAAATTTTTGCATTTTTCAATGCTATTTCTGTACTTGTGATAATATTTAAGTAGAAAAATATTGGAAAATGGCAACTACCCACAACTATCGACCGGATTTCCAAACGTCGTGGGTTCGAGTCCCATCTGAGAATTCACTTGTGGCCGAGTTGATATTTTCCAATATTTTTCTGTTTAAAATTTATCATAGATAGAAAATTATCACTTATTTGCACTAAACTTAAGAATCGCCTAAGACTATTCATATGTATCTTAATCTTAATAAAAATTGCTTTGCACTTAACTTTTAAGATGTACTTAAGGCCACTTAGGTTAGTCTTAACTTACGGGCCCAAAATCGAGCGCTATAGCTTAAGCTATTCTTAATACTAATGTCTTAAGATAGATAAGATTAGCCTTAGCCGATTCTTACGTTTAATGCAAAAGGTATATGACTTTTACAGTAACCGAAAAGAACAAGTTTCATCTGGTTTTTCTATTTGTTTGCTACTACTGACCTCTAATATCCCACCGCTGGGTTCTGAAGCGTAGCCCTCGAAGTGTCGTTGGTCTTCTTCATAGTCGGAGGATGAAGAGGAATCGTTGTCAACGTCTCGTCCTGTTCGGACCGAGCACACCATCTGGGCTAGGTCCGTGAATGTGTAGCTGTGGGCAGAGATAATCGTTTTAGACTTCTAAACTATGCTATGCATACGATAGTAGAAGTCTTATGTGCTGACCCTGTCCGTGTGTGCGCATAATTCAATCTCGAGAACTACTATAGCTAGAAAGCTGAAATTTTCTGAGGTGATACATAGCCATGTCAAACCTCTGAATACGGAGTTTAGAAGTCGTCTGATGCCTTCGCTACGATAGTGAAGGGCGCCGATCTTGTTTAATAAAGTGTTGATTTTATGGGAAGAATAGTTGTTGTTGGCAAGTAGGTAAATTTGTAAGAGCTGTGTAAGCCAGCACATCATTAGGACTAAAAGACGCTCGTTTACACAGACGCGCTTTTCACTTAGTATATATACGACATCCAGTGGGTGAGCCGGAAAACTCTGTACCCTAACTCAAATAGTTTCCTTTAGCGTCATATACTCACTGGGTTAATTGTGGCTGCGTATCCAGCCTACTTCCTTCCTCAGCGGTTTCACTGACGGAAGCCTACTTTCGTTTTATACGTAGGGTAGAACTGTGTCCATGACCAGCCAAAAAAAGACTTAAAATTGGGGCGAGATTCGAGCTGTGCGCTAAGAACCTAAAACAAAAGGTCTGATACTCACTCGGTCAACTATGGTTGGGCATCAGGAGTCGTATTTTTGAAACACTCGAATTACAATCGCATACGGAATCAAGATTCGCATGCGAATTTCTTTATTTAACACCGCATTCTCATGCGAATTTTGAAATTTTCGCATGCGAATGTAATTCGAATGATTCAAAAATACGACTCCAGGCCTTCTCCCCTCTGCAGCGGCGTCGCTAGCTCCGGCGCCGCCGCGCCGCTGCCCTTCGATAGCTAACTGAATAGCTGGATGTAGTAGTACTGACTCTGTCAGCTGTGGCTGGGCATCAGGCCTTCTCCCTTCGTCAGCGGCGCCGCTGCCTTTCGATACCTAACTAGAATAGCTCGATGTAGTAGTACTCACTCTGTCAGCTGTGGCTGGGCATCAGGCCTTCTCCCTTCGGCAGCGGCGCCGCTAACCCCGCCGCCGCCGCGCCGCTGCCCTTCGATACCTAACTAGAATAGCTCGATGTAGTAGTACTCACTCTGTCAGCTGTGGCTGGGCATCAGGCCTTCTCCCTTCGGCAGCGGCGCCGCTAACCCCGCCGCCGCCGCGCCGCTGCCCTTCGATACCTAACCAGAATAGCTCGATGTAGTAGTACTCACTCTGTCAGCTGTGGCTGGGCATCAGGCCTTCTCCCTTCGGCAGCGGCGCCGCTAACCCCGCCGCCGCCGCGCCGCTGCCCTTCGATACCTAACTAGAATAGCTCGATGTAGTAGTACTCACTCTGTCAGCTGTGGCTGGGCATCAGGCCTTCTCCCTTCGGCAGCGGCGCCGCTAACCCCGCCGCCGCCGCGCCGCTGCCCTTCGATACCTAACCAGAATAGCTCGATGTAGTAGTACTCACTCTGTCAGCTGTGGCTGGGCATCAGGCCTTCTCCCTTCGGCAGCGGCGCCGCTAACCCCGCCGCCGCCGCGCCGCTGCCCTTCGATACCTAACCAGAATAGCTCGATGTAGTAGTACTCACTCTGTCAGCTGTGGCTGGGCATCAGGCCTTCTCCCTTCGGCAGCGGCGCCGCTAACCCCGCCGCCGCCGCGCCGCTGCCCTTCGATACCTAACTAGAATAGCTCGATGTAGTAGTACTCACTCTGTCAGCTGTGGCTGGGCATCAGGCCTTCTCCCTTCGGCAGCGGCGCCGCTAACCCCGCCGCCGCCGCGCCGCTGCCCTTCGATACCTAACTAGAATAGCTCGATGTAGTAGTACTCACTCTGTCAGCTGTGGCTGGGCATCAGGCCTTCTCCCTTCGGCAGCGGCGCCGCTAACCCCGCCGCCGCCACCGCGCCGCTGCCCCTCGAAGTAGGCGGCACCGTGCCGGTAGCCAACTTCGCGGATCTCGTCGAAAGAACCGAATTGGAGGGTTTTGTACGCGTCGATCGGGGGGCGGATGTACTCGCAATAGTCGGACTTTTTCACCTCCTAAGTATGATAGAGACATAGTTAAGTTAGCAAAATTTCCTTAAATACATGAATGTAAAGTGACTTGGAGACTAGAAAATGTTTGAAAATTTGACACTTGGCGCTAGCTTAGATACGCGGGAACCACGCGATTACAAATCGTGCGCGGTTACCGGTTTGACTAACCCCACATCTGAACAAGCGCTTACTGTTAGTAATACATTTTGATCTTTTTATTACTTTTTAATTTTGCATTTTACAATGCTATTTTTATGTGTTTCTAGTATATTTTCCTGTTTAATATTTATCTCATTTTGATCTATTACTTTTCAACCCCTGAAGCTACTGGGGAAAATAATAATTTATGAAGAGAAAATTACTCTGGGGCGTGGACGACAGTGGCTTTTGAACAAATAACCTTAATATTTAGTCTTTACCTCCAGTTGTCTGTTGCAAGACACGTAGGCAAGTCTACTCTGTATGTCAGGTAAGTTTGGCACTTTCACGGGAGTCGTGAATGGGTTCCATCTGTTGAAAAAATTGCATCTTAATTTTATCGCACCACATTGAAGTAATTTTTTACACTAATATTATAAAGAGGAAAGATTTGATTATGTTTGTTTGCATTGAATAGGCTCCGAAACTACTGAACGGATTTGGATGAAACTTGGTATACAGATAGAAGATAGCCTGGTTATGAACATAGGATACTTTTTATCCGGATATTCCCAAGGGAACGGGAACCACGTGGGTGAAACCGCGAGCGGCCGCTAGTATATAAATAACTTGAAATATTAATTTTTAGATCAAGTTTTACCCTACGACCACCCATTTGCCATTACAACGTGAAAAAAATCAATACCTACAAAAAGAAATTTGGCTTTCGCTTCTGTATTATGCGCAAAAGCGTGGCAACATCCAACTTACTACTTCTAACCATTCACTACACTAAATTTGTATAAAAAGGGGTCCACATTTAATGGCAATAAAAATATACAATAAAATACCTAATAGTTTTAAATGCCTGGAAAACATTAATGCTTTTGAATGTGAACTTAAAAACTTTTTAGCAATTAAGGCCTACTATAGTTTAGAAGAATTCTTTAGTGATAAGATCTAAATTATTGTTTGTTATTCTGCTGTGCCCCCTCACGGGGTGTCACACTGATCTTAAACTCTATGTAACATCTTATGTACTGTGACTAGCAATGAATAAATGAATATGAATATGAATATAACCTGTTCCTTGTGTTCTGTGATCAAACCAGACAATAGGTGCTCTAGAAAAAACTAATCAGCGTCAATCGTTTTGAAACAGTGTAACTCGACTCGTGTTGTCTTACCTCTTCCACAGGAGCCACCATCCTGATAAGTCATCGCCATAGTTAGTGAGGTCCACGTCATCCTGTGAGCCCACGTCGATGGCTAGGATATGCTTCGCACCGAACGATCTCATCACGTCGGCTGCAAAGTTGGAAATCTTTATGAAGCGATATATTTTTTCGCTGTCATGGGCAGTTTCAAGAAGTAAACTCTAAATAAGAAGGAGAAGAGCTAAATTTTTTTTAAAAGAACATGACAAGGAGTCTGGTATTACCGTTAGTACACAAAATCTGTTGATTGTTTAATTTTTATTTTATCTGTTTTATTCATGATGTGGAGACTCTTAGCCTTTACCATACCTGATGTTAGTATTGATAAGGCTGAAGATGGAAGCGAGCCTCTCACAGAATCCTCAACCACAGAGGAACTGGCTATCTTATCTCTAACTGCCGGAACACAACAATGCTGAAAACATTGTTGTTATGGCGTCAGATCTAGATAAGATTGTGGTAGCTAGCCATGCGGACTTACAACAAGTCCTACCACCAACCAAACCGAATACAATATGTAGCCCCGCTGGGAATCGAACCCGGGACCCCTGGGAATCGGACCCGGGACCCCTGGGTCTGATACCGGTGGTTGTACCACTAGACCACAGAGGCAGTAAATTTATTAGTGAAAATGAGAAATAGGTATGTAAAGTTTTATTCGACTCAAATAAATCAACAGAATTTGGGTACCATCAGTGAATGCACCATTAGTTTTTAGAGACTCTCCCTATTACAAAGTAAACAAAAAAAAATCTCTTCAATCACTGCGTATTTTTTAAAATTAGTCAACCCACAAATCTAAAGAAAAATCAATACTTTTCCTTAATTTATTGTATCACATTAAGCTCCGAAAATAGTATAGAAATTTATTTTAAGGTAAACAAGTAACCTAATGCGTTTAGAATTTACCAAAAAGTTAAAAACTAATAAAACCTCCAACCAACCTGGCACATTATTGACATAGCAGCCGTCCAATATAAGATGGCCGTCCATCGGGTCGCAGATTGGCGGGAAAATGCCCGCGATACTCATCGACGCGCGGCAATACCGCCACAGTACACCTGCGGAGCTGGCGGCGTCAGTGTTGCCATCACTTACCGGGTGATGAGTGTAAATATTGCGACTGGCAACCTTGGTACCTATATAGCCCTAGCATGACCGGCTTTTATCGACACTCGTAGCTCTATAACGTTTCACTGTCCTGCTCACATCTAAAGCTCCGTACTCACATACGGTTTTACTTGATGGAGCAAATAGTGGATCTACCGCGTAAGTGTCGTTGACGTCATCGACTGGTCGAATATGGGCGCGACTCTTCACACGCCAGCGCTGATGCTACAGCGCTGTCTCGGTCGCACAAATATTCGAATATTAACTGGTTATGGAAAAGGAATCTTATTATTAGGCCGATAACGTTGAAGTTGCGTTGCACGAAAACGCCGTCGGCTGTCAAAGTGAAGTTGACAGCAATGCCGACAACAGTTACGCGGTAGGCCCACAGGTCGAGTGAAAATCAAGTCTTTGACTTGAGAATATTGTGATTCACACATTGATTTTTACCCTCTAGAGTTAAATTATCGAGTAAAGCCGTATGTGAGTAAGGAGCATTAGAGAAGTATCCAAGACAGCACCATGTGCTATATTGATGATCGTGCACAGGGGCCTGGTGTTACGTAGTGCTTACAGTTGCTAGTTGATTTTAATATGAGAGACTAATTTAATGATCGACTAACTACTAAAACAAAATCTACCAATAACGGATTTTATCGTTAGAACCCGGATGCAGTAGTTTTCGTGCTCAAACTAACCAAACCAACGACTTTTTGCCATGGAATTTAAAACAATAACATTTAAAACAGGAGCGCATCAAACAAAGATTTTTCCCTCATGCTTGTCTTAACTAGTCTAGTTATTATTTCCTAAAAATCCTAACATAAATTTGCTTTCAGTTTTGTTCGTCACTTGGTCGTCCTTCTGCTACATGTGACAGTAAATATACCAAGAAAACTATCTAGATTTACTAAGCGAGAGAGTAGACCAAATTATCGCGGTGCAAAATGATATGCATGTGACTGTGATAAAAGTAGGCTAGAGGAATAAGAGTGAAGCAGAAGTCAACTAGCATAATGTTAGCACCTAAAGGCCAAATCTTACCGAATTTCGAACGAATATTTACACTCAATCTAACATGTCCGCTAAACTCGCGTCTCTAACCAATCGCGTGCTTGTATGTCGCGTGATAGAGCAACAGTGCGTTGTGATTGGTTTACCTGGCAGGTTGTTGACGTAACCGCCGTCCAATAGGAGGTGGCCGTCTACTGGGTCGCACAGCGGCGGCATGTAACCGCTCAACGACATCGAGGCGCGTATGTAACGCCATAGCGAACCTGCGGCGCGTCAACTTGTTAGACATTTTACTTTTTTTTATATGTTACCGCCCGGCACTGCGTCGTTTCGCCATTAAAACTTTTGTCACGACTAAAGGATTAAACGAAATGTGTGTTAGAGCACTGTGAAATATTTACAGTGTGTGCAAGTTACGCTAACAACACAGTCCATGGAAAGGAAACGATGAAATTTCGTGATAAGCCATCCCATAGAGCGAAGAGCTGTACCTAAAGGAAATAAGACAGGCATTGTAGTTTTACCAACCCAATACTTTAACGTAGTCTTGTAGAACATTGGAGGATTATTATTCCTAGAAAAATACTGTTTTATTATATACACGAATCAGTTATGATGAGGATAGTTGCTATAGTAATCGATCATGCAGTACATGCTAAACAATGAATGAACATAGTAAACAAGTTCTACATAATCACAGATGAAACGCTAATGACACTTAACAAATTGAAAAGAAACACTAAATGAATGTACGAATCATAATTAATTATATTTTAAGGACATATAATAACTACGTACTTACTTTTTTGGTGAATAAAGAACTATTCACTAGTTATTTATTTAAATAAAACCTAATAGTAGAATGTTACAGAGGTTATACCCACCACCGTATTATTTTGAAATATTATAAAATTTAATTTATTCGAGTCATTAGATTTTAGAATATAACTTATAATAAGTTAACGTATAAGTTTGAGTCAGCTTTATAACCTTGTAAACTACAATATAATAAGTACAAAATCTTTCTACAAAATTTAAGCTTGGAAATACAGATTACAGAGGGCGCTTCAAATGCAACATTCAATAGAAAATATCTACCATAATAAACATAGATGATGATGTAACATAAATGGTATACTAAAACCACACTCATGCATATACATGAAGAGAGATGGAGGTAAAATGTAAATGATAAATGTCACGACCAATACATACACCATTTGATTAATCACATCCAACCCGACATTGTAAATACGCACCGGTACAAATGTTTTAAAAAATGGATTTCTCAAGCGTTATTCGGTAAACCAATCACAAGCGCTCTTTTTTTAAATAATTAATGGCAACGACCCAAAGCAAATGTCGGATTCGTATTTAGAAAAAATAATAAACAATTATAAATACTCTATTGATTAGAAATACGGGGGGTGTGAGACACCGAGTGAGGGACAACGATACATAGAAATAGTAAAAGAAATAATAAAATGTGTTTATAATTTATTTGGCACGATAATACATTCTGGACATTATGGGAACACATAAATGCAAGTGAGTGTGGTTGTCAAAGATAAAAACAAAAACTGTAGCGGATTAAAACAAAAAAAAAGTAAATAATAAGCTTTATCCTCCAATGAGCAGCTTCACAGTTAGACGGATTTATCAATACTCTTTTTAATAAGCTTTAATTTACGCCACCATAGACATTAAAAATCGTATGATGGCATAAACAAATCCGCAAAGCTACCAAAACAAGACAACACAAATACTGAGCTTCAATATTTTTATGACAAATTGCATGTTGGTATACCTCGATACATCTGGTCGGCAGAAGTCAGAGGCAAATACTACATTTTAAATAATCCTGCGCAGGCAACGGACTTTTAATGCGATCTAGCCTGCAATTGATCTTTATTACTAATAGCATAAGGTTGAAATTGAAAAGTCAACCCTTACTAAGTAATAAGAGACCATTTTTGACCGATTTCTGAATTGGGTATCTCTTCGAGTAGCTCTCAAGCTACACTCATGCATAATATTGTATGAACGTTATACTTTGAGTTTGAGACGTTCTTCGCTTATGAAACCCAATTAAAAATATCGACTATTGCACTAAATCGTGCAAGTCCGTCATCAACGTAGGCATTTTACAACATCAACCATGCAATAATATGTACACAATGTATTTTTTATAGTCTTTCAATATTCTTCCCATTGGAGATTCAAATCATTTCGTGAAGCAAAATATGTTTGGGTTAGTAAAAGTGCAAAGTAAGCTCCAAAAAAATAAAACACGCGGTACCATTACTTCCTGTCCATGAATGTGTTGTGTTAATTATTATTCTAATTCTAAATTTCTAGGGTGGTGTGATAATTATCTCAATAAGGTATTTGGTAGGCATCATTGAGTGAGATATAAAATAAAGACAAGTGATTTTTCATCCAAAAGTATCCATCTTATACTATACAGCAGTACTGTCGTAATGAACTCACAAATTCATAGATTGAGGCTTATTCATACTTCATTAATGACTACGCTCAAAAAATATCCCGAAAGGTTTTTATAGAATGTGGCACAAAAATGGGATAAAATCTAGATTTATTTTAGAAACAAATAAATTGGACCTTAATACTTCTTTATAAAGTTGAAAATAACCTCACTCTTGCCAAAAAATTTCATCATAGAGACTTACTATATATAGCTTTATCTAGGATTGAAAATAAATCATTTTAAAATTTTCAAAAACAATATTCCTATTTTTATTCTTACTAAAAAAAGTTTAGAATTCATCGAAGCCACAAAACCTTGTATAAAATTAGACGGAAACGGCATTCATTCTAAACAATCTTTAGAACTTTTTGTAGTAACACTAATTAGATTCTTAATATCTACACGATAAGGTTCAGTTTACACTTACCGTGTCTATGCACTCTCATACAGCTGGCACTGATGTCTGTAGTAACAGTGAAGTAAGGAAGCCATAGGTCTTCAATATGGACCTCTCCGAAGGTAGAACGTATGGTGGTGTTGAATTGGCGTCCGGAAAACATCGACGTGGCGGGGTACGTCAAATCGAGGAGCTGCTTGCCCCATTGGGTCATTTTCTACAAGTAAATATAAGGCAAATTAATACTAAAGCGCTTTTCAGACTACGCTATAATATAATAGCATATAGCTTATAGCTCATAGCTCATACCACAACGATATCGCCCACCATACATTTACTTAGATAGCGTATAGTAAGCCAATAATATAAATTATAGCTAAGTGTGAACGTGTTCTAGGTAAATGTATGGTGAGCGATATCGTTGTGCTATAAGCTATATGCTATTATATGATAGCGTAGTCTGAAAAGCGCTTAACGAAGTTGTAAATATTTAAGATGAAATGGTGCAGTTGACATAAGTTCAAACTTTGACAAACGAAAATCGATCTAAATGCCTATTAAATAAAGCGCACTTATGGTCAATTTGTATGTGCTGCCTGTTCTGTTCTAGAATTGTAAATATACGAACAGTCTCTGAAATAGTTTTTCATAGAACTTGATACATGGACTGTTCTAATGATAGATCTTTCGTCGATTTGTGAACATACATTCAAATACGATGACAGTTTGAGTAGGTATAATGTATCTTGATATTTTAAGAAAAAAAGAAACTTTGTTTTATGGTATGTAAAGTATTTTAAAGATGGTAGAGCAAATTCATGGTCGACTTATACAAAATGGTATCCTTACGTTCGACCACTCCCTGGCTTTCTGCGTGACGGTGGTAATATTCCTCTCCATGCACCACAGGGCACCCATGAAGGCACCGATGCTGACGCCGCCTACCATGTCAATGGGTATGCCTGCCTCCTGAAAACAATAAAATTAAAAAAATCACTTACCAACTCAAGTTGTGGTAAATCCAAATGTTTATCCTTTGAATTTTAGAAAATAATGATCAATGTTTGTAACTATAAACAATTTTCTGTCTTTTATCTATCAAATAATCATTTGATAATTAATACACGTGTCATTGTGTCGAGAGTAGAGTTAGGACAACATCGTATCCACACATTAGACGCCCGCTAGCAAAAGTAGATCGCGATAACCGGATGATTACAGTCACACTTTACTAAATATTGGACCTTATTTTAATGCTAATAAGGTCTCGAAACTAAATGAACGTTCAAACGTTTTCGAAAACCAAGCCCGATTATCATATTTGGTTTTCGGGAGGCGAGTAGGTCTACTACTCGTTTCCCACAGGCACGTCTAATTCTATACGGCATAGCATCTGACGGGAGAAATCAGTACACTACTTTGCCAGTGTCTACCTACCTAACTACCTATCAAATCAAAATCAAATCAAATCAATATCATTTATTCAGTCTAGGCTGTTACAAGCATTTATGAACATCAAAGAAGCTACGCCATCGGTTCACAAACCCTACGGCGGGAAACCTTGTAACGAGAAGAACCGGCAAGAAACTCGTCAATGGCTGTTTTTTTCTCCCTGTTTTATTTCATACAGAGTCGTCAAATTGAAAAGTGAGCTTAATATATCAGTAAGGTCAATTTCCATCACAAAAGAAAATACTAATTATAATATTACATTTTATGGTTATCCTAACCGTAAAACAATTTTCGACTCGTAAGGAAGGACTTACATTTAACATTCCTCGCATTACAAGGTTACTGTACTGCAAGTTGTGACGTACATACAGGTCACTATCACACACCTAGCCCACTGTTCTACAAGGGGCTGTTTTAGTAAAAAAAAATACGTGTGGCACTCGGGGACCGACGCGGTAAAGCTATTGCATAGCATTTTTTATCATAGATTTTGGTTGCTTAGTTACGATTGTGAATACAAAATTGACAATGTTTAAAAAACTGTATGAAAATTTTTGTGTGAAAATTTATTTTTAAAATCTGGTATCGCATTTTTTCCAGTTATCGCGGAAGTGGGTAATCACGGAGTGGGGGGTCTTCAGCAGCAGAATCTGTACCTAAAATATTATTTCTCTATACGTCACCTGTATAGCCCGAATCAAGCCAATATGCGCAGCGCGCGACGGGAGAAATCAGTACACTCGCAGATATAAGTGGCTATCTATCACTATCACACAACTAGTCTGCTATTCACATGGTTATCTAAATATAAGGCACTAGCAGCAAATATTTTTTTAAAATTTTTATGATACAAAATATCGCATTTTTGTTGCAGTTTGTATACATCAACTGTATAGCACGGATCATGCCAATATGCGCGGCGATACATCCACTGATGTTCCCACTCGCAAATACTAATGTCTATCTATTTATCACTGTCAAACAACGACAACAATTTTCTACAAGAAGTTCATTCCAAATAGCTTGTATTTAAAATAAACTAGCAACCATATAGGGTGAATTGCACCATCTAACTTTAATCTTTTATTTTTTATTTTTATAATATTCTTGCCGCATGCATATCAGCATCTGAATCTGTTGTCTACCACACTATATATCACCTGTATAGCCCGGATCATGCCAATATGCGCAGCGCCACGAGCTCCCCCACCGCCCAGTACCAGCCCCACTGAAGTCCCCGTCAGCCAGCGCGCGAGACGGGAGAAGTCAGAGTGGACGCTCGCCTCTGACATCAGTACTTTGCTGTATAGTTCGCTCTGAAACAATCCAGACAATCGTATAACATTCCACCACCATCTCGGCCACATGACACCCACTGCTGGGTATAGGCCTCCCCCAAGGATCTCCACGACGATAGGTCCTGCGCTGTCCGCATCCAGTGGTTTTCCGCAACCTTCACCAGATCGACGGTCCACCTTGTGGGGGGCCTGCCCACGGAGTGTCGTCCGGTGCGCGCACTACAGAACAGTTCGCGGCCTACTTAGAAGGCCAAGGCAAGCCAAATATCTTGATATCTTACGTGGGGAGAGGAAGGGAATCTTTGCAAGTATCACGTATCTTTTTTTCTGCATGAAACAGTGTAAAATTCAATAAAACTGCGTTGAATTGATCAAAACGTGTTTCTCTATTAATATGGTTAAATTCTACACAATAATATTTATCGCGGCTATGCGAACGCCACAAAGTAGCACAGTAGAGTCTAAATAATTAAACATTCTTTTTTTAATTAATCCAACGCAATGAATCATAAAATTTTCAATGAAAATACATGTTCTGAACAATCTTACATGTGATTAGAGGAAGGAGGGAGGGGGTCGAGGCAAATCTTACGATATGTCACTAAGGGGGGAGGGGGATCAAAATCACCAAAATCACCATACGTAATTAATGGACGCCCCTTATCTCCTGTGCTGGTCTTCCGAATAGGCTGCAAGCTGGTAGCTAATAAGAGTCTTAACGTGGAGAGAGGTCATACTGAAAGTACCATAAAAGAAGTACTCACAATTCTATACTGGCTTTTCATCGTAAACATTCTGTGTGACCCCTGATGGATTCGGACCACTTTCGCGTCCAACTAACCTCAGTGTGACAAAACGACAGTCTATGACCAATCTGTGTTGCCATGCCAGTGATGCCTTTCGCCAGCAAAACATGGTCGCTAGCTATTGGCCTCCTAAGAAAGCTCAAGGTCACCCAGCGAGCAATGGAGAGAACTATGCTCGGCCTTTCCCTATGTGATCGAATCAGCAATGAAAAGATCTGTAAGAGAACTAAAGCTACCGACTTGGGTCGAAGGATTGCGCTCAGCTGAAGTGGCAGTGGGCGGGACACATAGCGCGAAGTACCGATGACCGTTGGGGCGGGGCGGTTCTGGAATGGCGACCGCGCACAGGACGACGCTCCGTCGGACCATCGACAAGGTGGACCGACGATCTGGTGCGTAGTCGCGGGAAGCCGCTGGATGCGGGCAGCGCAAGACCGAACGTCGTGGAGATCTTTGGGGGAAGCCTATAACCAGCAGCAGGTGTCATGTGGCTAAGGTGATGATAACTATGAGAGAAATACTTACGATTCTATACTGGCTCTTCCTAGTAAACATTCTATGCGGACATCGCACGTGGTGGTGTTGGCTGACCCATGACCTCATGTTGAGCCAGTGGACAGTGCCAGAAGGATTCGGACCACCTTCGCGACGAAGCAATACGAGCTCTTTCTGGGTACGGATAGCGAGGCGTTCTATCTCTTTCTCGATCTGAAACAGAGGATTTTGATACGCAAATTTGAATATTTTTCTGACTGACGGTTTTTAACCGAAAGAAAGCTGATTTTATTTTCGAAAGACTGTTTTCGGGTTTGCCTTTTGAGTTACGTCTTCACAAAATTATAAATAATTTGACGCGTCTTTTAAAATGGATCGAGTGTTAATGATTAAAAATAAACCTTTTTTTATATGGTAATGAAATTGAGCAACCAACATCATATGAATGAACTTCTTAGCAAAGTTATATAATTTAATTTTAAAGATCTCTATCGCCAGTTATAATTTTGCAAGCAATATTTATACAATACTACAGTTGAAATAAAACAACTTTTCCTGATATTACACGGCAGCTGAAAAGGTGTCGAAACGTCGGGAAAATCAAAAAACCTCTAAAAAACCTTAAAATACCGAGAAAGAAATCTTAGTTCGTGAAATATAGCGCGTTTAATAGCATGGAAAAGTTGTTTTATTTCAATTAACAGTGCAAGCCAAAACTTAAGATGTAATACTACAGTTCTTTATTATTTCTTACGTCACACCCGACTGTTAAACAAAAAAATATTCATTTGTTCAACGTACCTTGCCAATGCTAGGTTGTTTATCGCCAAGAGCCACAATCAAGATGCAGTCAGCTTGACGTATGCAACGTTGCGTCCACTGTGTCAAGCTTGGGTCACATTGATATAACGCCACCTGATAAATGAACACAACCGAAATTAAATAAGTAACACCCAACAACATGGCGCGCTGGTGCCCTTTTCACGAAATTATTAATAATTTGAATTTGAATTTACTCCGTCGCGTCAGCAACCGCTGCATGATAAAATGTGCCTAAATGCTCAAGCGTACAGTTGTGATTGCTTCGCACCGCGCGATCCCACAACAATCGCAGGGCTGCCTCTTCAATCAAGTTTAATTAACATAACTTTTTGTGTTTATGTTATTGAGGACTGTGAATATGTTCTGACTATAGGTGGTAGTTTAAAATTGTATCATTTATAAAATATTTTTTTTGCAATTTGTGCTGACTGTGCAATACATCTAGATAAAACATAATTATAGAGGTCAGTGTGTAAAGCAAATGGTGTAACTACATAACTTAAGTCTTAACTTAAACTTGGTTAGAACCATGCCGTCCCTGGATTCCTATTAGCGAAAGTGACGGCTACATTCTTAAACCAAGTCTTGTTGTTACGTCATATATGTATAGTATAAATACCTTATGCTTATCTTCTTGTTGCGCGAGCCATGAGCTAAGTCTGTATTCGTTGTTGGGGTCCATGATGGTGAGACCGAGTAGCTTTCTGATAACGTCAGACGTTAGGCGAACTGTAGGGCCTGTGACAAAAAAAAATTATACCCTGAGAATCTAAGATCTCCGACGCCGGTGGGGTAAATGACAACCCGCCTCCCCCTGTCTTCAGGAGACTTTGGGGAACTGGGCGAAATGGTTCCGATTATGGTAACTGATCCCCGTCCGGCTTTGCCGGCGTCCCTCCTTCCAAAGAAATATCAATTCAATCCAATTCATTCCTGTTGGAATACAGCAACACTCAGTTTGGGTACGTATCTATTCTAACAATGTTATAGCCGAATTCCGAGAAAATCCGTACCTCATACTTACAATGTTGGCGGTTCGGGAGTGCATTGTTTCACCAAGCAGTGAACTCACCTATAGCACACAGAGAATGATACAACTCGTACGTAAACGCAGTTAGAGGAACGTCGTCGCTGACCGGAACAACGGCGACTGTAGAGAAGTTGTGTTGCGATGGACGCGGATCGATAGCAGCTGCCGCGCCTAGACCAGCTGTCGGCTTTTGCCAGGAGCCTGGGAACACACATATCGTCATTGTAAAAGAGGTGAAAGACGTATTGGTTCTAACTTGGATAGTTAGAGCAGGAACATTCCACCAGGAACATGGCACGCATAGCGTCAAAAAAACAAGAGAATAAAAGTCGTCGTACGTAAGTTTTATATTGACGTTTAAAAGTTTGAACTTGTCAAAATTAAAAATCTTTTAAACCAATTGAAATAGGACTTTTTACGAGTATGCTGTTTTACGACCTAAACTTAACGAACCTATTTCCCTGGCAATGCGTGGCCGATTTGGTCTTATTATCTGTCATATATTATAAATAATAATAAATCAATATTTAGATACAATCACACCAATTATCTAGCCCACGTTAAGTTTCATGAAGAACTTGTGTTATGTACTAGATAACAAAATTATATACTTTTTTTTGTAAATACATACATAAAATACATATCATACACCCAAACTAAGACAAATAGACATGTTCATGCACACAAATATTTGTCTTGTCCGGGGATCGAACCCGGGGCCTGTGGCGCAGAAGGCGAGTTTTGTACCCCTGCGCCAAACAGGTCGTCATAATTATTCCCACACCATTCCCTTTTTCTGTAATTTTTATGACTAATTATATACATTTTGAATCTACACTTCACAAACAAGAGTGTTTCAAGAGTAATATTTTAAGTACTTAACGTAACGTACGTAACTTACCCAATATTCTATGCCCCAGCAAATTGATGAGCCTGGTTACCACAACCGGGAACCGAAGCTTGATCGCGTTGAACAGCCCTTCCGGCAGTTTGGCCAGTTCAGAGTCTCGTACCGCCATCACAGTCGTGCTGCGACGAGTTTGGGTCACCATCTCCACCTGGATAAGGAAAGAGTAGCTCGATTTACTGTTTACGACCACCTAGGACCACCCACTGCTGGTGTGGTCTACGCATGATTTCGTCTGTGATTTCGTCGTCTCAGCCACATAACACCTACTACTGGGTATAGGCCTCCCCCAAAAGAGGGGGTTTGCCATAATCGCCATGCTTCTGCCAGGCAGGCGGGTTGGCGATCGCAGTATGGCCAAGTTTGTAGGAGACGCTACTGCCCGTCTCCTGAAGGCTGAGTCCCTTAGTCGCCTTTTACGACACCCACGGGATGAGAGGGGTAGTGCTATACTAAGCCGACACTACACAGCTTATGTCTGTGATTTACACCGCAAGAATACAAACACTTAGCACTTTAGTGACATCACGACGTGGAAAAGATAAAACAAAGAAAATCAATCAAAATTCAATATCATTTATTCAATCTAGGCTGTTACAAGCACTTATGAACTTCAAAGAAGCTACGCCATCGGTTCACAAACCCTACGGCGGGAGACCTTGTAACGAGAAGAACCGGCAAGAAAGATAAGAACTGGATAAAAACATCTACCTCAAGATAAGCTTTGATAAGTGTTCAAATTTATTTTTATCTATAAACAAGTTGTCTCTATTTTCCTATTAGCAAATAAATAAGACATCTTCAACTTCAAGTCATGTCCAACTTTGGACTACATTTTATAACGCCAGTAGTCGTTTTTTCTCGGAGCGATCAATAAATCCTCCAATTCTCGGGTACATAGATCTTTTATATCTCAGTGACTAACAGTCCTCACATGAACTGCATAGATCCTAAATCGCATAAATAATAATAATAAACTCACGATGCCGCTGGTTTATTGGTGTATTAAGATATTTGAACTCACAATGCTAATTACTGCGAGGATAAAACAGCTATTCTATGTGGGTGGGTGAAACTACATGGGGGCTATTCTCGCGTTGAAATATGTCGAATTCGACATTTTTATATTATTAATTTCTTTATTAAAAATCTAAGTAAATTCTCTACAGCTGTCAAAATCCTTTAATTTCAATTATCTTTCATAATCCTATAATGTCGAAGATTTGTTTTTAGTGAGCCTTTAATACAGATTTTTGAATCCAAAAATGTCGAATTCAAGATGTCGAAGGCGCGAGAATCGGGCCCCAGGTGTTTTGAACGCCGTCATTGTCCTCAACATATTTTCATATTTTTAGAGTAATAATAATAATAATAATAATAATAATAAACACTTTATTGCACACAATACAAAAGCAAACACAAAGAGAAAATTACAAACAGAGGAACATACAATAGGCGATAATAATTCTGTCCCAGACGAGTAACCAGACCAGTTTAACAGCATAACCCTTATTATTTTCACGCTTTTCATGCATGACACTTTATATGTCGAGGACAATGACGTGTAGTATGTAAGTAATTATTTAAGACTTATTTTAATATCTATTATTTGTTGCACTCTAGGTATTGGCCGATGCACATTTCATGTTCAATGTATGTAGGTCGATGACATACGCGACCTCGCGCGCATGACGCAGTTTTAAGTATTATATATTAATTAGAAATTGAATGTATTTCTCTCTTGAATACACGACCATCAAAGAAGCAACATCTTTGATCGACGATCCTCCTACAATCCTCATACTTCAGACGGCGTTCAAAACGCCCTTAGATTTACCCGGGAAACATAGGTGTGATGAATAGACAGTTTTTTTTTTATTTTATGTATAAAATATCAATAGGTACGCGGCATGGCGGTCTTTCGCGTTCACACTTACAAACTGTTAATTGTAAATGTGCATGTTTTATGAAAAAAGATGTTTGTATTTGCCTGTATTGTTTGTTTGAAATAATTTTGAATTGTGGGGGGAGGGGAGGACTTTACCCCTAGGTAACAGTTCAAAAAAGGTTAGGAACCACAGCCATAGTCTACTATAGTGGATACTCACGATGCCGACCAAGTCTCCTTTCCCGTACTCGCCGACGAGCTCCTTCTTGCCGTTAGGATGGGTGATGACGGACCGCAGCCGCCCGCTGAGCACTATGAACGTGGACCCAGACTCCTCGTCTTGGCGGTAGACCGCGCGACCTGACTCTAGGAATACCTGTATAAAACAATAGAAGAGATTGGGTGATTTTTTTTTATAAACTAAATAGGCAAGCCTATGGAAATCAAGATTTTGAAATATCCTTTCTTGCATATTAATGTTATGTATAAAAAGTTTCGTCATACTTCTCGATAGCTGAAATAAACATAATATCTAGCAGATAACTACCTAGTACGACATATTGTTAAAGCTGATAAGTTTACTTCATGTTCTTCTTATCAGCTCATAAAAACCCCTGAAGCGACCGAACATCAAGGCAAGTACCAAAAATTGGCTCCTTATGTCGGTGTTATAATTACAACGAAAGACTGTATAAACATACCCATTCAAGCGCGAAGTCCACTTGTCTAAAACGGCGACAGCCTCCTGACCACAGTATTGTCAATGTACAGTACAACAGACGGTCGTTTTCTCATTATACTGTGATCTTGGACAAAAGGCCGATGCGCCAGAAATGCTTCGCTTAGAGAGGTAATAGATATCGACTGTATAAACATACCAGTCAAGAGCGAATTCCACGTGTCTAACGAACGGCGACAGCCTTCTGACCACAGTATTGGTAATATGCCGTACAGTACAACAGAAGGTCGCTCCCTCAATATACTGTACACTGTGGTCTTGGACAGAAGGCCGATGCGCCAGAAATGCTAATAGAAAGGTAATACATATCGACTGTATAAACATACCCAGTCAAGCACGAAGTCCACTTGTCGAACGAACGGCGATAGCCTCCTGACCACAGTATTGGTTATTTGGAGTACAACAGACGGTCGTTCTCTCATTATTCTGTACACTGTGATCTTGGACAGAAGGCCAATACGCTAGAAATGAATTGCTTAAAGAGGTAATAGATATCAAATGTATAAGCATACCCAGTCAAGCGCGAAGTCCACTTGTCTAACGAACGGCGAGAGCCTCTTGACAACAATATTGGCTATTTGGAGTACAACAGACGGTCGTTCCCTCATCATTCTGTACACTGTGGTCTTGGACAGAAGGCCAATATGCTAGAAATGAATTGCTTAGAGAGGTAATAGATATCAAATGTACAAGCATACCCAGTCAAGCGCGAAGTCCACTTGTCTAACGAACGGCGAGAGCCTCTTGACCACAGTATTGGCTATATGCAGTACAACAGACGGCCGTTCCCTCATTATGCTGTACACTGTGGTCTTGGACAGAAGGCCGATGCGAGAGAAATGCTTCGCGCGGATCGAGAAGAAACTCGGCTCGCCGGTTAGCACTGCTAATCCGCCTTCTACTTCACCTGTGAATTAAAAGATTGACTATATCAATTATATGACTATAATAAAAGCAATTTAGTTATTGAATTTTTTTATTTACATTTTTGCCAGGTATGGTAAAAGTCAATGGTGGCTAGTCAATGATAGTACCTGACAAAGATTAGTTCTATACTCATCTATGAAATTGATAGTACAAAATAACAAAGTTCTTAAAAACTATAGCAGTAGGAAGATTCTATTCAATGTCCTAGTGATTTAAAACTATAGTTTATATACTAAGCCTGTTTCACAGTCTAAAAGTAAGCCTTGAGTCGCTTACTTGACAGCATTTTAACAGTTTTGATATAAAAAATATGTCAAATCCTCTAACAAATAAGCTACTCAGAACTTTTAGATCAAAGTCAAAGATTTTTATTCAAATAGACTTATAGATAAGTGCTTTCGAGTAGTCCAATTTTTTTTTTTAGTTTATTTTTGCCTACCAGCCATTCAGGACATCTTTTAACTGATAAGAACGGCCGCAAGAAACTTATCAGCTTTAACAGAAACAACAAAATTTACAATGGAACATGTTGTTGCCAAACACAAATCTACAATCTCGAGATATATTTAATATAAAAGGAACTTTGAGATTGAGAAACAAGCCCTTAGTCTTGAAAAACTATAAATGTTAGTCAGTACCTGGGTAGGCGGTGAACATGTGGACCTCCCCTTCGCCCTCCGCGACGCGCTGCGACACCAACAGCGCACCAGAAAGGAGGTACACCAGCGCTACATCCTACAAAACATAACAAAGTCGAAACATACTCTAAATTTGAGAAGCTAGAGTTGAGACGGAGGCTTTTATTTGTTTGAGTCTCCACTAACTTGGAGAAGGTATTGGTATTTTTAGAGCTCGAGGTTCGGCCTCTTCTTAAATTTAACGATTAAGAACGAGGCCAAAAGCAAGCCTATTTAATGCAAAAAAAAAGGTCAGAGCACAATAGCTTTCATACATTTGACACAGGCTTTTGTTTGTTTGAGTCTCCACTAACTTGGAGAAGGTCTTGGTATTTTTAAAGATCGAGCTTCGGCCTCTTCTTAAATTTAACGATTAAGAATGAGGCCAAAAGCAAGCCTATTTAATGCAAAAAAAAAGGTCAGAGCACAATAGCTTTCATACATTTGACACAACGAATCGGAAAATTTTCCAAATGCTTTTAGGCATACTCTACCAGTCAACGGGTAAAACTTGCCAATACTAACACAGTGGTATCAAAGGCAATATTTGAGTAACAATAAAAAAATAATAATAATATCAGTTTTGACATAATATAAAAAACATCACAAAAATCAGATTCCAACTCCAGTAGCATATTGTAATTCATATATATATAGTTAGTCAAATCTTACAAATCTATCTAATATAACACCATGAAGATGAATAAATTATTTTTTTTCTCTGACGGACAGTAGGTGATTTCACAAAACTGATAGTAAAAATATATATATACAACAGCAATTTTATGATTTCTTTTCGACTAATGAATATTTTCGTGGTCAAGTAAGTATGACCTTGGTTAAAATCCTAGTCCTAGTGGAGTCCATCTTATCTAAGTTTGACGCCATAACAAAATTTTTTTCAAAATTGTTGTGTTCCGGCAGTTAGAGATAAGATAGCCACTTCCTCAATGATTGAGGGGGAGAGGCTCGCTTATATCTTCAGCCTTTTCAATGCTTAACATACGTTATGATGAAAGTTAAGAGCCTCCCCGTTATTCATAAAAAAAAACTTGCACCATCGCCGTTGCTGGTATGTTACATAGTTTTAGCAACCTATCAAAACAATGCATGTGACGTCAGATGATTTAAAACAATGTGGATAGCGCGTCATGATCTGTATTGTGATGCCTGTAAACATTTTGCAATCCGATTGATTTGCTAACTGTCAAAACTGCACAGAATGTATAACAACACGAAAATTAACAAAAATGTGTGTTTCATGACAGTTTGGTAATAACATCAGACCACAATACCATGCAATGTACAGCCACGAGCGGAAATAGTTATACACATAGCAGAACCTTGTCTCATTGAAACGAACTGAAAGGAAGCTGTCAGAGTACATAGCAGTCATTAAATAATTGAATGTGACATAGTACTGTAGGGTATACATATTATGCTGTTGACTGCTCATACACACAAATACCTGTTTTATATCTGGTTCACCGGGTATACTATAAAACAGCTTTCAAAGGAAACAAAACAATAACATAAATCAATATAAAAGAAAAAACACGTCATATATTTAAAAGCCATTTATTATTTAATATTGGTCACATAAGGTGTGAATCTGAGAACTAATGACGCCTCCACCTATTGTATCCAAAATCTGTCGATCGATCAGGTATTTGTATAACGACAAGTATATCAAATTAGACATGACTTCAACCAATCAACACATTTAGGGTACAGTCAGTCGGTGGTGGTATCATTAGCTTTTAGTGGTCTTCCACATTGTTTTGAATGTGTGTAGTACGTATCCAAGTGTGAAAAACAAACTTTATACCAAGAACGCAAGGTTCAAAATCGTATACATAAGTGGCACATACCTTATGACTTTCCTCTTTCATGATGTAAGTGCCCGCGGGCAAATCCCGTACTTGTACGTTTCCACTGAGTACGTTGTCACTCTCTAAGCCAAGTTCTTTTACGAACGCTTCAGTCGCTATCTTTATCAAAGCCTGTGGATGGAAAATAAAAGGAGTTTTTTTTTATGAACGTTGAGGAGACTCTTAGCCTTCATCATACCTGATGTGAAGTATTGATAAGGCTGAAGATGGAAGCGAGCCTCACCCGGAATCCTCAATCACTGACGAACTGGCTATCTTATCTCTAACTGCCGGAACACAACAATGCTGAAAACATTGTTGTTATGGCGTCAGACTTAGATATGGTAGCTAGCCAGACGGACTTAGAACAAGTCCTACCACCAACCAAACCGAATACAAAAAGTACCCCCGCTGGGAATCGAACCCGGGACCCCTGGGTTTGATACCGGTGGTTGTACCACTAGACCACAGAGGCGGTTAAAAGGCAATACGGCCGATTTTTCAATGCCCAGATAAAAAAATATTTTTCAGATGTGGGTATTATACGGACAGATTGAAAATTTATTGTCATTTAGTTAGTGATTGTCATTGATTTAAGTTGGTTATGAACTCAATTTAGTTCCTAACATTGATAACATATTATATCTGGGGATTGCAAAAACAACCCTAAGGATATTAGTCGTAATACAAGGTAGATTATTATGTTTGACTCGTTAAAGACCATAGGCGAATGCGTAAAGTCAATCGTTTTTATTTGCCAGTTCATATTGTATCATAATAAATGTCATTCTATACAAATTGTAGCCGATTTGATATGATATGAACTGTAAATGAATACGATTACATTACGCAAGCCCGTGGCGCAGTGGTTCGCGCGCCCGGACTGCGATTGTTGAGGTTAAGCAACTTTCGCAATGGTCGGTCATGGGATGGGTGACCATAAATTTACTATCTCGAACTCCTCCGTGCTTCGAAAGGCACGTTAAGCCGTTGGTCCCGGCTGCATTAGCAGTCGTTAAAACCCACCAATCCGCATTGGGCCCGCGTGGTGGGTCATGGCCCGTTCTCCATATCCATCCATAAGGAAGGTCAGTGGCCCAGCAGTGGCGACATTAAAAATGGCTGATGACGACGACCTTATGCAGTCGCACCTCTGTACGAATGCCTGAAGAAATTTATCTGGAGTTGGGATTACAAGAATTACACAGATAGAATTAAATAAATGTATGAAATTAAAGAACAGCATAGTCCGTCTCATTGGAGTCGTAAAAAAGTTACTATGTAACGAGTACGAGTAAATACTGTCCTTAACCAAATCTTTAGTAACGAATACATCAATAAAGAAAAGTTTATCATAGCTAACTAATTATACCTGTTCATCAAGGTTATCCATATTGTGTTTTTTGAACGATGATCCCTCCTTACTCCTCGCCATGGGTGGGGTTGGCTGGACGTCTGGTTGCTGCTACAGAAATACATGAGAATATTACCTTGTGAAATTCAGTTGCTAGTTTCTTCGAAAAGCTAAAGAAGCATATAGGGTTTATTTTTTTGAAAACATAGTTTTTGACGTTCTTCTAACTTTTGTTTAAGGTTGTATTACTTGTTGGTGATTGTGGTGGTTATATGATTGTGTATTAATGTAGCATATTTTGATCTTTCTTTCTTTTTAACGACAAATTGCAGCAATTTGACAGCGAGTTAATTCGCTATACAACCTTTAACAGTAAGGGTGCCGTTCCAATAGAGCTAGAAGCTATAATGTGTGTGTGCTACGAATGTGTCTTATTTCCACCAATAGGACTGCTTTAATAGATCATACATCAATGCCATTGGTGTAAATTAGTGTAAACAGACATATTCTTGACAACATGGCTTAGCTCAAGTAGAGACGCGGCCTAAGACGGTTTAAAATGTTATAACAAATCACTATCTAGCTTTATACCTAAGTTATTATAAAACACACATACCTGTGGCGTGTTAGAGGTGATATCAGGCACCATGTCGGGTCTGGGTTTGCGTCCTTGTATGTGGATGGGAGACGACGCGGTGTGAGAACCGTCCTGGTGCTATGTACAATGGTTTGTTACAGTCAGGGGAAAATGGACCTTATTGTGTACTACATAAGGTATAGAATCGTTGTTTGTGTTAACTTATGTTTGGGAATAATAGAGGTTATGTTTATGATGTTTTGATATGATAATAATTAGTTAAGCACAAAACAATAGTAGTAAAAAAGTTGTAGAATTGAGAACAATAAAACTATTGTCCTATAAGTTTTACAATTTAACAAGTGAAAACTAATATTTAACAAATATGACAGTTATGCAAAAAGCAAATAAAAATAACAGCAATCTCATCTATTTCATCATCTTTAAAGGCTCCTAATCCAGACTTTCTTTATGCAAAAATCAAGCGTTCAAGCAATCAAACAAACTCTCTAACTTTATTATATTTGTGTAAATTATAATAAATATTCCGCAAAAGTAAAATAAAACAACTTTTGCGGAATATTTAGTGCGATTTATATTAATCATTTACTTTTAATTAGTAATTATCTAACCGTTTCCGAACGCTATAAAATCAACTTTGTGAAGGTAGACTTATAAGAAGCTAGTCAACCTGTGACCAGCCACGGTAACTGAAAAGGTGCCGAAACGTCGGAAAACCAAAAAACCTCAAATAAACCGATAAATTATAGTACCAAATATATATTTCGGGTAAATAAATCGCACTAAATATTCCGCAAAAGTTGTTTTATTTTAATGAATAACTTGTTCAAAGAATCAAACAAACTCCAAAAATTTATTAAATGAGTATAACGTGATTTTTATCCCAAAAATTTTGGATATAAGTAAATGAGACCACGTAAAATATTCAATAAGCATGAATGAAATTATTTTTTCATTTTATCCAAAAACTTTTTACTTTGTGCGAATTAAATAAAAAAACCGTTGTAGAGCGTAAAAAATGTAGAACAACAACTTACCAAATGCTCCGGGAAAGCTTTCTCACTATGATGTGGGGAGTGCATCGTGGTACTGTTGTCCACAACGGACACTCTCCCGGACTTTCCGGGAGAGGACGCCACATTCGTTGGGCGACGTTTGTCGCGACCCTAAGCAATCAATACATACATATCAACCGCCAATCAATCTGTCGCCTCCTTTCCACACCCTTAAAACCCTTGGCACATTTAGTAGACACCTTAAGTGTTACTTTTGTTTTATTTTATCATTTGTGTTCTTTACGGTTTTTATACAGTGGTGGTCACATAATTAACTACACTAGTCGATTTTCATACAATCGAGGTAACTTTGGAGCCCTGGTTCTCTGCCAGGGGTTGACCGAGCCGTGATCTGATAAAGGCCATCCAGGGAGTAAATGGAGGAGATCCAGATTGCTATACACAACCAACAGATCTGATCAACATTCTAAGAGATGTATGGATGTTTAAAAAAAACGCGAAAAATAGCATAAAATAGTAATTTCTGAAACTAAAAACTCTGATCCCTACAACTTTTTACTTTTTTATAACGTAAAAAAGTAAAAACAAAAAGTTACACTTAAGGTGTCTACTAAATGTGCCAAGGGTTTTCAGGGTGCGGAGATTCGCTTATATTCGTTTTCGAAGCATATGAGCATATGAACATTTCTAGCATGTGAGATAAATTTAATCAATATATCGGAGAACTTGATATAATCAGGCGTTAAGGTGGAACGATTTTCATACAAAAAACAGTCGAGATAATCTTGGTAGATTAACAGAATTAATACTTAAATATATGTGCAACTATTTCTTTTCGGGTATTCATTTGCGCTTAATTAATAAACAAACATTGTTTCATTCAGAAATCACCTATAAATGAACACAAATTTTTTGCAAATATTACGTGTGTGTATGTGACAAATGTCGTGTACGTATACAAAAATCGCGACGTTGCCATTCCATGCGGCTAAGACGCGCAACGCGCGAAGTTGCCGCTCTTACGTTTGTCTCGATTTAATAATTGTTTAAATTTCTCTTTACTAGATTTTTCAGCTGTGTTGCCGTTGCGTCCCAAAAGAGATGAGTTTCGTCAGTAATAATTTACTTTGGGATTATGATATAAAGTTGTGATTTGTAGGATTTATCCTGACTCCGATTTTGAAAAAATGCTAAACACGACTTTACATTTTGTTTTTTATGCGTAAAACTTTTTTTCTCCCATCACTGTCAAAAAATGGAAAATAAGATTTTATAAACAAAAAAAAGAAAAGAAAATTTTATCTGCTTTGTGCAAATAAAATTTACTTGTATTATGTAACGTACTTAATATTTAAATATTTTATTTTTTCAAATAGGTATTAAATTGTCCGGAATCACATCTACGTACTGACAACACCGACCGTTCCGTATTTGTCATTTGTTTATAGTGTTTTTTGATTTTCGTTGTGTTGTTGTGACTAGGGATGGTCAATACTACTGACTAAAATTTCACTGAAATGAAAATGAAATATAAACGAAACTTATGAAATCTTTCAAAACGGGTTGAAATATTTCAGTTTTGAGTGAAATTTATTTTCTGACTAGAAATGATTTATTTTACGTACATCCTAATGATTTAACGATCTTAATGATTTATTTTATTATTAATATTACAATTTTAACGTATTAAATGATAATAACAGACTTAATTTTGATTTTACCGTTAAGAAAGTTAAGAAAACAATCTAAGTATTCAAGTACTAATTCTTATGATGTTTTTACTTAGCTTTTCAAAACATCATAAGTATGATGATAGGATAGAGATAAACATAGACTAAACCAAATACAAAACATGAATTTGACGTCACATATCACTTGACTATTGATGTTTCGACTATGAATCAGGACATTTGCGCGAAAAGCTAATAACGTGAAAGACTCTTACACGAAAATCCGTTTGCTCGAATGAACAAATGTAATTAAATTTGCCTCAATTATTGGTCAGTTAGCCTTCAAAAACCATTTTCACCGTACAGCGCATGAATGAATGTGAGCGCTATCTCAGCACTTTTTATCTAGATTGTACTTAACATTACATAGTACATATTTAAGATACACAAGAGGTTAGCATTTTTTATTTTATAACCTCTCAGGCATCGGAAAACGAAACACAATAGATATTTTATTATTTGCAACCCCGGTTTTCGCTGCGCTGCTTTACGAATTAAGTATTTGTTGAATAATACAATTTCATTATGAGGTAAGTACTTAATAGTAATATTTTTTGGGGCATTTTTGCTTACTTACATGTTTTATGTATTAATATTTTATAATATCAGTATCTTTATAAATTAAAACACGAAATTAGTTATATGCACATAAGTGCCTTTAAAGACTCAATCCTCAGAAACACGTGAAGTATCAAATTGATATTAATAAAGATTAAAGTCTATGGTTCCCCCGAACTGTAAAAATCAAGCTTCTAAGTTTTTACATCACCATAATAAATTATCGCAGTAAATTAAAGCTTTAAAGGTAGAATTTAACAAGATTTACAAGATGTAAAATTTCACCACATAAGTAAACAAAAAGAGTAAGTATAAAAATGGCGTCTCGAGCTTGATTCCAAAACTATTATAATATAAAATGGAGATTGTAACTAACAAACAAGTAGACAAAATATGATCATTTGCGCAAATTTATATACGCGCCAATATACCGAAAGGAGCTAAATGTATTGATTTTAAATAAAACTAATATAATAGTATTGTAGTATTGTACTAGCGGATCCTCGCGGTTTTACACGCGTGGTACCTGTTCCCGTGGGAATATCGGGATAAAATATAGCCTATGTTAATCAGGGATAGTGTAGCATCCTAAAAGAATTTTTGAAATCAGTCCAGTAGTTTTTGAGTTTATTATAAATAAATATAAATTAAGGAAAATTATTGAAATATAATAATAAATGATTGTGATTAAATAAATAAGATGAAATATAAATAAATACTAAAATGAAACGTTGTTTTGAAAAAAACACAACGTTACAATACCCCCCTTCCCATAAATGAGTAGTAGTAGTCCAAATCATCTCGGTGGGACCTCCAAACTGTCAAGACTATTTCCCGGCCCGGCTAAGGAACGGGGAACAGAGTGAGCAGGTTATACATGAAGATAAAATAAAACTGAGTTTAAGAACAAGCGTATATTAAAAAATAGAAAAACATTTACAGGAAGATGTATGTACTTAAATATAAACCTAAAATTTGTTAAAAACAATTATATACGTGGGGGTGGTTATTAGCTTAATCTTTTGCTCTCTTAAAATGAAAATTACTTATAGATTATTACTTCAAATCGTTAAAAACTATTTATACTAAATCGTAGTTTATGGAAATACAATGATCGCTGCCCGAAGTCGCGTCGGTCGTAGGGAACGGTGGAAAATAGAGATAGCCGCCCGAAGTCGCGTCTCCTCGCTACATAAGTAATAAAACAGGAACGCCCTTACTTGTTTAAAGTCAGGTCCTAAGGATCAGGACCGGTACTTAGAACTTCGCAGACTGTTTTCAGACTCAGCTTAGGAAATGAGGCAACTTGTTTTATAGATATCGATCTATTATAAATGAAAATATGGATCTCGATAAACGAGTTTGTGGGTTGGTTGGTTGGTTGGTTGGTTGGTTGGTCCCTCCTCTTCCCTCCTGAAAAGTACGGGGAAAAAGAAGGCGTTAGTTAAAGTAACTACTTAAGTAAAAATATCTTGAATATGCATAGGTACTACGTATTTCATAATAATATACGTAACTACCTAAGAGATTAATTAAAAGAAAGAAAATAATACGTACCCTTTAATTTATCGATATTCTTTTAATTAAAATGAAAGTTCCTCCAAGATATCTCCAAGTCCAAGTAACTTAACGTGTATGAAGATGAAGCTAAAAGATATCAAACCTATGTAAATTTTGTGAAAACTTCAATAATGATAGTATTTATACTTTTTAAATACTTACCAATAAAATGATTGAGATATTTAAAAATGAAAGACAAAATTTTCAATTCTAAATTGCAAAGCAAAATCTGGCTTCGTCCCGTAAAAAGTGAAAAATCTTTTCAAAGCGCGGCACGAAAACGCGGGAAAACGACGAAGAAACCCCATCGTCAGAAAAAAAGAAATGAGTAAAAAGGATGAATGATAATAAGAGTGTGTGTGAAAAGGATAGGTAGAATACTTGAATATTTTTAAATGAGGTCGGACATGATTTAAAACTTATTTCAAATATTACATAGATACCAAGGAGTTTTATACAATGAGGTTGATAGTTTGAAAAAATAGTATGGATGAAATGAGGTCGCATGTACGAAATAAATATAAATTAAGGAAAATTATTGAAATATAATAATAAATGAATGTGATTAAATAAATAAGATGCAATATAAATAAATATTAAAATGAAACGTTGTTTTGAAAAAAACACAACGTTACATTATTCATTACATACATACATACACATCTTTCCTCTTTATCACTACATAGTATAAAGCAAAGTCGCTTCCCGCTGTCTGTCCCTATGTATGCTTAGATCTTTAAAACTACGCAACGGATTTTGATTCGGTTTTTTTAATAGATAGAGTGATTCAAGAGGAAGGTAAAATAACCTTCAATATATAGTAGAGAAATACTGTAATTTTTAAGGTTTCTAATGTGATGTCGTAAATAATTACATTTTTTCCGCTTACATTGCAAACGCAGGCTGAACCCTACGAGATTTATCAATATAAGGTAAAAAGTATTTGTACACCTTGAAAATGTCTACAGAAAACTCCGCGGTGGTTTATGTTTATCTCTTATGGATAACCCACAATAGCATAAGTCGTGTAGTCCACGCGGGCGAAGCCGCGGGCGGGAAGCTAGTAATATTATATAGTATAGAAGTATAGAAAACGGTAACATGATGATCCAACAACCACCACCACTTTTTTTTTGATTGAGGAAACACTGCAATTTTAATCAAAATCTGTTCAGCAGTGGTTTAAAAAAAAGATATTATAATGGGCAAACACACTAAGAAATCTTAAAATTTAGAGTATCAATTACATTATTGTCACTTGTGCAATTTAAAAAAGTTGCAATTGCATTTGTTGCAATTTATACATCAAAATTTATATTGTGATGTTATTTAAATAAACAATAATATAAAATAAATAATAAAAAAAAATAAAAAAAAAATCTACCATCAGAAGTCTCGAACCCTAACTCATTGATATCTAAGCCGAGCACGTAGACCGCTGGGCTACTTTATCATTTTCAGCTGGGTCGAAATATTCTACTACAAGAAACTCAGAAATAAGGTATGCATGTGTGAGTGATTAGTAAAATTGGGAGACAGAAACACTCTCTCGAGATATTTGGATGATTTATGTACTACAAAAAGATAAATGTTGGTTTCGAAAATTCAATATTTATTTATAGAATGCGCTAATAGTATTTTGAGTTAAAAAGATACAAAGAACAATTAACAAATAAATAAAAACTACTAAATAGCGAAAGTAGCGCCATCTAACGACCGTTCAGCTTTTTGTAACTTAATCGTTCCACCTTAATTGGCGGAAATCCATATCTTAGTAGAAAACGAAAAATATGTAGCATAATTCCGCAAGAAAAACTTACATGCAAGCAGGGGCGTGCATTCCATATAGGCAATTAGGCAGTGCCTACCTTATTCAAAACCTAAATAAATATACAATAAAAGGTTAAACTTATTTTATTTTAGTTTAAACTTCTATTCAACACTCACCGACTAAGATTTTCCTTACGCTAAATACTGAATACCTACCGGTAGGCAGTCTCGAAATTGCCTACTCGAAACAAGCAGCGTTTCATACAAGAATACAACTTATTTAGAAAAAGTATTGCTCAAGTATAAACCGCCCACGCCAAGAAGGGCGCTATTTGTACGTGTAACGTTCTATCTTAAACTTCCGGAATATATCAGTATAAAGTAAGCGAGCCTACCTGACGAATGAATTTGGTCGCGAATTATTTTGTTATGGAGTTATTTTAAAACTATCATATTTCCTAAGATATTCATTAAAATTAAATGATGTAAAGGACAATTTTGTTTAAAATTTAATACTTGTGATGATTAACGTATTTATTTAGATAAGGATTAATATCATGTTTATGAAAACAGCTTCTCAAATAATACATTAGTTTAGAACAAATTTTATTATCTTAAAATGGTTATAGTGAGTTAACCATTAAAACTTAGACATTATGCTGTCGCGGACTTTTTTTAGAACTTTTGATGGGGAACAATTTCGTCATACATAATTTTTACTCGTCAGCATTTTAATATTCCTACTAAATATTACGAACCTTATCATTTATGACTAGCGGCCGCTCTCGGTTTCTAGTGCCGCGTGGTTGGCGTTACCGTGCGAATCTCAGGATAATTATAAATATTTGCATACAATGTGGTTTTCTGATGTATAAGATACATTGCTGTAAAGTTTCATCTTAATTCAGTAGTTTTTGAGTGAAAGAGTAACAAACATTCATCTATCCAAATATCCTCACAAACTTTCAAACTTATAATATTCGGTAGCAGGATAGGATAATTGCAAAGTTACTAGTTAGATCTACAGTGCCTACTACGCTGGAAAACCAATGCATGCCCCTCCATGCAAGATGCACCGCCCGCCCGCCCGCAAATAAATGCAGATGCAACACAGTGACACACCTTGCACCTTCACCGACTACTCTACACCGAGTCTCGGTGCTGGTATTGCACGGTCTAACAACTCCTGAGGATGCTCCGTGTGTGGGCGAAACAAGTGTAAAGTAATCGGTGAAGGTGCAAGGTGTGTCACTGTGTCGCATCTGCATTTATTTGCGGGCGGGCGAGCGGTGCATCTTGCATGAAAGTTTTTCTTGCGGAATTATGCTACATATTTTTCGTTTTCTACTAATATCGGAGAACATCACATACCTTTTGATCTGCCGTATGATTCTGTAACAAAATCCGCGGTCACTTCGACAACGAACTCACTCAAGACGTGCAAGTAACAATTGACTTTAACATTGTGCAGTGGAGCCGAATTCGTTTGCAAGCTAGAAGTGAGTTCGGTGTCGGATTTTGTTACAGAATCGCACGGCTGATCGAGATAAATAAGTACTAAAGATATGAAAATTGAAAACCAAAGACGGTTATTTTTAAACAGTATCTAATTTTTTTTTATTTCGACTCAGAATCGGTAAGTAAACAACATTCTCCTAGAAACTCGGCTCGAAATATGTAATTATTTTTTCGGTGTTTCATACAAATCAAACTGATCACGTGACCGATGTATGGGAAGTCCAAAAATTATTCTCGTAAATCGACCCACGTTTCTAGGAGAAAACTTTGTCCTAGAAACGTGGGTCGATTTACTTACCGATTCTGAAGCGAACTTAAAATGTTACATACTATTTAAAAATAGCCGTGTATAGAAAATAACACCCAGGTACAGAACAAACACAAATGGTTGGAGGCGAGTGGTGATTGAAACCACTCCTGTCACAGCATTCATTATAAGTATCACTGGAGTTATTCGTCCCCATCGGATAATAGTAAATGTTTAAGTGCATCGAGTATTATAAGAAACACACTGAAAGAGGTAAAGACACAGACCTATATCGAGATAGACGAAAAGAACGCTTCAAACTGTGTGAGAACGTAGCGTGTCGAAGTTATCGTACGTACGACACGAGCGAGTTTTGTGATGGGAAATGTTATCGACGAGCTCTTGCAGAAAAGCACTGCACAACAAATCATTTACGTTTCTGACTGACGCGTGTGTTCATGGCAATGGTCTCAAGCGGACTGAATTACGTCGGAAAACTTTGACGGATAAAGAATAAAAAAACAAGGTATATTTATCCATAAAATCTTACCGGATTCACCAACTCAGCACTCAAACCCAAATACTGATGAAGCGCCGTGAATGTGACACGCTGTAGTCGGACCATAATAATCTACGGCAAAAAACAAGAGCATTGATATGTAGAAAAAAGGGGTTTTGTGAAATAATTAACTTTTTATAATATGTACATAGTGTTTTGCACTTGAAGTCACGGTAAAAGATGATTATCTGATATATTTTATTATCCGTTTATATACACGTGTCTATAATTATATACAGAAATGGGTTAGAAGAATCACGTATTTAAAAGTGAAAGCCTCGAAAACAGGCAAGTTGCGATCACAAAGTTTCAAAATCGTACAAAGCTTCAGTCGCACAAAACTTATTTCTTATTATAAAAGAACTTTTACTAATTTCAGTGCACACTGTTAATTACCGAAATGTGTACAGTTTATGGGTTTTTTAAGGGTTTGTTGGTTCACCGACGACGTTTCGGCACCTTTAGGTTCACAAATTGGGAGGACAATTTGTGATCTGCTCGTAGAATTATTAGTTCTTTCTTTTGTTAATAATAAATAATTGAAACAACAAACAAATCAAAATATTAAACCAATAATTGTTGTCAAAGTAAAAATTATTAACATTTAATTAGTAAATGTCTAACCGTATCCGAACGAAACAATAAATTAACTTTTCGAGGGTAGACTTTTACAGCTCTTCTGTTGAATACTATTTTATTAAAATTAATAGTAGTAGTCGTGTTTAAAAAAAATCTTGAAACAAAAGCTTGAAGTAATAGTTTATGAATAATAGTAGAAACTTACCTGTATAACCCGCACGAATATATCGGGATATTCCTTAAATACTTCTTGGAACGCTCTCATTGGTAGCTTAATTACTTGTGAATCTTCTAGAGCTTTCGCGTTCACTGTTTTATATGGTTGGGAGTGACCCTGGAAACACAAGCACTTATTACTGATTTTTTTTTTATATTGTGCAGCCGGGCCGCTCTAGGTGGGCCCCGGTTAGCCCCCGGCCCCCACGAAGTGGATAGACGTCCGTCCCAAGCGAGTAATCAGTCATTTCGAATCGCCACATCGGGCCCACAGGGGCTGGGGGAATTGCGACAACAGAGGGATGACCTAGTGCGTCTATCCACTCCGGGGTGGATAGATTACATGAGTAAATCTAAAACCCAGAATAAAAAAAACATCTTTACTAATATTATAAAGAGGAAAGATTTGATTGTTTGTCTGTTTGTTTGCTCCGAAACTACTGAACGGATTCGGATGAAATTTGGTACACAGATAGTAGATAGCCTGGTTATAAATATAGGATACTTTTTATCCCGATATTCCCACGGAAACGGGTGAAATGTAATTTAAATGTACCGTCAAAACGTCAGTGAAGCTGAGCAGGGAGGTGACGCTTTCCCCAGCGCGCACTATCTTCAGAGACAAACTAGTGCCGTCTTGATTCGTGATGTACACGTTGACACGCCCATTTTGCACTACGTAGACGTTTTCGTCGGTGTCGCCTGTAAATAATATGACGATAATTATGTTTAAAAACTTGTATTCACATCACTGTTTTAAATAATAGACAAAAACCATAATTTGCATCTGACTTTTCTCTGATTTCTGATAGAAGCAAGATATTTTCTAGCATAAAATTATATTTGTCAATAACAAAATAAAAAATCAATATAGCAAACCTATTGTTTTTTACATCAACATGTTAATTCGCGAAGACCGAAATGTTAGTAGGTTTTTTACATTGTCATTGACAAAGTTGTTAGTCTTAAAAATCGGAAAATTCCTAAATATGCGAGTGTGAGAGTAATATACGAGTAAGCATTATTTTTATGAGTTCATTATTTTTACTTTTCTAAACTATGTTTTGCAGAATGTCCAACTCATGTAAAATATTGTGAAGGTCAGCCTACGGCGGGAGACCTTGGAACGAGAAGAACTTCCAAGAAACTTAAGTTATTTTTCTGTTTCATTTTGTCAAATCAGAAAAGATATAACTGATGCCAAGTAGCAAGTTCAAAGCGTCCAACAGTCTAACTATAAAAAGACACAACTTACGGACTTTTAACAGGAAGGAACCAGCAGGCAAGTTTTAGGATTTCCGTGTGCTCGCACAGCATGAGAAACTTTGGCTTCTCGAAGTGGCCGAATGGCTGGTGGAACCCGGTCGTCACTTGTCAGGTGTTTCTCCAAGTACTCCGCTGGAAGTTTATCCATACAAACATATAACTCACCGACTTTAAACAGAAAGGAACCAGCAGGCAGGTTGAGGATCTCAGTGTGCTTGCATAGCATGAGGAACACCGGCTTCTCAAAGTGTCCGAATACCCTGATGCTGTGCAGCATGTATAGAGCGTCTGGTGGGACCCGGTCATCGCTTGTCAAGTCTTCTTCTAAGTACTCCGCTGGAGGTTCTAGTACCTGATGAATTTGAATTCGATGATGAAACTTGGAAGTAAACACACATGATAATATTTTATAATGTTTGGTTTCTTAAACTAAATCATCATACCAAGAAACTCACCGGATATAAAGATTTTGAATTATTAATTTTGGTATTGTTACAATCAAAATACCAAACTAAAAAACTTTGAAACAACTAAAATCTTACAATCTGTGTGTGTGATTATATTTTTATTTTTATTATTTTAATAAACTTATTCATTATCCTGCGACATGTACAAGGTCACATTCTTGGCTATTGATTTTACATAAATGAAACCAGCTATCATAAATCAAAATACATTTTACAATCAAAGTATCTATGCAAATGTTTGACCATATAAATCACTATTTATCACGAGGTTTAAGACTAGTTTATAAATAACGAAAACAGGTTCCTTCAAAAGAAGGCGATATGTAAACAAAAAACGGTGACGGTCGGTTGACTCTTGCGCATAAATAGAAAAAAAAATACAATTAAATAGATTATTGTGCAAGAACCGACCTTGAGTTGCTCAGGCGCAGATTCCTTTTTCAACTGCAGCAGTTTTCTGGCGAATCTCATGACAGCCCGCCTTTTCCTGCCTTGTCCCGAGTTGGAGATAGATTTGACTTTTCGAAGCATTCTTCGGCCATAGAATAGCATTTTGTCTCTTTTTCTGAACCTTTTTGCTGGTTCGCTGGCCGCACCAGTTACTATGCCACCTGCCATTTCTGAGAAGAGGGCATAGTGATGATATAGATACGCGCATTGCGACTATATACTGATAATTTAATATGTATAACAAAAAATATTAAAAAAAAAACGCTAATCAGTGAAATCTGTGTGATATGTGACAATGGACAGCCAGAAAATTAAAATTGATGAGAAAAGAAGTATGACAGTATCACAAGCCACAAATGAATTTGTTCATTAAATAATAAGTTAATCATCATTAGGTTTAAGCAAATTAAACAAAGGAAGGCATTACATGGATGATTATCATAGTACATAATAATATGTTATCTAGTTTGACAGATGCGCTGGCGCACGTATATTATACAGTAGCATGTTTTAGGGCAGTCCCAGACAGTGCAAACAAAAAATGGGCCCCCATGACTTACGGCGGCGAGAGGGAAAGAAAAAAAAAAAAAGACAGTGCAAACAAATAGACCACGCGCTTGTAGGGAAATCAATTGCTATGTTTAGGCAGTAAACCCTCATTTATAGACTTCTTGATCTTGACACGTCGAAAATGTCGAAATGTAATTTGCTAATCATAAAGTCAAAATTTAAACGAGCTAATCAAAATTAGCCGACCCCTGACCCCGCTAACTTTTAACAATTTTGTTTTGGTTTCGAAGTTCATCCATTCTGCAGGAATAAGTGGTCAATTTTCTAATTGAGACTGCTCACCAGTCATCAGTTTAATGAGTTACCTCACCTTTTGACTTCCATCTTCTATAATAGTAGAAAAATACGACTAGCAAAGACACCAGCAAGCACCCGCAAAACGACCATAGCAACTGCAAACAAAAGAGAGACGATTATTCATATTTATTAGGTCACTTCCGGTCGAACAGCTGTTGTTATGACAAATAATCGGTCATTGACACCGCCTACGCAAATTGATCTTTTTAAGTCCGTCACTCGGCACTTTTAGACGAATTAAATGCGTTTATCTGACTATGTATACTTATTAAGTATTTTTGTCGATTGTGTGTATTACAATGTACATACAAACAAACAAACAAACAAAATAAACTTTATTGCATACGATACAAAAACAGACATATACAGAGAGAATGACGAAAATGAACAACACACAATAGGCGGCCTTATTGCTAAATAGCAATCTCTTTCAGGCAATGTATTGACCTTATACGAAACTTTATTTGCAAAATCGGTATAAAATAAAGGATTAAATTAATATATATTTATTTTCAATAATAAATAAGTTTAATAATTTATATGACTTCCAAAAGCATGTATAAAATTATGAATATAGTGGCCGCCCGCGTTATTCCAGTTTTTACGTTTTTTTTCACACAAATGTTCTCTATCTACTAGGCTCGCATATACTAGAAAAGAACGCCTTGAGTAACATTTTTCACATTCCTAATCCAAACGGCTAAGGAAGGTAATGTTATGTCAGCGAGCTAGCATTAGCCCTTTCAGCCATAAGATTTTTAATTTTTAGAGAAACGCATTTACGCTTCCCTAGCCCTTGGGTGTAGAGGGGATATGCTAAATGAACTCGCCAGGAGTATGTGACCTTAGAGACCACCTACTCCATCCTAGGCCTATAACCCCTGACCGAGCCTACACTCAGTTCACTAAGCGTATACGCCCGGAAGTGGTCGCTATCCATTTGTATGTCTTCATATCACAGAAATGAGGGAATGAAGGGGCTGGAGGACACACACCTCTCATCCCACCTCATCACAGAGCCCTAAGGGTCGATGGGAGAAGCCGTAAGACGCCCAAATCTGGGTATTGGTTATCGTAGCCTTGGCGGCTGATATGGCGGTATAATATTATAAAAGCCGAAATGTTAGACTTCCTCAACGTTTACACAAATCTACTATTTGTTCACGTGCGAAGGATAATGTTGCACTTTTTTTATATTTATTTGACCTCACTAAGACCTACAAGCAAGGATGCTGCAATATCAAGATATAGCTTAAATAATAAAATCGTTGAAAAGTGGAAGTATAAAGTTGCTATTACATATTTTTTTAAAGTTTAGTTAGTTTTCAAAAAATGTAAAAAAGTGCTCCTATAAATTTAAAATATTTATTACAATGAACGTAGGTACATCATGTATATGTCATTAATTTGTCCTATCTGGTTCGTGTATCAATCTGTTTACAGAAAAGTTGGCTATTTATTAGACAAAAAAAACAAGATAACATCACCATGATTATGTTTCGACCGACATTCGTGACAATTGATTTAATAACATGCTATCGTTTTATAGTACCTACACAAAGTGACAGAGTTGTTTCCTCTACAATACTGTTTTTTTTTTGTTTTAACTTATGTTAGCCACGTATAGAGTTACTAGCTGCCGCCCGCGGTTTCACCCGCGTGATTTCCATTCCCATGGGAATATCGGGATAAAAGTAGCCTTTTATTTTAATCCAGGCTATCTAATATCAGAGTGCCAAATTTAAACCAAATCCGTTCAGTAGTTTTTGCGTGAAAGAGTAACAGAGATCTTAACATCTAAACATGCACATAAACTATGTACTTACAGAAAACATATTCATTCATATTTGCATCGTGTGGGGATCGAACCCGCGACCTTGTACAAAGAAGGCAGATATCCCAACCGTTTTATTTATACTAGAAGAAATCCTTTTATGCATCCCTCACACAAGGTGCAGGGGCGCGGGCGATTGGAAATATTGGACTCTCCAGCACACGGCTTTATTTATAGACTATGTACTACATCCCGCGCCCCTCCCGTGCATCCACCCACAGTACAAGCTCAGTAGAGGACTACAGGCTTGGAAGAGGGTATCTATCCCCCTTCTTCAAACAATTATCGTTACTACAGTTACATCATGAATAAAGAAACAGTAGGTACTAAAGCGCAAAAGCTTGATTATTGTTACTTACAGTTTTGTTCTTTTTGTTTGTGTTTTTATTATCAATACGTCATACACAATTATAGATAAAAATACGTACAAAGTTCATTTGAACCATTCATCCATTCAACTGCATGATATGTTATCAGACTAAATATCAGACAAAAAGTAACTAATTTATTTGTAATAGATTTATTAATTAGGAATCTCCAGGTTTACGATCACTTTGTAGAATTTCACGTGTATTAAAATATATCAATTTTACACATTAGATGGTGGTTTTGGTGTAAGTTTTGTTTTATGTTCATAGAACTTTGAAGCAATTTTGAAAATACCTTACTTACATGAATTTAATATTTATCACATAAAAATAGCATTGTAAAATGCAAAATTAAAAAGTAATAATTTGATGGCTGCTTTATCTTAATCGATAGTCAAACATCTGTAAAGATGTTTCTTTCGAATGCGAGGATATTTCTCTCATTGATGAAGCGACGGTGGCCAACACCGTAGAACGGTGAATATACTAGAAAAATTCGACGTATCCTCATAGGTCTCTGTGGCATAATTGGTTAGTGCATTGGGCCGGACTCCCAAGGATGCGGGTTCGAATCCCGTCAGGGCGACATGAGACTAGTTGCTTTTTCTAGTATATTTTCTTGTTTAATATTTATTACATGAATCCTTTTTTTTTTCAAATTAACAAAAAATATATTAAAAGTAATATATAAGTACTGGTTCAATTAAGCTAAATAATTTATATATTTGGAATATCTAAGTCCTAGCAAAATGTGTCTAAAAAGATTTAATAATTTCTTTTTCTTACATAGAATAAGTAGACAAACAGCACTTTTTACTGTCTATAAAATTGAAAATAAGTTACTTTTTGGGAAAAATACACCTAATGCTAAACAAGAAAATATACTATAAAAAAGCAACTAGTCTCATGCTTATAATTGGTTAGTGCATTGGGCCGGATACCCACGGATGCCGGTTCGAATCCCGTCAGGGCGACATGAGACTAGTTGCTTTTTTCTAGTATATTTTCTTGTTTAATATTTATCACACAAAAATAGCATTGTAAAACGCAAAATAAAAAAATTATAATACCTAATGCTCTTAAAAAAACAAGACATAAAACTACATACCGATTTTATAATAAAGGAAGATTCAATCATCTGAACACACTCAAACCACATGGTAGTTAAAATTTACTAAAATACTTAACAAAGAACACAGTTCACACTGTTTACAAATAGAAACACAGACACTGGAAAACCATCCTAAAGACAAACTAGTTAAAACACAAAATAACGTACCACTTCGTTCAAAGCTATCATGTCCACGCGAAGTTTGCAAAATATTGTAATACCAGGCTAGTTCGGCAAAGGTCCTTGTGCGACTGCGAACGTAACTTTTATGCTGTCGCAAGCGCACGGAAATTACGCAAAACGTAACGTTTGCACATAAGGCCTATGATTCGGACCAGCGATCTTGTCGAATCTAAATTGGACGTTGTCAACAATACAGCTTTAACAACGCGGAGGCGTGCCTGATCAAGTGAACTACATTGGGTGAATAAGAGCCTCTACACAACTTTGCACTTGGACAAAGGACAGATAGATTTGGTTGGTGGTAGGACTTATTGTAAGTCCACCTGGCTAGCTACCACCGTCTTATCTAAGTCTGACGCCATAACAACAATGTTTTCAGCATTGTTGTGTTCCGGCAGTTAGAGATAAGACAGCCAGTTCCTCAGTGGTTGAGGATTCCGGGAGAGGTTCGCTTCTATTTTCAGCCTTATCAATACTGATGAAGGCTACGAGTCTCCCCGTCGTACATAAAAAAAGATACGGACTGGGGTAGAGATCATCAGCTATGTACGAAGCCGAGGGCCTACTCTTTAAGTCCATTTGCGAAGTTTCCGGTTACTTCCGGATCGCTCTTAAGACTTAAAATTAAGAGCAAAACTTTGCTTGCGCTCGATGAGCAGCAGTGTAAGGCATTAATAATGCGACTTAGAATTAAAACAATAAGTTAATGATTATAACAATGTCTTGAGAACGATCCGAAAGTAGTAACCCGAAACTTAGAGAGAGAGTACTTAGGCCCTTAGGCCTTCTGAGCTTAGCGAGGAAGCCGTAGTCGAGTCGAGCGAAAGCGAGGATGCGTAGAGAACCGTAGAGAATCTGTGAAAGGCGAGAGGTTTTCTATCGGACGAGGTAGCTGAGCAAGCCTTGCAAATAATAAGAAAAAGTGGAGAGCAGGGATGCGTGTCAAGTCATTCACCGTCAACTGGTAGTGCAGCGTACGGTATCGAACAGAAATAAGCTCGAGACGAGACTCTTGCACGCAATTTTTTGCTACATTTGTTTCTGTTTGGCCTCCTTAAGCCAGTTTTACACTAGAATTGTACTGACAGACGGAGACCGGCAATAATCCAATGGAAGACTTCGAAGAGATATTTGCACACTGCTCAGTACACGCCATCTTCGTGCATCATGCCTCAAGTGCGGAGGAACTTACATATCCCTACGGAATCGCAGTTTCAAGCGATCCTATACGCTTTATCTAATTTAAAGCCGACACTTAACTTTGGATTTCATATTAAAGCTAGTCAAATTGTCGTATGCGCTTTTTTGCTGGGAGTTTTCTCGGCACATATTTACTATAGTTGAGTCTGAATTTAGGGGAATGGGTGTGACGGAGGTAAAGGAGGGTTGAAAAAAAGTATGCATTGTCGCGTAAAATGTTTTGGTGGGGAGGATGTGGGGGCAAGCCCCTCCCTCCCCCTCGCCCCCATTTCCCTAAATTCAGAGTCAACTAAAGTAAATTAGAACTGTTTTCTCCACAATAGGAAAAGTTTGGCCTTTATAGTGCCTGGTGTTGAGGCTGCAGGTGGAATCGCACTTCTCTTGGAATCATTAAACTCTAAAACACTGAGAAACTGGCTATAGCATTACATACCTATCTAACTGTAGAAACAACAATGCAGAAAACATTGTTGTTATGGCGGTAGACTACTAGATAGTGGTAGCTAGCCAAGCCAAGTTAGAACTAGTTCTACTATCAGCCAAGTACATTATGAACCACACCCTAAGTCGAACCCAGGAACTCTGGATCTGATATATGTGGCGTGATCTGATGATTTGGTATGACTAGACCACAAAGACTTTTATCTTCTCTTACTTGAGCCACATTTTAGAAAAGAAATCTCTGGGTCTACTACCGGTGGTGTTACACCAAAACCACAGAGGCGGTTAAAATTCCTCCCTTATGCCAACAAGATCAAAGAAATATGGGACAAGTACTATTTAAGAACATATTTCGTCGCCTTAGTGGTAAAAACGATTATCTGCACTTTTTTTTTTGCAAAATTTTGTTATAATAAATTCTCAAATTATTGTCAAGATGGCAAGGTAATATACACCTTAACACATAGTTAAGGTGTATATTACCTTGCCATCCTTAACACATTGTTAAGGTGTATATTACCTTGCCATCTTGACAATAATTTGAGAATTTATTATAACAAAATTTAGCAAAAAAAAAAGTGCAGATAATCGGTTTTACCACTAAGGCGACGATTTATCTATTAGTCGAAATCCTGATACTGAAAGATGATTAGAATAATGTCTTATGTAGCTCATCAATATGTTTTGATTAACAATGTAAGAAGTGAATTGACCAAAAATAATTTTAATGCTATTTACTGGGTAAGTATTAAGTTTGTAAAATGTGTAAATTTTATTAATAAAAAAATTACTTTGTTATAGCCATTATTATATCTAAGATTTTATATTTTGTGTGAAATACTATATTTTATCCCAAACACAGTACAAAAACACTTGGGGTTAAGATTGGCATTTACAGTACAATGTCAGATAAAAATATTAAATATTCTAATCAAGTAACAAGATGCCTGAAGTCTCAGTAAGTACTTATTTTAAAAAAAAAACAAAGCAGACATCACTAACTTCAACTGAAATAATTAGTTTAAAATATTAAACATACTAAGTACATGTCCATCATTAAATGATCAAATTTTGATATGTTAATCATTCAGATAATAAGTTAGTGAAATTATGAATCTCAAATTGATGAATATTGATAACAATAACATATTGTTTGAAGATTTGGATTGTTGAATGATAATAAAAAGTTTATAAGACACAATAGATATTCAACTGTTCTCTAGACACTGGTGTCCGGTTTGGGTTTGATGAATATCTAATTGGTTATCTACTCATAAATAGTTGAATATTATAGGATAATTATGTTATAAATATAGGTTTTAGATTTTTACAGTATGCACTAAAAGAGCAAATAAATTAAATTGAATCAAAAAAAATTACCAACCTGCATCGTCTTATTGCTGAAATCTTATTATTTTTGTGAGATAATCTCAAAGATCACTATCTAATTTCATTCACTAATCATACAGAGAGATCGGTAATGTGGTCACAAATTGGGCATTGAATTCAAGGATATTCATTCTAATAATAAAATCACTTCATAGGCAGATAACAGCCAATATTAGGCCACCGTCGAAATTAATTATTTACAAAACTAAAACATCTCGACATTTGAATGGTTATTTTCATAATATACCAAAAACTGAGAAATACAAAAAATCGATACGCACCTGATTATCTTGAAAACTGTTAGACCATTCTGAAGTCCACGTTTTGACTGCAAACACATCCGATTTCTCATTTATATTGTTTAATAGACCTACCACATCCATGTTATTTTATATCGAAGCTATATTCAAAATCCTTTGTTTTTAAGTTTTTCGATTAACATTCCTCAACAATACCGAGCACGAAAATAGGAAATCAGCTGTGCTGTTTGACATTGACATTTAACTTGACAGTTTACTTCACAAGGTTTACTTTTTTTTAGGTGACTTTTTTTTTGTATGGTGTAAAAACCACACACTGTATAAACTTGACTCACTGGACTGACATAACAGAATAGATTAAACGACTGTAGAAATTATAGTCCGGCATGATATTATTATATGGACATTGGCGAAATCCAAAAGGGCACCGCCACTACATAAAAAGAAGAAGAAGATATTATTATAATAGTATCATGCCGGATATTATTTTATTAGTCCGGTATGTACGGTAGCCCAAAAAAACCGACACGACACCTTTTTGCAAATATTTTCCTTTCACTGGAATCTCGAATTGCTAATTAAATTAAATAACATACCTGCTTTTTTATTTTAAAAGAGCTTTCTTACATGTTTTTACGTACATACATGTACATGCATGCGTAAGTAAGGGCCAGAATTTAAAATATTATACAACCTTTTCATTTATTATTTTACAATAAACACGTATCAAATGTCATCGCCATTCTCAAATAAAAATAGTCTTGAACTTACTTATTCATTTTCCAAAAAATTAGAGCGTATATAGTAGAACCTGGGGGCTAATTGTCTAATTTAAAAATCTATCGCAATCCCTTTCAATTCGTAATTTGAAAGTTATTTACAGACTTCAGGCCGTTATTATTTGACATTTGATAGGGATTGTGATTGGGGCGCGTTTTAATAGGTATTGAATGAACGAAATTGTACTGTCTAAGCATAGTGACACACGAAAATATCTTACAAAAGTATGGAGAAGTGTCAAATGAAGTGTCATTTAAAACATCATTCGTTCCGAAAGGGATTGCGACTATAAGTTACTTACACAATTCTATAAATCACTATCACAATCACAATACCTTTGAAGGGATTGTGTTGTGATAGATAGATAGATTTAGAATATTAGACAATTAGGGGCTGATTTCTTTCTTAGTTCGAAAATAAACATTATCTAGAATATCATAATAAATTTTGAAGACTTTGAAGTAATTTGATTAAGAATAACATTAATTAACAAATAAAAGAAATTTTGTCACAGAAATTCATTATCACCATTTCACCATTGCTTGCAGTGCAGAACCGTCAAAGTCATATTTCTAAATTTTTCTAGCGTACGCGTATATTATACCGCGACTGCGACTTTACCAACTTTACCTTGTGTGTGGGGACGCCCCGGTGACTTTTATGGAGCTGGCCGGGCGTCGAATCTAATAGTTTCGAGATTGAGATCCAATTAGTCATCAAATGACCCCGCTAAATGTACCTCACCAAGACAAGAACACTCAATCAAAACACCCCAGCTCGGGTATATTTAGGATAGGAGCACCATACCATTTTAAAATAACACGGCATATTTTAAGAATAAAAGAAAATAAAACGCATTGTGTCTTTGTGTATGAAGTCTGTGGTGAGTGAGTGAGTCCGAGGTCCGAGGCATCTGTGCTTGCTGTGTCTAGTCTGTGGTAGGTAACGAAGTAACTATTATGGCCCCAGGTTGGTCGACCCTAGTCGGCGACCATGACCAATACATATCGTGACCATGAACAATTTAAAAACGAAATCTGGAAACCGTCTTATAACGTCTACAATAAATGGGGTGGTGTTGGGCGATCAGGCTATACGGAAAAGAAAGGGTTGTTGCATAGATTTTAACCCTACCAAAAGTATGCACGAAAAAATTAGTTTATTATCTTTGTACCAACCATCACCTGCAGCTGAAGCAGAAACCGAAGAAGAAATTGTATTTGTATAAATTGTCGTTTCATTTACATTAAATGTACGGTAGTTTTGTTGGCAACACTGAATATATATATAACCTCTTTTCTCTCTATCTTATCTGTGGGTGGATTGGTGGAAAAAAAGTGAAAAAAGGTGAGGTGTGGAAGAAAGTGAGGAAAAGTTGCGTTTCGTTTTGCTTTCGACATTCGTTATTTACCTATTTTCTTCTCTGAAACAATTGGAATACTAATTACAAACGAAGGTAATGTATGGCTTGTTCTTTTCCTAGATTTCTGTAATCTCGACCTATTCAGAATTCTGGATAGGTTTGCTCAAGATGGCGTCATGCCAATCGATGATTAAAATTTTAATTCTTTCAGATGTCTTCTCGCTATCGAGAATGGGATCTTTCTTGCAAAGTATATGTGGGAAATCTTGGAACCAACGCATCAAAATATGAAATTGAGAAAATTTTCTCCAAGTACGGTAACATCAGAAACGTGTGGGTGGCACGAAATCCGCCTGGCTTCGCTTTCGTAGAGTTTGAAGACCCCCGCGATGCTGAAGATGCAGTTCGAGGACTGGATGGAACGTAAGTCTTATTATTACTCTCTTTTAAATTCTACATTAATCACTCTTGTAATGTTTGCAAACTGTGTAATATTAAAATTATGCACCTCTAAATGAGCTCTCATGTCTCGCTTACATTAAGCCGCCCGCCATTTTGATTACAATCTTGACCCCTTTCTCTGGTATGATAAAAATACCACACGATAGAAAGGCACCCAACAATACGCATAAAATTATACTCTAATAAAAGATAAAGCTGTTTTATACACTGCAAGCCAATTACTTATTAAATTATTGTTAGCACAATTAATTCCTCCAATAAATAAATAATTGCATCAATTATCTAGCCCATGTTAAGTTTCATGAAAACCTTGTGTTATGAATACTAGATAACGGATAAACATACTATATATTTATAACTATATATATATATATATATTTACATCACAATACTGACCCTACGTCCTTTCATTTCGCATTATTGTAACGTCCACTACTTCTAGTTAATTATTTTAAACTATGACTGCGTATATTGGTGCATTTAACAATTTCAAAAATAGTGTTCAACTTAGTTTTTTGAATATTTACCAGATGTTGATATACAAATATACGTATATTGCCAGACGGAGGGAAACCAATAAGGACTCCTATCCATATTACCAGCTATCGAAACCCCCGTGATATACATAAATTTTAATTCATTCTCCTGCTTAACGCGATTCCGTTGTATAGTGCGACGTTGCCACTATTATTACCTATTCCGCTTCGAAGCATTTTATTTAAAGGTAATAATTTGTTTATAAGCGATTCAACCACTGGCTCCGCCTTTTTACTCCGCATCCACGCTTACGGTTCGTTTACAGCCGTGGTACACTATAAACTGATTAAAATGAGCAATATAATAATAATAGTAAAACTAATTTAAATGAAACAAATATTGAGATCAGTCAAGAGAAGAAGATTTCTGATTAATATATGTGTACGTTTATTAAACAGCAATCTTCTTTCAATCATTCATTCAATGATGTAGATATTTATAATAAACATTTTAACACAATTTGTACTTGAATGACATAGGTAGTAATTAAGATCTAAACTTTAGTCGCCCGCAGTGCCCCAAAAACCACTTTCGATTTTGAACGGACGTCAAATATCCTGCGATGCGAAAATTGTATAACAACATGGCATCCGTATACTAATATACTAAAAAAAACAACATAATCATTAATTTACAACTTGAAGGTTGCCAATGGGAACAAGCCACTCTTCCATTTAGATTTGGTGGGCTGGGCGTACGCACAACCTCTAGTGTCGCACTGCCTGACTTCCTGTCTTCCGCCTACAGCACCTCGTCACTCGTCAGCGAGTTATTAAACTGCCCTACACTCGTTGACGAAGAGGTGTCATGCTTGTCGGAGGCCAAATCTCCCTGGAGTGTCTCATTCTCGGAAGAGGAGTGTCCCTTGGAACTGGGGCATCAGAGCGCTTGGAGTCACCACCTCTCATTTCAGCTCACGCAGAGCTTCTGGCCGCATGTCCGGATGACACTGACCGAGCCCTACTGCTAGCAGTCTCCGAAAAATAATCCGGTCGTTGACTTCACCAGTTCGGACGCCATGGGCTCTCTTGAGACAAGAGCGCAGGTCGTACCTATCGGCATGGTGTGATCAATGATATAATTAAGCGTGCCCTCGGCACTGCTTCAATCCCATTGCTTCAATCCCATCTGGAACCTTGTGGTTTATTCAGGGATGATGGTATAAGACCCGATGGTGCGACCTTAATGCCCTGGTGCTTAGAGCGTATTTTAAACTGGGATGCAACCTGTGTTGGCTGGTGCTTGGAGCGTATCTCAAACTGGGATGCAACCTGTGTAGGTTGGTGCTTAGAGCATACCTCAAACTGGGATGCAACCTGTGTAGGCACCTTAGATCCTTCCTATATACGTGGTAGTCCTAAGATATGGAGCCGCGGCGGAGCAAGCTCAATTCTTCAAACATAAATATTCGTTGCTTCAGTAAGCCACGAATTTGCGGCACTCAAATGCGGGCCCAAAAATCTTGCCCAGCGGCTGAATCTTTGTATTCAGCGGGGCAACGGCGCCAGTTTTCTCAGAGTAATAGTTAGTATTCTTTGGTACTATGCTACGCGGCTGTGATGGCGTTGCTTTGTTTTAGTATGAGAAATTGGTTTGAATCACATGTTTATATGTTTATTCATATTTGAATAATTTACCTATTATGAGTTTCTCACAAAAAATATATAACGAAAATGCCTTCAAAGTAGTGTGTCTTACACAAGGAATTGAAAAATAAAAATGCTCATGGTCATATCACAGTGTATATGTTATATGGACGTCAAATATAGTGGGTTATGAAATTTTACCGATAATCTGACGTCCACATCTTTAAGTATAAAATTATATTCTAAAAAATGGACGTCAAATATCATTCTGTATGAATGTTTTAGGATATTCGGACTTCCATATAATTATGTGTATTTAAACGTAAGGACAAAAAAAAAAAACTAATAACACTGAGTTCTGTATAAACTGAGAAAAATTCATCAAAATATGACATTCATATAATATTCACCTAAATAAATAATCAACATAAATTAATAGTATAACACAATAATCGAAAACAACAGTGTACGTAAAATATTGAAGATATGTACGTCAAATAAAACTTGGTGTGAATATTTATGGTATTTTTACGTCCGTATAAGGGTAAATTCACCATTCTATGTCCATTTCATGAAGATGTCATGTACACATTAACCAACTTTAGCAGGTTTATTTACCTGAGTCACTAGTTTAAAGAATAAAAGTAAGGTACAATCAAACATAAGCGTAAAAAATTCTTAATCTGCGTAGGTCGCAATACGGACGCCAAATAACGCATGAAGTATATTTTTAGTAATACAGCATCCTTTTTTTAAATAAATAATACCTAATAATTTTAATTCGACTATTATTTAGGTGAATGAATATTATATGAATATCATATTTTGATGATTTTTTCTCAGTTTATACAGAACTCAGTGTTATTAGTTAATTTTTGTTTTCGTGTCTTTACGTTTAAATACACATAATTATATGGAAGTCCGAATATCCTAAAACATTCATTTATCATATCCTAAAACATTCATTCCTACAACCTACAATTCCTATCATTAATAATAAATGCTGATTTCTTGATATGCCCTTTTATTATATATTTTTTCTAAATTATATGTACTTGGTGCAATGGGCAAGTATAAATAAACCTATGGGTAGTAGGCCCACTTTTTTCATAACTGTTCAAAACCGGGCAGGTTGCGCCTAGACAGTCTAGCGGTGATACCCGATAAGGTAGAGTTACCAACGGTAGCAATGGCATCCCAGCCCAGAAGCGAAATTAATTTAAAGCACAACCATGTTCTTACAACGTATTTGCACGGAACGGCAACATCGCATCTCCAAATTTTGTGCGGAAGTCAAATACGGCCATGAATGAAAGTATTCACAAATTGACAACAGCGCTATTAGTTTTGCGACGAAAATTAGCGGAACTATGAAAATATTCAGTACAGCAAGATTGGAACAAAAATGGCGTCCATTTTTTTTTTCATATTTTGACATTTCTATGATCAGCATGACAATTTACGAACGTTGTGCTCAGTCTCCTATTTAACGTCCGTATATTGGACGTCTAAAGCAGGTGGACGCCACATTATATGCAAAAATGGCCATAGTGGACGTACAATAAGTAACGGGATGTATATATATATATATATATACATATATATATATATATATATATATATATTTTTAAATACATACATAATGATACATATTAAACACCCAGACCAAGACAAATAGAAATGTTCATGTGTACAAATATTTATCTTGTCCGGGGATCGAACCCGGGATCTCTGGCGCAAAGGCGGGTTTAGTACCCCTGCGCCAAACAGGTTGTCAAATGACCAAAAACCAATATGATGGCTTTATGCTTGTTGTAATAATTAACCTTTTTTTAATTACTTAAGTACATTCTAATCCATTATTACTATAAAAATAAATAATATTAAGATAAAGAGATAGAACAGACCAGTCAACTTTTAATAATAATAGAAATATTTATTTGCTCTTAAACATGGTATGATATAAGCAGATCTTAAATAGGTATAACATTGTTCAGCATGTTTTGCCAGTTGCCGGGCATGCAACAAATTATTTAATTTAATTGTCGTAATATAAAATAACAGTATCATTATTAATTTTAAATTGAACATATTTCCATAATTCATCTAATATTAAGCATTAAAACATCAACACATCACTTTACGCTACCTACTTCCTCATTTATGACTGGGACATTCCACGGAAATTGGAAAATTAGTTATTTTCATAAATGGATATTATTATAACCAATTTATTCATAACACAAATGTATATTAGTTAAATATACATGATCTGGAAAAATGATTTCGAAATAAAAACAAGATAGCATAATAAAAGACTGGCATTGTAAAGTATTTGGGCTAAAATCTCGATTGACAGTGCAGAAGGCAGAGGTGAGGTATTTTTGACTGTCCAGTAATACTGCTTTAACCACTGAAATATGGGTATCATCAAAATATTTATGTAAGTAGTTTTTTGGGTAAAAGTTTAATATGTTGGTTCATAATCTATTGTAAAATATCAAAATACAAAGTTACAGGTCTAAACATTAGGGATTCTGGAGTAAACTGTCCCACCAGTCACTATAGAATGTCCGAACTTTCATCATGTATTTCAGATAATCAAACATGTAAATGGTTACATTAAATTAGGAGCCTTTAATACTGTATACACTTGCTGGCAAATAAATCTAGTCACTACAGTATTCTCATACAAACATACTCAATTTACAATTCAGTATATAAAAAAGTTTGTGTGTGTATTTCCTGACAAGACTTGTGTGTTGATGGCAAGGTCAAATGTTTGCAACTGAGCAATAAAATTGTCAACTCAACAAGCATACTTGTCAAGAAACAAACTATCTGTAAATTTTTTTTGATTTCCTTATCTGTCAGTGAAACAAAAGTTTTTGATTCAAATTATGCACCAATGTAATTTGTTATGTCGATTTATTTGCCTGCGACTGTAATGTATGATCAAAATAGCTTTGCCACTGTAGATCATGTTCTAGCTAGCCTCTTCATTTGAAGATGCTTATGTTATGCACGCTCCTTAGATCCGTTTCATTGTCAATGTGAAACGCTTGAGTCATAAGTGTGCTAGAGTACAATACCTCCAAATTGAAACTGATATGTGACTTTATTTCATATAGATTTCACTTGTCTTGATATGGGGAACATTTTAATACACAAGAAACCTTATTTATGACCAAGGAATTCATGTTACAAGTGAATTGTTCATACTGCATTTTTCAGACGGTGCTGCGGGACACGTATCCGCGTAGAGATGTCAAATGGTCGGACACGCAGAGACCGGCGATATTCCAGGTAAGATCTAACTTAGTACTCTCATTTCACAATTTAATTTTTTAAGTTATTAGACTACTCTGTTTTTACATAGCATTAATTGTGATCTTTCATTTAATTATTTATTAATGGCCTTATTACCTGATTTTTTATGTGCTTTGAAGTTTTATTAATTAAGTATTCTTTGAATAATAGACTATACAATAAAACTTGCTCACAGATCTCTTACATACATAATATTTTAATAATTCTGCACAACAGCAGTAGTTTTAAGTAATTTACATGAAATTATTAAAAGTGGTGGGTGTTGGAACGTTTGCAGGTCCATTTTATCAACCAACCACCAACACACCGACCTCACCACATCTCTTCACCACAACTACGGCTCGTTAACCAATATGACATCCGCGAACGCCGCTCGCAACAACATCTCGCTCAACTTCTGCGATTGGCTCTCCAAACTTCTACGCGCAGCCGAAGCCTCCAACAACTACGTCCCAACTATATTACCTACTGCCATTACCTAGCCCTTACCCTGATATAAAACCTGGACAATTCCGCACCGTAAACGGAGGTCACCAGATAGGAACCGATCATCCTGAATATCATATCAAATCCTGATGCTTCACCGTCTGCACACACTCTCCGTCAACGAGGCACCGAGCTAGAAATACGACTTACAACGGTCAACTCAACTCCCCGTGTTACCGCATAGTTTTCTCAAACCCGTTTAAATCATCGTACAACGGAAGATAACATTGAAACTCCGCCTCCGTTCAAGTTAAAATCCCCCGGCTTCAGCAGCCCCACAACGGTCAACCTTCTCCGCAGGCTCACCAAGGCTCGGTACTATTTGAATCCTATACTTAGCACTACCTACCTAACCTATATTAGTACTAGTGAAATTTATGTTGGCGTATTCGGTATTTTTAGGATTAAAAATCTAGTATTGTAGTCAGTCAGTAAATGTAATTAGACCAAATTGAATCCCTATAAATTTTTCGAATTTACGATCTTGTTACAAAGCAAAATAATGAACTACATTTCTAATTAAATTTAAAATTTCGGTTTAAAGACGGATACGAAATGTTAGGTGTGTGTATTGGTGTTGGTGGGTTTTGTATTGACATGTGTGTATGTTTGAAGGTCCCGCAGCCGCAGCCCTAGGCGCCGCTCGTACTCGCGCGGGCGCTCGCTGTCCCCGCGCCGTTCGCCGTCTGTTCGCCGCCGCTCGCCTTCTGTCCGCCGCTCGCGTTCCCGTGACCGCAGAAGCCGCTCTGATAGCAAGAGCAGGTAATGAGGTACTTGAACCAGGAAAACATTGATTTCCTTTTTTATTTGCCTAACTTAAAACTAACTTTTTGATTCATCAAACCGAAACCGCACACCAGTGTCCAGAGAACAATGGTATATCTATTGTGTCTCATAATCTGGGGTTTAGAGGTTAATAAAACATTGGTTGACCGTTAACAAAGAGTTGTTCATCTTAAGCAGGGTAGTCACCTAGCCGTGTAGCATGTAACGTATCTGATGCTGTATCAACCTGCAAGTGGGTATGTCTACGTAATTTTCCTCTTATATTAAATATATTTCAAAATTGTAAATATGTGCTTGGCAACAACATGTTCCATTGTAAATGTTGTTGTTTCTGTTAAAGCTGATAAGTTTCTTGCGGCCGTTCTTCTTATCAGTTAAAAGATGTCCTGAATGGCTGGTAAAGGAAAAAAAATTTTGGACTATTCGAAAGTACTTTTCTATAAGTCTATTTGAATAAAAATCTTTGACTTTGACTTTGACTTTAATCACTACACAAGCGGTCGTCTCACCGTCCACGTACACACTGCGAGCCGCCTTTGTGTTCGCAGTGATACCGCCACTCGGCGGGTCACAGCGAGCTTATTGCACTCCATCCGCGAGCGGCTCGAAGCGGGCTCGTGCCTACGTACTCACTTGATACAGTATCAGATACATTATATGCTACACGGCTAGATGAGTACCCACCCTGGTTTAAGTTTTGGCGTGCACTGTTCATTGAAATAAAACAACTTTTACGGATATCAAATGCGCTATATTTCACGAAATAATTTGTAATTATTTTTTCCGGGTTTTATATTTTCCCGACCTTTCGGCACCTTTTCAGCTGCCGTGGTCACGGGATGACTGGACCTAAAATAAAAAAAAACCCCTAAAAATACGGACAATTACAACTTAGTTCGTGAAATATAGCGCGTTTGATATCCGTTAAAATTGTTTTATTTCAAAGAGTTGTTCCTCATTTATAACTCTCATTGCAATTCAGAGGGTATCGATCATAATTAGGCTACAATTTGTATTTTTTTAATGTCGCACGATCGTAACAATTTTGTTAACTGGAATACTCTTATGTTTTTTTGCTCTGTATCTTTTTAATTTCTGTATCTATTTATTATAATGTTACATATCTACAAAAAATTGCAACGGTAAGGTGTTCTGTTAAAATTAAACTATGTGTTTCATTTCAGATACTGAAACAACAGAATCAAGCACAGTACAAGACAACTGATTGTAATATAGTGACTATGAATGTGGATGTGTGTATGTGTGGAATTTTTAATTAAATGATTATATATTATGAGATCTAGACTTTAAAGTATGCTTTTTGTAATTCGGACAAAGTTAGATTCTTCTTTACTTTAATCAAATTACATGTGTAATGTCTTTTATTCTAAGCCTTATATATTTAAATGTTAGCACTATAATTCTGATTTCACAAAACAATACCTGCATACTTTGTAATAAGATTTATTGTAAGATTACTCAAAATAGAAATAATGCGGTACATAAAAGTTGTTTTATTTTTCTTCACTGGCTCAGCAACGAAAGTGGATCCTATTTAAATTTATCCGAAAAAGACTTTATACTACAGTTTTGGTACCAGAATATTATGCTTCTTATAAATTCAAACTTCTGAACAAGCAGCGTTAAACCCACAGAACAGAAAAAACAGTAGAAGTAGCATGAGACGTGTTATACTTCCCAGCAGCGCCACTAAATTGTACAAGTTTCAAATTAGTCTCAAATGAACAAGCATAAACTGTTCTAAATGGTACGCTGTCGCAAAAAATTGTTCTTATGATAGTTTCAGAGATAAAAATACTTTTGTGTGGCGCTGCCAGGAAGTATACTTCCTAGCAACCTCACGGCGTACAAATTTGCAAATCATTTTAAAATATCGGCCATAAATTGTTCGTAATTAGTTCGTAATTAAAAACCTCAAATATGCGTAGTTTTGCTGAAAAAAATACTTTTATCAATAACTTAAATTACAGATAATAATGGTCCCTTATTGCAGTGGTAATAGTTCTTTTAGATTAGAAGAAGAGATCAAACACTCGACAACGCTTATGTAAAACACACTTATCTAACTTATCTTATTGGACGTCTGGCGTAGAGGTACATAGTCTGCCTTCTACGCACAATCATACAAATATTTGTGTGCATGAACATGTGTTTTTGTCTTGGTCTGGGTGTTAAATATAAATAAATATATGGGATACTAGGGTAATGGATATAAATACATGTATGTAGTAGTAGTATTTATGAGTAGAAATATATATAAACGTCCATGACTCGGGTACAAATGTTCGTATTCATCATACAAACGTTTGCCCCTATCGGGATTCGAACCCGGGACCTCAGAACAAGCGACACCTTGAAACTGGTGTACGCACCACTCTACCACAGAGGTCGTCAAGTATGTTTAATCTAGTATTTACCTATATAATTGCGCCGATTTTTATGTCGTTACCCATATTGCGCTGTTTCTTTTTTGTGTTTGTTACTGTCAGGAGAAGGTTCTTATAAAATAAAAAAATAAGAAAATAAATAAAAAACGCATGAACTTTGGGAATACTGCCCACTGAGCTACCGATACTGGTCTCGGTAACTCAGTAGTTATAGCAGTGGCGAGAGCAAAACAATTTTTCCCTTGGGCGATGTACTTTGAATCCCTCAGTGCGCTCAGGATTGTACTCTAGAATCCCTCGCTATGATCGGGATTCCACTTTAAAATCCTTCGCTTCGTTTTGGATTCAAAATAGCGCCCTCGCTGTAAATATTATTGTACCCCCTTTTAATACTTACAATCTACTATAATAATGAAACCTTATTAGTGCTTTTGACAATTTGTAATTACGAATGCAACTTTATGGCGTTTGACATAACTGTCAGTTAGTTAAACATTAACCGTCAGCTATGAGACAGGATAATGTCTGTCGGGCCGGCTAGTTCAATATAAAATCAAGCTACTGATGTATCTTTAAATCATAGAATTAAATAAATAAATATTTTCATACAATCACACCTATTTAGTATTCTGTGCCCATAGTAAGTTTCATGAGAACTTGTGCTATGGGTAATTTACAACGGATAAACAATATCAAATTTTTGTAAATACATACATAATATATATATTAAACACCTAGACCAAGACAAATAGACATGCTCATGCACACAAAATATTTGTCTTGTCCGGGGATCGAACCCGGCACCCACTGCATAGAAGGCATATATGCATCTATGCACATAATATAATATCATTGGATCTATGTATAAAATGTCATTGGTTTTATTTTCTCAGTAGTTCCCAAATCGAACGTATCGACATATAATCATTACTTGGTTAGTGTTCCATCTAATCTATGAAGCAATAAGAATAGTATTATTACAAAAATCCTTCATTCGAAGTTAACTACTTGAACGTTCCTTCTCTTTGCTTCTATAGTACAATGCCATCTACGAAGCTTAAAAAAATACTAAGATTATTTTTCTTTAAACTGTAGTTAGTGTGTTATGTTTCAGAATGTCCAGATTTATAATTTTTAATAAGTAATACAAATTTGTATGATAATAATATGATTAACGAAAATTATTTCTTTTCGCTTTTAAAATAAACATATTATCTATGGTGCAATATATTCCCTAACCGAAAAAAATGCTCCTTACGTATTTAAGCGATTGCTGATCGTTCATTTTCGTCCTACAAAGATAACGATAAACTAGCTTGTTTCGGATGAGATTGGCATTTTTTTACAAAAGCGATGCGAAATGTTGAGTTGGTAGTGTCAATCGCTCCTTTTTACTTCCGAAAAACATAAAAAAGCTATTACTAATTAACTAGTGTCGCAACACTGTTTGTTGGGGTATCGCTTGATTTTAAAAGACCACAATACCACCAGGGGTATCGTGGGTCCGCAATGGCAATGAGCGAGCATTGTTATTAGTAATATATAAGTCAATGGTTAATAACTATAATTTAAGTAATTGATAAAAGTATTTTTTTTAGCAAAACTACGCATATTTGAGGTTTTTAATTACGAACAATTTATGGCCGATATTTTAAAATGATTAGCACATTTGTACGCCGTGAGGTTGCTAGGAAGTATACTTCCTGGCAGCGCCACACAAAAGTATTTTTATCTCTGAAACTATCATTAGAACAATTTTTTGCGGCAGCGTACCATTTAGAACAATTTATGCTTGTTCATTTGAGACTAATTTGAAACTTGTACAATTTAGTGGCCCTGCTGGGAAGTATAACACCATGAGACGGGTCTCTCATAGAAAACCTGCGTACCCTGGGCGTAGCCAACTCACACAAGTGTAAAATAGCATCTTCGTTGTGATTGGTTAAAAAAACGCATTCCGAGTTGAACTCTTATGCTATACAATTATAGTTCATAATTAAATAACAGCGTGAATGTGCCAAGTAGTGCATCTATTCTGCACAAGGTAGCGCTACAGACATGCTGCTAATAGCTTTGCTTTTGCCATGTTAATTACGCTATTCCACACTAGATGGCGCTTTAAAGAAACAAGCTTACTGATTATTAGGGTTGGACACAATTAAGTATATCGATACGTCGATCAAAACCTAAGCACGAGTTTCGGCAAATAAATTGGCACTAGCGTGGCCAGCGAGGCATTTGATTCGCTGTAACTACAAAAACTAGTGATTGCTCATCTTCTGTCTTTCCGCACGTGGGTCTTAATAATTGCCGGTATCGTTATTAAGATTTGAAAACAAGAAATTAAAATGATTTTTGTAACGTTATATATTACTAACAGGGTGATATACCTAAACTCAATACCGTTACACGTTACACACACAAATCATGCATAACGCTGTAACACAAGATTACAATATACAATAAATATAGCAGCTACATTTTGTAATCTTGATTTATGTGTAATAATAATATAATATAATAATATATATTTGCATACAATCACACTGATTATCTAGCCCACGTTAAGTTTCATGAAGAACTTGTGTTTTGGATACTAGATAACGGATAAACATACTTAAAATACATATTAAACAATCACACATCACATCATCAGCCTGTGGACGTCCACTGCTGGACAAAGGCCTCTCCTAGCTTATACCTACTGTGGCGTTCATAGAAGGCTATTAGCCTACTGCTGCCACGCTGGCCAGACGGGTTGGTAGAGGGTTTGTTTCAAGTTTTCCTTCTCTCCCACAGGTGCTCAATGTGTCGAGCCTCTTAGTCGACTTTTACGACATCCCAGGCATGTAAGAGAGCGGTGACACTTGTATTCTTAGGCCGTCACCACACGGCAAAACAATATATATTAAACAATAATACAATTTAATTAGTTATTTATTTTATATTTTTATCTTCAAAGCATATTTAGGAAAATGAAACGTGGAAAACGTTTTAAAAATATTATAATGTTTGATATTATATCAGTACTAATAACCATCAAATTATATTAATCATTGGTAAAACAAAAAAATATCGGTCATGTACCCGATTATGTTACGAGATCACCTGTAATTCTGGTACCTTAGCGGACGGACGGCCGAGTTTGGTAAAATATATTAAAGTACAACCAAATGTCGCTATGCTTTTTAAAAAGCAACAAATGCAATTTTACTTTATGGCAAACGGTTTTCATAAATCAAAACCCTTTCATAAATCAAAGAATTTGAAATCCATGTCCATATTAAAATTAAACGTTGTTTTTGTATTATTTGTATCAATGTTAATTCACAATTTGCAAAATGGAAATGCCTATTAGAAATCGGTCGCAAATTATCTGCATCTATACTTATCGATATCTGTAGTCTATACGATAATAAGGCGCATCACTAATTGAATAGCAAATCGCCAATCAATTTAGTGATGCACCTGAGCATACAACGAGAATCCCCGGGAATTAACTGGTACCGGTATCATCGTATCGGAGAATTGGTATATACTCTCGGTTCTCAATAATAGTAAAAAACCATTCAAATTAATGTGTTAAAATGATTCTTTAATTGATGCATTTTTCAATGCTATTTTTATACTTTTGATAAATTTCATATAGAAAAATATTGGAAAAAAACAACTCGGCCACAAGTGAATTCGCAGATGGGACTCTACCCACGAACTTTGGAAATCCGGTCCAATGCTCTAACCACTGAGCTACCGAGACTTGGGAACCACCATCGAAATTCTCCAATAATTAAAAATGGCAGTGGTGGCGACCCTGCCAATTTTATTTACAGTCACGCCCATTATTTGTAAGATAATGGATAATTTTAACATGGTTTGAAATTAACGCCTTATTGGCAAACTTTCATCATATCAACTTCCCGACTGGTTTGTGTGTCTGGATATCGAACTTCTTGAGGTTAGTCAATTTGAGTTCTCATTGCTATTCAAGTTCAGTACTCTTTGTTGACTATTTCTGCTACATACTCAAATTAACGATCTGCTAATTCATGGTATTTTCTTCTAATACAGACATTTAGCTTGTAAGATTAAAAAGCTTTGCATACTGGCAAAGGTGAGAAAGTACTTCATGCTTGAATATTTGCTCAAACACAAGCTCGATTACATGCTTAATCGAGCTTGTGTTTATTAAGCATGGAGTCTCACTTTTGAGGTGGTTTCCCAATACAACCTTTACACGCTTCAGTTAAAGAGGACGGTTCACATTTCGGTCAGTGTGCAGCTGAAATAGTTAATCTCATCCCCATCACCTACTCTCAAAAAGTTATGGATATCTCAAAGACACGCGCTCAGCATTTATTAGCTTGAGTGAAACTTATTTATCGGAGTCTGTGTTTTGGTATATCCAGGCTAGTGCGATCATCGTAGATCGCATCACCGCTTATCTACATGGTATCAGTGCAGTAACCGCTGTTTGCGTCATATTATACTGAACTGAGATCAGTAATGGCATCACATAGCATGTGTTGCTAATAACAAAATTAAATATTATTCTATTATAATCTTACCATCAGGCGAGGTAAAGGTCAAACGCTGACCTATCTATTACAAAATGATGCGACTTTGAACTTTGTAACATGTTAAATCTAACTTTGTGATTCCTACTTATTTCTTGATAATACTTGTTTTCATAAAGTTTTCATATAACCACTCATTCTAAATAGCTCAATATAACAAAAGTAGATTATTTTTCAATAGAGGTTTCTCAGTACCGAGTACCGGTTTTCCCGAGTCCATCACCCTACAGTACCGGTACCGAACAAAACTTAGAATTGGAACCGACCGACCCCGGTTATGTATCAGCGATAAGGCGCATCACTTATTGAGTGGCGACCAAGTACGACGAAAAGCATGCTTTCAGTACTTCGGATTATGCTTAGAAACTTCTAGAAACGGTAAACTGTACATTGAAATATACACCTTAAGAACGTAGACGGAAGATTGGATTTAGATTGTTTATTTTTAAAAATATTACAATTTATCTTTTTTGTGAAAATAAGTGAAAATAACAGAAAATATGATTTACCGATGATATGTTATGCCTCCTTTAGACTAATTAGTCTCTCGGCTATAATTTTTTCACTTCAAAACTGCACAGTATGGCATTTTTCTAATTTTTCTCTATAATATTCCGCGTGGAGGTTACGACCGCGACTGAGTAAGCAAAACGACGATGTACTTGAACATAGGCAAACCTTTGCTCATGTGGGGCTACGCGGGTACCGCCCACTTGCGACTTCTACTGTTTTTTCTGTTCTGTGGTTATACCTATAGCTTCATGAGCAGCATAAATAATAATATTTCTTGTCTGTACCTAAAGTATCTTCGTTTTAACACATTTGCGGAATTCTGTCTATTACCTTCTCTTTTAGGTGTGTGTTACAGTACAGGTCGGTTAACGAAAGTCGGCACGTTCACACATTTACACGTCGTGTCTGTGAATAAGCGCGCGGGGCGTGACGTTGCACTGCATGCTCATCAAGAATAGTCTGTCTGTCTCTCTTGCGCGCGGTCAAACTTATGAGTATGAAGGAGTCAGTATTATTTTGCTTTTGCTAATATAGAGTGAACTTTTCTGCATTTGTCCATTCGATTTTTGAAATTGCATAAGTGTGAGTACAATGAACGTGCCGGCTTTCGTTAACCGACCTGTATCTCGTAGGTATAAAGGGTGTTAAAAGACCCCGAAAACGAAAACCGCGTACTTATTCTATTTGTTGTCTCAATAAAATGAATTTTCTTTCTTTCTTTCTTTCTATTCTCCCCATCGTTACAATCATTTTCTTGTATGGGGCCAAATCTGGGAACCTGATAGTTGAGGAGTTATTGAGGATCAAAGTCAATAATTATATTTAAAGATTATCGTTATTAAATTACAAAACCGCAATAAATATCAAAACCAATAAAAAAATATATATTGTGTGTAAAAAAAAAGCAGCCATTTTTTTTAAAACGAGAAATAAAAGACGTTTCACAGCAATTATTTTTACATGTTCTTATTTAGTTTGATGTAGGTACACTATGCGATTACGTTGATTATCAATTTTTTTTATGCTTATTAAATTTAGGTACCTAGCTTAGGTTGGTCTCGCCCCGGAGCATCACGTCATATATTGCGGCTTCGGTATGGATCTTTTATTTAACACCCTGTATTAATCACACAGTAATAGTAAGTATTCTATAACGTTTCACTGTCCCACTCACACACATCGTAGCGGAATCAAGACGAGCATTAACGCCCCGCTATCACACGCCTTATTTATGATATATAGCCTTATGTATGGTGCTGTCTTGCTTATTTATTGTGAGCAGCGAGGCTATTACCTAAAAATTAGCAATTATCGCGCGATCGCTGCGAAATGTCAAAATAAAAATGGTATAACGTATGCGATTGCTGGCTAATCGCTCGCTGATGGTTCTTATAGCGAGCGGGCGGCGTCTCTCTCACGCTCCTACCTAGATGCGAGAGTGAGACGCCGCGTGTTGTTATGACACTAGCGCCAAAAACAATTTGGTAGCAATAACTGTGGAACTAAATGAATGCACATTGTAGTTCATCGTTTGTTCGGTAGAGGCCGCACTGTTGATACGTGACGTAAATCAATTATTGATCAATATCTGCTAGTTGATTATCTAACTCTGTTGCTGACAGACTTGAAATTTATTGAAAGTGCAGTTACATTGCTGCTTTAGTAAGATAGCTGTCACATTGATTTTTACTAAAGCAGCAATGTGACTGCACTTTCAATCAAACGTTGATAGAAACATGTTACATAATCAGGGGGCTGCTGTCACGTTGCTGTTGCAAAGATAGGTCATAGCCCCGCGGGACAGTAAGGCTGACATCAGACGGACTGCACCACATCAACCGCACAAAGTCGCATCAGCAACCCCACGCAGTCGCTATATTCAACTGCATGCAGTTGTCTGCAGTCGAATCTGACTTCACGCAGTTGACGCCAGGTTTGCCTTATTTTAATCTGCAAAATTTGGTATCATCGATTCACATACAAAACGCCCAATCATTACTGCGCTTTATTTTGACACTATATTCTGGAGTTTTATAATTCCAAATGCTGACTTTACTTTTTATCAAAGAAATAAATAAGTCAGTGTCGAAATCCATTTTTTAAACCGTTCGACGCAACTGACGCGCGTTCTGCTCCTTGACTAACTGTATGCGGTTGGCGGTGGACAGCATGCGGCGACAGTATACGACTGTAGCCGACGCGCGAAGTTGAAGGCACGACTGCGTGCAGTTGATATTGACTTCACATGACTGCAGCCGACCGCGTGAAGTTGATATCATGACTGCACGAAGTCGAACGTACAACTGCATACAATTAACTATAACGACAGCGCGCGGTCGCTACGATGCAGTCCGTCTGATGTCAGCCTAACACGTTATTGAGTCGATAAAAGCCGAGCATGCTAGGGCCACAGCCACAGCATGATGCGCTATATCATATAGCAGTGTTCATGCGGGCTGGTAGGTGTGTGACGCCTGCGCCACGCCCCCAAGGGGCGAGGCCACCTTAGATAGAGCTGAATTACTTTTTCATGAGTAACAGCGACTACCAGGTGGTGTTTAGTCAGTAAGAGTCTGACATAACCTTCGACACAGCCGGCTGTGGGGTATCCAATGCAGGATTCACCACCTCCCTCCCCGAAGGGTTGCCTTTAACTCGGGAAAGGCGAAAACAAAAAAAAAAAGCTGGAGTCACTGGACCAATTTTATGGTGATCTCGAAAAAATACAAGTTTAGGCGCGACAAGTATTTAATTGTAGCATATAGATAGAAAATATTTATGTTGTCAAACTAGAATTTAATAATAGCAGAAATTAGACAAGTCTTATAAAAATATTTCTTCCTAGAAATCTATGACAAATAACAATAAACATATCAAAACATTGGACGCTATAATTGGAAGAATATTTATGCTTACATATTATTCTAGCTTAGGTACTTATTGGAAATAATTTATACGACAGTTATTTAAACATTACGTAAGGATGTTACTATGATCAGTTGAAAAACAAAATGGGCAGTTAGATTTTGCTGGCAGTTGGTAATTACTAAAGCAGTTAAACAAGAACATTAATAATGAAAAAAAACGACTTCAAAAATTAAATAAGTACTTACCAAAGATATCAAATAATAAAACCCCATAATTACGTACAATAGAAACCGTCTTCAATTACTACTTAATTGATATTTTTTGTTTTTCATTTTTATATTTTACTTTTTGAAGTCGGTTTTTATTTCTTTTTTATTTTTAAAATTTTTGTGTTAGATAAGCTTAGTACTTACCTACTTTTTAGCATGTCTATCGTGAGTCGTGAGGTAGGTATTAGGTTGGGGAAAAGTCTGTTCGCATACTTACTTTCGTATGTATGAACTTGTAATAAAATCTCTTTGGCTATACTAAGTATTTATATCTGGCTGGTTTTGGTATCATTAAAAGTTTAAATTTTTAAGAAGATAATTCCAAGTTCAAATTAGGAAAATGTGTGATTTTCGTTTGTTTTTCTTATTGAATGACGATTGAATCTAATGAAGAAATTCGATACATTTTAAAATTTTACTACAAAAAAAGTAAAAATGCAAGGCAAGCCGCGAAAAAAAATTGCGATGTTTATGGACTTAGTGCAGTGTCTGTGAGAGTAGCACAAATCAAATTTGGTATAAGCGTTTTCAATCCGGAAATTTTGATGTCAAAGATGCACGTCGGTCGCCATATTACGGATAAAATGGATGCCATTTTTAGAATGAAGTTAAGACGTAGCTGAAAAACTGAGAATTGACCACAAAACAGTTTAGACGCATTTGAAAAAACTGGGTAGGTACACAAAAGAGCTCGATATTTGGGTACCTCACGAGCTCACTGAAAGAAACCTAATGAACCGTGCACCTACTCATTTGAGATTCTTTATTACGACGTAATGAAACCGAACCATTTTTGAAGAAGCTGATAACTGGTGATGAAAACTGGATCACGTACGACAAGAACGTCCGAAAAAGGTCGTGATCGAAGGCCGGTCAGGCTTCACAGATTGTAGCGAAACCAGGGTTAACTCGCAACAAGGTGATGCTGTGTCTGTGTTGAGGTTGGAAGGGCATTATTGATTATGAGCTGTTACAACCAGGCAGGACCATCGATTCTGAACTCTACTGCGAACAACTGATGAGATTAAGTATAGCAAGAAGTTGAGAGAAAGCGGCCGGAATTAATCAACAGAAGGGGTGTGGTTTTTGCATCATGATAACGCTAGACCTCACACATCTTTAACCACTCAGCAAAAATGAAGAGTTTGGCAGGAAGGTGTTAATGCATCCGCCGTATAGTCCTGACTTGCACCTTCAGATTTCCACCTGTTTCGGTCTCTTCAGAATTCTTTAGGCAGGCAGTGTCAGGTTAACATCACGAGAGGACTGCCAAAACCACTTGGCGTGGTATTTTGATCAGAAGCCCCAACATTTCTATAGCAATGGGATCATGTCCCTACCTACAAGATGGCAAAAAGTTATCGAACAAAATGGCACCTACATACCTACTTTAGTTAAATGTAAATAAACTACTTATAAGTATTGAAAAATGTTATGAATTTAAAAAAAATGCTAAGAAACGTTTTCCCCAACCTATTAATTGCTTAGGAATCGTATCGCACCCGTGATATATTTAGTATTTAACAGTTCCGATTACCATGTGTGGTCTTCATCATCCGTCCGACTCCACCAAATGGTGCTTTATGGAAGCAACTGCACGAGTTACTTAAGAAAACACCGAAATCAATGTAGGTATGCCTATAATACTTATTTGAAGAGATCCCATCATCAGATCCTGTGTTGAGGACAATAGGACCAACTTGAAATTACACCCTTTCAAACAAAAAAAAGAATAATTCAAATTGGTTCATAAATGACCGAGTACTGAAGTAATTAGTACCTATTTAATAGTTCCGATGACCACGTGTGGTCCTTATCATCCCTTCCACTCCACCGAATGGTGCTTTATGAAAGCAAATGCATGAGTTACTTAAGAAAACACCGAAATCCATGTAGGCGTGCCTATAACATTTGAAGAATTTCCTGGATTTCTCCAGGATCAGACCAGATCAGATCCCGTCTTGACGACAATTGGAACAACTTGAAAGTATATATCCTATAAAAGAATAAAATAATTATTTTAATTGGTTCATAAATGACCGAGTACTTACTGAGGTAATAAACATAAAAAAAACATACACACGAATTGATAACCTCCTCCTTTTTTGAAGTCGGTTAAAAACTAGCGGTTACTACACATCATACAATGCAGGTTCAAAAATCATTAAAGCAATATAAAATACAAATAGGCAGTAAAATGACGGAATGGGTAGTAAATATGACGAAATGGGCAGTTCGATAACTATAGTTCGACAGTTTACGGTGAGCGGTAACACCCGAACATTAATTCGGTTGTAAGGAGCGATATGCTGGGACGTAGTAGGCTAATGACAAGTCGTATAGGCCATGTAATCCAGGTGAGTCCAACACTTCGAATCGCCCCTGCACCTGGGGGCGAGGGATGCGTAAAAGCATTTCTCCTAGTATAAAAAAAAGGTTAATTACAAGTGTAATTAATACATTTGTATTAATAATTTGTAATAATTACAATTCATTTAGTTTATGAGAAAATCACTGATTGTGCGAGTGCGTCGTTGTTTTATTTGACTCCCGCTTTAAAGTAAATCAAAGCGATAGCATTCCTTGGACGAATTAACCACATTCCTCCCTACCTCTTTGTAGTTTAGTCATTAATATATCATAACATATCATTGAGGGGCATGTGGCGCAGTGCTTTACGCGCTCGGCATGCGATTTTTGAGGTTAAGCAAGTTTCATAATGGTCAGTCACGGGATGGGTGACCAAAAATTTATTATCTCGAACTTCTCCGTCCTTCGGCAGGCACGTTAAGCGCGGCTGCATTTGCAGTCGTCAAAACCCACCTATTCGCATTGAGCACGCGTGGTGGGTCATATGGCCCATTCTCCTTATCCGTCTATAAGGATGGCCAGTGCCCCAGCAGTGGGCACATTAAAAATGGGTGATGACGTATGACGTTTAAATCATATTAACTTCCATACACCACAATTTTTTTTTTCTTTACTACCTTTCCAATAAACAAAAAACCCGGGACCTCTGGGTCTGATACCGGTGGTTGTTACCTACCATTTGACCACAGAGGCGGGTAAATACATTTTACTTACTATTTTTACGATCTGTTAAAAATTAGTTTTTTTACAGACTGATTGCGATTTGTTTACTGCCCACTTGTAATTGCCCATTCAGTCATATTACTGCCCAATATTTATTTAACTGCCCATTTTAATATTTTTTATGAATCATTTCTATTAAGTTTACTGCTCAGGTTTTACAGCTGAACCAGTTATTGAACATGCATTTGGTAATATTTTACTTACTAAAACTACATACTTACACAACTGCACTTATTATGTTGTATGGAATGTATGTGTGGAAGGAATTTCATTACAGCCAGATTCAAATTAGTTCTAAGCTACATTTTCTTTTTACTATTGCTCTGAAAATTTACAGGTCTTTGCTTACGATAAGCAAAATAATCAAAGTATACACAAGTGCCAACACTCACAAATATAGTACCTATAATATGTAAAACAGTCAAGTTATTCTTAAAAATAATAGAAGACAATAATAAAGAAACAAATTTTCTTAACGTAAGTATAAATGTTACAGTAACAGAAGTCTCTTTTGTTGCGAGCTCGTGGACCGAGTGGGCACAATAAAATTGTGATATAATATTAAGCGATATGAGAAACCAAATATCCCAAGCTAGGTTAAGAGCTGTGTTTTGCAGATGTGGGTACATTGATGCGAAGAATGGTAAGCCAATTGCGTGAGTGTAGAACATCATCTGCAAAGAATATAAGCAATTATTTCAATAAATTATTTACGAATTTAAGAGCTCTGATTTTATTTATTCAGTTTGCATTTGCAAATACAAATACAAATACAAATACAAATATTTTTATTTGCTCTAAATAGTGTTACAGTAATGTTGTTTAGTACAATTGTGAAAACAAAATGGAGCTTAACCTATTTTACATAGCATGCAAATATATAATAAAATGATTTAAATTAGATTAACATTAAGAAACTGATCGAAATGTCATAAAATAAAATCGAGAAATAAATTAATAAAAAAAAAATGTATGATAATAAATGTCAAATAAGAAATAAAATAAATTAATTTCAATATAGGTACAATTAAATTCTCATGTCAGTCTACAATTACAACAATGTCAATACAAATACATTTTGTGCATTTGAAAGTCTCGAAACCTTTGTCAATATAATTGTGATATAGATAAAAAAAAAAAAAAAAAATAAATAAGTGAGTGGTAGATATGTCAAAATTGCAAATGGAAATTAATCTGCAATCGGAAATTAATGAGCCTATTAAAAATGTTCAAAAGTAAAATTTATACTTATAATAAATGATTCCCGACAATTTACAAAGTTTGAGACTTGATTCACACGTGCTATTGTATGTATGTGACGTGGCATTTAGATATTATTAAGATTTAGATTTTGGCAGCAAGAATGTAAATAGTAAATACGCATGGTTCCCGCTCCTGTAGGAATTTTGGGATAAAAAGTAGCCTATGTTTTAATCTAGGCTATCTTCTATCTGTGTGCCGAATCTCATCCAAATCGGTTCAGTAGTTTTTGTATGAAAGAGTAAAAAATAAACTGACATACATTTGCATTCATAATATTATAGAAGGATTTATGAGTTGATAGTTTCATAACTCATTTGGTTAATAGCGCATAATCAATTTAATTTTTTTTAAAAGGAATAGAGGAAGCAAACTATTTTAATGATTACCTCATCAGGGTGTTTTCCATATATTCTAAATAAATTTTCTTGTTGTAGTCCTGTAAGTGCCCCTGTGACTAGCGTACTCAACAAAATAGTCACACCAATGCACCAGTAGATAAACGTTCCTTGATTCTCTCTGGTTGGTGCTCCTCCATACATAGCCATTGCAACACCCACACTTATTAGCACTGAACCAATGGCATTTGATGGCTTAGGTGACTGCTTCTTTACAATGCAGTACACTATCATACCAGCTGGGGAAGATGCTGATCTAAAATTAAAAACAGTCTTACTATAAATTAATTAAGTGATTGGCCAACTTCATTAATGGGTACTTATTATCACTGACAAACAACATTAAAGTTTTCTTTATAGTTGCTTACTTAGTACTTACCTTTGTTCTTAAACTGTTACATGTAAGCATAAAACAAAGTATAAAATAATTACCGTATAATCATGTGTAGCGTTGAAGGCACATGCAATGCATAAACATAGTTATTGGAAACATGTGTTATGAAAAATAAACCAGTGAGTAATATGTACTGTCTGAGAGGGATTTTTGGGCTAATCTGAAAAAGCAAGCAATTGACAATCAAAATAAAAATCATGCAAAGTACACATACAAAATATAAGTATGACATAAAATACTAACTTGGCCACATTTTGTTGTAAATATGAAACCCTGTATGGATATAAAGAGAAACTGCAGGAAAGTAACAAGGTTAGCACTGTCTGGAGTCTTTGACATTAATATTTCCATTAGAAAAGTACACAAACAACAACTTGCAAAAACTTTCACTATAGTCTTAGATAAACGCATTGTCGATTAAATGATTAAGTACAGTAAGACAATAACATTTTAGGGGAAGCTAATACATTATAAAATGTATAAATTATATTTTAATGTTTTTAAAATGTTAAAATATTTTTAAAACTCTTAGCAAAACAAGTCAAAAAGTTTAAGATTTTAAATTGACATTGACGACATTGACGTTGACGTAAGTGAATGAATGAGTGAATTTCATCCTATAGTCTGTGGTGTGGGGTGAATTGAATTGAGAAGAATGGTAGGATATATACCTGTCAGATCTATTCTATGGTCACTGGCTAATACCAAAACCGGGTGGAGCCATAAAAAAAAAAACTATGGTCAGATTTCAACCGGAAACGCAATAAAAATAGTGCTGTACTCTCTATTTATTGTGGTTATACCCAAATTATTTGGGCCAAATGTACGGTCAACAGCACGTATTGCTTTACATTTGCACTACGAAAACCGCCGGTCAAAGTGTAAAGCCGATGCTGCTGTTGACTGTACCTATATTGTTTATGTTATGGTTAAGTTATGTATACTAAATTATAGAGGTGTAAATATTATTTTAGCGTGAGGGCAAGAACTGATGGACACTCGTCTTACCAGTGATATTATTAAACTTAGTAGACCGCCTGTTACGTTTGATAAGAGGTTAGAGGGACTATTCCACGTCATGGTAATTTTAACAAGCACTTTTTAAACAAGAAAATATACTAGTAAAAATCAACCTGTCTCATGTCGCTTAGACGGGACTCGAACCCATGGGAATTGAGAATCCCGCCCACCCAAATGCAATGTGTAGATAGATAGAGAGGTACCTATACAAAAAGGTTCTAATTTACTTTAGTTGAGTTTGAATTTAGGAAAATGGGGGCGAGGGGGAGGGAGGGGTGGCCCCCCCCATCCTCCCCACCAAAGTATTTAACGCAACAACGCATAGTTTTTAAAGTTTCTAAGAATGTATGAAAAAAGCGATATTGAGTAAATTTTACATAAAAATTGTAACACTTACTAAAAACCTTAGAATAATATTCCTAAGGTAGCTTAATAGGTCAGAGACCCAATGCTCTGACTCAGAACATTGGGCCGGATTCCCAAGGGTACGTTCAAGTCCCGTCTGAGCGACATAAAACTAAATAATTTTTAGCATATTTTCTTGTTTAAAGAACATCCTAAAAACGGAGCATTGTAAAATGGAATAGTAAATTAATATAAATTAATTATTATGTAAGTTCTATCCGTTATCCTAGTATCCCGTAAGGCAAGCCTTCCAATGCTTAGTTAGGGGCTAGATTAGATTAGATTAGATTAGATTATTTATTCATAAACAATATACATTGTGTTTGAAATTATAGGTAAGTACATAAAATGAATTATTATTTAACAAGGATCAACATCATAAATATTAAATTGGTATTAAATTAAAATAATAAAAATATAGTTGAGTCAAATATACATATAACTAAGCAATAATCACAAAAACAGAATTAATTGTCAAAAACAATATTCATTATTATAAAAGATCCACACAAACAAATCACAAAACTCAGACAATTCATGCATAAAAGTAAGCAGGTTGGTATTCAGAAGTCCCAACCAGATTACAGCTCTTCGATTGAGTACAAGCATCTCTCCAATAAAAAGGACTTAAGTTTGACTTTAAATGATGAGCTATAAATCAGAACCTTTAACTCCAGGGGCAGTCTATTAAACAACTTAGTGCTCTGAAAATATGAGCAATGTTTGGCCAGGTTGAGTTTGGGTGATATTTTTGCTATAAAATCCTTCCTTCTAGTTATTTCTCTTTTGCATCTTTCATCGTCCGTCTCATAGAGATGTAGGTTCTTGGCAAAAAAGCAAAGAAGGACCAATATGTACAAGGATGGTAGGGTCAGAATTTCTAGTGCCTTAAAATGATCACGACAAGAATCCTGCTGCTTAATGCGCACCATGGTTCTAATGGCTCTTTTTTGCATTATGAACGCCTTACTCATGTTGTACTGGTAACTGTTTCCCCAAAGTAACACACTATATCGAAACCTGGATTCAATTAAGGCATAGTACACCATTTTGAGATGCTCAAGATCTACTTCATCCCGTAAACTTCTCAGCACGTAACAAGCTGAACTAACCTTAGCCTCAATATCCGCAATTTCACACTTCCAATTCAGATGACTGTCTATATGTACTCCAAGAAATTTAGCATCCTCTACCAGCTGAATCTGATCACCTTTTAGTGAAAAGTTAAGGTTTGGTTTGCATCTATATGTTGCTTGAAACAACATTAGACTAGTCTTATTAATGTTGACTTTAAGACCATTAGTAATGAACCAATTGCTGAGAGCTGTGAGTACCTCGTTTATTCTTACCTCAAACTGATTTATATTGTTGGCCGTTACTAGAGCATTAGTGTCATCAGCAAAAACCACTAGGCTGACAAAATCAGGAAAATTTTCTGACATGTCATTAAATAAGTCGTTCAGAAATATATTAAATAACATAGGACCTAATATAGACCCTTGTGGTACGCCGGCTTTTACGTCAACCAGTTTTGAACAGCTCGTCTCTTTACAATGACTTACTTCGTTACAAGTCTTAACTTCTACGATCATCCTTATATTACTTAAGTATGAGGTCATAAGTTCAAGGGCTTTACCTCGTATACCGTAACAATTCAATTTCCTCAGCAGAATTCCGTGGTCCACGAAATCAAATGCAGAACTAAGGTCTAAGAAAAGACCTGCAACAAGTTTTTTTTCATTTAGGTTCTTGACCACCTCATTGACCAAGGTGTTTACTGCATCCAATGTACCCAAATTTTTACGATACCCAAATTGCCTCGGATTTAGAATCTTATTCAGATTTAGATGAAGGGTTAATCTTAATTTAATGAGTTTCTCCAGGATTTTTGACGTGGTTGGCAATACTGAGATAGGCCTGAAATTTTTAGGGTCTTGCTTACTGCCCTTTTTATGTACAGGAACAACTTTCGCTATTTTCAATTGATCCGGGAATATTCCCTCTTCAAAGCATTTATTATAAAAATCTGCAAGTGGCACACATATAATGTCAATATTTTCCCTTATGACTGTGATAGGTATTTCATCGAAACTGCACGAATTTTTATATTCCATGCTTTTCACAATTTTTGTAATTTCATCTGGTGTAACCGGATCTAGAATCATTTCATCTGAGATTTCTTTTGTGCGGTTTAGTAGACACTCAATCGCTGTTTCTGAATTTATGTTCGCACTATTGTTAACATTAAATTGTTTCGCAAATAAATCTACGATTTCCGTGGCATTATCGACAATACGATCATTAACTTTTAACAAAATACTAGAACTATTTCTACTGGTTTTATTTCGGTGCTTATTAACTACATTCCAAATAGTTTTTGTAACGTTTTTTGACTTAGCTATCTCAGATTGTATCCCCAAGCTTTTAGCTCTCTTAATAGTTTTTCTATAAATTGCTATGTACCTGGTAGTATAGCTCTTGACCGATGAATCATTACCTTTGCCCATACACAGAAAGCGTTTCATTTTGCTGGAGACTTTCAATCCCCTAGTAAGCCATCGTAAGCCTATTGTACTATTCATTTTAATAAGCACTTTTTTCTTTTTAAAACTTTTAGTAAAACAAGAGTTCAACTTTTTTATAAATGTGTTAACTCCTACATCATTCTAACATTCATTTAGAAGACAATTCCTGAAAGTTTTCTTATTTGGTTCATTAAATATCCTCTTTACTATATACCATGGGGAAGTTCTAAGTCCTTTATCAGGCTTTTGTTTTGTAGCACTCAAGTTACACGTTAGACCAGCATGACCATCTCCCAACCCATTGTGATCAATTGTGACAGCTTTAATTTGGTTTTCATCTACATTTGTAAATATGTTATCTTAAATCATTTCGTTTTCTATCATCACATTGTAAATTAACATTAAAATCTCCACAAATCACGCTCTTTTTATTGAATAGATGCTCCAGTAGTTGTTAGTTAATTGGTGTGAGTGTAAGAAATATTTATTTGTTTAAAGATCTATGATTGATTAAACACGTTAAGATTTTGTTAATTTCATTTTAGTTTTATGTTTTTATGGATTTCCCGATGCAAAGGACCTTTCCAGGGGCCAAAATGAGTTAATAGTTAAAAGTTAAAGTTAAAAAGCTACTAACCTTTTACACCTACTAAGGATATTTACTTCTGCACAATAATGTAAACTTTTAAGTATAAAACTTGTTGGCATTTTGTTAACGTTACGAATTACGAAGCCGTCTGACCGCCTCGCCTGCGTAATTCGGATCGAGCGCAGCGCAGCGCCAGCCAGCCAAGCCAAGTCCGCTTTGCTGCGTCGAAGTGTACGCACGTATCACGGTTACCCGCGAAAAATGTTTCTATCGAATCCACGTATCGTAAATAGACAGTGACTTGAATGAATATCCGTAACGTAACTGTTCTTTTTTACTTTGAATAAAATATAACAGTTGTAAGTGCAAGTGAACAAGACGACTGTGTAGTTATTGAGGGTGTCTTTTTTGTAATCGACTGCACAATGCAAACAATTTTGAATTTTATGTCTTTCTTGAGTGTGTGCAAAATAGTAATGTTAAAAAAATGTTGACAGGATTTCTAGTGTTTTCTCTTCTAGTTTTACATACATTCCCTACAGGTGAGTTGAGTAAAGTGTGGGTACCTAGTATAGAAATAAATGTAAATAAGTTTATGAAAGTTGGATATGTGAAATTTAGTTGTAGGTACCTACCGTCATTCGATTTGTTTCTCAATGAGATAATGGTACTTATAACGTGTATATGAGTCGAACTAACATTACATAGAAAAAAACTTGTACAAGTTAATTCTTGAGACGTTGCGTTACACTAAAACTTGACAAGATATCAAGGTATATGGCTGGCTATGGCCACAGACCTATCTGTGGCTAAAACTACTTTAATACCAGTTAAAAAAGTTTTTTCTTACAGTTGTGCCAATCACTTGTTTACATTAATTATTAAATTGCCAAGGATCATGACACAATACATTCGCGCTGTGAATTCGGTTTGTACCTGGTGCAGCCTTCCACGACCACGACTAAATTAGGCGTTCTACAAAGATCCTTAATGCTCAAGTTAATTAAGCACATCACATTCTTTTAAGTACTTGTCTAATTATTCGAAGTTACGTTTAATATTCAACATATTTAATTAATAACATCCATTTAAAGGTGGTATCTATTTTAAAATTATTGGACATTTTAGACTATAACAAACGTCAATGATATTGTTCTATAGTCACAGACAGAATGTTATCGGGTACCCTTTCACAGCACATTTTTTATAAAACTATTTGAGTTTCCGCTTCTTTGTGGTTTTTGGCGCCATACTGCCAAAAATATATAAACTTAACTTTAACCACAGAATACTTAATAGTACAAGTACTTTAACCCTGCATTGTACTGATTCTACCACACACACACGCACCCACCACTCCAGTCTAGAGCGTCGAGAGCGTCGAATCCAATGAGCAAGTAATTAATTACTACTTACGTTTTTTTAGTACAATGTTTCTTTCTTTGGGGTTGGTAATATTGAAGTTACTTTTTATTATTTTTTAGATGCTGCTATTTATTTATAAACAGTTTTAATTTAATAGACCCTTACGCTTTTAGTAAATACCAGTGACCACCCGCAGTTTAGTGCTATCAGGATAAAATGTGTCTTATTATGTCATAACATAAGGCTGTATGCAAAATGACACCCAAATCCGTTCACCCGCTTATCCGCAGAGATACTAAACAAATTTCCCAATTTATTTATTTCTTCTCGTTATTTTTTTTATATGTAAGTAAGTAGGAGTTATTATATCAGAAGGTAGGAAGAATAGTTTTTGTATAAGTACGTCCGCATAGTTTCGGTTAGCGTTTGTTTGTCCTAGCCTACCCTATGCTATGGCCGTGTTGCATGCAATTTTTCTTTTGTTCTAATCATATTTATGTACTTACCTTGCATTTAAAGCGATTAAATTTTTCGCTAGTTAAATTTTAAAAGTTTTTTTGTTGTATAGGCAGGCTAGCATTGATCAGGAAGTGGCGTTATCTGGTTCTGGTGACGTAATCTGACAATGGGTAGCTTCAACGGTCACTGACTGGGCCGCCCATGGAGGCTTTCAATTTTATTAAACACAAGCATTGACAGCTAGTGCATATGCATATGATTGTAGAACACACGTTCTTTATGGCAAACATCCATAAATATTAACCTATTTTTAACAGATAAGTGCTCCACAGGCTATGCTGTGAGAGTTAATGTCACTTATTTACTACAAGCGGCCGCTCGCAGATTCACCCCCGTGGTTCCCGTTCCCGTAGAAATATCGGGATAAAAACTATCCTATGTTCATAACCAGGCTATCTACTACCTGTGTACCAAATTTCATCCAAAACCGTACAGTAGATTCAGAGCCTATTCAATGCAAACAAACAAACAATCAAATCTTTCCTATTTATAAATAATTAGAGGCCGGGCGCGGTTTCACCCGCGTGGTTCCCGTTCCCGTGGGAATTTTGGGATCATTTATAGCCTATGTTACTACTTGGGGTCTAAGGATTCTCTATAAATTTCGTCAAAATAGGTCCAGTAGTTTTTGAGTTTATTCGTTACACAAAAATACAAATCTTTCCTCTTTATAATAAATATAGATTAGTATAGATAGGTATTTTTTTTGACATGTGACCAGCAGCTATATAATAGTTCTATCTATCTAAATGTAAATATGAAAATTTACTAGAAAAAAACCACTGGTCTCATGTCGCTCAGACGGGAAACGAACCCGCTTCCTTAGGAATCCGGCCCAAATGCTTCCGAGACTTGTGATATGAGAGGACTCGTAAAAAATTTCTAGTATATTCCCCTTTCCACGCTGTTGGCCAGCGTCGTTTTTTCAATGAGATAAATAATATCCTCGCATTCGAAAGAAACATTATTATACAAATGTTTGACTATCGATTAAGAAGAAACAGCTATATAATTAGAACTTACTAATTTTGCATTTTACAATGCTATTTTTATGTAAGTGATAAATATGAATAAGAAAATATAATAGAAAAAATATTTATTTTATTGTAAATATCTACTAGTTGCGAGACTTCGTCACCGTGATGACGCGCGTCGTCGTAGCGTGATGTTCCAGTTGTGTCATCATCAGTCATTTATGTCCCCTCTTCTGCGGCACTGGCCTTCCTTTTGGATGGATAAGGAGAATGGGCCATGACCCACTACGTGGGCCCAATGCGTATTGTAAGGTTTTGACGACTGCAAATGCAGCGGGGACCAACGGTATAACGTGCCTTCCGAAGCACGGAAGAGCTTGAGATTTTTGGTCACCCATCCCGTGACTGACCATGCTAAAGTTGCTTAACCTCAACTATCGCAGGCCGAGCGCGCGAACCACTGCGTCACCGAGCTCCTCATGTTCATAATGATCCATAGTTTTGTAATTTAAAAAAAAAATCAAAATATCTGCCAGTTATGCTATCCAGTAATTATCAGTCGGTACGGTAGTGGTGAAACCGGCCCTTAGACTTCATTAGTGGTTTCATTGTCATAGTAATGATAATGGACGTGCAATCACTCTTCTCCCGGAATCCTCAACCAATGAGGAAGGCCGATCTCCTCTGCCCGAACACAACTGAAAACATTGTTGCTGACTTGGAACAATTTCTGCCGACAAACAAACCGAACACAATAATGTACCCCAGCTGGTAACCGAACCCGAGACCTGTGGATCAGTAACCGGTGGGTGTTACCACTAGACCACAGAGGCGGTAAATTGTTGATGATAGAGCGATGACAACGACGTGTCATTGTATGTAAAGTTTCTTTGATACCTACCAGTTTTCTAACAATGGTCATGCCATACACAACGTGCGGCTAGGCTATTCAAGGGTTTTTTTTACTTCTTAATGAATGCAATTTACCTTTAATGTAGTACTTAATAGGGTTATCTACTACGCAATGGATTAGTTCAACTAGCCATCTTAGCTTGTCAATGGATAAGTACCATAAAAAAATGCGGTTCACACGGTTACATTCTATCATCCTACTGTTCAATTTTTGTCGGCAATTTTATTGCTCTTTATATTAAATGCACTTTTGCTTATAGATGTACGACTTGGTACGATCAAGGAACGTGAAAAAATATCTAAAATCAACAACTTTTTTTTCGTCAAAGTAGTTAGATAACACTTTTTTAAGTTGCGTCTTTCTTTACTTTCTACCAACAGACCTGCAGAAATCCAGTGCCGGTGGGTACTATTAAGTATTCTGTGGCCGTGGTGAGACGGTAACGTTATCATGGCTTATACTAAGCCGAGGCCTATTTGATAAATAGGCACAGAATACTTAATAGTATGACATGGGTTAATATCCTTTGTTTATCTTAAAAACATTTTATAAAAAAAAATTAAACCGACTTCAAAAAGTAAAAAATAAAACTTTTGGAGTCGGTGCTAGCTAGCTAAGGCCAAAAAATATAGGTATAGTTAATAGAAGTGCAATGTAGAATTTCAGATTTTTTTGTTAAATCATGTGCCGAAATCAGCCCATACACAACAATGATGTCTTCTTGCCAAAACGTGATTGATATTTTTCAGGATTATGAAAAAACTACTAGCCAGATATTCGTAAAAATTATATGGCACCACACATTTTCTTTCGGATAAAAAAAGAATTATAAAAATCTGTTAACAACTGGCGAACTTATGGTATAACATACATAAAAATAAAAAAACCGTCGACTTGACCTCCTAATTTTTTTTGAAGTCGGTTAAAAATTGTTTCTGTGTATGTTTTACCCGGATTAAATAAACGCTTTTCTTTTCTATACTATTCAATGAAAGCTTCTTATTTCCGCTTAAAAACGAATGACTATAAACAATGTTTTAGTTTTTCCATCGTAGACGTAAACGTAAAAACTTTTAAGTATTGTTGACATATTTACTGAAAAAAGGAAACAACGTTTTGTAAAGAGTTTTTGTGTAACGTCTAGGAAACGGAGTTTCAGACAGGTAGCCGTCATTAAGTACTCCTACCTACTAAATGCCTATGAAAAAACAGCTCGATCTTTGTGGCTTTGTTATGTAAAGAAAAACTGAAAAGATAAACTTGAGTAAACTAAGTTTTCAAGTAATGTAGGATAGGAAATCAATCACCTACCAAAAAGTATGCAAATAAATTTTCCTCTAAAAGAAATAAATATTACGATTATGTATTTTTTTCCCAACTAATATTACTTATTTTGTATGATACGTTCGCAGAACTAATTGTACTAGCTGATACTAATCTATTTTGCAACGTAATTAATATCACATTCATCGATGTCATTTTACTCATAAAGCTTAGAATAATAATTCTAAGTCATAAAGTCATAAACGTAATCTTTCATTGTCCCCACGTAGCAAATCGTCAACATAAATTACGCGTTTATTTATTGTAGCAACTTGTCCTAATAATAAATTATCTGAAGATCACAATGGGTGAAGTGAATAATAAATAACATTATTTCTTTTAATACCTACATATTTGTGATTCTAGACTAGACCATTACTGTAAAGATATTGTGCTTCTAGTACCAATGTGGTTCGTCAATCCTCAATGTAGCAAGGCGTAGTGGAAAGCAAATGGCATAAGCCGGGCACATCAGACGTAGAATCGAGGAGCGCTGGAGCAGACGAGTTCTCGAATGGAGACCACGTCTCGGCAAACTTAGTGTAGGATGTTCTGCTAGATAGCCTGAGAGAGGTGGCAGGTAGTGGCTGGATGAAAAAGGCGGGATCGTGCCTTTATTAATCTACTACTTATTAATCTGTGTTTGTGGGCAGGGCAGGCTTACGTCCAGCAGGGGACAGCGGTAGGCTGAATGATGATGATGACATAATTACTATGTATAAATTAAGATCTGTCTGTTTGCTTGGTGAATCATCAATACATGTCAACAAAGATATTAATAAAATATCAAACATATACTATACTGCACTGTGTGTGTCGACTATGACTAATAAACATACCTGATGTCTATAATACTCAGGTATTATTATTATACTCATTATGTATTGTTGTTCCAATAAGTTCTGTTTTAAGTGTGATTGTATTTTAGGTAATCGTACTAATAAGGTCAATGTCGTCTGGTCTGAACAGCGCCATTGTCTCTTGGTCTTGTCTCTCGTAAGAGACGTCTAAAGTAGCGCAATCTTCTCAAAGATGGAGAGAAGTGGTTTCTCCTGAAATCACGGCGGATGCCATCGCTATTCTACCGCTAAGGCGATGCGCAAGTATTATAACTCCAAATATAGGGTTAGCGCGTTGGACCAGCGATGGTGGCAGTTTAGCATCATTCGTAATTGTCGATCACGGATCTGCTGATAAAAATACTAACTCGAGCTCTTCCGTACGTTAAGCCGAAAGTAACTACGAAATCTCATTGGGCCAGCATATTGGGTCATAGCCCATACTGCTCATCCTATCCTTCTTTACAACTTGTGGTCCAGCAGTGGAGATATACAAATGACAAAACATGATGATGATTGCCGATTCCTATGGTTATAACTTATAACCAACCGACCCACGGTCTGTTGCGGCATCTATCCTGCTCACATTAGAGTCGGTGAATCTTGAACAGATTTGATATCTTGAATGATTGTTTCTTGCCCGTTCTTCTCGTTACAAGGACTCCCGCCGTAGGGTTTGTAAACCGATGGCGTAGCTTCTTTGACGTTCATAAGTGACTGAATAAATGATTTTGAATTTTGAATTTTTTGTTTGAAATTACAAAAATTGCCATCCATATAGCTGTTTTATCAGAATCAGATCATACCAACACAGCTACAGACATAATGCAACATTGATCAGGTATTTGATAGCAATATACGAGAAACTGTAAACGATTTAAACGGAATGAAATTTGGCAGACGTGCTTCCCCGACACAGCCAAGATCACCAATGAGGTTATTTTCACTCTACTGCTTCCTTAGTAACTCGGATGTTTTCGAAAGGAAACTTTCGAATTTGTATACAAAACAAAAGTAAAAATCTATTACGAATCAGCTAAATAGGTGAAAATCACTGCCCACACTTCAGTAGCGATGTTTGTGGTTCGCATAAAATAGTCGAAAGTGCTATATGTATTTTTAGATTGAATTTCTTCATGTAAAAAGCTCATAAAAATATTTACTTCTGTTAATCAAGTTTTAAAAAGTATACTGAAAAGGAGGGAGGAATTCACACCTATGATTGAAAGAAGCTATAGAAGGTACAGGAAGTAACAATCAAACCCTCAACATGGAATCGGAAAAGAATTGCCACGCAGTTTAAGTTTTAAAGAAGTTTATATGTGTTCTGCTCGTAAATAAAATCGATTTGTTCCCATCCCAAGCACTTATGTATTTTAAAACTCAGTTGAACCCACCAATGCCAAGATACGTAAACAAACAAAATAGACCAGACGTCATCGTCAACTACTAATTATAGTGCAAGAGATAACAATAGACTAGCAGACGAATGTCGTTACGAATTTATGGTTGTTGCACAAGTTATTTTCAAAAATACAGGTAAAAAGAAGCTCGTTTTTCTTTGCATTAATGGTGAAGTCCGGAGGTTAAAATTTATAGTTCGCGGTGTGATGTCAAGTATAAAAAGATGCGAAATAAACCTATTGGATAAGTTTGGGGTACTTATACGCTTCATTAATGATGTTATATGGTTCATATTCATAAGCATATCATTTTGGAAGGGCATTGCATTGTACTGTACAGTCACCAGCATGTTAAGACTTAAGTACCTACATGTAGATATTATTCGAAGTGCACCTGGTAAATTTTATATTCTGTTGAGTGAATGTTGGCCGCTTCTTTTTCCAAGGCTTTTCTCTAATTAAATCTTTCTGGTTTCCTTTTGTAGTCAGATTTTTTAGGCAGAACAAGACATTTAATTTACGAATTGAAAACAATAATCATAGTTTGATAAATCTCGAACTAACTAGATAGTCACTGAATACGTCTCTGCTCAGTTCAAATTACATAATTTTAATTACAAGAATACCAAATGAAGGATTTTTAAATAATAATCAACTGGAAAACTGCAACCCTGTAGTAATGGCCCGAGTGAACTTGTAGACAGACAGTCTGCGCACGCGCCGATATTTTTAAACCTAACTCCACTTTCTAATGTCATGCCAACTAATAATTTATACACGTTTGACGTCTGACATACAAAAAACATGGCTTTAGCTACAGAGGCTAGGCTAATGAAATAAGTAGGTGTAGTGTAATGATGCAGATCAGATCGCAAATGATCGCAATAATCATTACTTGTTAAAAAGTTTTAAACATTCTGAAAATTGGAACAGAGTATTTAAACTTATTTTCTTTTTTGTGTGTACAGATAGTTAGACGCTCTTGAAAGCGATCTTACGTCGCGCTCGGAAAAGCGTGGTTTTTAAACCGCAAGTGTGAAGCCTGACGTGTTGTGAGTTGTACAAAAATATTGTAAGTACCTACGTCAGTTTAAAATGCATACCTAACCTACTCGATAAGTCGCCTTGAACTTTCACTCATGTGCTAATAGAAAGAGATATACATGTTGCCATCTCTTTTCATACTGAAAGTGTTTTGAAGGTAATACTGTACATACATTCTTTTAATGGAAAAATAATAAGTACTTACAAGTTGTAAACTTGTTTTTTTTAATACTTTTAAATACCTTAGTAGGTAGGTACCAGTTTCTTATTTGTGTAGTCTGAGTAAAGAACTAATATAGATATTTTGTAGTGCGCAGAATTGGGGACAGTTTTAAAAATGCCCACGCTGCACTCGGACACCACGATTCCTTGTGGGAAAACGAGGAAATGACAACAAGAGAAGGGAGTAGAGAGGGAGAGGACGGAATGAAAATAGAAATATAGGAAATGAAGGAAGAGTGACACGTAGTTAAATGTATTAATAAAAAGCGCGCTCTCATTAAAGTTGTTTTTTAAAAAAAACTGCAAGAACGTATAAGAACACCGATAATGAAAATTACCGTAAAGTGGAAATATAATATAAAATCGCCTGCAAGAACTCCAACAACAAAGAGAGAGAATGTACCTTCGGAAAGCTTTATTTACGTATAAACAGTATTCTGGCATTTAAAGTAAACGGTTTAAAATCACTTAAGGCTATTCAAAGATGTACAGTTCCGGGTTTACAGACAAGTCTTATAAATATTAAAAATATTTAACTGAAATGCTTAATGGAAAAGTAACCTCAACGTACTATTAAGTATTCTGTGCCTAACAGCTTTCGATTTTCATTTGCATCCACAAAGCATTTTTTTTTCTACTCAAACCTAAAGTTTAATCAAAAACAACTTTTCTTTAACTTCAAAGCAAGTCGGTAAATTGCAGTTTTTTGTAGTTAGTAAAAACTGTGTTTAGATATCCAGCATTACTACCGCGAGAAAATTTTCTTGACTTCCAAATTTTCTTTACTTCCAAATTTTCTTGGATTCATAAAGGCTAATTCTATCAAATAAACAGCTCTTGTAAATCTATGGAAATTTTACAGATTATAGAAAAACCGTTCCGTGATACAGAGCTTAACGACCGTAACAAAATCTTGCACCCATAAAAAAAACGAAGGCGTCATAGACCTTGAACTTGCTGTTGCCAAATGTCACGCCCATTTTAAGACAACCAATCAAATACAACGAATAATATATTTGATCTATCTTGTCTATGACAAATTATAAATGTACAGTCGACGGCACAGCAATCTTCATCACGAAAATTGTTCTTCCAAAGAGCCTCGGATATAGTTAGCCTTCATGAAGTCTCTCTTGATCACCTTAAATTTTCTGCAAGAATCATAAATTTTCAACTATTTCCGGGTACTGTTTATTATTCACAAATGAAGTAAATAGACTTCTAAGATAATTATGGCAATCATTAACCACACACAACGTTGAATGCCCGTCATTCACGATCTGATTCAACAAATTCAAGAATAGGTTCTTCATTTGGATTCTGCTAAAGTAAGACCAAGTTACGTTGAAATCAATAATTAGATACACGGCATGACACAATTATGCTTTATTTATAATATTTATTATAATACAAAGTACTAAGTTTGTTTGACCAGTCGGAATTCAATTCTTGCTTGAGGGATGTTATAGTTACATCACCCTAAAATGAACTGAAAATGAAGCAGGGACCAACGGCTTAACGTGCCTTATGAAGCACGATGAACACCGAGATACTAAATTATAGGTCACCCATCTCGTTACCGACCATTTCGAGAGTTGCCTAACCGCCACAATCCGTCGAGCGAACACCGTCGAGCTTCTCTATAGGAAATGATCATCATCATCATCATCTTGACCTTGTCCAAATTATATTTGAGGTCAACGCAGTAAACGTCCTTCTTCCCCACTCCACTCCGTCCTTTTATATCTCATTCCTCCTTTCTTTTACAATATCATGACGCACACAATCTTTAATATTTTTTGTGTTCTTCTTCTTCCTTACCATCCATCAAGCACTAGTGGTTAATTCGTCCAAGACCAAGCACGTTGGCGCTAACCAAAAAGCAGCCCTTGACGAGGTTCTTGCCGGTTCTTCTCGTTACAAGCTCCCGCCGTTGGGTTTGTGAACCGATGGCGTAGCTTCTATGACATTCACAAGAACGGATGATGAAAATTTAAAACCGCTGCGCCACTGGTTTTAACACTGTTCCGTGGTAGCCACTACTAAAATTATTTTATGGAAAACTTTACACCAATAAGACAATGGTCAATTTTGGTCGTTGGGCTGACCAGTCGTCAGGCGTTGTTTACTTCCACACTTAACCAATTACTGCTGACCCCATAACTAATTGACCTGTGTGACGCCTGTTCGATTCTGGAGCAATTGACTTCTTAATTTTAGGAGTCAATTTTGCACGGCCGTATTTATTGAAGATGGCGAGCGCTGAGAGGTCTTTGCCAGATCTCCAGACTTTTCCATAAGACTAGGATACAATTGAAATGTTACTAACAATCTTATGAACTATGGGACTGTAACTTTTTGGCATATTTTTCATATTACAACTGTCAAATTATCTCCCAAATAAGCTATCTAGAACTTATCTGTCGATCATGAAACGGGACCAAAATGGTTCACTTACTGAAAACAAAATAAAACTGTATGTATTGTGTATTTGTATCAGCTAATTTCCATGTAGTTATTATCAGTAATTCTTCCAAGCGTTTGTATTCGCTATAGTTTCTCTATAATCGCCATAAACAAAAACACTACTTATGGGTTCAAGTAGATACGGCAAATCCATTATTTCCAGTGTGCGCTTCATTATCTACGTAAACTAGTATAGTAATGGCTATAGTTTCTTGCGCCGGCGCCGGCCTCAACTAGGTATGTGGTACAGGTCTGTTCCCATGAGTCTGTTCTCAGGTGGGACACGGACCAATGGGACAACCGTTCGGCGTCCCACTTTGGGGCATGCGGATGCGAATTTTCAGAATTATATTCTTCAACATCTGGGTCGTTAACGGTTGCTGGAAAAAACGATAGATGGATTTCCTCATTCAAGAAATGGTCGGTTTATGCTTGTAAGTTTGTTTGTTTCTTACTCAATTACCAACGCGTGAATGGCTAAATTGATATGGATTAAATTTTGCATTAGCTTTACACTCTTACATACAGAACATGATCCGGAAAAGAACATGGAAATAACAACCACCCGGATATTACCACGGGCCAACTAAGTAGATCATAATAAATTGAAAATTTATGAGATTTCGAACCGTTGTTCGATTACGTATCGAGTCTGTCATTAGCAATTATTTTATGTTTCTTGAATTGGTTACTTGTATATTCTATCTAAATGAGATTATTGTGTAATTATCCAACATTTTATGTCTCTGACCTTGCGGCACGTCGCGTCGACACACGAAAGGTGTCTTTTCTTGTTTGCAATGTCAATGCTAAATCTTTATATCACGACCTTCGAATAATTATTTTTATCATCACTGGGCGTTTTTCATTCAAGATCAACAGCTATAGGTAGTAGTGTACGAGAGGATTAACTCTTAATACCTGTTACAAATTTCACTTCATGTGGGTATGACGAAGAATGATTTTTATTGCTAGATAATTCCGATTTAATCCCATTTTCAATCTACCGTCTGGGGCCTAGAATCGGGGATAATATTAAAAACGGAAGCTCTATAGGCCACTAGTGATTGAATCATTAGGGTCCCAACTTATTAAAACCAAATCTTTACTTTTTGATTTTTTCTAACAAACTTAATCGTGAATTCAATATAATGCAAACAACAGTATCGCTCAACTTTTTCGGAGCTACTCGGAACGGAACGTCTTTTTGACAATTTATGTTTTGGCTGATAGAAAAATAATACTATCTTACTTACTTACTATCGGAATTGATGAATCCACGTAGGTATTGTTTTCTTTTTGGAGTGTTTTTTGCACTCAAAGCCATTTTCACATTGAATTACAAATTGTGTAAATGAATCCAATTCGATTACTTAAATTAAAATTAATTTAAACTGAAACCAAAGAAATTCCCATGACATATTCTAACTTTACTAATCAAAATTATTCTTTTGAATTTAATTTACACTCTTTTAACACTAAGATCTTCTTTATAAAAAGATCATAATGTTAAAACGCGTAGAATCCATGGAATTAACATGTACTACGTACTAGTACTTAATAATTCCATGGCTGAATCTACTTGGTACCAAGAGTATAATTGTATTGATTAACATGACATGTCATGCATGATGGATAAAATTATAAACAGATAACTGTCATTGCGATGTTTATAAACTAATTTTAATTAATTTGAAACAGAGATTTTAAGCTATGTGAAGTAGCGGGGGCTGTTGCTATTCAAGAAGTTAAAGGTAAATTTTCTAATGGATAGAGATATCATGATGTTTTGCGGTAAGTTTTTGTTGTCCCCTGTACCACGATTAATTCGTGACGTTAGCGATAATATCGTTTTGCAATTACTACACTGATTATGAATCGTAACTTTAAATTCTTATTGTGAGTAATGCATGGGTTTTGATTAACTGAAATCTTTTCAGAATAAATACTAATACTCTAGCTAGAGAGTCTCTATTTTCAATATTTTCCCCGGTTATAGGCCCCACGCGGTATATAACTTGCAGTTTTACAGTAATATTACCTATAATAAATTAAATTGTTACTAGATCTTCAAGATCAAAATGTACAATGCCACGTTAGTAAAGCTATATGCATAATGCTTAATATGTAATTTCTTAAGTTTCTTTGTGTTTAACTTTTTAAGATTAATTTTTTAAGGCGATGAGATGTAGTTATTAACTCCCAAACACAGTAATTGTTTGTCAAATTATTCAATTGGGCACTTGTTAGACATAAACGTGTTATGTTATGTATGACGTTACTAATGATATCTGTACAGTTTACGTAATGGGTTTTGTTTCGGTAGCAGAAGCCCAATTACTAAACAATACTATGCAAAAGCAAGTCAAGCATTTGTCTCATTATGATGCTGATAAGTAAGTAACTGAACAATCCACCACCAGTGAACAACTACAAAAAGTCAATTTGAATGACTATTCAACAATCAATAACATTGTTTAATCTGAAAATCTGTAGGCGAAGAAGCAATGGATTTTCTTTTCTTATTACCTTCTCTTCTCTTATTTTTATGTAAGTAGACATTCTGAATTGTGTCATACGCACATTGTACGCACAGATGTGTATTGTGATTTGTGATGATTTTTTTATTCAGTCATTTGAATACTCATTCATGATTGTCTCATATCATAATGCAATGTACCCTCATTCAATTAAAATTTGTAGATATAACTTTTTTCCATTAAGAAGCTCGGTGGCGCAGTGTTAAGCGCGCTTGGCCAGAGATTTTGGCGTTTATGCAACATACGCTCAGTCACGGGATGAGTCCCCGTGACTGGTCAGAGCCAGTGCAGTGGGATAGGGTCCATAATCCTTATAATTAAGGTCTATGCCCCAGCAGTGGCTAGGGACATCTTAACTTATGTTATAAATGCGAAAGCCCTAGCTAAACAACTGATCGACTTGATTTTTGGCACAGAGTTAGTTGAAAGTACGGAGTTACATAGAACATAGGCTACCTTTTATCCCGATATTTTCTCGGGATCGGGAACCACGCGGCTGAAACAAGGGAACAGCCAATAATGTAGGTGCACTAACCTACATTCTACACTCCATAAAGATTTTTAAATTCAAAAGTTTTAAATACAATATTCAGTCTAGGCTGTTTATGAACGTCAAAGAAGCTACGCCATCGGTTCACAAACCCTACGGCGGCGGGAGACCTTGAACCTGCAAGAAAATCGTCAAGAGCTATTTTTTCTCCCTGTTTTATTTCATACATTATCATTTTGAACACAGAACAGCTGTTCTGTGATTTTGACGACCTGATCGACGCAGGGGTAACCTGCCTTCTGCGCCAGAGGTTCCGGGTTCGATACCCGAACAATTTGTGTGCATGAATATGTCTATTTTCTTGGTATGGGTGTTTAATATGTAGGTATAATATGTATAATTTACAAAAAAAAGTATATAAGTATGTATGTTTATCCGTTATCTAGTATCTATAACACAAGTTCTTCATGAAACTTGACGGAATCTAGATAATTGGTGTGATTGTATGCAATTATTTATTTATTTATTATACAGAGTAGTCAAATTGAAAAGTGACCTTAAACACATTGGTAAGGTAAATTTTCATCACAAAAAAATACTAAAATAAAAGTACATATTTTTATGGTTATCCTAACCGTAAACAATTTTCAACTCGCTAGGAAGGATTTTATTGTACATTACCATAAATTTCTCGCTGTACTGCAATCTGTAAATAAAAACCAACTTCAAAAAGTAAAAAATAGGCCTTTTGGATTCGGTGCCAGCCAAGGCCATTCTATTGCACTTCTTTTACTTTTATTTTTCTTCCTTGGCTGAAACCGACTCCAAGAGGCTTATTTTTTACTTTTTGAAGTTGGTTTTTATTATTTTTATAAAAAGTTTTTTTCAACATTTTTAAAGTTAGAATAAACTGTAACTTTAGTATCTGATACCGCGCTATCTATGGCAGTGTTAGACACTGATTTTTGACGACACACATTGACGAAGCATGCCTGCAACGTAGAAACAGTAAAAAGCACCATCTACCATATCCATCATCCATCATCAGCCTGTGGACGTCCACTGCTGGACATAAGCCTCTCCTAGCTCACGCCTATTGTGGCGTTCATAGGAGGCTATTAGCCTACTGCTACCACGCTGGCCAGACGGGTTGGTAGAGGGTTTGTTTCAAGTTTTCCTTCTCCCGCACAGGTGTTCAATGCGTCGAGCCTCTTAGTCGACTCTTACGACATCCCAGGCATGTGAGGGAGTGGTGACACTTGTATTCTTAGGCCGTCACCACACGGCATCTACCATATAGCACCGGCATATTAAGAACTACTACGTAAACGAATACAACATAATTTTTAAGATTTCCTAAAAATTCTTAACTGATTACAAAATTTCAAAAAATGGGACCTTGTTGAGATCATACCTGATGTTACAACGTGTGAATCATTGAAATCATCCCGTGACCACGGCAGCTGTAAAGGTGCCGAAACGTCGGGAAAATCAAAAAACCCCTAAAAAACCTAAAAATACGGACAATTACAACTTAGTTCGTGGAAATATAGCGCGTTTGATATCCGTAAAAGTTGTTTTATTTCAATGAACAGTGCGCGCCAAAACATAAGATGTACGTCATTGAAATCGGTGTAGCCGTCTTTGAGTAATCGGTGAACATACATACAAAAAATATATATACCTATACATACGCGACGAATTGATAACCTCCTTTCTTTTTTGAAGTCGGTTAAAAATATAAAAAAGTTGCTAAAAAATATGCCATATTAGAGGCGATCTGTGAGCGTGACGAACCACGTGCCACAGCCGGCCCATGGGGCATTCGCTACGTTTCACTACGTTATGATTATGATTCATCAAGAGAATATCCCCGAGGTTGTGGTTATGATCTTGTATATATGTATTAATATATATACATTTTGCATCTAAGGCTCTAGACAGACGGACTGCAATTCAACTGCAATCCGACTGCCAAATTGCAGTTCCGATGCAGGTTGAATGCAGTTGGCAAGGCTGCAATGAAACTGCAAGCCAACTGCCGATCGACCAGCAGTTTGTGTGCAGTCGTCGTGCAGTTACACCGGATGCATCTGCACGTTGACGGGCAGTTAGCTTGCAGTTTCATTCCAGTCGTGCCAACTGCATTTAAACTGCATCGGAACTGCATCTGGGAATCGGGATTGCAGTTGAATTGCAGTCCGTCTGTCTAGAGCCTTAAGGTGGTACGACTTCTATACAAACAAACATTACACAATTATTGGTTCATCATACCTTAATAATTCATAAACACATGCGCAAATAACTCGTTTCAGTTATTTGTTTGCGCGAAATAATAAAAAAAAATATTTTCATACATAAAACACGAATATACCAATATCTTATAATTTCAATAATTCTACGTATGTGTGTGTGACCCATCGCATTTATATAGCTCATGTATGAAAATATTTTTTTTTTATAATTTCGCGCAAATAAATAACTGAAACGAGTTAGTTGCGCATGTGTTTATGAATTATTAAGGTATGATGATCCAATAATTGTGTAATGTTTGTTTGTATGGAAGTCGTACCACCTAAATCATACTTTCCCAAAATGTACTAAGTACTACTTACTTACTTATTCAAGTATCTAGATGTACCTAAGTTTACCTTTTTTTGTTTTTTTAAGTCATGCATGTATTCTTTTTTAATCAGTACTTAAGTTAATGAGAATTACAAATTAACTCGAGGATAATGTTGTGGCTTCACTATAAGAGCTAGCGCAGACGACGGATAACGGAGGGCTTTTTGCTCGCGACACGTCTTTATTGTTAACCAAATAAGATTCAACTTAGACCGCGTATATCCGCGAAAAGTACGCGATAGTCCTCGTTATTTGTTCAACTTTATGTTCTTAGTAATAAGGTCGTGTCGCGGACAAAAAGTCCTTCAATGTCCGTCGTCTGCGCAGGCCATAAGTAATACTTATGTACTATCCTTAATTTTAACATATATTGTGAACGCTGTTTTTTGTTCCAAATAAATAAATAAAGCAAGCACATGGGGCATTCGCTACGTTTCACTACGTTATGATTATGATTCATCAAGAGAATGTACCCGAGATTGTGGATATGATCTTGTATATATGTGTTAGTATATATACATTTTGCATCTTAATCATACTTTCCCAAAATGTACTAAGTACTACTTATTTACTTATTCAAGTATCTAGATGTACCTAAGTTTACCTTTTTTTGTTTTTTTAAGTCATGCATGTATTCTTTTAATCAGTACTTAAGTTAATGAGTATCACAAATTAACTCGAGTATAATGTTGTGGGCTTCACTATAAGAGCTAGCGCAGACGACGGATAACGGAGGACTTTTTGCTCGCGACACGTCTTTATTGTTAACCAAATAAGATTCAACTTAGACCGCGTATATCCGCGAAAAGTACGCGATAGTCCTCGTTATTTATTCAACTTTATGTTCTTAGTAATAAGGTCGTGTCGCGGACAAAAAGTCCTTCAATGTCCGTCGTCTGCGCAGGCCATAAGTAATACTTATGTACTTTCCTTAATTTTAACATATATTGTGAACGCTGTTTTTTGCCCCAAATAAATAAATAAAGCAATGTTGTTAAGACGCTCTACGGAAAAAGTAGTACGTACATACATAAAACTATAGAATGGTTAGAAATGTTACAAATGTGTTTGTCAATATGCTACCTAATTGTAACTCGTAAAAACTGAAATTTAGAAGATAAACATGATTTCGCGAAAAAAAATTTTTAACCGCCTCTGTGGTCGAGTGGTACAACCACCGGTATCAGACCCAGGGGTCCCGGGTTCGATTTCCAGCGGGGTTACATATTGTATTCTGTTTGGTTGGAGGTAGGACTTGTTGTAAGCCAGCCTGGCTAGCTACCACCATCTTATCTAAGTCTGACGCCATAACAACAATGTTTTCAGCATTGTTGCGTTCCGGCAGTTCGAGATAAGATAGCCAGTTCCTCAGTGGTTGAGGATTCCGGGAGAGGCTCGCTTCCATCTTCAGCCTTATCAATACTTAACATCATGTATGATGAAGACTAAGAGTCTCCCCGTAATACTTAAAAAAAAAAAAGATTTCGCGAATCTAAGGGTTGGACCACATCTGTCAGCGGCAGCACGCTATCGCCTTTTTCCATCACCCTGTCCTTTTCTGTTGCTCAGAAAAACCTCTTTCCTTGTTCTGTGGTCTCAACCCAACCCAACCCTAAATGCGCTCTGAAGAAAGACCCAGATGTAAGATCAATAGTCTAATGACTTATCATATCGTCAGTACTGAGTGATAGTCATCTTGATATTATGCTGGATCTAATAAGGAAGTAAATTATACAACTATGTGGTTTAATTAAAACAATACGTTCTTACATAAATAAACATGGGTTTTCTAGCTTACATTTTATTGAAAGGAAAATGTGATGTAATCAAATTTTTATGACTTAAATTCCATTAACAACTGTTGATAATCTAGCTGTTATTAATTTCTGTGGATTCAACGAAAAAGTTTGGTGTAAGGAACAATTACAATAAGGTAACACTGACGACGCGACACGGCTGCCTGCTTCTCCGCTTGGTAGAATTTTTCACAGGAGACTGAAGGAGAATGTCCATACAAACTTTCATCGGACGATAAAATGATCTAGGTCTCCTTATCATCAGGATTTTTTTTTAAATTCTACGCGAACAGTAGTGGCTAGATAGCACAAATGCTTTCCTAAAGCACTCATAAAATAAGATAATCACTTATTTATTTGATACCCAATCGGCCATTCACAATAGTATGCAAAATCTTGTTACATAGTAAATTAAGTTTGTTACAATTACATTCATTAATGTATGACATGTAATGTCAAACATCAACACCAACATCAGAGTCTAGTGAAATTAATAAAACATAAGTAATGATAGAGAAAAAAATCCTATCGATTTAGAAATATCTGCTTCGTCTGATAAATCACAGCAATAAAACTATGGAAACATCGATACGTTCAGACGAAAACATAATTATCATGCTCATGAATGATGCAAGTCTCGTCCATGTACGTGCGCGCACGCAGGTCTTTGCGCAAGGTACGAACACTAAAAATAACCTAGCGAACCTTCGTAACAAGTCAACTTTCAGAGACTAGTAAATGAAAAAAAAAAGCAATTTTTAAAGTTTTTCAATGTATCAATTCGTTAGCGTCAGTTAGAGGCACAGAACATTAAACCTCTTTTCCATGTTCTGTGGTCAGAGGCATTTATGAATTCCTCAAATAGGTATGTTGCTCTACCATTCGTCCAAGTATTCCCGGTTTCGTCTAAGTTATGAGGAGGAAGTTATGAGGGCTATATCCGCTTGTCGTAGATGCAAGAAATTTTTTTGAATTTCCATAATTTGTTTAACATTACCTACTTCAATTATGGGAAATCGCCTAAATTATTTTTTTTATAATTGAATGTGTGCCCATTTAATCACATCGATAAATTAAACATTTGACAAAGCTGATCTGTACGTACCCAACCACATAAAAAGAAAAGATCAAGCATCTTTGTAGTTTTCTATACTAATATTTTATAGAGGAAAGATTTGATTGTTTGTTTGTTTGCATTGAATGGGCTCCGAAACTAGTGAACGGATTTGGATGAAATTTGGTACACAGATAGAAGATGGCCTGGTAATGAACATAGGATACTTTTCATTCCGATATTCCTACGGGAACGGGAATCACGCGGGTGAAAATGTAACAATGACATAATGAAACGGCCTTGAAGTCAAATCATTGTCAAATATTTGTAAAAAGACAAATTGGAAGAAAATAAAGTTCTGATTATTTTGGTTACAGACTTTGTAAATCTCGATGCTATATATAGACACTATTGATGGAAATGTTCAGAAATCAATTTTATGAAATGGTATTTATCCCCTGATAAATAATATTTCATAAAATTGAGGAGCTGGCAATTTATAGGGAGGAATTAGAGAAAAACTAGAAGACACTCGGTATCCATCCATAAGGAAGACCATGTCCTAGCAGTAGGAATAATAAAACACTTGATGGTGATGGTCATACTGAACTTCTAAAAAAAATGATTCAATTTGTGATAAATGAGTTGGGCATTGAATTAGGAACTAGGCTACCTTTTGTTGTGAAAAGAAATTAAGGAGCAGATGTTTAAAAGGGATGACATTTTACATGAGATAAATAGGAAAATGGACAGAAGACGCCAAATCATGCTGGTGCAAATGCACTATTTAACTATCCTTATGATTTTTTTTTTTTTTTTTCGGCGGGTAGTCGTGCAAAAAGATAGACGTGTTTTCAGTTGCTCTTAAAATTTTATTTTAAAATTAATTATATTAACATAGTAAATCTACTTAAATGTTAGCTTAAAACGCACTACCTACCAGCATAAGCATTTCCGTTCACATAATCCATTGCACTACACTTAAACGTTGCACTAACAAATAATGGAGTCCATGAAGAAGTCTATTGAAGAAATGTCTGCATTATTTAACACCAGGATGGCAGAATTCCAGGCGAATCTGCAAAATGCCACCCCATGTGAGTCGACCTCTGTCTCTACACTTGCAGCAGATTTCAACAATTTTCGCACATTCGTGGTTTCTGCACTCAACACTCTGCAAAATCAAGTGGAGCTCCTGACCAAAAACTCCGAGCAGCGTGAGTTGCGTAGCCGTCGTCGGATCCTTCTTGTTCATGGTGTAGCGGAGCAAAAAGATGAAATTACAGTCAATGAGTTTTTGAAGGTAGCGGGTCAACATCTTAAGCAAACATCCTTGTCAAGGTATGACATCAGCCGTGCTCAACGTATTGGAAGAACTGGGAGCGAGAAACCAAGACCCATCCTGGTTAAGTTTGGGGACACTGTGCTGCGGGATAGGGTGTGGTTTGCCAAAACAAATCTAAAGGGAAGTGGCATAACCTTGTCAGAGTTCTTGACGAGCGAGCGACACGAGCTCTTCATGGAAGCGCGTAAACGCCTAGGAGTGTCTCGTTGTTGGACAAGGCATGGGCACATATATGGGTTGGGGCCTGATGACAAGCGGCATCAGATAAATTGTCTGTCTGATCTGGCGAAGGTCCCAATTACAGCGCCTTCAACGTCAACAGCTTCGGATTCGACGTCTGCAAGACCGCAAGATAGGCCCAGAAGACGTGGGGCTGCCAAGAAATAGGTCATTGTGCAGTCGGTATGTTTCATTCCTTGCTTGCTTGTGTGCTGTAGCAGTTATGCTGGTGTACTGACACTGGATAACTTTATGTTGTTCCTTTTAATGTTTCTATCACTGCTGTATGTACCCTCTATTAGTTTTTTTCATGTTTAGTTTAAATTTTTGCACAACCTTCTATAAAAATAATAGTTCGTTTCGTTATGTATAGTTTTTGTTTGTCAATGTCAAGCAAAAGTAAATGTCAACGTCATGTCAATGTATGCGCAAATGTCAAAATAAGACCATAGATTTTTTTTTTTTTCTTATTTCGTTCTACTGCTTACGGCTTTGGGCTTAGTTTTAAGTGTTCCATTTCACGCTTTTGTTTCATTGACTGCGTAAGGTTTTCGTTTATTGGGTTATTTGTGTTTTGTGATTTAATCAGTGAGTTAGTTGTGTGTTAAATATATACTATTAATTGTTATTTGCTGGTAGCTAACTGATGTGCGCATAGTTTTAATAATTTATTATTTGTATATTATATTATTTATTAGATAATATTATTTGTAGGTATTGTATTTTATTATATTTATATATAGTTCAAAATTTTTATATAAAATTTAATTAAGATTTTAAAATTTTCTCTGATGGATTGAGCAGCGAGGATAGTTTTCGCAGTATCCCTTCTCTAAAAGAGAGTCTCGAATCTGTAACATCCGACACACCAAAGAATTTCAATGTTGTTCATATCAACGCTCAGAGCATTCCAGCTCATTACACAGACTTTCTTGCCACCTTTGACGATCTGAACAACATCCATGCCATTCTGATATCCGAATCTTTTCTTCATCCGTCGCTTCCTTCCACACTCTACTCACTACCTGGTTTTAATTTAATCAGAAATGATCGGACTAACACTTCCCACGGTGGAGTGGCTATTTACCTTCGCAGCCACATACCATATTCCATAATTAGTCGATCTGCTCAGCCCCCTCCTCCAGATACTGCGGAACACCTTTTCCTTGAGGTATTACTCTCACACACTAAAGTTCTCCTAGGAGTTTTCTACAGCCCATCTCTCAGGATTAATTACTTCTCCTCTTTCGAGAAAATCATCGAGGATCTCACTCCTTCTTACTGTCACACTATTATCATGGGCGACTTCAACACATGTCTCCTCAAAAATAATTTTCGTTCCAACACCTTAAAATCGGTCGTTGACTCTTGCAATTTAAACATTCTGCCTCTCAATGCGACTCACTTCTTTCCCAATTGCATTCCCTCTCTTCTCGATTTGATAATAGTTTCCTCCCTTAATAACGTTGCCAAACATGGCCAGTTTTCTGCAGATGCCTTCTCCTATCATGATTTGATATATCTTTCTTATAAAATCCGTCCACCTAAGGCTAAGCCTACCATTCTTCTGCGGCGTAATTTTGGTGGCATGAACTTGGATTGTCTCTGTGCTGATGCGCAAAAGGTAGATTGGAGTGTTGTAGTAGACGCACCTTCTGTTGACCAGCAAGTTTCTATATTCAATGACCTTTTGATTCAACTGTACGACGTTCATGCACCTCTTCGGCGGGTAAAACTAAAGCATGTACCAGCACCATGGCTTACCGAGGACATCAAATCATTAATGGACAGGAAGAACTACGCAAAGGCAAAATATAAGTCTAACTCTTCAGATACCAATCGTGACAAGTATAACCACATCAGGAATCGCTGCAATACAGTGTGTAGGGATGCACAGAGACGCCATATTCATAAATCTGTAGAAAACGGTGATCCCGTTAAAATCTGGAAATTTCTAAAAACGTTGGGTATTGGAAAGTCACGTGACATTAACATTCCTAATAATTTAAACATTGATCAATTAAATAATCATTTCTCCGTATCATCTTCTCTTGACGATAAAGTCAAAGAAAAAACTTTGCAGCATCTTAATTCTCTGCCAAAACCCGACTTCGCTCCTTTTATCTTTAGTCAATTTTCATGTTGTGATGTTGAAAGGAGTATTCGTGCTATTGACTCCGCAGCAGTGGGTTGTGACAGCATCAGCCGTAATATGATCATTCCCTTATTAGATATCCTAATTCCCGTAATCACATCGATCCTGAACAGATCCATCTCCTCTGGGAACTTTCCATCCTTATGGAAAGAAGCTGAGATTATCCCTCTTCCTAAAAAGTCTAATCCTTCCGCTACATCTGACTTCCGACCTATTTCTATTCTTCCTTTCCTTTCAAAATTACTTGAGCGTCTTATCCATAGTCAATTAAGTGATTTTCTCAATAAGAATCACCTACTAAACCCATTCCAATCCGGTTTCCGTCCTGGTCATAGTACGGCTACTGCGCTTGTCAAGATCACTGATGACATTCGCGCTGGCATGGAAAACCAGAAGCTCACGCTGCTGACATTGCTAGACTTTAGTAATGCATTTAACAATGTTGACTTTAACATCTTGCTTGGCATGTTGAGCTCCCTAAACATATCTCCAACAGTAATTGACTGGTTTCGTAGTTATCTACATGGGCGTCGGCAACGAGTACACATAGGCGACTCTTACTCGTCGTGGTGTTCTATTTCTGCCGGCGTGCCCCAAGGCGGCGTGCTTTCTCCTTTATTATTTTCAATTTTTATTAATACCATATCCCGTGATCTTTCTTCTTCCTACCATTTGTATGCAGACGATCTACAAATCTACTATCAGGAACGCTCTGAGAACCTGAGTGATGCCATTCAAATTATGAACGAAGATTTGATCCGTATTTTAAATTGGAGTAGAATGTACGGACTCAAAATTAACCCTGACAAGACACAGAGTATAATTATAGGAAGTCCTTATTTTATATCAAAAGTCGACTTCAAACAGTTGCCCTCAATCGTTTTTGACGGAACTCCTGTTCCTTTCGCTGAAAAAGTGAGAAATCTGGGAATTTTATTCGACAGAACGCTGTCGTGGGCTCCTCAGGTGGCTGAGATTAGTAGGCGTACGTTCGCTGCGGCGGGGTCTCTCCGACGCTTACGTAATTTTCTTCCAACAGCTACCAAAATTACCCTTGCACAATCTCTACTGCTGCCTATTCTTGATTATGCAGATATATGCTATCCTGACCTTTCTTCTGATCTACTCAATAAACTCGAGCGTCTCCAAAATTTTTCAATACGGTTCATATTTGGTTTACGCAAATATGACCATGTCTCCCAATACCGCCAACTACTAAAGTGGCTTCCCATACGACGTCGCAGAGATATGCACATCCTTTCCCTTCTCTTTTCCGTGCTGTTCAATCCAAAAACTCCTTCTTATCTAAAAGAGCACTTTAAATTCCTCTCTTCCACTCATGATCTCCCCCTTCGCTCCTCTGATAATCTCCGTCTTTACACCCCTCCTCGCTCAACCAAATTCTATAGCCAATCATTCACGTGCCAAGCTATTTCTTTATGGAACTCCTTGCCTGACACAATTAGACGTGCACAGACCCTCAACTCCTTCAAGTCCCAGGTCAAGGAGTTCTTCCTATCCCACTAGTCCTTCTTTTCCCTACAGAACTCCCGTTTTATTTGTGTATTTTCAGTCTCTTAACTGCATTAACTTTGTTTTTATTGTATATGTAGTATATGTATTTTATTGTATAACTATTTATATATTAGATGATATGTTATTTTCTTTTAATTTGTTTGTTGCGCACCAACTACCCTCATCCCTTCTACCAGTTTATGTGTCATATGGGTTGCCTGGAAGAAATCGCTGCTAAGCGATAAGGCCGCCCTTTGTACAACAAATCTTGTCTATTGTTTTTTCTTTTATACATGTATTTTCTGTCTGTGTGTGTGCAAATAAAGTGTTATAAATAAATAAATAAATAAATAAATTTTGAAAAAATCAACGCGGCCACAAGTGAATTCTCAGATGGGACTCCAACCCACGACCTTTGGAAATCCGGTGCACTGCTCTAACCACTGAGCTACCGAGACGACTGAGTTACGAGTTGATTTTTTCCAAAATTTTTCTATTTAAAATTTATCATATTGTATTAAAATAGCATAAAAAAATCATAAAATGCACCTTTTATGTTCAGAACCAGAACTTACTTCGAAAAACACATTTAAACTGTTGGTTTCATCCATTTATATTTGCATTACCCATTTTTCCCTTTTTTTGCGATTTTGTTAATGTTCCGTCACAAAATTTTTTTAGATTCGGATTTAGCACCCCAAAATGAAAAGAAATGAGAACTACCCCCAAAACTTCCCCACTTCTGAATAGAAATTGACTGAGATATTAGGCTCGTGCGTGGTCGGTTATGGATATGACTCACCTTACTTATCTTCCTCCTTTTTTTATTAACGACGGGTAGACTCTTAGCCTTCATCATACCTGATGTTTAGTATTGATAAGGCTGAAGATGGAAGCGTGCCTCTCCCGGAATCCTCAGCCACTGAGGAACTGGCTATCTTATCTCGAACTGCCGGAACACAACAATGCTGAAAACATTGTTGTTATGGCGTCAGACTTAGATAAGATGGTGGTAGCTAGCCAGGCGGACTTACAATAAGTCCTACCACCAACCAAACCGAATACAATATGTACCGCCGCTGGGAATCAAACCTGGGACCACTGGGTCTGATACCGGTGGGGTTGTACCACTTGACCACAGAGGCGGTTGGATATATTATCTAACCCTAAGGAAGCCTACGCCACATAGCATAGGTACGCCTTTAGAAAAAAAACTACCTGAATGACTTTTAACATCATTGTTGTCTGTCATATAATAATTTAAAACTAAAGTGCGCGTTTCAATATTACTGTGACGCTTATTTGAACACCTGGCTCTGAAAAGTTTCATAGCATATCAGACGCTTCATTCATTAAGTTTCATTCAGAAATGAATGAACACAATTATAACTACAATTAAACTGAAACAATGATAGCCATCAACCGCAAACGTAATGTTTACTTAATCGTCAATGAAATGAGAATATCTGTTTGTATTTAATTGTAACATTCTTATTTTCAAACACGAAATAATAACGGAATAATCATGGATTATTTTATGTTTCTATCAGAGTGAAAAGTTCCGCGAGCGATAACAAAGACATATATCGTTTTACATAATAGAAAGTAAGAAATTACAAAGCAAAACATTAGCCATTAGAAATAGTCAGGGAGTTTGTTCAGAAATTAGAGCACAGGTATTTTTAAAAGGACGGATAAGGGAGAAAGGTCGCTATAAACCCGCCTCCATTAAAAGTTAATTCATTACTTCTTCTTTGAATGGCTTGATGCAATTTTGAAAGAACTCGGACAAAGAATTGTCGACGAAAGGTCTGTCAAACCGAACGTCACGTTTTGATCATATCAATCCAACTTTTCTCTCAGACATTCTTAACAAATTCGTCAGTACATACCGTACATTTACATACATACATTACATTTGTGTAGTGTCGGCTTAGAATAGTACTACCCCTCTCATCCCGTGGGGGCGACAAAGGGACTCTGCCTTCAGGAGACGGGCAGCAGCGTGTCCTACAAACTTGGCCATACTGCGACCGCCAACCCGCCTGCCAAGCGTGGCGATTATGGCAAACCCTCCCGTTGGGGTAGGCCTGTACCCAGCAGTGGGTGTTATGTGGCTGAGACGACGACGACGACATACCGTACAAACCTTTACCACAGCATGACCAAATTGATGAAATCCGTGAATCAAGCGATGGTCTACCATGACATTAGATTTTTGGCGAGGACTTACAAGTACTATTACCTACTTAATGCTAAAACGCAAATGGATCAAGTGAGGTAGAATTATATGCCTACGTGGTGATGTTCAGAGTTGCTTAGTGAAAACACTTGAACGTCTATATAGTCTCGGCTAAAAGGCTTAAAGGGATCGCAATAGCGAACAGCGAATTGGTATAAGTAAATATAAATCTTAAATGGTAGTCAAATGGGCTGATTTCTATGCAAACACCTCACCTTCATTAATTCCATGCCATTTAAAGGAGAGTTACCTAACTACTAAAAATAACTTTAATGAATTCATTCTAAAATGACTCGGTAATTTGAAAACCCGCATAGATACTAAATTTAGATAAATTTATTCATAAGATGCAGTGGCATAACTATAAAGAATAACATAGAGTTGTAACTGGACTTGAAATTGGTATAATTTCCTACTTTTATGAAAGTAATTCTTACTATTATTTTATGCCTTTGACTCTGCGCTATAGGTACTATACAAAATCATTGAAAATAAAATATGAAGTCGAATTTTAAAACATGAGTCTGAGTTTAGATATTTTGCTGTCTGCCTATGCTATCCATATGAAGCCACTTTTTTTTTTTAAATATGCATTTCCCATTGACTTATAATTATATTACTAGCGTATATCCACTTTACTCTTTTTTTCCCTGTTTTTTTGTCATGCATGGCATGATTGTTTGTATGCACGATTTCTTCTTCTTCTATTTTATATTGTTCACAATCTTGATTAAATTATCGGCACTAAGTACCAAATTTTTTTCAATGATATGACTTAATTAAATTAAGATGAATTAACTTTTAATTCGAAAATAATAAAAAGTTTTAATGTTAAAATAGACGTATATTATGGACTTAACCTTCCCATTTATTATTATATACTTACAGTCGAGCTACGGTCCGAAGTTTTCCCTATTTGAAATAGCTAGAAAATATAAAAAAATCGTGTGTTTACATAACATCGATACAATTCACAAGCACAAGCTAAGTGTTTGAATATTCCATCTGTGCCAACTCGACATGTTTGCGATGAAACCGGTCCGGTTGGTTTCTACGAATTGTGTAATCGACCAAATTACGAATTGTCAATTACAGATTAGAGTCATAAAATAGACATATTGATGAAGCTGCGCTATTAGAACCCAAATGCATTTTAACTGACTTGTTTTTCTCTCTGCGCAGTTTATTGAAAGTAATTTCTGGGTTGTCTGAATCATTATCTAAGAGTGGTCGCCATATTATAGATAAACTAAAATTAAAACAAGTATCTTCCTACGTACGGGGCTAACACGAAAATAATAATTGTCTAAGACCCACTTGCGCCAAGGCCGCCAAGCTAGGTTAACATTTACTCTGAGTTAGATACATACAAAAGAAGCATTATTAACTCTAAGTTAATTTTTAGATCCAATCGACTTTGAATTTCAAAATGTAAGTCGTTAAATTGTTTTCTTCAGACGTTAAGCCGTATTCGCCCCTTTTTTTTTGCCGTGCATCTGCTTAAGTTTTCCTTGTTCCTTGCAGGATTGTGCTCCAGTCTTCTATGCGGGCGCACCAAAGAGTTGGAGTTGGGCGGTAGTGGGGGGGCAGGGTCTGCGCTCGCGCTGGCTCTGGTGCGCCCCCCCTCCGCCGCCACCAACGCGCCATGCCAACTCAAGCTGACGGCGCCGGACGCCGCTGCTTTTACTGTCAGACTTATAGATGTTAAGGTAAGGTTTATTTAGATCACTTACACTTATTATCGTTAGTTAGTTGATTAGTGCTGGCTCAAAGAATCTCGCCAGGGCGCTGGATAGGGAATTCAGTTCCAATTATCAGTGAGACGGTGCGAACTATAAGCACGTTTGTAATGCTTACGATGACAGTCGCAGTTTAAAAATGATAAGGTATGAAAGTTCGGGAGTTTGATAATCTACTACTATCGTCAGCCTGGGTGTTTAAACTGACAGAATCTAAGAAGAAGAAGTTAAGAAGGGTTCATCCTTCGCCAGGGAATTATTCGCTCAGTTTGCTTTGAGAAGTCTATTTAAAGTGGATTGAATGCATACTGCATACGCAGAACAACTTTAAAATAGTTATACCTATCTTAGAAAACGATTACCAACACTTACGTCAACACACAGAACACCTGTTTTTCCGAATATACTAAAAATATACCCATCTTTCATGACGAAACTCGGACATTGTAATAAACGTTACCGGAATAAGTTATGTAAACAAAAATAAGAAGTCGTGGATAACATTTGTATATTAATTTACTATTCCTATCTAATAAGAACCTTCATGTACTCTACTGATGGTATAAATTAATTTCGTCATGGCCACATTAAAAATAACCGTAAGAGATTGCTCCAAAAAATGGTATATCAAAAGAGTTTTAATCTCTCAGGCCCCGGGATATAAGACATAATAGATATTCCATTGTTCTCTGGACACCGATGTCCTGCTAGCAAATGATGAATTAATACCTTTTTAACCTTAGACCAAATTTTGCCATGTTAATGACTACTTAGACAAGGACAGGTACTGCCCCCTCTCACAAGAACTGATGAATATAGCTCAACAATAAGATTTATTATCGATCAGTTACGTCTTCTGTAATGTTTGGAAACCCAAAAAACTGGGCGTTCTTGATCATGATTAATTGTACTTCTCATCATCGTTTCCATACTATTGTCAAAATAATGAATCATAGTGTACTTTCCAAGTATTTACTACACCTGCATACAACAACAGCTTTAACCCAAATATCAGTCAGTTTACACAAGTGTTTACTGCCACAAATCCTTTGCATTCGAGGTAATTTATTCTTAAACTTATAACAGTTTTAAATACTATTAACATACATTTAAATAAACGTAAATTTCAAGAATGAAATCTCGTCAAAGATCACTTACATAAATTAGAGTGTCACGCACAGTGCGGCCATGGGAGCAATAACGATAAAATGGCGGACAATGCAATAAAATGATCGATAGCATTGACCAAAGATGATCAAAACAACGAGAAACCTTCACACATTTAAAAGCTTATTGAGACTGCCTAGCGATTGCGTGCAATACAGACAATAAATAGTTACACATTAACTCCTAGCTTGTCCATGCTTCGGAAAACACGCTAAGCTGTTAGTCCTCCCGGCTGTATTTTCTGCCTTCAAAACCCACCATTCCGCGTGGTGGGTCTTGTCATGGCCCATTCTCTATCCATACATAAGGAATGCCAGTGGCCCAGCAGTGGGGACAATAAAATGGCTGATGATGATGAGGGTGCCATCTACAAAATACATTATTCATTATCTGGAATCATCTAAAAATCTAAACTCATATGATCCAATGAAGCAATAGCTTAGAGACGGGTTAGTCTCAAGATTAAGGTACATTTTTATTTATCCAGAAGAAACTTAGGTTTGAGACTTGCTGGGAGTACTAACTTTACTAACGACCTTGTTGATTGTGGCTGGGAAATAGTAATTTTGATTTTTCGCTCGCGTACCTACATTTATTTAGATACGTGAATTTTATTTAGACTAGGTAGATCCCCATATTAAATTTTCCCTATTACCAGAAGATATTTTGGGACATAGGGAACCGAACTTGAAGGTAGCAGCCGCATGATCAAAATATGTCTTTATACCTCTTACTTAACCTTTCGGCCCCGGGTTACGAGACATAATAAAAAAAAAATAAAAAAAATAAAAAAACCCTCTTATTAACGCATCATCCACATTGTTTTTCTATCATACATATATAATACATATAATAATATATACCTATATTTACTCATGCATGCACTCACACACACACTCACACTCGCGCGCGCAAAATAATATATCCTTGTTTATTATACATTTAAAAATAATTATGATAAGTTGTTTTAAACTACTACTATGATAAATACATAAAATAATGTCATGGAAGAGCGGAGTCTCTTGTTACAGGCATTGTATGCTTAAAAGGGGACTCCGGCCACTAATAACTGTAACTCAAAACTCTTTATTGAAATAAATTTATTATTATTATTATTATTATAGATAATCCATCCATTGTACTCTGGTCAGCAGTGTTCTGCTAGCAAATGACGAATATAAAAGCTCTTAAATTCTGCAGTATTCCGTTCTACTTTAAAGTAAGGTACTATTACAACTATAGTAGAATCATTGTATATAAGAGTAGTATAGCTCAATTAATAAATGAAAGGCCTTTTAAAAAAATGCCATTCATTATTCTGTCCTCTATGCTTAGAGGAAGCAGTGAGGCTAGTTCGAGGTAAAGACGTTATTTGATCAATTAACGTTACTCAGTTGCTTAGAACGAAGCAACCGGTTCCATCACAAGAGTGTAAAAAAATTGTTTCAATGTATTCAACGGGTCATGCCGATAGGTCAACAACTCAAGATTAAAAGCTTAGGGAATATTTGGCAAATATTTTTTAGACTTTTGGTAGTGATTCTTGATTGATATTTATGAATTGATTTGTCCTTTAATTTAAAGGATTATTTGACGCAGACCGAAGTTCTATTCGCTTGACATCGGTCCCAATGGAGTAAAGTTCCTTCAAACATCTCTGTCAACAATGTTATTTGACATGGTTTCAATTGTTAAGGCCTTACTAATCGTGACCAAGAAATATGGATGTCAGGGAAAAATTTAAGAATATGCTCCATTGATAGATATGTATTATTATTTGTATTCTTCTTCTTCCTTTTATGTAATGGCGGTGCCATTATTAGTAATAATGGTGTATTCGTTGTGACAGAAGGTTACCTAGCGTGACGACTGTGGATTGTTTTAAGTATTGCTTAACCTAGATTTTATTATTAAAGTGAAAATGTCCTGTACATTTGAATACTTATGCAAAAATCGTCTTTTGTCGTTTATTTTTGAAGTGAAAACTTCTTTAGCGGCGTTGAGCACTTTTTCTGTAATGGGTATAAAATCTTAAACTCGCGTCAGGACACGTGACCTGATCGAAAAAGCGTAGGACGGATGGAGAATGTTGAGGTGACAGGTTGACTATGGTCTCGGTTGCTTAGCGACAGACTGTTGATAATGTCTTTTACTTGTCTCTTGTTTTATTGTCAATATATATTTTTCGATTCTCTATAATAACTAATGTTTTCTTATATCTTATTACCTAACTTAACGTTCACTTTAATATGGTTTGTCATGTTTGTGTACGATAGCGCAATAAATGAATATTGTATTCTACCACATAAATGATAGTACTTTTATACTGATAAAGCAATTGGTGCAAAATTATTCCCTAATCATTCAAAAATATCAAAGATGCTCAACGTTAATAATCAAGTTTTCACTTCTGCCGGCACTCCCGGAGTGCAACCCGTCTTTTTTTTGTCTAGTTTAGGCGTAGGTACTGTAGGATTATGTCTTTAATTCATATTTAGTATTATCAGTTTGTTACTGTTTTAACGCTATGCTTATTGTCCACACAATGAGACAAATTCTTACCAAGTAATTTTTTCAAGTCCCTAAAGTTTTAAATCAGGACCTAATTATTTACCTCTCAGAAAATAATTGACAAATTATTTTGCTTGATGGAGCACTATTAATAATATCAATTTCTATCAGTGAATATTTCCTTAGTTGCATTAACACTATAAGTTGCCTAAAATTTCCGTTACGTCAACTCTTAATAGTCTGTCTACTGTCCGCAAGGTTTTTATTGTCGTGATCTTCATATGTCTTTTTTATTTCTTTGGTCTTGAATTCTTGATAGATAATTGTTACCGGCCACATAGAATTAAGAATAATAATGTTCTAGCTTCCGTTGGCTATAGAGCAATATATCTCTCTGTACTTTGTCACCGTCCTTCATTTACCGAACGCAATATTTCTCGTTGTATTTAAATTGAGTGCAAAATAAATTCGTGTCTCTAATCAAGTGTTTTCCATTAACAACTAAAAAACAGTACACTTCCGAAGAGCCTAACAATATTGACGAATGTGTAAGCACAGGATTACCTCTTATATGGTTTGTTTGAGTTTTAATTCTTTGCTTAATTATTTACTTAGCTACATAATAATAACACGCACGCGATTTTCATTAATGTGTTTCGTTATTGCTGTGGGTTATCTATCATCTTTCATTAAATTCTAGATCTATGTCTGAATTGCGTCGCATTGCATCTGTAAAAGAGGTTTTATAAATTTTGTTTCAATAAATGTGAGTTTTCTTTATATTATTGTCATTAGCAATCCATATCAGAGCTACAATGAGTATTGGGTAATAATTTAGGTAAATAGTAAAGGGTATACGAATCTTAAAGTACCATATGAAAGTCGAATTTTAGGGAAGAAAATTGTATGTAAGAACTAAATAGTTTTGGTAGTTTTATTGATTATTTAATAGGTATATAATTCAGGTTCGTATATGATGCAGCTATTACACGTAAGTTGCAAGAAGTGTAGCTTAATTTTCCTCTGAATGCTAATCGTGAGAAAATTCTTGAAATATTTTGTGGATTTAAGTTTCCTGTTCATGCAAAATATAGCGAAAATAGAATTGCCTATTAAGTATATCGCAAGTGCCGAAACACAACAATGCATAAATTGTTGTTATGGCGACAACCTTATAGAATAACATTTATTTGCCAAAATATGGTTACTATCATAATATAGATAGGTAGCAACCTGATGTTATGTAATGTTATGTCTAAAAGTGAAATCGTTTTCTCTCGTAATGATCATTCAATTAGCTAGCTATTTCTTAACTACCGGAAAACAATAATGCTGAAAACATTGTTGTTATGGCAAATACAATAGCCCCACTGGGAATCGGACCCGGGACCTCTGGATCTTATACTGATGGCGGTGCGACTAGTGACTTTTCTCTTCTTTATTTTTATTTAAGAGCCGTTCTTTTGCCGTTGGAGTCCTCTCCACTACTCCCTACATATTGTCAATGAAATTCGAAAGGATAGAAAATTCACGCCTATAAAGGTACTTGTCGCTTTTTGTTTCATAGAACTCTTTTTCTTTTAACGCCTCTATGGTCTTGTAGTACAACCAGCGGTATCAGACCCAGGGATCCCGGGTTTGATTCCCAGCGGGGGTACATATTGTATTCGGTTTGGTTGGTGGTAGGACTTGCTGTAAGTCCGAAGTCTGACGCCATAACAACTATGTTTCAGCATTGTTGTATTCCGGCAGTTAGAGATAAGATAGTTCCTCAGTGATTGAGGATTCCGGGAGAGGCTCTCTTCTATCTTCTGCCTTGTCATTACTTAATATCAGATATGATGAAGGCAAAGAATCTCCCCGTCGTTCATAAAATAATAAAATACTTAAAATAATTTTATCGGTTCGTACAATCGTTGCACTTACTTTATCAGTGAACACGTGTAGTGCAACGTCCACCGTGGCCAATCAATTTTCCAAAGCTAATTTTAACCACAACAAAATTACAGTAGTAGGTTTGAAAAATTAATTTTGTTTTCGTTGACTCTATGCGGTTGGCAATTCTTACCAAAAAAGACATAGGTTACCAGTTAACAGTTAAAAATTGGTAGATAGTATTCAAATGAAATACCTATTAATGACCTTTTAGTTGTGATATCAACGTTTTCTATATATCTATTACTTTTTTAAATAAAGCTCTCTAAAAAAACTCTACTGATAAACCGGGAAGTTTCCCGACTGTACTAACTGAAAATAACAGTCCTCAAAGTAGCAAGTTATTTTTTTTTAAATTATTACACTACGATTGAGTTATTATTAATTAAATATCAGAATATTGAACAAAAAGTTCCAGGGCAGCATAACCAACCAGGAGTTATATTTACTTGAAAAGCTGCTTGCTGCCAATAATTAAATAAAGTAAAATCAGAACTTCTCAAAAAACTCTTGGTTACTTATTCGACCCTGGTACTTTCAACTAAAATATTTTCCCTTCCCTTCCCTTATAAACACCCTTCCAAAAGAGTATTAAAACTTCTGTCGATTTCGTTTCCTTCAGACTCTTCCCTATTCCTCTTCTATATGCGCTTCGAGGAATAAAATTTTAATATTTTTAACCGACTTCAAAAAAAGGAGGCGGTTCTCAAGTCGACGGTTTTTTTTTTATATGTATGTCTTACCATAACTTCGCCAGTTGTAAACAGATTTTTATAATTCTTTTTTTATCTGAAAGAAAATGGTTCATGTGTAGTCCCATATAATTTACGAAGATCTGGCTAGTAATTTTTTCATAATCCTGAAAAATATCGATCACGTTTTGGCAAGTAGTCGTTTACCTAGATGACATAATTGTTGTGTATGGGCAGATTTTTAGTGTAGGTAAGTAACGGCACATGATGTAACAAAAAAATCTGAAATAAAAACATTTTATAAAAAAAAGTCAAACCGACTTCAAAAAGTAAAAAATTAAACTTTTGGAGTCGGTGCTAGCTAGCTAAGGCAAAAAAATATATAGTTAATAGAAGTGCAATGTAGAATGCCTTGGCTGGCACCGAATCCAAACGTTTTATTTTTTACTTTTTGAAGTCGGTTTGATTTTTTTTTATAAAATGTTTTTTAATTGATTTCTCGAAGCATGGACATCTACTAGGTGCGACAAGATTTCTCTTTTTGTTTTTCATTTGAAATGGGATCCAGAAATTGAAATCTGTTATCATCACTGTTCAATGTCTGAGATTGTATTGTATTAATTCTGAGCGGTATTGTGCGTACTCAGTTTTCACTTTTCCTTCTTCTGGTCATTGACGTTGAAATATTATAAGCCTTCCTTGTGCTGTAACGGTTTCTTGTACAGTACTTGAACTTTTTTTAGTTTCATCTAAATTAACAACGTCTTTTGCTATTCTAATGTTGATATTTTAGGCTTTGCCAGGAGGGCATTGCCTCCTTATACATAAGAATTATAATTACTGATATTATATAATATCTGAGCGTAGTTTTTATATTTATTTCATTGTTTATTTGTTGCTCACATCAAATATGGAAAGTGTCCAGAAAACGATTCATGTTACAGTTTAAAATAAAACTCAACTGCGGATTTTTTTAAACTCTTTGACAACAAATTTTGATGCAGTGAAAATACATGGCTCAAATAAGGTGCAATTTGTTCTGTCGATATGCCTACATACATTGCGTAGGCTGCAGTAGACTTATGTGGTGATTATTGCATCATACGCCATTGTGCACCGAAACAAGGAAGTCAGTCCGATGAACCGTGTCCAATAGACGATTGGTCGTTAACTTGTTAGCATCGGGGTTGCAGGTCGCAACGATATTAAAACAGTTGCTGGTAATGACACTACACCTATCGACAGACATGCAATACATGAATAACTACCACAAGAAAAGGTAAACAGGCTCAAATCCGCGCGTGAGTTTCGTATCGAATTCGGACATCATCTCATTATGTACTTTGATGATGATGTTTATCATAAGGCCCAACTTAGGTATTACAAGTTACAAGTTCTGAGTCACTAAGAGACATGGAAAAAAAAAATTGAAAAACATGTAATAATCTATACTAATAAAAGTGAATCGCTCAATGTGTTGCAAAGCGGAAAACTCGAGAACGGCTCGACTAATTCGGCAATTATTTACCATAATAATATTTTTGCTTTCATAGGGAAGGTTCCTTTATAGGAAAAAAGTACGAAACCGCGGGTGGGCCACTAGTTTTAAATAGTTCAAAACTTAAAAAAACTTTGCAATTACACACTTTAACCGATTCACTCAAGACATTGCTCTTGTCTTGAAAAAACCAAATGAATTTCACACGGTTCGAAGTATGCTGCCTGTTTTTCTCAAGAAGTATCACATTCCTGTAATTAATATGTCCAAGGGTGGGTCAGACCCAGCTGACTGAGGTCGTTCACCGAGGGTCCCATCCCACGGCATCGGTTCAACGAACCAACTGCCGACTATCGATTATCAACCCTATTGTTTAAATTTTCCCATTCACTTGCTTTAGATGGGATTTTTGCCCGCGGGTTATGAACTTCACTTCGATAGTTTCAAACTTCTTGATGTTTTGCTCTTTCATTCACCTTCGATTCAGTGTTTTTTTAACACAATTTTTTCTGAAGAACTTATTAATACTCTTTAATTGCGTTGTGAAAATCTAACGAAAAATATCTTGATTATGGATCGGTAAAACAGTGAAAATAAAATACACGACATAATAGGTTATTTTGGGGATGTTATGAATGATTTGTGTTAAAAATAGCTCCATTCATCATTAGCCTGTGGACGCCCACTGCTGGACATAGGCCTCTCCTAACTCACGCCTATTGTGGCGTTCATAGGAGGCTATTAGCCTACTGCTACCACGCTGGCCAGACGGGTTGGTAGAGGGTTTGTTTCAAGTTTTCTTTCTCTCGCATAGGTTTTCAATGCGTCGAGCCTCTTAGTCGACTCTTACGACATCCCAAGCATGTAAGAGAGTGGTGACACTTGTATTCTTAGGCCGTCACCACACGGCCAAAAATAGGTACTAAAGGCGAAAAGCAACTCTGTACGAATAACAACTCAAGTCCTAATTACCTTTCAGGTCATCACACTATGATGTCTGAACGAACAGTCTGCTCGTTCACTCCACAAATAGTTCTCTTCTAAGTAACCTTGCGATAAATTGGTCTCACATGGAAATCCAATTGTTTAACACGATTACTACGATGCGTATGCACGTTATTTGCAATCTATAAATATTCGCCAGCCATGTCAAGAACGTCCCACGATCCAAGTGTTTATAAGTCTTCAACATCCATTTAGTTTGCTATGCTACTAAAATAGATGGTATTTTTGTGCTGTCTTTTATTATTACGAATATATTTTTTTAACTTCAGCATTTCTAATTAACCAAAGAGGTAGATATGCGTTGGCTTGGAAAGTATTCGCATAGGTTTTTTTTGTATTTTTTTAAAATTAAGAACAACGGGGTCACTCTTATAACCTTCATCATACCTGATGTTAAGTATTAATAAGGCCGAAGATGGAAGCGAGCCTCTCCCGGAATCCTCATCACTGAGGAACTGGCTATCTTATCTCTAACTGCCGGAACACAACAATGCTGAATACAATGTTGTTATGGCGTCAAGCTTAGATAGGATGGTGGTAGCTAGCCAGACGGAAAAACAAGAAGTCCTACCACCAACCAAACCGAATACAATATGTACCCCCGCTGGAGTGACACTTATTTTTCTTTTACAAATTCTCACATGATCGAAAGAGTTCGTAATAGGATTATGAAAAAGAGAATTTTATAATGTATGATTGCTTTTTATAGAAAACCAACCTACTGCAATGATGACAAAGCTCAAAATTGCGTAGATCAGTGACAAAAAAGGTGTGTTCGAGCATAGTTGACAAATAGTCGACTTGTCAAGCTTTATGAAACAGGGCCCAGGTCGTTAATATGCAGAAGGAACAGTGTCGCAGACAGGACAAAACGATAACCTAACGTAACGTAACGTAAACCCTCAAAACGATTTGCGAAATTTGCCACGCGCGACTAAAGAAGTTTCATGCAAAATTTTATTTGGAAGTCGCTAAAATGTAACTAGGTAACCGTTGTTTTTATTCGCTATTTTAGGGTTGCTTCCTTATAAAAAGTAGTTCGTATAATGATACAAATAGATTTGAGGTTTATCCATTCATTTTAGTATAAGTTAATCCAAGTTGTAGCGTGAACATATTTATTAAAGCAATTCGTTACTTCCTAAGCCGAAATAGGTAATTGTTTTGAGGTTTGTTTTTACACAATCCGTTTGTTACACGCCGGAAATTTTTTTTCGTTTACTGAAACCGTAGGGCGAATTACAAATTAAAACAGGCCGTTGCCATGGAAACGTAACGTAAACAAAAAGCCGAGAAATAAATTAAAGCTTTATCTCTAACGAATTAGAATTGCTTTTGCCGATTTATTTGATAAGTGTAATTGGGTTGCGCCGTGAAAATGGTTTATTTCCTGACATTATGTAGGTCGTAGAGAAATATATTGATCGTGCCCCAAAAGTGGGGACATAGGTGAAATTAGTGGGGACATAGATGATGATGATGAGTCCTTAACAAGAATCCTTCTTACTAATATAATAAAAGCGAAAAGAGTTCAGTTTGTTTGTTACTCATTCACGCTAAAACTACTAAACCGATTTGGATGAATTTTGGCATTGAGATAGTAGATAGCCTGGATTCAAACATAGAATACTTTTATTCCGATATTCCTACGGTATAGGAACCACGCGGGTAATTCCACGGGCGGCCGCTAGTAACTAATAAGTGTTATGGCCTACGCAGACGACGGACATTGAAGGACTTTTTGTCCGCGACACGACCTTATTTTACTAAGAACATAAAGTTGAAAAAATAACTATCGCGTACTTTTCGCGGATATACGCGGTCTAAGTTGAATTTTATTTGGTTAACAATAAAGACGTGTCGCGGACAAAAAGTCCTCCGTTATCCGTCGTCTGCGCTAGCTCTTAATTAATGTTAATTACGTTCTGTTCAGTATTGGGGTTTAAGTGACTAAATAATAAGTAAAATATTTTTCTTCAAAGTTAATTTTATAATGAGGATTCTGAAAAACGAGTGGCGCCAGACAGTAATCACTTAATAACTTGAGTGGGTGTGTCTGGTCTCACATTTCCAAGAATATAAAGGAAAACCATAATACAAAATAAGACTATTCAGAAGAAAATGGTAATGAACTAATAATATTGCGTAACAAATGATCCAAGGACGCTTTGAATAGCTTTCTGATTAAAGGTACTTACTTGGTTTATTGATTGCATTTTAAGAAACTGTTTTGGTTTCAAGATGTAATATTATATATAGATATATACCGATAGCGGTATAATGGTAATTTTTTTAAGTACCGAAGTAAATAAATTATTTTAGGATTGTTCCATGTTGGTATTGTTGGTCCCACATTTTACACACCGAGAGGACTATATCTATATCTATACTTAACTATATAGTTGTATTTAAAAAAAGCTTGTAAACTATGATATTTATAAGTAAATTACCCTTCGTAAACTATGTATACCTTGCGTCATGTAAAAAGAACGCTGAACGATAGAGATAGAGGATGCGTTTCACTCGGTTTTAACACGGCACGGGTAACACATCTATTGTCTCTTTTTCTCAGCGTTCTTTTTACATGTCGCGAGTTATACTATCTTCTCTGAGACAAGAGGCGCTGGATGCTGAAATATAGGTTTACATTACCCAGTTCGGCAACAGATGCTACATTTCTACTAAATGTATTGTCACATTAATGTATAGGTTTAAATACATAAATGTAAAATCTTTTTGGTTCAATAAATAAATTATTTTTCTTATAACTTTGAAATCGTACATTGTTACAGTATTTTCAAGACTTCCTAAAAACTACTGAACGTTATCAGGAAATCTTGATAATACCGTCGTTTTCGTAACGGTTACAAACATACGTGAAAGCTTATACAAACATTAAAACAAACTTATGATAAATTTTAAATAAAAAAATATCGGAAAAAAACAACTCGTCTACAAGTGAATCCTCAGATGGGACTCGAACCCACGACCTTTGGATATCCGGTCCAATGCTCTAACCACTGAGCTACCGAGACTTGCGAACCACCGTCGAAATTCTCCAATACTTTTATATTTTTAATACGCTGTATGCCAGCGTTGTCACATCAATGCTAGAAATATCCTTGCATTCGAGAAAGAAACATCTTTTCAGGTGTTTAATTAAAGCAAACGTCGATAAAGAGAAAGCGGAACAACAGAATTAGGTCAAAAACAGTTCAAAGATGAAGAAAGTGTCATTACTGTAACGATGTCAGTAATGTTTTGCCAATGTTTGATGCTAATCATTGGGCAAATATTAATGACTGGGTCTTTGTTAATGATTTGGCATTTGTCAATGATAGGAGAAAGTATTTTCATGCTATTTAGAGACAGAGAAATTTCAAAAATGTTTAGTTTCTAAGAAATATTGTAGCAAATGTACCTACGTATTCTGTTCTGTAACTCCTATGTGATCAAAAAAACTTCATCGATATGAATCATTTCCAATTGAGGAACAGAGCCGCCCTACACAAGCATTATTTCATGCTTCCTGGGTAGTTCTGGCCACAGTATATAAATGTAACACAAAAGGTTAACGAAATAAACATTTTTTATTTTTTTTTATTTAATCATATGTTGATTAATTTCGATATTTAGCATCAATTTTGTTTTATTTTGAATTAGATGTATAAAAGATTATTCGAGAACTTTCAAAGTATCCGCGATCTTGGTAACAAAAATTATTTTCTGTTGAAATATGTTAATAGTTAACGTTCCTATATTGGGGTAGCTAGAAAATCCCCATGTATGTATGATTGGAAATCCAGAAATATCTAGGTTCAAACAAAAAACATAAGATTCTGCTATACTACAGTGCTATCCGCCTGCTAGTGAATTCAAGGTCAAAACGTAACGTATACCATCTTAGCAAATATCAAAACCTAACAGTCTATAGGTATACCTAAATACGCACGCACTGATTCATCAGGCATCGAGTACTTCGCAGTAAAGCCAGAATATTCTAGGTCTAAAATTGGACATCTGTTCAGGCTGCGTCGGACTCGCCAATCAGGTTCCAAGGTCCAAAAATAACTTGCGCTAACGGCGCCTGCGCAGGCACGTACGCATTTCTCCACAATCGACAAAAGATTTTGCACCTTCTTGCTTTATCTTATAGCACAGTTTTCTTGTCTTCTATAATGCGAAAGGGTCATTGAAGTTTGACGTAAGTTGAAGTTGACTTTATAATAAAAAGGAGTGATCCATCTTTAAAGTGTTGTAACATCTTCGCTGGAAATCTTTGAGATAATTTAAGATTTACCTACAATTTTGTTTTCTTTATCAACTCGTACAATCCTTAGTCTTTGTTCTCCAAAATCAAATACTTACTTACATTCTTAACCTCAATAATCTCTTACAGTGTGTCTAGTGTGTCTTTGGGCAAAGTCCTCATCATTCACTTTCATTGTCGTTGACCCCTTCTTTTTACGAATAGATACTTATAAATTAGGATTATCTAGTTGCAACGTTACAGTTTCAATATTAATAATAAATATTTAATTTATACATATTATAATCACACCAATTAACCTAGCCCCAAAGTAAGCACTGTAGGCATGTGGTGTGGTAGGGTAACGGATATAAATACATATAATAAATACTTATATAAGTGTAGAAATATATTTAAACGTCCATGACTCAGGTACAAATGCTCGTATTTATCATATAAACATTTGCCCCTACCAGGACCTCAGAGTGTACCAGAGTTTCCTATATAGACCTTGAAACCGGTGTACGTACCAATCTACCACGGAGGTCGTCAATAAATAGTGTCCCTGGAGACTTAAACCTCAAATCAGCCAACAACAACTAAATTGTGTACTTTCACAATTTAATCAGCTCAGCAGCGCCAGACGAAAAAATTGCGTGTAAGTGATCGGAAGGGAATCTCCATTCAGCTCCATGCTCAATTAAAATTATAGTTTAGCTATCATAAGTCCAATGATCTTGTGGTATATTTTCTCTGCGATTCAGTTGGCAAAAGTAAAAGTGTACGGAACACTTAAAACTATGTCGTCTACATAAAGCGACAGATGCACTTTTTCATTCCCTGTTTTAGGTATTTAACACCTCAGCTTATAATCAAAGTACATTAAGTATTAGTTTACATACAAAAAATAATTTTAAGCTAAGTTACAAGTAGGTACTATTTTTTTTCTTACAAACAACGGGGAGACTTAGGGCCGGTATTTCAATGTCACCTTATCTTATGACTTAAGTTAAGTCCAACATTTGAGCTAAGTATCACTTGTGAAAGACAATAGCGTATTTCAATCCGGATATTCTTCGCCTTAGCAAATCTAGGATTCGTCGCAATATTGCAACATAACAAACAAAATATGATAATTGTCTATGAATTTTGTTGTCATTTGGTGACAGTGAGCGCTCATTGGCTGCGCTTGTACGCTCAGCGACCAATGAGAATCGTTGTGGAGGCTCCACAATGAAAAAGAGCGCCAAAAAATTTATCACTTTAGAATTTCTTCTCATTTCGAAATTTTTACATTACATTACGCATCATCTTAAAAATTTCGCATAATATTCTTGTAATTTGCCATTATTTCTACACTATAATATTTTTTATGCTTCAACTGCATTTTATTTACTGATAATAAATACCTAAATGTAAAACTAAAATATCTTTTTGCCAGTCAAAAATATGTTACCATAGCAACGAATCCCGGATCGGCACTTAAGTCTCTGAATTCCTTAGCTTAAATATTGGCTAGTTAGGATGGACTTTAAGCGTCACTTAACTTTAATCGTTTATTGAAATACACATAAGTGGAACATATCTTCAATCCTGGATCAATTCAAGATAAGTCGATATTGAAATACCGGCCCTTAGCCTTCATCATGCCTGATGTTAAGTATTGATAAGGCTGAAGATTGAAGCGAGCCTCTCCCGGTATCCTCAATCACTGAGGAACTGGTTATCAACAATGCTGAAATCATTGTTGTAATGGCGTCAGACATAAATAAGATGTCGGTAGCTAGCCAGGCGGACTTACAACAAGTCCTACCACCAACCAATCAAAACTATCCTAATCTATCTATGACCTTCGGCTTCAGCCGTTATTGCATGGTATATAGATAAGATCAAACGGAATTATGTGCAATGCCCCTATGTGTTTTATCAATTTTACTCGATTTCACTACAAATAGCTATGAAAGTTATTTGACAGAATTTGCATACAACATGAATCAGAGTTGTAAAAGTGATAAGGAATGAGGACAACCGTGTGCGCTTACGCAACAGTTCTTCGAAGCGGTTCTGACGCGAAAAAACCGTTTGTTTTCGAGCTTTTACGGAGGTCCAATCATTATGAGAAACTTTTCAAAATATTTTTTCCGAGAATCGTCTTTTTGTATATCACAACAAGGATAAAAGCTATACGCCTCTAACAATATTGATTCACAAAAGGCTTGAAAGGAAAATATTCTTCTGTCGATATAATTAGAAGTAAATGGCTTTGGAGATAATAGAGAGGTATATTTTAAAGTAACTTGATGTTATAAAAATGCGTGATTTATTTATCAAACGGAACTAGCCAAGATATAAGGAGGCAATTAGAATAATAGAATAAATAGATTTATTTAATACATTTAGTAAGAAAAAAACTAGTGTTTGTACTACGAGTAGATGGAAAATATAGAATACCAAAGTGTTTGTAGATAATTCACACAATTTACATCCGCCTACTAATGTATACGATACCAAGTGAGTTGTGAAATTCACAAATACCGATATGGCAACACTGGGTAATTCTGTGAGTACCACAAGATTGTGAACTTCCCACGTTGAAGACTAATTAATTTTTGTAATAACACCTTTTAGTGGAATCTTAAACAAAAGAACGACTGGTGAAATGCTCTAACGGAGTTTTTAACTAACTGTTGATTCTGATTACTGACTTGGAATTTTGAAGACTTCCACAAAGGAGGAGGTTTTTTTTTATATATGTACACCGATTACACCGAGATTTTTGGTACGATTTACGTGATTCTTATTTTGTTCGATGCGAAATAGTTGCTATTTGGTCTCATTAAAATTTAATTCAATTTGGCCTAGTAGTTTTTATTTTATGAGCGTTTTTGTTAACTTGAACGGTGTCATTTTCACGATTCTTTGTTTATATTTGCACCGATTACTTGAAGATTTCTGATCCGATTTGCGTAAGTAATGTTTATTATTCGTTTTTTTTATTAAACAATAAATTAACATTTTCATTTCTTATGCTATGTAGTGTAAGAGAAACCAGAATGTTTATTCATACACTATCATCATCACTACATACTCGATTAACATAATTTTAAACACCCTAAGTACTTACAAAATTATTTTACTACAACAAGATTATTACTGAACAAATCAAGTGGCTACGTATGTTTAAAAAACCGAACAAAATTACTAACCATGGTGAAATATTCATCTACTACTATTGATTCTATAGTATAGACAAAGACAGCAGATGGCGGACCGTGCCGATCACAGAACAGAAAAAACTGTTTTTTCTGTTCTGTGGTGCCGATAGCGCAGTCCGATAGATAGGTACACGTCCACCACAATCAGACGCATGACAGCTATGAAAACCTTAAAATAACTTACTGAAAACCAAAACTTCAAGAAGCGCTAATTAATCAGTTAATCCCTGTAGTGCTAATAAATCACTTAATTAGGCAAATACAATGAAAAAGGCGGGATACGGGCTTTGGAAATACGAAATCGCCTTCCCGTCATGCGCCTTATTGTTTTGGTCGTGTGTACAATACAAGATTTTTTTGTTGTTGATGTTGCAGTAATGAGCAGTAACGATGGGATATATCTACATTTGGCCCCATTAAAGTTTAATTAAGTTTGACGCAGCAGTTTTCATTTTATGCGAATTTTTGTTTACTTGGACGATTTAAGGCGGTACCCCCTCCGAAAGTGGCGCCGCGTTGTTTTTTTAATTAATATCGTAATTCTAATTCACAATTTTAATAAAACTAAACGTGGAATTTTTAGAGCCCATAGTCTAGTATTTTTAGACGGTATCATTACATTCCCTCGTAGTCACTGCTAGAAGTAGATAGCAAAACTGCTAAAAGTGGCCGTTTTTGACAAATTTGCTATCTACTTCTACGAATGTCTATGACGAGATGTAGCGATACCTTCTAAAAATACAAGACAATGGGCTCTAAAAAATCCACGTTAAGTTTTATTAAAATTGTGAATTAGAATTACGATATTAAATAAAATTTTCGGTGGGGGTACCGCCTTAAGACAATAAACCAACAACGAAACCTACTCAGTATAATAAAATAAATAAATTTATACACCAACTAACTAGCCCACGTTAAGTTTCATGAAGAACTTGTGTTATAGATACTAGATAACGGATATACATACTTATATACTTTTTTATAAATACGTACATAAAATACATATTAAGCACCCAGACCGACAAATAGACATGTTCATGCACACAAATATTTACCTTGTCCGGAGATCGAACTCGGGACCTCTGGCGCAGAAGGTGGGTTTAGTACCCCTGCGCCAAACTGGTCGTCAGCATACTCGTCAGTATAGTCTATTTGATCGACATTTTAGGAAAAATCTACTGTACTTTATAAAAGAAACTACTATATTTTACATTTTACTTTTTAGTGACTGCAGTAACAGACACTAAAAAGTAAAAAATAAAAAACTACGTTAAAAAACCGACTTCAAAAACTAAAAAGCAATAAATAAGCTTTTCGAGGGTAGACTTATAATGTAGCCAGTCAACCCGTGACCACGGCAGCTGCAAAGGTGCTGAAACTTCGGGAAAATAAAAAAAAACCCCGTAACATAAAGAATACGGACAAGATCTAAATTTTAGTTCGTCAAATATAGTGCGTTTAATATAGCGCGTTAAATATCCGGAAAACTTGTTTTATTTGAAAAAAATAAGCCTTTTGAAGTCGGTGCCAGCATAGAATACCTTGGCTGGCATCGACTCCAAAAGGCTTTTTTTGGCTTTTTAGTTTTTGAAGTCGGTTTGTGAAATTCATTTTTATACTTACTGGTTTTAAAGTCGGAACATACTTATTTTTCATTAAAGCTCGGCCTGCGCTGTGGCGAAAGCAATGGCCAGTCACACGATGGGTGACCAAAATGTATTAGCTCGGGCTTCTCTGCGTCGTATAAACCAACCAAATCCGCATTAAAACTTCGTGATGAGCCATGGATTATTTTCCTGATCCATCAAAAAGAAGGCCATTAAAATGGCTAATGAAGATTCTAATTAATTTAAAGGACAGGAACCACATACACACGTTATGGTATGTCAACGCCTTATAAGTTAATAATAATAATAAAAAAATAAAAATGCATTTATTTCAGTAATCATGTTACAGTACATTGCTGAGACTTCCCTGTAAGTTATCAAAAGATACTTGTATTGGGAAGGTCATTCCCAATACAAGTATCTTCTTCCCTAGTGGATGACAGTAGATTACAAAGATGTACTTTATTGTTACATAACTTACAAAAGATAAAAAGTTAAGAAACTAAAAATACGAAGAATATAATATTTCTTCTTCTTATAGTAAGGCATGTAGTTGATGTTACACATGAGGCATAGTATATTGTGGTGAGTTAGTGTGTATGGTATATGGTGTGTGTGTGTATGTTTATGTGTGTGCGTGTGTGTGTGTGTGTGTGTGTGTGTGTGTGTATGTGTGTGTATGTGTGTGTGTGTGTGTGTGTGTGTATGGTCAGGCAATTCTAGTTAAAATATTTTCCACTTCATCATAGTAAGTATATAAGTTAGATTTCAGAATATCCCTTTTGTGGACTCTTACGACATCCATGGGACGAGACTGCTATTCTAGGCCGGCATTACCTCTAATGTCTGTATTTTATTCCATGTCTCCAATTATGAAACAACTGACTGTTCATTCTGATCATGGTTTAACGGTTGATATGCATTCAGATCGAGTAGTAACCGTTGGTTACATAATGGACCAGTAATTATGCCATTGAGACCTTCAATGCGCAGGCGTGCCTCATTCAGGACAGATTTAACTGATAGTCATTTCATTATGATGGTAGAATCGTTGGTTAGTGGTTATTTTTTTAAGATATAAATGGAAATGTAGCCAAATTGTACCTAAAAGCTAAATCATTTTTAAGAATCATCATCATTGACGTAGAATAAAATGCGACAAAAGAATCCCCTAGATTACTAGTACTAACGGATATCAAACGCGCTATATTTCCACGAACTAAGTTGTAATTGTCCGTATTTTTAGGTTTTTAGGGGTTTTTTTTATTTTCCCGACGTTTCGGCACCTTTACAGCTGCCGTGGTCACGGGATGACTGGCTTGAAAAGTTGAAAGTTGTTTTATTTCAATGAACAGTGCGCGCCAAAACATAAGATGTACGTATTACTAGTACTATTAAGTATTCTGTGCCTAGATCTAACCAAACTGCGATAACTTTTACGACAGTCAATTACGTCACATTTTCCAACCCTACGTCCTAAGCAAAAAACAAAAGAGACTTTTCTCGTTTCTTTTTGGTAGTAATCATTGACGTTTTGATTCAAAATGTGACTTATCCGGCGCTACTCGGAAAAAGTATGGACTTTTTGATATAAAACTATAGCATGGTTACAGTTGTTGCAAATCTGGTAATAACATATATATTTCTTCATACCTTTATCTAGATTCGTATAGTTTCAAAAACACGATTTTTGATTTTGCCTCGACACTTTCTTTTCGAAAAGACCTCTAAAAAATTCGATAATTCAAGATTATTCTTAAATGGGGTTACTTACACTACTGGAAATTGGTTTAATAAGTGGACGCCAATAATATTAAGGATCGTATAGAAGCATTTTTTTAAATCGCTGTAGTTTTTTAATACGAAGTGATTTTGTGTTTTTTTTGCCTAATCTGCAAAATCGGTCTCGCTCCCGTGCGCGTCGTTTTCTCATTGCTATCTTGCTTCAGCATATTTTTATCGAGCATCGCCTTAAAAGCGATGACGTTCAGTAAAAAGAAGAAAATGTCAAACTGAGTGAGAAACCTGAGAACTTAGCGGATTTTTCACCTTGGTTTGAATAGTTAATAATAGTTATAGTAATTATAATAGTTTTGTTATTATATTATCGAATACATACTGATTGTGTAGATTGTGTAGAGAAGAAATAAACAGTTATTTATTTATTTATACACAATAAGAAAAGGAATATTCTGATATATCTGAAATGAAGTCTTTTTATGTCACCTTGAATAGACGTGATAACTTATGGAAGACCTTAAACACATGGTGTCTCCATGCCATGCACCCATTATTGTTCGTGCCATCTCGAGATAATTGATAGTCAGGCTAGGCTGTCCTCAAGCTAGAGGCCGCTTGATTGGACGTATTCAGAATCTGGGTAATTTGCTGTAGACGTAGAAAATAGACGCGACGCTAGAATTTATGTTGATGTGGTCAACCCTAGCTTTAATTATAATTCTTCAAGTACCTAGTTAGAAACTGGCGAAAGAAAAAATTTACGTACTTATATCATTTTACATTATTATAATTTAGACGGGGGACGCCAGATGACGGATGATCATATAACATACTTACATCATCATCCATTATAATTTCCTCACTGCTGGGCACTGGTCTTCCTTACGGAAGAATAAGGGGATTTGGCCATGATCTACCACGTGGTCTCGGTGTTACACTTTTCGAAGTCAGGTATCACACTCGGATTGGAGAGTTTTAACGACTGCATATACATCCGGAATCAATGGCTTGGCTTAAGGTGCCGTTTATAGCACGGAGGAGCTCGAGATAATAAATATTTGGTCACCCATCCCGAGACCGACCATTACGTTAGTTACTTAACCGCGGATATACACGATAGAAAAAAAGACGGTCGTCTGAAAAGATGTAAGAATAGTACATTACTGACGCGGCCAGCAAAAGAGGCATTGATGGACGAACGTATCAATGTGGGCCGAGGCTAAGCCGAGCACACATTCGTAAGTTCATCAATGCCTAGTTGTGGCTAAGGCTTGTATAGTACTTTTTTCAAATAATGCGCTGAAATTAAAACTAAGTAGGCAGAACTTTAATGAACGTGAACACGGGATGTCATCCCGTGACCACGGAAAGGCCAAAGATCAAAAAACCCCTAAAAAACCCAAAAATACGGACAATTAGAACTTATGATAAATTTCTAATAGAAAAATATTGGAAAAAACAACTCGGCCACAAGTGAGTTCTCAGATGGGACAACTCGGCCACAAGTGAATTTAAAATTTATCATAAGTGCAAAAATTCAAAAATCATAAATTACAACTTAATTCGTGAAATATATCATTCATATCCGTAAAAGTTTTATTTCAGTGAACAGTGCGCGACAAAACATAAGATGTACGTATAAGAACTTTTTATTTAAATATACAGTTGTTAAATGTATATTTTTTTCAATAAACAGCTTTCTATTTCCAAGCCCAAAATTTAAATACAATCTTTAATAAGTTACCTCCTTGGTTGCCATGTTTCGGAGTAAAAGAACGTTCCATTTATAACTTTTAAATTTTGCATTTTACAATGCTATTTTTATGTGATTAATATTAAACAAGAAAATATAATAGAAAAAAGCAACTTGTCTCATGTCGCCCTGAGACAAGTTGCTTTTTTCTATTATATTTTCTTGTTTAATATGAACGTTCCATTTTTACGACAGATACTATGTAATCTATTTGGCCACTAAACCACGACATATTTTGATTTTCATACAATTTTTGCCGGCCGCTGCTGGCATGTATGTGGCCAGTATAGTAATTTCGATTTATCTCGAAGAAGATTCTCAAAATAATGCTCAAATTTCCAAGCATGTTTGAGAAAAGCAAATTTTACACAAAGGAAACATTCCTTTATTTTCAAAATTAAGTAAAAGTGCATTCAAAGATTTTTGATAAATCAATGAGGCGCAATTGGGGAACTTTCCGCTTGATCAGTAGACCAAAGATCACAAATCCTGAAAAACTTGTTCAAAAAACATCATTGACACAAAATTTATTCATCGATAGAACTCACGTCTTGTCGCCTTTTATATTAGTCCAAAAAGCTAAATTGATATTTAGACATAAGACTATCGATCGGTACTATAAAAGTACATCAGAATGTTTTTTTTTCTCATTTAAGCCCGTTCGATTCCCGGCGCGCAGGTAAGTGATTTATCCAAAAACTTTGAATGCAGTTTAACTTATTTTTCATTTGAGTAAAATTTGCTTACATCAATATTTAGGGAACCTTTCCTCCGACGACCGTCCTTTCTTTCCCCACCCTGTATACTTAGTTGTTATTTTATGTGAAAGAGAAAAGTTACAAGTTGTTCATGAAAGAAAATAAATCTTATAATTTATGTTCATATTATGTTAACATACTTCGAATAACAGTAAAAAGACAACGATTGTTTGCCACCTTTAACATAATAGATAAGATAGAGCACGTCCCACATTTTGTAACACCTGTTGTAACAACGTTATTGTTACAATTACATAACTTATGTCAGATAATATAAATAAATAAAAAAATACACAACATATTGAAATAGGTAGTAATACATAAATAAAGAATTAGTTAACAGATAACAGGTAAACATATCGCGTTACCAATACGCGAAGAATCTGTCACGTGTTATGGACATACATTTTAAAAATATTGTATTAAATTTAACTTTTGAATTTTGCATTTTACAATGCTATTTAATTTTTATGTGATAAATATTAAACAAGAAAATATACTAGAAATAAGCAACTTGTCTCATGTGTTCCGAAATTCACATAGGTCTCTGTAGCATAATTGGTTAGTGTATTGGGCCGGACTCCCAAGGATGCGGGTTCGTTTCCCGTCAGGGCGACATGAGACAAGTTGCTTTTTTCTTGTATATTTTCTTGTTTAATATTTATCATATTGTATTAAACTCATCTAAAATTGATTTTAATCGCAAATCACAAATTTTATTAAGTACTCAATTACTTTTTTTTGGTCTTAAAATGTTTTCTAAAGCGTGCCGGCGACGGAGTTCAAAATGATCCTTTATTTTAGTTCATCATCTTAAGCAATAAATGGTCGAGTATTGAAATATCGTCTTTGGTCCATTAGCTAGCTTTTACGACACCCCCTGTCCGCGAAGTATTCTGAACCGGCACCGACGTAGCAGTTTTCCTTTTTATTGACAATATAATTATTTATTTTATTGCATCGAAAGTTAAGTAAACTTGAAACTTCAGGGGCTCGTTCGCCTGTGATAATGGCTATTATGCAACTTTCGCTAGGTATGATCAGTCATCACAGGAATTGGTGAGTTACAATTTTGGTGCCCATATTAACTATGACCGTTATCGAAGACTATCGGATGCAATGCTCCTCATGTAGGTAGCAGTCAATGAGCATTGTAAAATGCAAAATTAAAAAGTTATAAGCAGTCAATGAATTTGAAAGCGTTAAACCGATAGTTGATACATATCGAATATGCTTTGCCAAATTCGTAAGCGGTATTGAAAGCTCGGTAAGCCGTTGGTCTCAGTGGCATGTGCAGTCGGTAACACGCACCAACACAGGCCCGTACTGTGCCCGTACCATTGTACCTTGGTGATGCAATAATATACCTAAGCTACTGGTGATGGTGATCCATACTGCCTAACAACAAGGAAGGCCGCTGCATCTCGCATCAGTAGGTAAGGACATTGAATAAACCTGGCAGACTATGATTTTTTTTATTTTTTTTTATTTTTGTTTATTGAAAACCAACAGTGTTACAAATATAATTGACAAAAATTGTGTACACTATATAGTAAGACCAATTACAGGTTTCCTTAAAAATTTAAGCCAATAACTCAAATAGAACAAAAAACAACGACACAAAAATATCATCCTAGCTAGTAAACATAGTGTGTGCGTGTATGTATGTATGTGTGTGTACGTGTATGTATGTGAGTGTGTATGTCTGAATGTATTTCGTAATATAGTTAAATATTTAACGTAACATAATAATTATGGTAAATTTTAAATAGAAAAAAATTAAATAGAAAAATATTGGAAAAAATTAACTCGGCCACAAGTGAATTCTCAGGCTCATTTCACTTGTGGCCGAGCCAATTCCCTCCAATATTCCTCTATTTAAAATTTACCATAAGTATAAAAATAGCATTGAAAAATGCAAAAATTACAAAAATCATAAAAAAGTAACATAATAATGTTAATAGCATAATATTCGTAATAGAGTAAACATGATAACAAGCAAAATTATATAAAAACTTATATGAAAATCCAACAAATATGAACGCAGATGTTGGTTTAAAGTTAAACGATGGCAATGTAAATAATACAATATTTATTTCCTATTTCCAATTAATTAATTATAGTCGACTTATCATTGAAAAAATATTTAATTGTTACCGTACTGATCATTTATTTTCTATGTAGTATATTATGTCAACTTGAATTTTAATTTGTATTATATCTATCTATATATCCAATGTGTTCATGCATTACAACAATAATACCTACAAGGACAAACCGGATGAACATGATGAACGGAAAGTTCGATTTGTATTATGTCGGCCATATTTGTATTATAGTCCGCGCCACGAAAGAAGTCCTTGAGAGAGCCGCTGCAGTCTATGGCCTGACCCGTTCAACATTCGAAAATGAGCTCTATGGAGATCATTTTAGTTCTTTTTTATTTCGCGGGTCTACTTTCGTGGCGCGGACTCTAGGATCAATTTCTGTCGAGAAAGTGACGCGAGCGCATGACGCGCTATTTGGATGTGAAATTGGGTGTCACGAATTGCGTAGGCCTGCCTATAACACTTCATATTTTTTGGTGTTTTCTAGTAAAATTGTTCCCGGAAATATAATCCGCTTTTTTGACATTTCATTCGAGTTAGTTTAGTGAAGCGACATATCACTAAACATTTTTCGTAGGAAGAATATTCGACATATTTCGATGTAGCCCTAGATTTCGATTTCTTGAAATCCCTAACATCCTCGTTTCCCTGCGACATATACAAAAAGTATTAAAAAGATGACTCAAATATAATTTTGCTTTGGACATGACTTTGAAGAATATTCGACATCTTCCGTGATTTCGATGTCAGGGATTTCAAGAAATCCCTAGACTTCCATGTTTCCCTGTGACATATACATACAGAAAGTAGGAAAAAGATGACTCAAAGGTAATTTTGCCTTTGACTTACTTGACTTTGACACTAAGGGCCGGTATTTCAATGTCACCTTATCTTATGACTTAAGTTAAGTCCAACATTTGAGCTAAGTATCACTTGTGAAAGACAATAGCGTATTTCAATCCGGATATTCCTCGCCTTAGCAAATCTAGGATTCGTCGCAATATTGCAACATAATAAACAAAATATGATAATTGTCTATGAATTTTGTTGTCATTTGGTGACAGTGAGCGCTCATTGGCTGCGCTTGTACGCTCAGCGACCAATGAGAATCGTTGTGGAGGCTCCACAATGAAAAAGAGCGCTCGAAAAATGTTTTTCAAAATTCCAAAGATAATTGTGTTGGATTAGATTAGCTGGTTATTTTTATGGAGGACTTTTCTTATAAAAAATAACCATAACTGAATGTTGAGTGCGATGGACGTACCTACCTAAGAAGAACTTTTGTGAATACAGTTACAATTTTAGCAAGTAATATGCCTAAATTAGGAATTTTTTGGGTTATTTTTATACTTTGACTCTCCAAAAGAAATGATGTATGCGACTCGTATTTTTTTATTTCTTTTTAGTTTCATCTTGCCCAGAATCAATTTCTTTAAGATTTTTTATTGATACATACAGGTATATGTGATTATTAGGTATAGGTATCATATTACTTCACGTCCTTTGCGTAATATCTATACCTCCTATTCAACTATTACTACTACGCATTAGTAATACCTAAATAGTTTTTTTACTAGTAGTCACGTCTTCTCGCAAAAATTATGAAGTCACGATAAAAAGACGAAACGAAAACACGGGGAATTCGAGTGTTTGTAATATTTGGTTAGCAAATTTATATTTGCTATTGATATATTTATAGATATTATCTCATGGCAATACCATATTGCTAAAACTGAGCAGTAAATTAAATTGAAATGATTCGTAACAAATATCAAAATGGGCAGTTAAATAAATAATGGGCAGTATTTTACTGAATGGGCAGTACAAGTGGGCAGTAACAAATCGGAATCAGTCTGTAAAAACCCCATTTTTAAGAGATTTAAAAAAAATAGTCAGTAAAATGTATTTAATCATCTCTGTGGTCGAGTAGTAACAACCACCGGTATTAGACCCAGAGGTCCCGGGTTTGTTGTTTATTTAAGCGTGTAAAGTAAAAAATTAAAAATAATTTGTTACGTATGAAAAATATGATTTATACGTAATATATTATCATCATCAACCTTATTAAATGCTGGCCATGAGGATGGCCATCGCCCCAGCATAAGGGCCAAATTAGATAAGCATATGGATAAGGAGAATGGGCCACCATGACCGGTGCGATGCGGATTAGTGGGTTTTGACGACTGAAGCCGGGACCAACGGCTTAACGCGCCTTCCGAAGCACGGAGGAACTCGAGATAGTAAATTTTTGATCACTCATCCCGAGACCGACGGTTGCGAATCTTGCTTAACTTCAACAATCACATGGTTTTGGTACACCTGCATTGTATGATGAAATAACCTCTAGTTTTAATTTTATTACTGTTCATGTTTTACTGCTGCAGTAATTTACCAACTGACAGAAAATTAAATAACTGCCCATTTTGTTTTTCAACTGATCGCAGTAACATCCCTAATGATTAAATAACTGTTGTAAAGATTATTTCCCATACGATATTCATCGTCTTTTTGTTAATTATTCGTCGTTCGTTGGTCTGTTTGTTGACTAACCCGGGCCCACTTTGCTGTGCATCAATTTTTTTTTAGCTTGTTCTGAAATGCTCTCACAATCAAATTAGGCTCTGCTTCTCAGGGATAATGCAGCTATCTACTGGTTAAAGTTTTTTTTTTAAATAGGTTCAGTAGTTTCAGAGATTCTTACTCCGTACAAACAAACTCTTTTTATGAACGACGGGGAGACTCGTGCCTTCATCATACCTGATGTTAAGTAGGTAATGATAAGGCTGAATATGGAAGCGAAGCCCTCCCGGAATCCTCAATCACTGAGGAACTGTTTATCTTATCTCTAACTGCCGGAACACAACAATGCTAAAAATATTGTTGTTATAACGTCAGGCTTAGATAAGATGGTGGTAGCTAGCCAGGCGGACTTACAACAAGTCCTACCATCAACCAATAACTTCGTACAAATACACTCCTAACGATAATGCTTACCATCAGAATGAAGTATGCTCTTAAATTACCTTCATCTTTAGATACCACAAAATGGTGGAACCATCCGAATACGCTTAACAAAAAAGACGGATTCGCACGAAGGTTCCTATTTTCAACACAATTTTTGCTCGACGACAACTGACCTACACTGGGCCTTTTCTGGGGGGTTATTCTCGAAGCAAACATCGACGCTGTTGTCATGATCATGACTGAATGTTGCATTAGCCACATTAGCTGTCAAATAGTATATGTCACATTAGCTGTCAAATAGTATTGTGAAAATGGAGCGATCTCGGCTGCTGCAGCCGTCAATATCAAGGATGTTTGCTCAGAATAACCTATCTGCACCTACTTTATCGGTTCATCCCATGTTCTTAATATGAATAAAGCTTCTTTAAAAAGAATCTTAAAGATAAAATCTTAAAGATCCTTAATATTGTACAATAAATTTAAATATTACCCCATTATCCTCAGATCTATTATATACATAATATGGATAAAAAGAAAATAATGTAAGTTTACAGTAAATGAAATTTCAGTATTCTACATTACCTTTCCTGTTAAAAAGTAAAGCAGTTCACAATACATTAAATTCTCACTTAAAATAGTGTATTGAACCTTGTTATTTGATTGTATTTATCCATTATTTTTTTACATCTTTTTATTATCCCTTTGTATTCTTTATAAATTTTAAATAAGTGGTTACTGTCCGTAAGGTTTTATATGAATCATGTTGGTACTTTTGTAATTTTATACTTGTAGAATTAATTTCTCGGTGCTGAGGGTTGATAACCTGATATACAGGAATCTTCCTAGTTTAGGTATCAGCCCGCCACAGACTTCTTTATAAATTAATATTTCATTGTACTGTACTTACTTTATTTAAGATTGATTGTGGTGTATAATAAACATTTATTATTATTATATTGAATTTTATCTAAAACTAAACAAACTCAACTGATACCTAATCAAAAGACAAGTAGTTAAAAGTGAATGTGAAGCTTCATATGTAAACCATTCCAAAGTATTGTTAACAATGCTATCTTTTAAAAGTAGCATTCAATGAAATGTCTGTCACTTTCTCCGCCATTGTTAGCCAAATGCCGATTGTCACTTGTTATGTGGCTATCGGCAGCTGCGCGGGAGTGTTTTTAAGTTTCATTGTAACTCTAATAAGGTTGAGTTGTTGTTATCAATTTCTTTTTCTTTTTGACATACTTACATCATAATGGCTTTCTTTAAGTGTTAGATTCAAAACTGTAATTTTGTAGATGCGTTTATGTTATTACGTGTCTTTGAAATTAAGTTTTTCAACCCAACAAGACAAAAAATATATATTTTGGAATCTTAAAACTTTTCGAATTTCAGGGGTATTGATTTGTCTAGCATGACAATCGCAACTGGATATACTACAGCCGATATGTGTTGTGAAAAGGTTACAAAGAGAAGGAGAAGAGATTATTATGTTAAGAGTAGGAGTAGGTTTCATATTCAATTTATTATGCAAGCCTTCTATATCTATCTACACAGTTACATTTAATTTCACAGCAGGTGGTACGACTTCCATACAAACAAACATTGCACATTAATTGGTTCATCATACCTTCATAATTCCTAAATACATGCGCAACTAACTCGTTTCAGTTATTTGTTTGCGCGAAATAATTAAAAAAATGTACTTTCATACATAAATCACGAATAAACTAATATCTTATAATTTCAATAATTCTACGTATGTGTATGTGACTCATCGCATTTATATACATGTATGAAAATACATATTTTTAATAATTTCGCGCAAACAAATAACTAAAACGAGTTAGTTGCACATGTATTTATGAATTATTAATGTATGATGATATAATGTGCAATGTTTGTTTGTATGGAAGTCGTACCACCTTAAGTTGAAATGATGTTTAACAATATTCTCATAGATCTCAAAATTGATCTTAATTAATAATTCGGTACAATATATTTATCATTATCCTTTTAACCGAAGTCAAGTTGTGTAATATTAATATACTCGTATGAGACCAGCCTTGGAGTATGTAATCACTGCAAATGCAAATTACTCGTGACGTGATCGGCGATCGGACATTCCAGCTATGGGTGAAATATAAATGCCCACTAGTCCCACTACAGATTGAAGCAGTAGGCTATTTTTTCTAATTTATATTTTTATAAGATTCATTTTTACTAGAAAAATACTAGGAGATGTCTCTCACAAATTGCGCAGACACTATATGGGTATTTTTCTTATCTATACTAATATTATAAAGAGGAAAGATTTGATTGTTTGTTTGTTTGTTTATTTGTTTGCAACGAATGAACTCAGAAAAAAACTGAACGGATTTGGATGAAATTTGGTACAAAGATAGTGGATAGCGTGGTTATGAACATAGGATTTTTTTATCCAATTATTCCCATGGGAACGGGAACCACGCGGGTGAAACCGCGAGCGGCCGCTAGTGATTTTATACAAGAAAGATCCAACGAGTTAAGCGTTGTATAATGATGGTACCTCACTTTGCTCATAAGCTCTGTCTTTAGTAAAATTAAAATACCTATATTGTCACGTGTTTTATGTATCATATATATTTGTCTCTTTCGTTGTTTCTTTTCAATAATGAATCAAGTCTCTTTTGCCAGGGAGGGAGTTACTTCTGCCCTCTTTTTCATTTTATTCCGATCACTGACGACAGTTGTTACAACATGTCAATTATGACTCTTTCTACAATCCATACATTCTCGCTTGTCATTTTACTCTCATCTGGTTCCTAATTCTCTCTTGCTCGCTGATTTCGATTATAATAATATTGATAGAAATGTCTATATTCCTGGTAAATTTTAGGCTTCATTTTATATTTTCATATTCTGTCTTGATATTTAATCCATTATTATTAACAGGAAAATTGCTATATTATCTAGTTTTCTTTCCTACTTTATTACTACAGTCACGCTCATCGTTTAACTGATATACAACATCTACTGTATCGTACTTATCGATTATCGAGTCTAATGTGTCAATAACTATGCCGACCTCTCAATCAGTTTCACACTCTGATTTTATACTGGCCATCTGACGTCTTCCAATCGTATGGTTGTCTGACTATTGACCGTTTGTAGACGTGGTCAAAGGTAGAAACAGTTCGTGTTGGCTCAACGCAATAGACTTATTAGTCTTGTAGTGATGGCGTCACCCGATCAGAAATGTATGGATTGCTGTAATATTTTAGCCTTCATTTTAATATTTTCACTAGTTATCTTGGTATTCAATCCATAATTATTAACAGGAAAATTGTAATAGCTTCTTGTTTCCTTTTCTACTTTAATACTACAGTCACGCTCATCGTTTTACTGATATACAACATCTACTGTATCGTACTTATCCATTATCGAAAGCTCTGAAGTTTATTCACAGAACTGCCACATTAATATTTTTGACCCCAACGGACGAAAACGAGATAATCAAGATTATTGCGTCTCTAAATAATACAAACTACTGGCTACGACAACATTTGTACAAGAGTTCTGAAGTCCTGTGCAAGGGAGTTAGCTCCGTTATTGGTATATTTTGTAAATAAATGCTTTATCGACGGCAAATTTCCAACGGCTCTAAAAGTTTCCATAGTAAAGTCTCTATTCAAACGTGGAGATAGGCATGAAGTACATAATTACAGACAGATAGCGCTAATTCCAATAATAGCGAAAATATTTGAAAAAGTCATGCACTCACGACTTATATCATTTTTAACGAAGTACAAAATACTCACATAGGAACAGTACGGGTTTCGGAAAGGAAGGTCGACTGCACTTGCATGTTTTTCTTTAGTTAAAACTGTGTCAACCTTAATGAACCGAAAAGTCCCTGTAACTACAATACTGTACGATATGAGTAAGGGCATTCGATTTTGTGAACTTTCGACACTTTTGGCTAAACTCGAGCTGTACGGCATACGAGGACTAGCCTATGATTGGATCAAGAGTTACCTTAGTGATAGGATGCAATATGTGGAAATCTCGAAACTGAATGATGAACACTATACTAAAATTTATAAATCAGAAAATAAAATAAATACATTAGGAGTTCCTCAAGGAAGCATATTGGGGCCATTACTATTTATTGTATATATAAATGACCTGCCAAAATGTATTGATTACCCAGTCACTCTCTTTGCTGATGACATATCTGTGGCTATCCACAAAAATAATAATATTGACTATTAAAATGAGATTATTACACAGCTAGAAAAAATTCAAACTGGTTAAAGATTAATAATTTAAATATTAATGATGCGAAAACAAAATGTATGCAATTTAGTAATAAAAACTGTGTTCCTTTACCATTGTCTATCCACCATCGTGGTGAGCCTATTATGGAAACTGCTTCTGCTATATTTCTTGGCATTGTGGTGGACTCAAAACTAACGTGGCAACTTCATGTTGATATGGTGTGTCAGAGGATAAACAGATTCATTTACGCTTTGTATCGTCTTACGCAATTGGCTAATCAAAAGACAGCTTTGATGGCATATCACGCATATTGTAGGTTCTAAACTCAGGTATGGGCTAATCTTGTGGGGAAATGCAACGAAAGCAAACCGTGCTTTCATATTACAAAAATGTAACAGAAGTATTTGCGGAGTAGGACAACTAGAATCATGCAGATCTCTTTTTAGAAAGTTAAATATACTTGCATTGCCTTCGCTATACATACTTTAATACATATGAAATATTGATATTTGTCAAAAGAAACTTACATCTTTTTGATAAGAAACGCGAGATGTGCGATTTCCGCACAAGATATCCAATTAAGTTATGTGTGTGTGTACCACCTTAAAAAACAAACTGTTTTAGGAGAAATAATAACATAATATTAAAATATTTAATTTACCCCAAGCCATATTCAGAATCTTCCGATCGTACGTTTTAAAAGGATAATGTTTAAAGTGTTGGTTGAGAACTGTTTTTAACTTAAATGAATTCACAATTTTTTGTCGTAATGGGACTTTAAATAAAATTAAACTTTGACATTTATTTTGTATCTATGATATTAAAGTAGTATTCTAAGTTTTATTATTTGACATGTTAATTGATGACCTCTTAGATTTTATTTGAGCTTGGCTTGTTTTGTATTGACGCATTTAATGAACATTGTTTTATTGACTTTTTGTTTTTGACATTGTTATTGTATGCAAGACTGGACATTTAAATTTTTATGGAATATTTTTGTGTTGTTAATTTTAATCTTGCTTAATATTATTTATTTCTTATTATTTGACATGTTGAATATTAATTTGTTTTATTTATTTTTAATTTAATTTGGTTTTATATTATTTTTTTGTATTAATAATTGGATATTTAATAATTAATAATGCATGACGACTGAAATGTTTGCATATCGCTAGAGCGGTATAACATGTATGAACTCTATAATTATCTTCAAGATCTAAAATTGTACCATGTTTTCTGCAAATAAACAATTTCTATTCTATTCTATCGAGTCTAATACGTCAATATAACCGTACCGACATCACAATCAGTTTCACACTCTGATTTTATACTGGCCATCTGACGTCTTCAAGTCGGATGGTTGTCCGACTATTGACCGTTTGTAGACGTGGTCGAAGGTAGAACCAGTTCGTGTTGACTCAACACAATGGTCTTATTAGTTTTGTAGTGAATGGCGTCACCCGATCAGAAATATATGGATTTCTGTTAAGTTTTAACCTTCATTTTAATATTTTTACTAGTTATCTTGGTATTCAATCCATAATTATTAACAGGAAAATTGCTATAGTTTCTTGTTTTCTTTTCTACTTTAATACTACAGTCACGCTCATCGTTTTACTGATTTACAACTTCTACTGTATGCTGCTAATCCATTATCGAGTCCAATACGTCAATATAACCGTGCCGACATCTCAATCAGTTTCACACTTTGATTTACAACTATTATCTGACGTCTTCAAGTTGGTCGGTTGTTCGACTATTGACCGTTTGTAGACGTGGTCGAAGGTAGAACCAGTTCGTGTTGAGTCAACACAATGGTCTTATTAGTCTTGAAGTGATGGCGTCAGCCGATCAGGCGAGAATGCTGCCTCTGGGGGTTTACTAGAAAATACAATAATTGCAATAATAATTATAAAACGATTCTCGTAGCTAGACGAACTTAATTTACACATAAATTAAAATAATAATAAAAACAAAGACAAGCCCATTGGCAATAATATAGTTACATAAGTGAATGTATTTACAATACGCTTTATTTCTTAAATTGCGTGTTATTATAAGGTTTCGACAGTTTTAGGTCGTGTCGTGAGTGGTCATACCGTGATGACCACGAAAGGATCGGTTGAAGTTTAAACGACGAAGTTCAATAGCTCGATGTGATTCTTTTTTGACGTTTGAATAAAAGTAAATAAAATAAAAACTAAAATTGCGTCGAACTTTCACCAGACGTACGTACTTGAGCTAGTCAACTAAGGGTTGATAGAGAAGCAACGTATCCGATCCGAAACTTAAAGACCGCAATGAATGTATCCAAGAATCAAGTAATTGATGTATGTATAGGGTCATTGTGCCACCAAAAACAAGTATCTATTCTATACTATCTATACTAATATTATAAAGAGGAAAGATTTGTATTTTTGTATGTAACGAATAAACTCAAAAACTACTGGACCGATTTTGACGAAATTTGGTATAGATAATCCTTAGACCCCAAGTAGTAACATAGGCTATAAATGATCCCAAAATTCCCACGGGAACGGGAACCACGCGGGTGAAACCGCGCCCGGCCTCTAGTAACTATAAGTTTCTAATAAAGGTGCTAAGCAATAATTAATTTAACAATGGTACGACGTTTTTATGGGATTTATCATGAGTTATTGTAATGAATACTACGACTGATTGTTCCAGACAATAGTTCTATTATACTATGAATAACAACTTTTATAATAAAACGTCTCAGTTTTATTATAAAAGTAAACAATATCAATTAAAAATTCAAATCGACCATGACTGGTTTTCCGTGATCACGGTACAGCGTGCCATTAATTGATTTAATCGAGGTATTAAACATTATTAGATTATATAACTTTTAACATGAGCAATAACGTCATGGCGCCCACTAGTTATACTACATTATTTTATTACATGGTTTCTCTAAAGCTTAACCTCTCAGGCTCCGGGTTTATTTTATTTACTTGGCACAATAAGACGACAGACAAAAGAATAAACAAAAAATAACTTACAAGTACAACAAATGCGTGACTGCGTCCTATTACAATTGCGCACAGCATTTTATCTATAGCATTAACTAGATGACACAAAAATTATACCAAACTTAGTAAAGTAATCATTTATTCGGAGTTTCACATAAAAACATAATATACTTAATCATTTATACTATCTATACTTAAACTTCATATTAAAAAACTAGTTACATGAACAATATGAAAAATATTACAACTTAATGAACTACTAGGAAAACTTCTTTTTATGAAGTCGGTAAAAATGAGTTGGTGCAATTTAATGACCGGGGTTAAGTTATAGTTTAAACAGAGAGCTTTTAAAAGATTGGACATTACAATTGAATTTATCAACAGTTGTACAGATATTATTGTAAGCCACACACATTCTATTCAGTGGATTGTTTCTAGATACATTATTCTAAGGCACAGGTACAGAAAACAGTTGTGGTTTACGAACTGACCGATTTGAGGTTTTAAAATTTAACTGTTGTAGCAACCTTACAAGTTAAGAGACAATCAATAATCCATTGTTCTCTGGACACCGGTGTACTGCCAGCAAATGACGAATAACAACCATTAAAACTGTACTATTATTTACGAGCTAACAAAAAAAAAAACCAGTTAAATTTTCAAAAAACAAAAAATGCTGAAATGTGACGGAGGGCTGAGTTTTTTTCGTAATTTCGAGGTTGAAACAGCCTTTGTCCGTAATGATGAGATGACAACTTTTGTATCGAAGCAAATGCCAAAAAAAAAACAGTTTTTACTAAGTTTCTTACTTTATTTGATTTAACCGAATGTTTAGTTTTTTTTTCTATTGAACAAAATCTTGATTGATTGACTTAGGATCTGTAATCCAGGAAAAAGAACACGAAACTCCCGGATTCATAAGCGCGCGAAAATTTAACTATTCAGACAGAGAAACCCTAGATCACAAACCATGAAATGATCATCAAATTTAAGGTTCCATGTAATAGCACCTAAGAGTCATCTACGTATACTGGGAAATAAACTTGTGATGTGTAACAAATATTTGCTTTGCTTTGAATGTCTTATCATAACTAATAGTTTTTTCTTGTTTGTTGCAGGTAGGAATAACATTATGTGTTACCTTGGACGAATTAACCATCGTCCAAGTGTGTTACATAATAATTATTGTTGGTAGAGTTCATCAGGTAGGTGGGACCCGGAAAATCTATATAGATTTAAAAAAATGTAAGTACCTAAGTGAGTTTTCTTCTTATTTTATTTGCTCTTTTCTGCAAGAATTTATTTATCTGATAAATATTCTTTGCTGATTGATACTAAGATAATATTTGCAATGTTGTACCGGTTTTTCTTTTCTCAAAATTTTCATATTATAGTTACTAACAGGCGGTTTCAATAATCTATCCCTAACAAGAGGTAGGCCTATCATGGTTACGTTACCTAGCAACCGCTGTTATTTTGGGTTATTTTGGGCTCAATAACAAAAATATCATGGCAACAAAGCTCTAGTAAGCCTATCTCTTACTGTAGATAAGTTATTGAAACCGACCATTAATGATATTAAGTGTTATCTATTTATAGTCTGATTTTTAATTCGACGGAATTCTGACATCGATCGTTTTTTGTCATTTTACCAAACACAAACCTGTTTCGTCATGTACGTTTTAAATGTATTCTATGCGCAGCGCAGATTATAAGGATATCAATAAACAAGGAATAACTATAAAAATATGATTATATAAAATAAAATTTAAAAGCTAAATGGAAAAAAGAGTAACAGGACATAATTGCCAAAATGCCTTTATAATTGGGGGGACACAGAAGTGGAAAAGTTTCAAACAGTTAACTTTGAGAAAAAACTGTTTTTGAAGCCTCAATGTAATTTTTAAAGATCTATCTAATGATATCCCACACGTGTATAGGTTTGATGAAAAAAATAATTTTTCAGTAACAGTTCCATGTATGGGAAGCCCCCTTTTCATTATTTTTTTAATTATTTTTGTGTAAAAACCGTAAAGCGGTTTACAGAATACATCTACCGACCAAGTTTCAACTGTGTGATCCTTATAGTTTTGGAATAAAGTGGCTGTGACATCTTACCACTTTGGAAGTGTATATCTTTCAAACGGTTGATTTTGAGAAAAAACTGTAATAGAAACTTCAATGTAATTTTTAAAGACATATCTATAGATAGGCCTCAAGTATAGGTTAGATGAAAAAAAAAATTAAATCCCTTTCGGGAAAAATGCTATATTTCTAAAACTGACAACCATATTTCGTTCAAACCAATTTTCGTTGAAAGTTTTTATTAAGATCTACATATATATATATTTTTTTAATTTTTCACTCTCATATTTCAAAAGTTAGAGAGGGGACACACATTTTACCACTTTGGAAGTGTACATCTTTCAAACGGTTGACTTTGAGAAAAAATCGTTTTAGAATCCTCAATACAATTTTTAAAGACCTATCTATAGAAACCCCACACGTATAGGTTTGATGAAAAAAAAATTTTCAGTGTCAGTTCCATGTATGGGGAGCCCCCCCTTAATTCATAATTTTTTTTATTTTTGTGTAAAAACCTTAAAGCCGTTTACAAAATACATCTACCTACCAAGTTTCAACTGTGTAATCCTCATAGTTTTGGAATAAAAAGGGTGTGACATACATCGGTTTGGCCGAATCTATAAGGGTTTCGTTTATTGCCTTTATGCTACGAAAGCCTGAAAAGGATGGTTATGATTTTGACCGGTATGTATGTATGTTCATCTGTATCCACATAACTTTTAAACTGCGTCTCGATTGTCCGCTGGTTATAGGCTATGTCACGTCACATGAAATTGAATATGGCGCCCTCTAGAGGACATAAAGCTGTAAACTAAAAAAACTTTATTTTTTAAAGAATATCGTGTTTGGTGTCATATGAAAGCTCTTGGTAAGCACGTTTCAAAAACATATATTTTATTAGTTTTGGTAATAATTTCCATAAGATTACGTGTTAGAAGGGAGTTAAACTCAATTTCTCTACAAACCTACCCAAAATACAAATATAGTCGTCTTTATCTAAGTATCTACGTTGAATTTAACATTTGACATTTAAAAAAGAATTTAAATAAAAAATAAGTTCAAAAACTAAAACCCGACTACTGAAAATCACGCTCTAAAAAGTATGATACAAGAAAATATTCTCATCTGAAATCGTCGTGGTCGTATGCCACTAATCATGTATTGTTTTGTTTGAGTACCCGAGGATTCCAGTGAAAGGAAAATATTTTCAGTGTTGATTGTTGTAACTTCAATAATTTGATTTAAAAAATTCTGATTACTATTTTAAAATCATAAGCCAATTTTAAGTCCTAGTTTTTTATTGAAACCTTAAATTCAACAAAGTTTTTTTTTCACTTCTTTTCTTTCATATGCTTTCTGGTTTTGGCAGGACCTTTTTTCTAATGGCCACACTTCAGAACTGTCAGAATTACGTCGAATTAAAATCAGTAGGCTTATTACGAGTTTGGCAAACTTGACGTTACAGTAAACGTTAACGTAAAATGTAGCTCTGTCTCTTTCATATTTAGCGACTGTTTTACCGACATGAGCAGTGTATCCTTTAGTCTACGCTCACGAGTCCTGTAAATGTCATGTTAAGCAAACTCGTAATAGGGGTACAGACTTCAACTGTATCCTCCCGCGTGCCTCCTGGAAGAAATTTTACTAAAAAGACCCTTGTACAAATTACTCCGTCTACTTCTTTCTTTCTTATTTAATATTGTGTGTTAATAAATTGTTCTAATCTATAGCCTTACAATATAACTTAGTCTATAACTCAGTCACTTGAAACTAAGTTACATTATTATGCTTAGGTAAATGAATAAGTTGAAATGATTGCGCGTAGATCACTTTTCAAGGCAGTGGCTTGTGATAAATAAACAAATGTGGGTGTGTCTGTCCGTCACCGGTTGTGCGCAATAGCCGGTTTGCTACTCATTTGTCATGATCACGATCTATCGATTTTTATAACGATTTACTTTCAACTTTGAAAGTTGAATATTTTATTGATTGTGTAAGCGTGGGCGTAAATGGAAGTTAAATAATACATCTTAAAATAACTTTAGTTACTTTTGCTTTTATAAATTGATGAATTTTAGCATATTTCATTATGTAGATTAGAACTTAGATAACTACATGGTGTTTTTTTTATTCGAAAAAAAAAATAAGTAATCCTTATAAGCGTTACCCGATCGGGGCCGTACCGCGCAAGTGGCGGCCGCATCGAAATCGGCTTCGTTTGACAGTTGTATGTGACACATTGCTGCTTCTTTTTGACACAAATGAAATCATACTAAGAGCATATGTCACATCCATCTTTCAAATGAAGTCGATGTCGATGCCGACGACGGATCCGACTCCGACACCGATATTTAACCGCCTCTGTGGTCTAATGGTTCATACCATCGGTATCAGATCCAGAGGTCCCAGGTACATATTGTACCTATTGTATTCGGTTTAGTTTGTGGTAGGACTTATTGTAAGTCCGTCTGGATAGCTACCACCATCTTAACGTAGTCTGAAGCCATTAAAGTCAAAGTCAAAGATTTTTATTCAAATAGATAAGTACTTTCGAATAGTCCAAAAATTTTTTTTCCCTACCAGCCATTCAGGACATATTTTAACTGATAAGAAGAACGGCCGCAAGAAACTTATCAGCTACAGAAATAACAACATTTACAATGGAACATGTTGTTGCCAAGCACAAATTTACAATTTTGAAATATATTTAATATAAGAGGAAAATAACAATAATGTTTTCCGCGTTGTTGTGTTCCAGCAGTTAGTGATAAGATAGCCAGTTCCTCAGTGGTTGAGGATTCCAGGAGAGACGCGCTTCCACCTTCAGTCTTACCATTACGTAACATCTGGTATGATGAAGGCTAAACGCCTCGCCGTTGTTCATAAAAAAAACGGTATTTGTTTTTATTTAGTTAATTTAATATCTAAATGTTTGGAGATAAAGGCTGCGATTTACATATTTTTATCGTAAAAGTGTTTTTTTATGTTATCGCTTGGAAAGTGCAACAGCCCTCTAATTTTCTATTGACTAACGCTGTACAAAAATAACTGATAAGTCGGCATACCTGTGTTTCTCAATGGACCCATAAGTGCGGTTAGCTAAGCCGGTCAGGTGAGTTTTCTCTCGAGTTATAAAATATAGCCTGCTTGTGCTAAAAATAACCGCTGGTCACTACCATAGGAGCGTGCGTATACCGACCCGGTAATGTAGAGGAAATTCGCTGTTTTAGAAAATGCCTAGGCAAATTGTAAACCTATACAAAATCCGATTAGCTAATTGTATTGTTATCGTTCAAATTTTAATTGGAAAAGTTGTTAGGTTTTTGGTATGGTGGGTTCCCTGGACTGCCTGGTGCTACAATATAGAGAGCTGGTGCATCGAGCTCGCCTCAATTATGATTTTAAAAACATGCTTTACATCTGCCTAGGTATTTTGAAAAACGGCGAATTCTGCAATTTGCCTTCGACAGTATTATGAACGTCTTACCCTGGCTATTACAACAGATTACTAACTATTACACTATTTAAATAATAAATATAAATATTGGTCTACTTACTTAAATTTTATTATTTGCCGTTGACTATTAGATAATACTTGAATTGAAAGCATTAAAAATATAAGAAAAAACACAATTTTAAACGAAATCAATACAAAGAATAGATAAGCATAACTACTTCACGATCTACTGTCTGTCGTTGTTATTTTTAACTCTATGAGTTTTTTCACCTCAAGGAATTTGGCAAATGGTTCAAAATAAATCGTTAATAGCGCATTTTGAACCAAATGGTTACAATTTTAGAACTATAATCGTGTGTCGTGATAGAGTCGTGATACACATTCGAATCAAGCGTGCAATCACCCTAGAAATCGTCATCATCAGTCTCATTGAAGGTTACATACATTGCTAGAGCTTATTCTTTTTTCAGTACCTCTCCTGTCCATTACTGGAGGTTGGCCGTCTTTTCCGCAAATTCCTCTGTTTTTCGCCAGGCGAATTAGTTCTTCTGCTTTGGTGATTCCTGTCCACTCCCTTATGTTGCCATGACTTTCTATTTTGACATGTACCACTATTGAAATTTTTCATTGCTATTTCTACGGCACAGGAGTATTATGAACTCTTAATTACAGGATGTTCTCTGAATTGCTACCTATTGCATCTTCAGTCATTATACAAAGAAAAAGGGATTACATTAACCCCCATATTCTAAGTCGTTCCTCCAAAACTTTTTACACTCCTCTCAACCTCGTCGTGGGTTAAAATGGTAGTGTGCGCTAGGCCTAACACGGAGTGGCTACGTACTCTTTGGCTCCTCCAGGTCCTTACGGAGTTATGACTTAGAATACCGATTTCGAGGAGTATTTCGAAGAGGTTTTCAATGAGGTTTCGTTAAGTCGAGAACGAGTAAGTTTTGGAGGAACGACTTAGAATATGGGTGTTAGAGGTGGTTAGGTTAGGGTGGATAGGATATTATTGACTATGTGGACCCCATATGGGTCGGGCGGCCTTTACAAATGCAACCGGGACCAATGGCTTAACGTGCCTTCCAAAGCACAAAGGTGTTCGTGATGATAAACCTCCTTAAGAAAATGTGATGTTCGGTTTTGTGATGGCGGTTGATGTTGCACACTACTAGTGAAACGTAATGTAAGATATTATAAAACTACTGTTGATACGAAAAGTATAAGAAGTTTTACAATGGTGTTGTCTGTCACATTTGCATCACGTAGCTATATTTAATTGCTATATTTAATTGCTATTTTTTTTTCAACAATCGGAACATTATTTGCAAAATATTGTATACAACAATTGGTGTATTTGGGTGGACGAACAATGATTCTAAAGACTATAGTTTCAACAATATTCTGCCTTTTGTATGTAGGCATGCTAATTTAAAATAATCTCAAAGTTAATTTTTTGTTAATTATTTTAAATATTGATAAGAATATATTTGTCTACGCTTAGTTTATCGACATTGAAATAAATCGTCACAAAGAACTGGGTAAGGCAGTATAGCCATTCATATATTGTACTCTATCTATATCACCTTGTAACAGATTGAAAAAAATAACTGGAATAAGCCTATAAAGTACCTATTTACAAGAACTTGCTACTTCATGTTACCTTCGATAAGTCACGTTTACCAATAGTTTACGTTGTTTTTGCTAGACTGTGTTTACAGGTAAAAAAATTATTTTTCTTATAATTTTTCCGAACATTGTGTCAATTTTGAACGATATAATCCGAAGCTTAGTGTTGGCTTAATAGTTTTGTAATTGTATTTATTATTTATTAACAGCTAGTTAGAGACACAAATAATATTATTATTTACTAAAAGCTAATTAAAAACCTCCGCAAATACAAGTATGTCTATTAATCACCAAAATTATACCTACTACTTACATAGGTATGGCAATGTACTATAATAATAATAATAAAAATCTTTATTTGCACACGATAAAAAAAAAACAAGTACAAAAAACGAACATACACAAAGAACATACAATAGGCGGCCGCCTGTTATTGCTGCATAGCAATATAATGCTAAATAATAATGCATAAGTATAATGCTAAATATAAAAATAAAGAAAAAACAATACAGAAATAATTCGATACGGTTTCACAGAATACTTAATAGTACAAACGGTTTTAAAAATTAGTGTGACTGATTATTAGATAGGCTACAGACAGATTGTTAGTACGCCTAGGTATTAAAATCTTAGGGAATGTACAGTCAACAGCAGCTACGCAGCAGCAGCAGTCAACAGCAGCAGCAGCTACTATGAGCGACATAAGGGCGCTCTCGTGTAAAGCTGTAGCTGCTGTTGACTATACTAGTCGTATCGTATTGACACGCGTGGTGGGTCATGATGTCTGGTCGATTCTCCTTATCCACCCAAAGGAAGAGTAAAAGGTACCCCAGCAGTAGGAACAAAAAAGAAATAAGAATAAGAGCTAGCGCAGACGACGGATAACGGAGGACTTTTTGTCCGCGACACGTCTTTATTGTTAACCAAATAAGATTCAACTTAGACCGCGTATATCCGCGAAAATTACGCGATAGTCCTCGTTATTTATTCAACTTTATGTTGTTAGTAATAAGGTCGTGTCGCGGACAAAAAGTCCTTCAATGTCCGTCGTCTGCGCAGGCCATAAGAGAATAGTTATTTGCTTAATAGCATATACAATACAGTCAGTAGAATATTTGTCAGTGAGGATTTACAGAATTATCTATACCTTAAAGATAGGCATCCTAACTAATATGATAAATGTGAAAGTGTGTTTGTTTGTCCTTTCTTGACGCCCCACCTAAGTAACCAATCGACTTGATTTTTGGCATAGAGTTAGTTGCAAGGTCGGAGAGTACTTTTCATCCCGATTTTCTCACGGAAACAGGAACCACGCCAGTGAAACAGCGGGCGGAAGCTGTACATAATAATATGATAACAGACAGTCATCTTTGCTGATTTTTTTTTATGAAAACACACCTCTCCGCTTTTCTCAGCTAGTGCTAATCTAATTTGCAATGTCAAAATGTCAAATAGCTGATTAATAATCGAGACAGATTTTGTCACGTTATTGTCGTCAATGTATCTCATTGCTTTGTCTCGGTGGCCAGACACACTTCGGCAGGATGATTATCTAACGGAAACTCGGTTAACGGAATTTCGCCGCTGTCATTACTGTAACAAATTCAAAGTGTATGACAGCCACAACAGCGACGATACTGAAACTGGAGGTCTACTCTCTAAAGCACGAAACCCGTAGTTTCGGCCTAAGTTACGGTCATTTCCTACTCCGTATCACCTACTTATAGTTCGGAGCTTATTAGTTTGGAGGCCCCGAACTAAGAATTAATGAGAATACGTTTTGACATTGTCCCTACTCCGAATGTGTTTGTGCCGTTTGTCCAAAACGAGTACATCCGAAATCAATACAGAGTAGGCTCCATCCGTAGTTCCGGGAAACTTACGGACGGGGGCCCGTATCTTAGTTGACGGGCTTAGAGAGTAGGCCTCCTGAACCGAGTTTCCGTTAGATAATCAGCCCTCAGGTCGCTGAGCCATCGGAGTAAGTAAGAAAATGTCTGATGATGAAAGAATTTTATTTAGCTTTTAGTTCATCATTTGCTAGCAGGACGCCGGTGTCCAGATAACAATGGAATATCTTTTTAACCCCGACGCAGCGCAAAGAGGGGCGTTATAAGTTTGAAGCCTATGTCTGTCTGTCTGTCTGTACGTATATTCGTAGAGCCTAATAATAGAGCCTTTAATGCGGTTTTTATTAATTGAAAGCTAAATTAATCGAGATGGTTCTTAGCCACGTTTGATGAAAATCCATCTGGCCATTTATGGAGATGGTCAACTGCCCGCCGAAACGGTAAAAGATACAAAGGTAGTGTTTTGACTTAAATAATGTACACCCTGGGCAAATTAAGGTGCAGAAAAAAAAACAAAAGGTGGCAAATTTGTCTTTCTGTACATAATATTCGTAGTGCCTAAACGAATTAAGCCATTTCAATGCGGTTTTTTTTTAATTTTGTGTGTAATTTAAAAAGGATGAAATAAAAATAAAATTTAAAAATTTACCCCCAATGTATAATATAACCTTTTAGTACTTCTCTTTTTGTGGTCCCCCGACCGAGAGAGAAATTTTATTTTTATGGTTTTTTTTTAGTGTCGGGGGGTTTTTTAAATTTTAAAATTTTATTGTTGTGAGGCATAATCCGGGGCCTGAGGGGATCAGCACCCCTACCGCAGGAAGGCAAAGCACAGACATTTCTTCCGTTTCTTTTTAAGCGACCAAATGTAATATATCTACTTGTACTTTTCTGACATGTGATTATTAAAATGATTTTCGTGATGACAGCTAAATACCTTGAAGTATTATCGACAAACGTGAAAGATGCCGTCATTATGGTTTATCGTCAGCGCTAATGCTATTAGCTATTATATTGCCTACAAAGGCTACGCATGGCGATAATTAACGTGTGCAAAGTACACTTACACAATGACATGCACTCGCCACGTAACAATGCTGGTTCGTTTTCCTATAGGGTCTAAGTTAGAAACTGTGGCGATAACAATGCAACTTTGTGGATAAAAATATGTACTCATATCAGCGGCTGTCGAAGAGCTAAAACTAATACGACCAGCGATTGTATAAAGCAATTTTCTCAAGGGTGATTCGGGATTGCTAACCTGAAATTTATTTTCTCGAGCTTCTCCATGGTTAGGAAGGCACGTAAAGCCATTGGTCCTGCATGGCGGATTGTGATCCATTTTGCTTACCCATATTTACTTACTTACTTACTTACTCCGGTGGCTCAGCGACCCAAAGTGTGTCTTGGCCTCCGATATTAGAGCTCGCCATCTATCTCGATCTTTTGCTGTTTCGCGCCAGTCCCCAGCATCGAGCTCACGTAGATCGGCCTCCACCACGTCTCTCCATCGATAGCGGGGGCGTCCGACCGGGCGTCGGCCAGTTGCTTGACCGAGATAGGCTCTTTTGGCGCTCCTCTCCAATCCCATTCTTTCGACGTGACCAAGCCATCGGAGTCTGTGTGCCTTCGTTTCTCCAATGATATTAGGCCCAACCAGAAGATGTTCTACTTCAGCGTTTTTTAAGATCCTCCAACTTCAATGGTCCTCCAACATCCTCCACAAGGATTTTTCTTTCAGCGACCAGAAGCTTATTTTCTTCGCTAAGTGTTAATGTCCAGGCCTCACTTTTTGCTTACCCATCCATAAGGAAATTGATCATCCGAGGATCTAGTAACAATTTATCGCCCCTGTCTTCCGCCGTTACTTTTCTTGCGTTGATTGGTAAAAGATCATAGAAATTGGGACAATATTGAGGGATTCTGCTACCAGAGTATGAAGTAACTATTAAACAATATAGTCTCACTATAGTTCTAAAATTGTTTACTGTTTCCGCTTCTCCTCTTATTTAAACCAAACACTCAAGATTGTATAGGCGTTAGATTACCGCATTGGTTTTGTGCAGAATGTTCTGGCGCGATCCGGCATAACCTAGCAGCAGCTCAAGTCGAAAATGTGTTGACTGCCTTCTGCTCAGACGTGGCTGGTTCGATGCCTTCACAAGAAACATATTTATGTGTGTATTTGTCCTAGAGTGTTCTTTGTGTATTATTTATGTATTTATTTACCAAAAAGTATGTTTATCCCAAAAACTTATGCTTGATCTTATCATATTGCTGCGCTCCACGTTGCTATTGCTAAATCTATAAGTAGGTATCTAAGTTTAAATCCGATAACTGCTAGGTATCCAAAACAAGTTCATAATAAAACTGACCGCACAGATTAACAAATCCATGGGCTAGCAATATTGCTAGACTTCAATGGATCCAAGGATGTTTTAGAATGTTCCAACACTGTCTTAGCAATAATAGCTTCTTACCAAGTTATTAATTGAGACAGATTTTGTCACGCCATCTCGTTGACAATGCATCTCTTTGTTTTGTCGTTTTTAGGGTTCCGTAGCCTAATGGCAAAAAACGGAACCCTTATAGATTCGTCATGTCTGTCTGTCCGTCCGTATGTCACAGCCACTTTATCCGACTTTCCACTTACGACCACTTAGTCCGAAACTATGAGGATTAAACAGTTGATACTTGGTAGGTTCTGTAAACCGCTTTACGGTTTTTACACAAAAATGAAAAAAATACGAGTATATATGGAACTGAAACTGAAAATATTTTTTTTCATCAAACCTATGGGGTATCGACAGATAGGTCTTTAAAAATTACATTGAGGTTCCTAAAACTGCTTTTTCTCAAAGTCAACCGTTTGAAAGATATACATTTCCAAAGTGGTAAAATGTGTCCCCACCCTCAAACTTTTAAAATAAGAAAGTGAAAAGTCTAAAAAAATATATATGCTGTAGATCTTTATAAAAACTTTCAACGAAAATTCGGCGTGAAATAAACTCTCAATTTTTTTCCAGGATTATATTGTGAAAATGTTGACTAGATTAAGCCTGCCTAACAATATGTCGAGGTCAGCATTAAGGTAGTGGCTAATACTTACTTTATCTAAACCTTGTGAATGCCTTGGACCTAGGTTGGAAGCAATTATTGGCACACGCGTGCGTCAGTCAATGTATGTCAGTTCTAGAAGGTACAGTCTACAAATAGGTAGGTACTATTAAATAGGTATCAGACGGTATTACATTGATCTAAATTCAAGATAAGTAGCTTAAGCACCTTGTGTCTTACGGATATCACAACCAACGAAGGCATTACAAATAACACAAATGTTAATAACTTAAGGGCCCGCTATAGGCCAACGAAAATCAGATTGCTGTACATGATCGTCTGTAATATCAATATTAATGAAAAACTTAATTTCAAATTAAGATGCGGCAAACTACAGGACTAACACTAGTGACTATGTTACTCAAAAACACGATTGCATAAAATTTTCTCAATAGAAAAAAATTGCGAAGTTGCCTCCAAATCACTATAATTAACACGATAAACTGCTAGTATTCAAGTAATACATTAAAATAAAGCTTGGAACTTTTTAGTATAATTACACTATTTATTTATTTATTTATTTATTTATTTATTTATTTAGCACCAACAAGATATACATTTGCAAATACAATAATATAACTAAAATACAAAGTTACAGATCTAAATGCTATCTCAGTTACAGGTACTACACAAATGCATAATGAGAGTAGCCGCTATTTATTTAATACCTATGATAAAAGTGTAATGTATTTATGATTTTACTGTAGTACATAAATTTTATTATTGAAAATTAGAATAACAAAAATGAATGTCAGAAGGATTAAAAAATATATATATATATCAAATAGTCAATGTCAAAAAAAAAAATATAACAATGTCAATTATGTAATAATAATATAAAAAAATAATAATATAAAAACAGCAAAATATCAATGTCCAAATTACGATGTCAGATTTATGGATTACATATAAAAAGTTACATAAAATAAAATAATAATAATTTAATCTATGTCAAGACACAATATAACGTTTTTCTTAAATTTTACTAATGAGTCTGAAAAAATATCAACGTCAGGGTAAGAGGATGGTTGACTGAACTTAGGAGCCTTATTTACCCGCACCGCATTTCCAAACCGCGTAAGGCTACTGTGCAAGCTGTTGTAAGCAAGTACTACTCTATTCAGTGGAGAGAACCGACCGTGACGCGAATAAGCCTTTTTTTCCACAAACGGTTTATATGCGGTTAGCCTATATATAAGGCAGGGCATATGATATATATTTTTTTATAAATAACCTTTAAATATCCTTTAAAAAAAGAATTTCCTTCATTTCTTCATTCCGGACCGGCCGAATGGGGCCGGAGAATTATATAGTAAATGCTGCCTTATTTCTCATAGGAATAAGGCAGCATTTACTTTGTAGTTCGCAGTTGCAGTTATTACTTTTGCTTTTGGCCTAGAGCGCGCCCTTAATTGTTTATCCCGTATTTCCCTCACTATAATTGAGGATAGAGTGAACGACTCCACGAGTTCTGGTTCAGTAAGCACAATGAATGAAGTAAAATAATAATAATAATAAAATAAACTTTATTGCACACGATAAAACAAATATACAGACAGAGAAAACACTATATATATAATTGTTTATTCTAATTAATTTGTTTGAATACACCTATAGAACTGAGTCTTGGTACGAGAGAGTGAAATATTGGTTCATGGAGAAGGAAGGAACCATCTTTCTTTTGTCGTGAGAATGCGGGTAAAAGTGATAGATGCTTCACCGGCAAATAAAACAAGCAAAAATCCTAATCCTAACTAATAAGTATTATAATTGCGAGAGTGTGTTTGTGTGTCCTTCCTTCACAACCTAACTAAGAAGTCAATAGACTGGATATTTGGGATAGAGTTAGTTGAAAGGACGGCTAACATAGGCTGCGTTTTATCCCGATATTCCTACGGGAACAGGAGGTCTACTCTCTAAGCACGAAACCCGTAGTTTCGGCCTAGTTACGGACGTTTCCTACTCCTTATCACCTACGGACAGCTTAATAGACCTGAACTAAGAATGAATGAAAATGCGTTTTGATATTGTCCCTACTCCCAATGTGTTGTGCCACTCCAAAACTAGTACATCCGAAATCAATAGAGAGTAGGCTCCATCCGTAGTTTCGGGAAACTTACGGACGGGGGCCCGTATCTTAGTTGACGGGCTTAGAGCGTAGGTCTCCTGGAACCACGCGGGTTAAACCGCGGTCGGAAACTAGTGTCAAATAAATTCGAATGTAATGCGAATGAATGAGTTGGGGAGTTGTCTCACCTAGTTGGGGAGACATTAAAATGGCTGATATGATGGTGATGATAAACAAAGTAATTTTTCATAATAAATAAGTAATTAAATATTTCTTACGACCTTTCGGAATGACTACTGCACGCAAGTATAAAAAATAACAGTTTAAGTGAACGGTGTCATTGTTAAGGTCAAGCGGAAAACATACCGTCGTAGATTCAAAACGATAAGATGCTGTGCTGATATGAGCTGATTCGGAAGGATATTAACTATCAATTATGAACAGCTTGGTATGATAACGTGGACATGTTTTGTCATCCAAACTAACAATACGCATTGACTCCGGATTTCTCGAGTGATTCATACGCCTTTGTTTCGTTCGACGTAAGTGTAATTAGTATTATTGTCTATTTAGGCAAAAATATGTATCTAAAATTCTAAATACATGCGTAAAGTTTCGAAACATTGTTACATACATATGTAACAACATCATTTACTACTGGTAGTAACATTTTTAGTAGCACGGGATAAGGGTCACTTCATTAGCGTAAGAACTGCTGATCATGACTGCATCGTAGATGCGATTCCTACAAGTCACAAAGATTTTATACGATGAGTATAAATATTGGTGTTGGTCTGAATATGTGTTTCTATGACCGCGTAATAGAGATATAATATCTTTATTGCACTGATTTCGGCTATACTTCTGCTTCAGAAGATGAAGTTAGTATTTTAGTATTGCGTATGCGCATGTTGCAATAAACATTGCTAATTTGCATATCACTTGTAAGTTTTGAACGTTCTTAAAACTTGGTTCGATCTTTTAGTACAGAGTAATTTTAAAAACAGTAGGTATCCAAATTTTTTGTTTCATGTCAGAATCGGTACGTGAATAACTTTCTCCTAGAAAAACGGGTCGAAATACGAAAACAACTTTTCCCATACTAAATCGATCGCGTGCTCAGTCTGATTTGTACGGAGAGTCAATTTTTTTGTCATATGTCGACCCATGGTTCTCGGAGAAGTTGTTCACTTACCTACAGATTCTGAAGCGAACTAAAATATTTGGATACTATTTTTAAAATTACCCTGTCAAAATTAAAAATTCAATATCATTTATTCAGTCTAGCTGTTACAAGCACTTATGAACGTCAAAGAAGCTACGCAATCGTTCACAAACCCTACGGCGGGTGACCTTGTAACGAGAAAAACCGGCAAGAAACTCGTCAAGGGCTATTTTTTTCTCCCTGTTTATTTCATACAGACTCGTCAAATTGAAAAGAGAAACTGTGTATTTTTTTTTCATAACAAATGCCCCCTAGTGTGAACCCCACTTTTGAATAGATTCAAGAAATTTCTAACAAGCCATTTCCAAATATATCGCCATTAATAACAACAAAATCTTCAAGGTCGAATGAAGTAGCCATTATCTTTACATAATTAAGTAATTAATCACCTTACATAAAGTCGTCCAATGTGACCTCGCAGTTTAGGTTGACTTTGTAATAAACTTATATAAAAGGAGATTAGTTATCGTTCTATACTACATTATGATCATCCAGTTACACAGATCTTCAGTCAGTTTGACCTTAATTAGACCGTTAAAAAATTACGAAGACAGTGTGTTCTCAGTCTTGTAGATAATTTTGATGCATCTTAAAATCATGTGGCAAAATAATGTTTTATAATTAGCGAATTTAATAAACATTACAATTTCTTAATCACTAGCCGTGATTGGGTTGTGATTTTTAATCGCTATATTAATTGTTTTTCGTGGCTAGATCACACATTTTCTAGGTCATCTTAAAAACAACCTAAATCTGTATTGTACCATATTGTAACACTTGTAACAGTCTTTGTCTTGCTAGTTATAAGTCTCGGTGAGTTAGGTAAGAGAACTCTTTGTTTAGTTTTTCATAACCCCATTGTTTCGAATGGTTTTTTTTAATCTCTGCATGCACCTATTAATTAGCAAGAATTTTGCAATGCGTAGTGTACTAAATAGGCTAAATGGTATTTCACATGTTTGAGAGATGATTTATACAGAAAAAAATATGTTTTATAATAAACAGAAGTCGATAGAATTGGACCCTATTACTAAGACTCCTCTGTCCGTCTGTCTGCCTGTCAGCTGCTGTATCTCGTGAACCGTGATAGCTAGATAATTGAAATTTTTACAGATGTGGTATTTCTGTTGCCGCTATAACAACAAATACTAAATACAGAATAAAATAAATATTTAACAAATTTTAAATAGAAAAATATTGGAAACAATCAACTCGGCCACACAATTGTTCAAGAATTCACTTGTGGTCGAGTTGATTGTTTCCAATATTTTTCTATAAATTTATCACAGGTTTAAAAACAGCATTGGAAAATGCAAAAATTCTAATATCATAAAACTGAAATATTTTTTACCGTTTTCCATAGTGTCTAATGTTGTGTAGATAAAGGTACGGAATCCTTCGTGCGCGAATCCGACTCGCACTTGGTCGGTGTTTTGTGGATATTTTTAATAGTCACGCACGCCTCGATTAAATAGTAACGCTTGCTGTTATAGTTTTTCTATTTGACGAAGGCTCACGTCAACTCTATTATAGCTAACCAATAAGGTTGAAATTCGTTCAATTCACGCAACTTCGTGCGATAAGATGAGTAGTTTTAATCCAAACAAAGAAACTAAGGCATCAACCTTAAATTATGTCGCGAATTTCCATATAAAAATCTGGTATTTGAATCTCAAATCGTCACTATATTTTGATTTCTGGTTGTGTGTGGCATACCAAATATGTTTGCGTCTGTTTTAGGTTTCCGGGGTTTTTGTTCAACACCATTTTTATTAGCGACCACATTAAAATATACAACTTGTTTAATTCCAATCTATATTAATATACCTACAGATGAAGGGTCTCTTTGTTTGTTTGTTAGAGCTGTTTTAATTATCTCTGTATCTTCAAGTAGGATATCTGAGAAGCAAATTCTTAATTTATTTAACTCGTAGACCCATGTATGTAGGTCTAGTCGAATATAGAGCCAAATTATCCTTATGGATTGGTTGAATCGGAACCAACCCCTGCACCATACTCCCAATGGAAGAAGTTGCGGTCAGCCGCTATAGTTAGAAAGAAAAACTATTTATTGGCACACACACAAAATAATAATAACATAAATTAAAAAAAATAACAATAAAAAAAAGTGCGCGCCCAACTAGGCCCCATCATCAGCAATGTCAAAGTGACATACGTAGCATGCCACTGAGACGCTGGTATTCTGGAGGAGCCTATCTATAGTTAGATCTTTCAATGCTCAAATAAGAATTACTCTCTTGAAGTTTGCGATTGTCATTATTTATTTGAGTTAGGCAAAATCTTTTAGCTCTAAAGAGTCTTCAATTTACGTTCGCAGCTTTTCAAGCGCACCAAATGACAATTTTGTTCCAGTTAGTAAATTTATTATTTCTATTTGCTACGCAAAATTTAGTCTACAGCTATAAAAATCGCGGTAATACGGTTAATATTTTTGTCCTACACTCATTTATAATTCCGTCTACACCTCTGCATAAATATGCCAAAAACATCCAATAAAGACTTCACAAGGTCAACATGGTCGCAGTTTTGATATAATTTATGTCTTACCGTGTAGCACTGCCTTTATATGCAAACCCGGAAGGCTCTAGATGGCTCATAGATACATAAAATTTTAATTATAGATTAAATTAGATCATGCAAACTCTGTTTGGAATTTGGATTAGATAAATGTTGTCTTTTATATTTGTGTTTGTGTGCGGTTTTGGACAGCTTTTTTGCCTGTGCAGGCCAGTAGGTTGGTAATGTGTCTATTATTTCAGATTTATTTTAATAATTTCCCTATTAAGTTTTTGTTAATAAATCTATGTGGAACAAACTTTATCAATGTGAAGCTGCAAACTAGCAAAGCAAACAATTACCATCATGACGATTTTCCAGTTTTCATTACAAACGACGACGGTACGTAGACGGTATATGCGTTTGGGTTGTTTGTTTGTTTGTTTGTGCAAACCAATGCCATTTTTAAAATTCAGCATGAATATAAATAAATCCAATCATTCACGTTACTGTAAAACTGCAAAAGTATATTTTAACCTTTTGAGCGCCAAAGTCGTCTATACTAGCACCTGCGGGCCCGGTGCGCCAACGACATCTATAGTTGACAAAAAACCCGGCTTACAAAAATATTAAATAAATGTGTTGAAAAACTGTAACTACAAGTCTCTTAGCGCCATAAGAACTGAGAAATATTGAACTATAAAACATGGTTTTTTATCTAAACAAATACTATGTCCAACACGCCAAAGTCGTCTACTCTTGACCGCTAGTGCTGTACTGCGGAAGGTAGTTTTATTGTAAATTACCTATTCAAAATTCAACTAAAATGTGTTATTTTATTTTATTATGATTGTTATTTTAATAAAATGAAATGTAAGAAAAATAACACTACCATAGCGTACCGTAGCTCAGCTACATGAATAAAGAATCGTCAAATCAACTTCACCTAATAAATCCAAAATGCCAACTCTGGCGCATCCCTAGCGCGCCATCAATAATCAGTTCTCTGAATAGCCTGATGACGTCATAAGCGCATAGTGAGGAAAGTAGTGCAGTGCAACATGAGCGATTCAATTGAACTTCTTCGCATTTTGGAAGGCGTCGATGATGACGACGAATTTTCGGAATCTGATTCCATTATTGGTTAGGGTGTCGCAAAGGGGGTGCAGGACTTTAAAAAATTTCAATCAATTTTTATATGAAGATGGGACTTAAATTTTTTTTAACATTTTTAGTATGGAGCCAGGACATAGAAAAATTTCGAAACAATTTTGTATGGATTTTGGACTTAAAATATTTTTCGTTTTTTCTCCACCTTGTGTCGCAAAGGGGGCGAAGGACAGATTTTTTTTTACTGATTTAGTATGCAGCAAAGACTTGTAAATTTTTCAAATATAAAATTTTATAAAAATGAGAATATCTCGAAAATCCGTGCGTTGTAGGTAAAATCTAATGAAATTTTTTATCCCCTTTATAGAACCCCGGAGGTATTTAGGAACTATCCGATGTACTTATCGAAAATGGTCAAGTCCGAGTTTGACTTTGTACTTGTAATTTTTTTTCTATCAAAAGTTTTAGAAAAAAACAGAAAAGAGGAAGCAACAAACTGTAACAGACGTTTCAGGTTAGGTTAGTTTATTTATACTAAAAAAATATACCAACCGAATTGAGAACCTCCTCCTTTTTTGAAGTCGGTTAAAAAGGTTAATCGATGTCTTTCTAGGTATCGATTTCGAAATTGATACATTGCGTGTGACTCGGGTACATCTCTATGGAAGAGGCAATAAAGGATGGCCAGCTGTGCCGTTGTCGTCCAGTCGTGACAATGAAGACATCACTATAGAGAATAGTGCTGTTGCTTACCACCATTTTATTTTCAATACCATGCTTTTATATAAGTACTAAGTACATATATACAAAGAGTGGAAGATGGGACAAGATTAAATTAAACATCCCAGATTATAAGAAGTATTTATTGCATATAAAAACAACAAAAACAGGTCGCCGTGTGTTACCAATATATCGACTCTTGGCAGCACTATATTTTTCGTAGGTATTTTATTTTATTTTATGCTCTGGCGTGCAGGACACAGGAATGCGTTTATGGCGTGGCGCCCAAAAGGTTAACCGCCTCTGTGGTCTAGTGGTACAACCACCGGTATAAGACACAGGGGTCCCGGGTTCGATTCCCAGCGGGGGTACATATTGTATTTGGTTGGTGGTAGAACTAGTTCTAAGTCCGCCTGGCTAGCTACCACCATCTTATCTAAGCCTGTTGCCATAACAACAAGTTTTCAGCATTGTTGTGTTCCGGCAGTTCGAGATAAGATAGCCAGTTCCTCAGTGGCTGAGGATTCCGGGAGAGGCTCGCTTCCTTCTTTCAGACTTTTCAATACTTAACATCAGGTATGAGGAAGGCTAAGAGTCTACCCGTCGTTCATAAAAAACAAATAAAAAAAAAAACATTTTATGGCAGCCCCCGACGTAGGTATATGGCAGACCTATATTTACTTTACTCTTTGCCTATATCGAGATATAGGTTTGTGAGTGAGTGTGTCACTCTCGTAGCTATGAAAGATTGCATTAATACTGTCCTCTATCTAGATTTCTAGAACATTCTATTACCATAGTCTTTCAGTGGTGCTATTACGAAATTATCCAGAGTAAACACAATTACAAAAGATCACACAAGTTCCGGGAAACTTAGCCACAAACTCACCACAGAGTGACAGCCAATTGCTAAACCAATTACTGAAATGTTTGCGGTACTTAAAGTAATCAGTTTCTTTAGTGTCTAATTGTCCGTGACAGAAATTAGTGTTTGACGCAAATAATATTCGTGTTAAAAGTATTATGTTATTTATGTAACAAAACCATGAAAAATTGTATTGTATCTGATTGTCTAGTCGTCTTTTATGTAAGTTTGCAATTTTGCGTCGCCTTTTAATGGACAAAAGATTTAAATCTGCCTCCTGGGTCTATACAATGTCCATATCAAAATCTATTATAATGATGCAATAGCTCTTAGCTGAAAAACAAGATAGGGAATGTTTTTTTCCCATTTGTGTATATGTAGGTACTTCAGTTCGCTAAATGTTAGGGGTAGTTCTCATTCTGCTTTAGTCATTATCGTATTTCAACCGAGTCTAAATTGTAGTGCTCTTTAACTACAGTCAACTAAATATAAGAATTGACACTCAGGGTCTCCGAGCCCAAGAACTTTAATTAGAAAACATCCTGAAAGGACAAAAACCTAAGCCACCGTTCTCTTAAATTCCAGGAGTCCTTATCGGACTGGGAGCGTAGCTTCGGGGATGTGCAGGCTTCCGCGCCCGGGGCGGGTGCTCCGGGGCGTAAGTGGAGCGCCCGGGTGGCGCACGCCCAGGACACGGCCACCGACAACGCGGCGCCCGTCAACAACACTAGCGACGCCTGCAAGCTGCTCATAGTGAGTATTTCCACCCAGTCAATGGCACATCTTTCGACTTGCCCTGCGTGTTCTTAAACCTATACACACAAGGATCTTTACAAGGCCACTGACAGTGCCGTTTCGGTGGCTGAATTTTGGTCCTCACAAATATAAGCCAGAGTCGACATGCTAAGAAGAAGAAGTGAGTATTCAATTCCAGGAGTCACTATCCGATTGATAGCGAGGAGTCCGTCGCCTGAAAGAAGTCCTATGAGAGCGGCGCTGCAGTGGTCTTCAACATAAAAATTAAGCTTTCTTACTGGAGATAAGCAAATCCTATTTTAGTCCCACTAATATACCGTGGGATTTCTTTCGCGAGACAGTCTCTTCTTACCTCTTTCCTGTGTTCTGCGGTTTCACCAGTTAATTGACTATTATGAACGGATAAGTATCTAACAATTTCTGGATCGAGTGGTCGAGTATGCAATGCTGACGTCGCTGACGCAAATGTTCAATGTGATTGTGATTTTGTTTGACTTTGGTGCTGTGGAGTCTCGCAGGTATTGACAGAATTCTTTGCAACAAAAGAGATCGCAAGAGGAAGTTGCTTATCTTGAGGACATACTTCCTTGTAGTACACTTAAGAGTCTTGTTAAACTGGATTCATATTTAAGTAGGTAGATATGAATCCTGTTTTACAAATCATCAAAGATAACGAAGATAATGTGTCATTAAATACATTTGATTGCTTATCGAAATTCCCCTTGTTCTTTTAATTGGGGTCAAATGATGGGATGAACTTACTCCATTTAAAACTGAGACCTTGACATCATTTATTAGAATTAAGTATGATAAGAAATAATAACAGGAATAGGGTAATATGCTAGACCGATTTTTGATCACTGTTATACTTTGGATTAGTGATACTTAACGGCAAACAAATTAATTTTGAAGAAATTGTTGTCGATAAAGTCTTTTCTCTAATCATAACTTCTAAGTGGTCACTGAACTAGTGGTCACCTCTTTAAAACCTAATTCTATGACAACCTGGGCTTATAATGGCCACAATCGGATTGACTATCCTATATAGAAATTAAAGTATTGCGATATGTATAGAACCCAACTGATCCGAAGATTAGCTAAATCGTTACCTTATATACCAATCGGATCACCTTGACACATACGAACATTAACTAGGTCGACAAAATAGTAGGGTTTCATTAAAACGTCCGTCGCGGTTTGACGAGGGTGTGTAAAGATACTCGAAAAATATCACAGGTCAAATACATTTTAACAGAAAAATACTAGAAGAAATCGTCTCATCTCTTATGTTGTTCTCAGGCGAGATTTTCACCTTGGCACATTCAATTCTCGCCTTAGAAAAACTTGTGAGTCGAGTCGATTTTTTCTGGAAAATGTGAAATTAAAAAATCGCAGATTAAAATAAGTTTTTTATGTTGATTTTTTAACACAAAGGTTTTATGGCAATCGACAGTACACTGGGGATTCGAAGACTGCAATATGGCGTATGACCCTGTGTGGAGGCAACGCGGCGGGTATAGCAGCTAGAGCTGGCACTAAGCTGCTGCCGCCGAAGATCAGGATCGTGTGGAACCCTCCCACTACCCCCTACCAACATACGGAGAAGTTGAGGCTAGTCGTCACTGCTGTCAATAGTGGTAAGGCTCTTAAATTTATTGCAGCATCTTCTTTTCTATCCAAAAATGTTGGTGCCTTCATTGTTTTACATCAGAAGTGAAGTGACTTTGTGTACAACTTGAGAAATCTATGCTATTCCTTTGCTTTTCGGAGAATTAATTAATATGCTAAACTTTTTGTGCAAAACGTTTTAAAACGAGAGACGACGACATTAAGACGATAGTTATTCGAGAACTACCACCCTAGAAGGTTTCAATCTTTAGGAAAGTACTATGACAGTTTCATAAACATGAACCTTGCTGAACTTTTTCTTCAACTTTTTTACAGACGATGTGTGCAACAACAAGTCTCAGTTCACCTGCGGAGCTACCAGCCTCTGCGTGTCTTCCTACCTAGTCTGTGATGGGGTTCGGCACTGCCCGGGCGGCGAGGACGAGGAGCCAAGCGCCTGCTCGCACCGCCGAGATCCTCCACTCTTGGAACTGCTGAGAAGGTTCGCGGCCAGGAACCAGGAGCTACTAGGGCTGGACCAGCCTGATACTATGACGAAGCCGTCAGTCATCAGTGAGTACCATAGAATTCTTTTTTTTTACTTGACTTAACTGGATTCATTTGCTGGATAACTGTGCTAGAATATTGTAAGCAGGGTGCTTACAATATTCTAGCACAGTTATCCAGCAAATGAATCCAGTTAAGTCAAGTGTTGGATTGGATTATATCGTTTACACTGCTCCTCCTCAGTCGTTCACTCTTGACAGAGTGGTCGTGGTTATTGATGATGCATTTCTTTGGATAACGCCGCTGCTCTCGCGATGCACCTTCATTCCTCGCGGTCTTCCGCGTTGCGGGCATACTTAACTGTGTAGGTTTGTGTTGCAGCTTTTATACTGTCTGTCCAACGCGTAGGCGATCATGTGACCGCTTGCCCTCCACCTGACATTGGATAACAAGTCGTTCCATGGAGTGTTCGTTTCAACAATATGTCCGAAATATTTAAGAGTTCGTAATTGCACAGTTGACAATGATCTTTTTTTTAAATTCCTCTAAGATAGAAACGTTGGTCCTAAATGCTGTCCAAGGTATACGAAGCAGTCATCGCCAGCACCACATCTCAAGTGCATCAATTTTGCGTCGGTCTCTTAGGTGAACCGTCCACGTTTCCGAGCCATAAAGAAATATTGGGAAGACTAAGCTTCTCATCAGGCGAACTTTCGTGATTTTGGTAATGTTGCGGTTGCTTCAGATCCAGACTCTCTTCAGCCTGTCAACGGCAGATCTCGCAGTAGCATATCTCCTTCGAATCTACATTATTCCAATCATCGCTGGATTGGATTTATAATTTGCCACCTAATTTAGACATAGGTTAAATAAAATACAACAAACACGACTAGGATTTTATCCGGATATGAGATAAATCTTATAATCTTGGGAACATCCGCAACACTTCAAATGAATAAAAATATATGAAACTCTCGAAGTGGCTCTTGAAGTGCCTCCATTATTGCAAGTCAGCGAAGCTCTCTTTGTATCTTATCTTATCAATACAAATCGTAAAATATCCGTTCATAATACAGATTCCAGAATAAAAGACTCAGCAGTCCTTAGAAACATCTGTGGGGAAAAACAAAATGCAGTCTTGCCTTGTCGGTTAAACATCTTTTAATCTAAACAAAACAAAACCAAATGTTATTTCCCGACTGTTTTATCAAGTTATAATTAGTAAACAGACGTAGACAGATATCACATAAATAGAAGACAACGATTAGTATGTCTTCAAAATCCCCAACGAACTGCCTCACTGATAACGGTCACGAGAGAGTAGTATGATGACGTAGAGTACAATAAATTGATAATTATGATTAGCTCATTAATACTAGTGAGTCTGTCGGGTGTGATCATACGTGCATGTGCATTATTCCACAAATAACTAAGTTTATTATGTGTATTTTAATATGCCGTTTTTATGGACTAATTGTTAATGTGAGTTAATGAGTAGAAATGTTCGTTTTCGTTGCAAGTGTCTTGATTGAGGATAACGAATTTTTGGTGTTATAAAACTTTTGAGGATTTTATTAATTATTTAACGTCACCACGCTATATTGCAAAACCATGTGGTATTTTTTAAGACTAATTTATTGTCGTAGATTCTGCACGCAATTAATGTGTTAGATAGTGTAATGGCTTCTGAGACTGTTTCACGGCAATATCAAATATTATATATATATATATATTCAAAATTCAAATTCTATTACATTTGTACAGTCGAAGCTACGCCATCGGTTCACAAACCCTGTCAAGGGCTATTTTGATTCCTGTTTTATTTCATACAGAGTCGTCAAATTGAAAAATGACCTTAAACACATGGGTGAGATTAATTTTCATCACAAAAAAATACTAAAATAAAAGTACATTTTATGGTTATCCTAAACGTAAACAATTTTCAACTCGCAAGGAAGGACTTACCATTATATTATAACATTTCTCGCATTACAAGATTACTGTACTGCGAGTTGTGAAGTACATGCAATTTATCTTAGATGAAAATATTTAAGCTCTAAGCACAACGTTAAGACAAGCAGACTGAAGTAGACCCATTTCCGCTGGTGGCTAGGTTTCTAATCCAGGGTATCTACTATCTGTGTTTATGATTTTATACTTATGGTAAATTTTAAATAGAAAAATATTGGAAAAAAATTAACTCGGCCACAAGTGAATTCTCAGACGGGAATCGAACCCGCGACCCGAGACTTAAGTACTTAAGTCTCGGTAGCTCAGCGGTTAGAGCATTGGACCGGATTTCCAAAGGTCGCGGGTTCGATTTCACTTGTGGCCGAGTTAATTTTTTCCAATATTTTTTTATTTAAAATTTACCATTACTATCTATGTGTCAAATCCGTTTAGTAGTTTTTGCGTGAAAGAGTAACTAACATTCATCCATCCATTCATTCTCACAAACTTTAGTACCTATTTAAAATATTAGTAGAATAGGACAAGTTGTAAAAAAATAAAATACTTTTATAGTACCTAAGTATTATTAACATATTGTAAGGTTCAAGGGCTTTGAGCGAGATATCCCTAACACAAGTGTATCAAATCTACTTACTAGGGTTGTCTCACCACTTGTTTAGAATGGAAACTTTATGTTAATAAATCATTTTTATTTTATTTATTATATTGTTGTAGAACAATAATTAACGTGTACGAAACGTAAAAGTGATTTAGTGAGTTGACTAGCGTACCTAATTTTTATAGCATTTGTTTTCGGAAATATTGGTTGAGTCACCCGATACACAACGTCGCAAAACGCGTTGTTTACAATCAGAAACTTTCCAGGTATGAAAGAAGATTACGCGCCACATAACTTAAAAAGTTGTTTTTTTTTTATTTTGCATTTTACAATGTTGCTTTTATTTGATAAATATTAAACAAGATAATACACTAGAAAAAAGCAACTTGTCTCATGTCGCTCTGACGGGATTCATCCGCATCCTTGGGAATCCGCCCAATGCACAACCAATTATGCTACAGAGACCTATGAAGACACATCAAATGTTTTTAGTATATTAAACCTTTCTATGGTGTTTGGCCACCATTGTTTTGTCAATGAGAGAATTAATATCCTCGCATTCGATTTTTTTTTACAAGTGATTGATTATCGATAAATATGAAACAGCCATCTAATTATAACTTTTATACTTATGATAAATTTTAAATAGAAAAGTATTGGAAAAAAACAACTCAGCCGTGTGCAACAACAAGTGAATTCTCAGATGGGCCGCGTACCATTTTTTTTCCCAATATTTTTCTATTTAAAATTTTTCAATGCTATTTTTATACTTATGAAAGTATAAAAATAGCATTGAAAAATGCAAACATTTAAATAATCATAATTTTTTTTATTTTTTTTTTATTTTGATAAATATTGAACAAGAAAATATACTAGAAAAATGTTATAATTAGATGGTTCTTTCATCTTTATCGATAGTCAAACGTTTGTAAAATGTTTCTATCGAATGCGTGAATATTAATTTCCTCATTGATGAAACGACGATGAAACGGACACCGTAGAAAGGTAAATAAACGAGAAAAATTCGACGTGTCTTCATAGGTCTCTGTAGCATAATTGGTTAGTGCATTGGGCCGGATGCCCAAGGATGCGGGTTGGAATCCCGTCAGAGCGACATGAGACAGGTTGCTTTTTTCTAGTATATTTTCTTGTTTAATATTTATCAAATTAAAAAGCTGTGTTGGGCTGCAGTTTTAGCCCTAACTACTTCATCCAGTACCGGTTACAAGTGTAATTTTTGCGGATGTGAAAATCGCTCGAGACGCTACATAGAAACAATAAATAAGAGGCCCGCTAGTTGGAGAAAAAGGGGGCGCGGGTGAAATGTCAAAGTCAAAGTCAAAGATTTTTATTCAAATAGACTTATAGATAAGTGCTTTCGAATCGTCATTTTTTTTTCTTACTAGCCATTAAGGACATCTTTTAACTGATAAGAAGAACGGCCGCAAGAAACTTATCAGCTTTAACAAAAACAACAACATTTACAAAGGAACATGTTGATGCCAAACACAAATCTACAATCTTGAAACATATTTAATATAAGAGGAAATTAATGCGCAGGCAGCTAACTGCACTCGCCCTTTATTATTTACTACGGGGAGTCGCTTAGCCTTCAAACCTGATGGTCATTTCGCTGACGTTCAGTCATAATTGTGTTTCAATCGTAGTGTTTTACACTGTATTAATAGTAACAAGAACTTTGCAAACTAGAGCTCTAATAAAATTGAAATATATGATAGGCTAAACCAGGCCCGTCCAACATACGGCCCCCGGGCCCCACAATGCAGCCCTCATAAGTCCTTCATCCGGCCCGCGACGACATCAATAGCTAGGAGAGTGCTTACCTTAAACCTTTGCTATTGGCCATGTCATTTGGCCCGTTACGGTTACAAAAAAACTATACCTGGCCCTCCACAGAATTATGCTGGACACCCCTGGGCTAAACCTTTGCCCTCTGATGCTAGCCACCTTCAGTTAGAATTGGTCTTCTCCCAGAATTCTAAACCACTGAGGGTTTGCCAACTATCTCATATCTTAACTTCCGGAAGCCAACAACGCTGAAAACATTACTATAGCGACTGACTTAGATAAGATGATGGTGACTATAGCCAAGCAGACTAAAGACAAGTCTTACGATCAACCGAACCCTTATTTTAATCTTACTGGGCGTATTACGATTTCTTAATTCCTGGCAGTTTTCTGAATTGCTATCAGTGCCTCTTTTACTCATTATTTAAAGAGAAAAGGATGGAAAACTGCCTCACAAAAGGAAGGTCATAATAGGGTCCCATTACATTATGTTGAAAGCCAGATTAATTGAAAGCAGGTGATTTGAAACTTTCAGTGAAGATCTCCGAGGGCGAGCAGAAGTCGAACGCCTTCATGGAGTTCGCGGCGGCGCTGAAGCCGTACGGGCCCTGGAGCTACCTCGTGGTCGGCATGCTGGTCTGCGCGACCATTCTCATGTTCTGCCTCGCTTGGGGTCAGTATCTATTATATTCTTTTAACTATAAATAGGAAAAGCTAGGTGCATTTAAAAAGTACCTAGTCAGTAGGCTACGCATGTTCGATTGACCGTGTTCGCGGTGGCGCTGAAGCCGTACTGGTCGTGGTAGCTACCTCGTGGTCGGCTCGGTCTGCGTGACCATACTTATGTTCTGTCTCACCTGGGGTCAGTATTTATGTCATTTTCTTCTAATTATGATAATTATTAAAAGAATAACGATTGTACCAGGGCTTGAAACCGGTATGAAAAATAGGGGTTAATTATGGTTTTTGATTAAGGTTTTCAGGTGTTCACAAAAACCGCTTTCGACGTATTTGGAATGAGAGCGCTTCAAAAACCTAAAAACCGGTTTGATCCCAAACTACGATATGTACATACCTACTAACTGGGGAGGCGATCAGGCTAATAGCGACCTTCGGGTACGTAGACATAAGCTCTCTAGTCGATTCACCACTCGCGCGCTCACGTTGGGAGAGCGGTATTTCATTCAAATAGCGAGCTCATGTCGCGGACAAAAAGTCCTCCAATGTCCGTCGTCTGCGCAGGCTGTAACACCCATATTCTAAGTCGTTCCTCCAAAACTTACTCGTCCTCGACTTAACAAAACCTTATTGAAAACCTCTTCGAAATACTCCTCGAAATCGGTATTCTAAGTCATAACTCCGTAAGGACCTGGAGGAGCCAAAGAGTACGTAGCCACTCCGTGTTAGGCCTAGCGCACACTACCATTTTTACCCACGACGAGGTTGAGTGGAGTGTAAAAAGTTTTGGAAGAACGACTTAGAATATGGGGGTAAGAGTCTCTCCGTCGTCACTAATAAGAAAAATAATAAAAATTGTTCCCTTCCAGAATGCTGCTGCAAGCGGTCCAAGCCGTCGGACACGCCGCTCAACGTGCCCGCGTCGTGCCTGGAGCTGTCCCCGTCCGTGGCGGTGACGGCGGCGTCGGCGCACGCGCCCCGCCCGCCCGAGTACGAGCCGCCGCCCTCCTACGCGTCGCTGTTCCCGCGCGCGTACAAGTCTTCCCCCACGCCCGTTCCGCACTGCTCGCACCAGGAGCCGCCCGACTGAAGAAGAGAGATTAGCTAGGATATTCCAATTTACAATGAGAAGGGAAATTAAAAATTATTAATGGCACCACCACCGCTCTTAAATTCTGTTGATTGGGCAAAGTTTGACAAATAGGATTTACTTACCCTAATTGTCATTTTGACAAATAGGGTTTACTTACCCTAATTGTCATTTTGACAAATAGGGTTTACTTACCCTAATTGTCATTTTGACAAATAGGGTTTACTTACCCTAATTGTCATTTTGACAAATAGGATTTACTTACCCTAATTGTCATTTTCACAAATAGGGTCTACCCTACGCTTTGAATCTTAACGCTATTTTAATTAAGAGCCCTATTTCATTAGGACACCATAGCGGCGCTACCAGGGTGTTCGCAGTGATTCGGTAACCAGCAACAAATTGATTTAGCACACAAGGTAGTACCAGGTGAGGTCCATCCGTAAAACTGTATACTTTTTTTGGTCAGCGCGACCCAAGCCGCCATAGTGTTCTGATGAGGTAGAGCCCTAAACGAAAGTGGTTTCGGAGTCAAATTTTTTGACTCCGAACTTGACTCAAACCAGTCAACAGATTTTGGGTAGAATCGGTGGTGGCGCCATTAGTTTTTGTGAGCCTCTTCATTGATAGTACGGCAGGATACGTGTATAGATAGGTAGATAGATTTAATACTTAGTAACTATGATAGATTTGGCAGAGTTCGTTGTTGCCTAGAAGCGGTTGGTTTTGATCATTCATCATTATTTACTTACCAAGGTCTTTAATGTACCACATTGATGATGTTGTGTTGTATTTTTACACTGCTGAGTACACGTTGCAACAATCAAACGCTGCTAAAAACATCGCGTGCAAAACGATACTCTAAATTAGTCTGTTAACCCATTCAATGCCGATAACTCTGCGAGGAGTCAGATCCAATAGATGTTTTAATTGTTATAATATCTTGGGAATGAAAGTGTTAAACAATAGCATCCAAAAAGTTAAACTCTATGGATGCTGTGAAGTTAGGAACGTATTAAAGCGCAAGCGTAATGCAAAAATAGCTAACTTGTAGCCCCCATAGTTTGTTTGTATCGCAGTGAAATCGAATGAGGGGTTTTTTGACAGTCTTGGTGTCAAAAGTTGTCTGGGGAATCTTGACTTTTAATTCTGGGGCCAATAAAATAGGCTTCTTTCGAGCATTGCCTGAAGCATTTTGTTTTATTTCTATTTCTGTTGACTGACAAAAAGCTCATCATAAATTTACTTAAGACTTGTACAGTTATGCATTATATGAGAAAATTACCTTGATATACAAATACTGTGTTCAACTTGACCATGAATACTAACAAAGTAACAATTGTCATTTTGTGATAAGTAAGTACCTACTAAAATAATTTTTGACTGTAAAATTTTGACAGCGTCAAATATTTTGTCTTGACAGCTATTATAATATCTTGTCTTGACAGCTGTCAAAGTTACTAACGTATTTTCGAATCGGTGCATTAAATTAATACTAAAAAGTGGTTTAAAGTGGCTTGATGACCTAGCGCAGGATGGGTACTAAGTGCAACGGCTGCGATGCCATAATTTTTGATATATTATTCATGGAATGTTCGCAAGAAACATGTAAAAAAATCTATCATCTGAAGTGCCTTGCTTTGACAACGGAAAAATTTGAAGAATTTACTTACGAATACAAAGCTACTTGGGTATGTCCTGAATGCGTGCGTAATATTCCCAAACGGGGCAATTCCGATACGCCGGTGCGGGGAATCTTGTTAAATAAAACAAATACACCTTGCAACTTTGTCAATATGGAGCGCGGCGGGCGACTCAAGCCGGATGATATAGCCATGATTGATAATGATTCTACGATACTAGAGGAGCTACGACTTTTTCGCACTGAAATGATAACACGTATGGATAATCAATTAAAGGAGTACGCAGAGTTAAAACAAAGATTTTTATACACGGAAACTGAATTGAGTAATCTACGTCAAATGTTTAAGGTAGTACAAGAAAAGGCCGCAAAAGTCGATGTATTGGAAGAAAATATTAAAATCTTAACGGAGACAAACAAACGCATGGAATCTTGCAGGAACACTAAAACGGTAACATTGGAGAATAACATTCCGATTATACAAGAACATGTGTCCTCTTACGCACAGGTGGCTAGACTGAGTCAAGACAATACGGGCGATACGGTCGTCAGTGTTCCTACCAATGAATGTGTGGCCACAAAACCAGTGGCGCCTGAACGAGAAAAAATCAAAGAGGGCGAGATGAAGTCAAAATCTGAAGTGGTCGATATGGGTAAGGCGAAGGAAATGGAAAATAATTGGACGACAATAAATAGAAGAAAGTCTAGGTATCCTAGCAGTCAAGTGAAAAAAGGAGGTAGCATAAATACGGGTGAAATACAAGGGACAGAAAAAAAGAAATATTTGCATGTTTGGAGACTACACAAAGAAACAACGGTGGAGACTTTGACGAAATATGTTTCTAACTTGTGCGGAAAAGAGACACCGATCAAAGTAGATAAAATCAAACATAAAACGGAAAGAGATTACTCGTCTTTTATAATTGGAGTGCCTGAGAGTAAGTTCGAAATGCTATGTGAATCAAAAAATTGGGCAGTTAATATCGAGTACTGTGAATGGATTTGGTTTCGTAGACACACCACCAAATCGAAAATCACCGAATAATACAATAGAGGTTTATTATCAAAATGTTAGAGGACTTAGAACAAAATTAGAATATTTTTGTCACAGCATTTCTGCTTCAGGCGCGGATTTGTATGCGATCACAGAAACTGGTTGTAATACATCTATTCACGATTCTGAAATAATTCCTCCCGGGTATACAATCTTACGCTGTGACCGGGCGGACGGGCAGAAACAAGGCGGCGCGTTTCTCGTGGCCGCACCGCGCTTCGAGCTACGACGAGTGCCGACACCGGGTGACGTCATCATCGATCATCAGCTGTTTGAACTGGTTTGTGCGACTGTGTTTTTACGAAATAGATGTTTGTTTGTAATTTGCATAGTTTATATCCCTCCAAAAAGTAGTGATACGGAATACATGACGTTGTTTAGAATTATCGAACAATTATGTAATATTTATAATGATGTTCTTGTGTTAGGTGATTTTAATTTAAATTCTTGTTCCGCAAATATAATTAATTATTATGAATGTTTTCAGTCTTACTGTGGATTCGCTCAGTATAACAAAATACTAAATTGTAGAAACTGTAAATTGGATCTAGTGATGCGTACGTTGGACGGAGATGAGAGTGTAGTTGTGAGCGAGTCAACGGCGCCGCTGGTACCCGTGGACGCATACCATCCGCCGCTCGACGTAGTGGTGCGGCCTCGGGCTGCCCTTTTTCGACCTGCTGAACCGCCGCCGATGGCCTCTTCATCAGTACACAACTCTAACCGTAGCTGGGACTTTAATAAAGCAAACTTTCCCCTTTTATACTCCGCGTTAGGAAAAATAGACTGGGCCCCTATTTACAATTTAGATCTTAATTCAAGTGTAGAATATTTCTACACCAAATTTAACTCAGTTCTAGATGACTTTGTACCGCGTAAAACACAAAGGGTTATGTATTCAGGGCGTATGTACCCAGAGTGGTACACTGCAGAAGTAATACGCGAAATAAATTTGAAAGCTGAACTGCACAAAAACTATAAAATCAGTAAATCACATAGTGATTATGAGGCATTTGCTCGGTGTAGGGCAAAAGTAAAAATGATGATAAAGCAGGCGGAAGATCGGTATCAACAATGTGTACAAAGTCGTTTACGGGACGACCCAAAATCTTTTTGGAACTACATAAATTCCAAAAAATCTGGTAGTAACAATAAAAAATTTATGAAGAACGATGAAGTGTTAGCAACCGATCAGTGCGCCAAAGAATTTGCTAATTACTTCCGAGCGGTATATAGCACTGAACGAGCTAAGCTGGATGTCGATGTGGCGATATCGGAATCCGGTGGGGAGAACGGTGCGGCGCGTGTCCACCTGGACCACCTCCGCCTGAGTGAAGTTGAACGTGCGCTCAAAAATCTTAAGCCAAAGAAGTCTACTGGACCAGACGGTGTTCCGCCGTATATATTTAAGGACTGTTGGGCAGTGCTTGCTGAGCCACTGCTATACATTTATAATAAATGTTTAGGAGAAGCACAGTTCCCGGAGATGTGGAAAATGACGAGGGTAGTTCCAGTACCAAAAGGTGCGGGTACGAGTATAGAGGAACACAGACCGGTAGCAGTTCTATCCACCCCCGCAAAAGTATTAGAGACAGCTATTCAACAACACATTCTCAAGCAGCTTAGCTCACAGTTGTCAGAAGCTCAGCATGGATTCCGGCCAGCAAGAAGTACTACCAGCAATCTTCTGGAGTACATGTCATATATTACACCAGTGGTGGATGGTGGGGGGCGGGTCGACGCCGCCTACTTTGATTTTAAAAAAGCATTTGATTTAGTTCAGCATGACGTACTGCTAAAAAAGTTGGCAGGCGTCGGTTTTACCCCCCACTTGCTTAAATTTTTTGCTAGCTACATGCAAGATCGGCAACAATACGTAGAATACGCAGGATATTCTTCTGAGCCCTACTTTACCAGGTCAGGCGTGAGTCAAGGTAGTAATCTTGGCCCTTTGCAATTCATTATTATGATCAACGATCTAGCACAAGTTGTTGAGGATGCAAAATGCTTGCTTTTCGCTGACGATTTAAAACTATTTCTGGAGATTCGAAATGAAAATGACTGTGAAAGACTGCAGAGGGACATAGATAGGGTTGTTGCTTGGAGTAAGGAAAATCATCTGCATTTTAATCCTACGAAATGTGTGACCATAACATTCTCTCGCGCTCACACCACACCCCAGTACGAATATAAGGTGGAAAATATTCCCTTAACAAGAGTGACCGAAGTCAAGGATCTAGGGACATGTTTTAACAGTGAGCTAACGTTTCGTACACATATTAAAAATATATGTAAGAAGGCATATAGAAATTTGGGCTTCGTCCTTCGTAGGGTTAGTAATTTAAATAATTTCAACTTAACATTAATTAAGATTTTATATAACGCGCTAGTGAGAAGCCAATTAGAATTTAATGCGGTAATATGGTCCCCTCACGAAACTAAGTACAATCTCATGCTGGAACGGATTCAGAATAAATTCGTAAGATATCTTTACCTTAAATTATATGGAGTGTACCCCTTTTATCCGCTTATGTATCCAACATTATTCGTATTAGGCATGGTCGGTTACAACGAACTAAGAGTAAGGAGGGACATGTCACTGATACTTTACGTTTTTAAAATAATGAGAGGTAAGTTACAAAACGCTTTTGTGCTAAATCAAATAGGCTTGTGTGTTCCGGACCGGTACGTTTGGCGCAGGCGCAGGCCTAACCTGCTGGTCGTGCCGCGAGCGCGGACCAACCTACTTAGGGAAGCGCCGTTGACGCGAGCACTGCGCACTCTCAACCTTATATCCAATGATACTGACGTGTTCTTTTGTTCGCTGAGTGAATTCGTGCGAGCGGCTATGTTCACCATTTGTTATAAATTGAATAATTAAATTGTATTTTTAAAAAATTATTTATTAATTATATTATATTGTTATTATTTGTTAAATTAGTTATTGAATTATTTGTTATATTATAATATTTTGTTGAGGAATGATTAATTATTTTTATTATTTTTTAATAAATTGAATAATATAGATTTATAATTTAGATTGGCAAACATAATTATGTAATTGTTATTATTTTATTGATTTAATTATTAGTTACTCTATTGTATTGGGGTAATCCTGTAATAATAGATGTAAGTGTGGAAATAAATAAATAAATAAATAAATAAATAAATAAATATTATTATGTAGAATAAAGTGTAATTCAGTCCCATTAGAGAAAATATAAACAAAATAATATGTGGCGCATCGGGACCAAAATTAATGATATACTTATTTACTACTGTATTTCATGACTTGTAAGGTGAATGTATCATAACGAGATTCTTATAAAAATACAGTTGTATTTTAATAATATCCGCCATAGTAGGTATCTGCTTCGGGAGATAAAACGGATTATAAGTTTTTAATTTTGCATTTTACAATGCTATTTTTATGTGATAAATATTAAACAAGAAAATATACTAGAAAAAAGCAACTAGTCTCATGTCCTCAGTCATGTCTCATGTCGTCATCCCGTCAGGGCGACATGAGACTAGTTGCTTTTTTCTAGTATATTTTCTTGTTTAATATTTATCGAGATAAAACGGAGTTAACGCTTTTGTTAATATGTAATAATTATTCAGGAAAATTATTCAACTAAAAACATTTTTCAGATTATTATGTATTTGAAAAGATATCTAAAACGTTTATTAATGCAGGTCCCTATTTTTCAATTTATAAGGTATGTACATAATGGAGATGATTATACACTAATACTTATTTCATACAAGTAAGTACATCAACTGTCGGTGAAAATTTTTACTAGTCTCAATATAAGTAGGAGCTGTTGTATTTTATTGTATTATTGTCTTCTAGCTCTAAGTTTAGCTTGTAATTATAAATGGATTCCATACAATACCTATTAACATAAAAGTGATATGTATTTATAAGAATCGAAAAATAAAAATAGGTATTTATTTAACAATCACAATTTTGTTTTATTTCTTTGAACATTGTAGCAAGCATTATGGCAAGTTTAGATTCCGTTCCGACTACGTAACTAACGTAAGATTTACAAATGTAATTTATTTATTAAATGAATATGAATATTAATGTTTGGTTCTCAAACGATTATTTGAGTATTACAATATTTTGAGTAATACAATTACACGAAAATAGTAAAATATGCATTTAAGTAATTATAATTACAACTTATGTTACAAATTTAATTAAAATCAAAGCAATCTAACAATACCTACCTTTTAGCTCCGGAATAGATTGGAATCGAATTTTTAAAACGAAATTGTACCTTTATAAGAAGGTACTATCTGACCAAAACGATTAGGCGCATGACTCGTCGTCGTCTCAGCCACATGACACCCACTGCTGGGTATAGGCCTCCCCCAAGGATCTCCACAACGATCGGTACTGCGCAGTCCGCATCCAGCGGCTTCCCGCGACCTTCACCAGATCGTCGGTCCACCTTGTCGGGGGCCTACCCACGGAGCGTCGTCCTGAGCGCGGTCGCCATTCCAAATCCTTTCCGCCCCAACGGCCATCGGTTCTTCTCGCTATGTGTCCCGCCCACTGCCACTTCAGCTGAGCAATTCTTCGAACGATGTCAGTTACTTTAGTTCTCCCACGGATTTCTGATTCGATCACATACGGAAACGCCGAGCATAGCCCTCTCCATTGCACGCTGGGTGTCCTTGAGCTTTCTTATCAGACCCAGTTAGCGACCACTTTCACTAGCGTGAGGCGCATGACTAGGGCATGTAATATCGGAAGGTTATTCGATTCCGATATTGATTTCCGATATTAGATCTCAAAGATAAAGATAAAGATAAGATAAAGATAGATTTATTTGTTAAAACACGGGTCTACAGTACAAGTAAAGTGTGGTGACAAAAAATATAAATGTCCCTTACATGTTTTGCCGAAAAAACGGCGTACAAATTTCAAGTTATTTATTTAATACAAAAATTCTTTGATATCATAAAAACATTTGGTTACGAGAAAATTTTTCAAATGTATTTTAAATAAGATTAAGGGTAATTGTTTTATGTATTTGGGTAGTTTGTTGTATATAACAGGGGCTAAACAGAAAACACTTTTGTGCATTAGTGCTGTATTACATGGTACAATGCACAGTTTATCATTATCCCTTCGACTACGACTACATACATCATCAAGACGACTAAATAGTTTTGTGTTGGTTTTAACGAAAACAGCGACCTCATATATAAACAGAGAAGGCAAGGTAAGGATCTTATATTTTATAAAATAATCTTTACAACTATCAATACTTTGAAGACCAAACATTGCCCTAATGCACTTTTTTTGGGACTTAAAAACAATCTCTTTATTCGTCGAATTTCCCCAGAAAATTACACCAAATCTTAGGATCGAATGAACAGTACCATGATAAGCTGTGATGAGTGCATCAACGTCTATAACAGCGGATAATTTATAAAGAGCATATGCAGAGGAACTAATTCTATTGATTAATGTGGTTTAATTATGTGGTTTCCAATTTAAATTCTTATCAATAACAATACCGAGAAATTTAGTTGTGTCAGCTGTACTTAGTAAAGTGCCTTGATAATTAATGCTAAAATTTGGAGTAGCTATGCGTTGAGTAAAATACATTAGTTTTGTTTTGGTTAAATTTATCTTAAGATTGTTGTCATTCATCCACTGTATTAGTGATTCGATAGTTTTATTGATGTCGTCCTCATAAGAAGTGTTTTTTTTAGAGTCTATGGTATCATATACATTAATGATCTACCGTTAGTCACAAAATATCCTTTTTGCCGATAATAGCACAGTGCTATCATCGGCAAAAAGCGTTATTGGATATTTTGTGACTAACGGTAGATCATTAATGTATATGATAAAAAGCAATGGTCCTAATACACTGCCCTGAGGAACACCAAACATTACAGTACGATTGTTAGATTTATAGATTTCCTCAGGTTTTTTATTTATATTTATTTTAGCGATCTCTGTGTATTGAATTCTATTTTTTAGATACGATTCCATTAATTGAAGTATATTGCCCCTAATACCATAAGCCTCCCAATTTATTTAGCAGTATGTCATGACTCACATAGTCAAAGGCTTGAGTCATATCACAATATATTGCACATATAGGTATTTTCATATCAACTTTTTTAATAATATTGTTTAAGAAGTCAAAAAGGGCCATGTTTATAGTTTGTTTTTTCCGAAAACCTTTCTGCTCACTGACAAGTATCTCATGTTTTTCTAGATAGTTATAAATTTGTTCATATAAATACTTCTCAAATATCTTAGAAAATATAGTAAGTAGAGAAACCTGTCTATAGCAGCCCATCGATTCTTTGTCATCTTTTTTAAATAAAGGTTTAATAACGGAAATTTTTAATATCTGCTCGCAAGTCCGGAATACCGGAATTCCGATATTACTATCGGAATTGCACATTTTCGTCAATTTTTTTTATTTTCTTTGTAAGTTGCAGATTTCCTTTTGAAATTGAACTAATTAGATAGGAGGTTTCATTGAATAAATTAAACTACAATATAATCTTATCTCAAGATATTAAGAACACTCCGAATAGAAGGATTGGTGGGAGAGGTCGACTCAGGCAAACATATCACGATCAGCCCCCTTATACTTGACGCGATCACATTGAGATCGAGATTGAATTAACGTCAAAAGCCAATTATGACCTTTAATAAGTAATTAACCCAAAAATGAATACCTGAAATTACTTAATGAAGAAATCGATTGTAACGCCCATCAAAATTGAATCAACAACGAAAATCAGTAATCATGATTGACATTCAATCTCGGTCTAAACGCGATCCCGTCAAGTGTAACCCCCCTGATCAAGGACGTGCTAGGATGGCCAGGTAAGAAGTACCGAGAATAAACGACCATGTGTGGAAAAATGGATAGATGTTAAGGAAGCACGGGAAGTATATCAGGAACGTGACACGTTGAGGTAATTTCCACCGTGGCTACGTAATCTAACATTATTTATTTTAAAGTGTGCATGCAAAATAAGTCTGTCTGTCCAGCTTAGCCAACGGTTTAGCAATAACTGGTCTTGGTATGAACATTGATAAGACCAAAATCGTTTAACAGCCTTATAGACCCAAGACCGATTAATGTAAATGGTGTACCTGTCCAAGTGGTTCAATTTTTTTACCTTGGGCAAACCGTGCCAATAGGTTAAAATAAACTTTCGAGAGCGAAACAAATATAAGAATTTAGCTGAGATGGGCAGTATTCACTAAACTTCGTCATGTCTTCTCATCGTCGACACCACAAAGCCTAAAGGTAAACGTCTTCGACCAGTGCCTAGTCCTACCCGTAATGACTTACGGAGCCGAAACATGGACACGGACACTCACGGTAGGACTAGTCCACAAATTCATAGTCGCTCAGCGAGCTAAAGACAGGGCTATGCTCGGTGATTCACTGAGAAATATAATTAGAAATGAAGTTATCCGACAGAGAACCAAGGTGACCGACATAGCTCAAAGAGTAAGCAGGCATCAACCTAATAGTGCTATGTTTTGACTTAAGTTGCAAGAGTTTTGGATGGTTTGTCTCCAAGATCTTTTTACAAGTATTTACCTCAACTTGCATTTCTCCATGCACTGTACCGGTAACGAGTTCTGGAGCGGAGACCACGTAAGGGTGCCCTGCAACTAGGTGGAGAGACAACCTTCGAAAGATGGCAGACAGAAGCTGGATGCGAAGAGCTCAGGATCGGGCTCAATGGCGTTATTTAGGAGAGACCTATGTCCAGCAGCGGACGTCTACAGGCTGAGCTGACGATGATGCCAATAAACAGTAAAGTCAAGATCAACAATTATTTTCTTAATTATATATTTTTTTACATATAATACCCAAATAATTTTATTTTAATCAATAATGAACCCACTATCGCTCGGCGTTATACTATTCAATAGATAGCTATAATATATATAGGTTTAATAGTAGATTGTTTACCAAGGGCTGTATGACACCCATAACAGTCGAGTGTTTTGGCGCCCGAACGAAGAGAGGGCGCCGATAGTTCGAGACTGTTATGGGTCCATACACCCGAAGTAAACACTCTACTTTTCATTTTGAATATGAGGAAAGTAAAAACAAACAGAATATTCTAAAAAAATATTCATTAAGAAAAATGTTACAAAATTATTTTATAATGTAGCAAAATAAGCTGTAGCTTCTGTGCCTTTGCCTACATACCTTTGGTAAATAAAAGTCCAAAGAGATTACTGATATCGATTTGACATGACACCCCCTATTCTTTTTTCAAATTTATTACAGCCCTAGGGCCGCCACATATCACTTTCAACCCTCATTTTAGGCAAGTTATGAGTTACTTTCAGAATATGAGACATGAAAAGTCTATATTTTACCTCCATGTGTTGCTTCCGGATCTATTTAAGAACTCAAATATAAATATTTTTCTGATACCGATATTACGATATTGGGTCGCTTAATATATCGGAACTCGCGTTCTGAGATTCCGGTATTCATAAGGCTTGTTTAAGCCCAAAGCCGCTGAATAAGTTTTCACTTCAAAAAGATTTTGAACGAACTTCTTCGCCTCCTTTTTTTGAATCGGTTAAAAATAGACGACTTGGCAGTTCAATTAAGCCATGCAAATTGGAAGACCTTTTAGCTTAAAAATAAAAAGTTTTTACTACCAATAAAACTTACATATAATTTTTCCTGAGATATATCCGGAATCCTTATTGAGTCACGGCTTCCGTTTTTCGTGCGTTTCCGCCATACTTTGCTTCTCTTCCGCTAGGGGCGCCACATGTTACGCTCTGAAGTATTCCATATTTCCGGTAAAGATACGCCATGTTGGCGTGCTTTTAGTTCGTCATTATACGTCTTTCATCAGGTAGGAGTTATTTGGATTCCGGATATCTCATCATTTTCAGCTTTTCTATAATATTTAAGAAGTAATCTACATAGTGCCACGATTGCACGTCACCACTTTTGTTATTTCCATAGCGAAAGTGATAACTACTTAAAAGAAACATTAAAATAGGAAAATTTTGAAAAAAAAATATGATGTAATTTTCCTGTAATACATAGTCAGACCTCTTAACGCTACGAAAAACGACTATTATATTATAATTACGAAATACGCGGAAATACTAACAACTTTAGAGCGTAACAGGTGGCGCCCCTAGCGGAAGAGAGGTAAAGTTAGGCGGAAACGCACGAAAACCGGAAGGTTAGACTCATTATGGACTCCGGCCGGATATTGTTTTTGGTATGGAAGACGGAACAAATAATAAAAAATTGTTTTTGGTACGCTGTCACGCTGTCACTGTCATTTGTCATTGTCAATGTCATACATTTATGGCCGTCCGATCTTCTGCCGAGCTAGTAATTTGTTTTTGTTTGTAAAGTTGCGTGTGCAATTTCCTGTATCAAAAAGTGCTAGAAAATTATATTAATTGATTAATGAAGATGAATAAGATAGGGAAGTCAATTTACTGTCGTGTGTGTCTTCGAACGGATGCTAAAGTTAAAAAGAAATGTACTTCACTTTTTAGCAAACACAACGATTCTTCATTACACGAAATTATTAATTCAATAGCTGATGTTAAAATACAGCAAGGTGACGGGCTGCCAAGTAAGATTTGTCCAGATTGTTTGTTAGAACTCGATACCGTCGTCGGGTTCAAATCAAAATGTGAAAGTTCTAATATCTTGTTGAAGACAACCGTTTTATGCAACCAGCAACAAGAACTGAAAAAAGAACATGAGCCTGCACTGATTAAATCTTTAGAGGAAATAAAAAAGGAAGAACCTGAGGAACCCCAGGAATACCTAGAAGCTGAATACTTGAATGACGATTGTGAGTATCATGATACAGCTATTACCAATAAAACAGAATTAGACGTAGATTTCAAGCCAGAAACTGATGAAAGTCCATATGAAAATACAATTATCAAGAAAAGCAAAGCTATAGATTTAAAACTTGAGTGCAATGAATGTGGAGGGTTTTTCAAAAGCAAATGTAAAATGAGGGTTCATTGGAAAAAAGTTCATATGTGGGAGTCGTTGATATGTACGTTATGTAAACGTGCTTTTAAGTCATATAGAGCATTTAATTTGCATAAAAAAAGAAAAACAAGAGCATGTCTCTCAGCTGCTAAAATTCACATTGAAGGTCTTGGTAAATCAAGAGTGTTTCATTGCAAAAAGTGTAGTTACTGCTCTAGAAGGATCAAAGACCTTATTACTCACTTAGTGATCCACACTGGTGAGCGACCTTATATTTGTAACATATGCTCCAAAGGATTCAGTCAACAAAGTTCATTGGAAGGCCATAGGGAATCGGCGCATAAGATATACAAAGTAGAAACAACTTGTATGTATTGTGGCAAACATCTTAAAGGACGTCATAGTGCATATAGCCACATGAAAACTCACAGTACTCAATTACTCCAGTGTGATATATGTAAAAAGTTTTTGAAGAGTAAAAATAGCATGATTGAGCACTTAAAACGGCATTCTGGTGTTAAATCTTACACTTGTGAGAAATGTGCAAAAACATTTTATGTGTTGTCAGAACTGTGTAATCATAAACGTTCAGTTCATGAGAAAGGCAGTCGCATTTATAAATGTGACTTATGTGGTTACAAAGCATACTCGACAAATGTCCTTAAATCACACAAATCTAGACATACAAATACTAATGTGCCATGTCTCGAGTGTGGTATGTTTCTTGAGAATGCCCAAAAGTTGGCTATACATCAAAGAAGACATTTTGGCGAAAGGAATTTTCCATGCCCACATTGCGAGAAGAGATTCTTAAACAGAAAATCACTAAGTCAACATGTGAGGAAAGTCCACAAATGCACATTTTTAGTTAATAAGCCAATTAAGCAAGAGTCAACTGAAAGTTCGTGTTTGTCTGTGAATCAACATTGTCCTGAAAATTTAATTGAAGTGGAGGTACCACCGTAGCTCTGCCTTAGAGATATTTAAATATAAGTCAGTAGATATATTAAAAAAGAAATATTAATGTGAGTTTCTAACTGTACCTACAATTAATAGTAAAGTCTATAATTACTACTTTAGTTGTTTTTTTTATTCTCATTTTGAATAGTTTGGTCATTTGGCATGACGAAGTAGGTACACTAAAATCGGTTGATAAAAAAATAGGGTTTGTTTTATTTAAATAATATGTTGTCAGTGTGACATACTAATGTTTACAGTCTTTTTCAACTAAGATGATTCCTGTGATGTTTCTAGTTTGACAGATATAGAGATGCCCCATATTGAAATCCTATCTATATATTTTTTCTAAGAGTAGGACCTACTTTTGGAGAAATTGCAATATATTTTATTACTATTCGAGCCACGTGAAATACAGTTACATAACGTAACTTATAATAAGTTATGCTAAGTACCTACTGTAAAAATTATCTTAGTAGAGTTGTTAATCAATAAGTCGTAAATATTTCCCGTTTTATAAAATCATTTATTTTGGGATTTACATATATTTAAAACTTTTTAAAGAAAAGCCAAAACGGACACAGTTGTACGAAACAAAATGCTTTTGGCTGTTGACTGACAGTAACAGTAACAGTTGAACTCATACTTATGATAAATTTTAAATAGAAAAATATTGGAAAAAATTAACTCGGCCACAAGTGATGATATTTTTTCCAATATTTTTCTATTTAAAATTTATTATAAGTATAAAAATAGCAATGAAAAATGCAAAAATTAAAAAATCATAAAGTTGAACTCATTTTTGTATTATCAGCGTAGTCTAGGATAGACAGCAAAAGGGATTGTGCCAGAGTAATTTTGGTACTGGTTGGCATGAAATTACGTAACCGGTTTAATGAACCATACACTGCAAAAACTTTTTTTCTAACTTCTTCCACATGAGGCTTCCAGGATAGATTTTCATCGAAAATAACACCTAGATTCCTGACAGTGCTGTAGAACGGGATATCTGTGCCGTCTAAGATAACTACCGGAATTTGTTTGAAATTGATCCTCGAAACGAAATGAGAACTACCAATGATGATGGTTTGAGTATTAGCCGGATTAAGAGTCAGACCAAAAGACTTACTCCAGAAAGAAATTTGTGCAAGATCAGAGTTGATTGTAGTAATTGCATTTGACATTTCTGATAATGTAAGAAGTAGATCAAAAGACTCGCTTAGTTTTGTTTTGTTTTAAATTCAAAGTATCTACTTTTCCACTGTTTTCGACAAAAGATATGTTTACGCGTTAATGTGTATTTATGAACAAGGCTAATTTACTTAAATTAAAGAAACGTGCAATTTACTATTTGTATTTATTTTACTCGTAACACATGACATATAAGTATGACAGAATATAGTGGACTGTATCTATGATTATACTCTCTAATTATATTTAACCTTTTTGATATATTTGTAAGTGGACAGTATTGACATTTCCCTTTGAACATCCCGCCCACCAAGAACGTTAGTTGTTAATTAAACCTAAGAACTAAGACAAGTATTTAAACACAATTAAAATGCTCAAACTCTATACAAGATGTGAGATAATGACAGCCATATGACCATACTTTGCACTCTAGACAACTCTACATATGAACGGATTCAATTTGAAATAAATATATACACATTGTGAAAACGATAAGCAAAAATAACAAACAATTAATTACATTTAACCGCCCACCGTGATGTATTGGTATAACATCAGTTCCTTACATATAAGCTTATAAGACTAATTAATAAAAACGTAGAAATAACACTCTCATAAACTCATAACTAGTATGAAAACTGAACTACAGAACTGTTTACACAAACCTAAAATTAAGAAAGGTTATTCATTGTTTATACAATAATATACAAAGTTTACTTACAGGACGCTTGAGTAGACCAGATTTACATTTGACAGTTACAACTCTTGTGACATTATCAGGCCCGGTATGTTTCTGTGTAATTTTTCCTAAGAGCCATTTTGCAGGAGGCATGTTGTCTTCTTTTATAATTACAATATTACCTATTTCTGGCTCCACACCTTTTGTATTCCACTTGTATCTTTGACTCAGGCTACCTAAATATTCTCTATGCCACCTATTCCAAAAATTATTTACAAATTTCTGGACTAATCTCCATCTATCTAAGCTATGTACATTGCAATCGCTGTCCTGATCTGCTATATTTAATAACGGTTCGCCTATCAGAAAGTGGCCTGGTGTCAGCGGTAAGGGATCGTTAGGATCGTCGCTAATTGTGCTTATAGGCCGCGAATTTAAACACGCTTCCACCTGCGCCAAGACCGTTGCAAGCTCTTCATAGGTGAGTGTTGTGTTCCCAAGTATTTTACGCAAATGTGTTTTAGTACTTCGTACGCCAGCTTCCCATAGACCTCCAAAGTTGGGTGAATGGGGAGGTATGAAATGCCAAGTGGTACGCTCTAACACCAGTAGTTCCGCGATTTCTCTAGGAAGTGATGACTTAGCACTATTGAACATCTCTCTCATTTCTCTGTCTGCGCCAACAAAATTCGTGCCGTTGTCACTCCACAGTTCTTGGCAGTGACCACGTCGTGCTGTAAAACGTCTGAACGCTGCGATAAATGCTTTCGCTGTCAAATCAGTGACCGCTTCCAAGTGTATGGCCTTTGTGACCATACACACAAAAATACATCCATAACTCTCAACAGTTTTCGCTCCTCTACCTGGCGAAAATCTTATTTGTATTGGGCCAAAATAATCTACAACTGTAGATTTGAAAGGTTTACAAGGTTTTAATTTCGACTCTGGCAGAAGACCCATTAGTGGAGTAGTCTTTTTTGTTGAATATCTCGTACAAGTAACACATTCTCTGTAAACCTTTTTGACACGCTCTTTACCCTGAATGACCCAGAACTTAGTTCTCAAAATGTTAAGCATCACTTGCGGTCCTCCATGACAAGTCTGATAATGTGCATCAATAATTAACAATTTGGTAAAATTATGTTTAGCAGGTATAATCATTGGATGTTTGGTATCATAACATGCATCAGAATGTGTTATGCGACCTGAAACTCTTAATATTCCTTTCTCATCCAAAAAAGGACAGAGACTGCGCAATGGACTCTTTTTATGTACACAACCTCCATTGTTCAACTGCTTGATTTCTCTCTCAAATTCATTTTTTTGTAGCTGTTTAATGCAAGCCAGTAAAGATTCCTTCATTTCATCAGCTGTTATAAATTTTGGTAAATTTGGTCTCTCATCTTTTGGTAATTTAAAATTTAAAACTCTTCTGCAGTAAGCTACGACTTTTAGTAATCTCGTTAATGATGAAAATTTGGCCAAAATAAAGTCTTCGTTTTCAACTGATGAAATGAAAGATTTGACTTTTTCCTCCTCGTGTGTGTCTTCTATGATTGTGTCACCCATCTCAATTTCACACTCTGCTAACATGTGCGGTCCTCGCCACCATAACGGGTGATTACTTATATCCTTAGGTTGCAACCCTCTCGACGCACAATCAGCAGGGTTTGATGCTGTAGGGACGTGATTCCATTGTTCTACATCCATGATGTTCAAAATAGTAGAGACACGATTACTCACAAAGGTAGTCCACCGAGATACGCCTCCTCTCAGCCACGCCAGAACAATTGTGGAATCAGTCCAACCAAACAATCGTTGCTTTGGTATTTCTATCACTTGTGATACTTCCCATATAAGTTTCACAGCTAAAGCTGAACCACATAATTCGAGCTTTGGTATCGAAACTTCTTTTTCTAGTGGAGCAACCTTAGTTTTTGCAGTCACTAAGTGAACATGAATTTGATTAGACTCGTCGATGACTCGAATGTAGACTGCCGCTGCGAACGCTGATTTCGAAGCATCTGAGAATACGTGTAGTTCCGTTTTAGAGTTTCGCGTAACATTAAACCATCTCGGTATTTTCAGTTGCTTCAAGTCTACTAAGCTCCTCCTATATGTTAGCCACTCTTTCAATATGTCCTCAGGTAAGGATTGATCCCAAGACAAACCTGTTTTCCAAAGACTTTGAATCAATTTCTTTGCATTGATGACGACTGGCGCAATCCAGCCCTCTGGGTCGTATAGTCTCGCTACATCAGCTAGAACTTGTCTCTTAGTAATGGGTTCCTTGGTTTCTGGCAAATCCACCGTGTAAACAAACTCATCAGTCTCTCTGCACCAACTCACTCCAAGAACCTTGATAGTCTTGTTTAGTTTAATAAGCTCTGTTTGATTAAATTGCTCATGTTTGCCTGTTATTTTCTCTAAGACGTTCTCGCAGTTGCTATTCCATTTTTGAAGTGTAAATCCACCTAATTTCATTAACTCGTTCATCTCATAATGTATTTCCAATGCTTCGGCTTCTGTCTCTGCTCCAGTTATTAAATTATCTATATAATAATCTCGTTTTGTTATTTCTGCTGCTCTAGGATACTTATCTTCTTCCAAGTCGGCTAATTTTTGCAAGGACTTGACTGCCAAATATGGCGCGCACGCAGTGCCGAAAGTCAAACGTAACAACTTGAAATGTTGTATAGGCTCCGATCCATCTGACTTGAATCTCCACACGATTCTTTGGTAGTCTGTATCCTCAGGTGCTACGCAAATCATTCTGTACATTTTGACAATGTCCGCGATAAGACATATTCTATGATTTCTCCATCTCATTAGAATATGCCTTAAATCTTGTTGTAATTTAGGTCCGACAAGGAGATCGTCATTTAACGATACGTTATTATCTACTTTACTCGATGCATTGAACACAATTCTTACCTTTGTAGTCTCCTTGTCCTCTCGTATTACGGCATGGTGAGGAAGATAGACTGAATTTTCATTTTCTAATTCATGCTCATAAACAGGTCTCATGTGATTTAAAGTAAGATATTCATCGAATACCTTGTTGTACTCATCTCGTAGTTTCGGATCCAGTGATAATTTTCTCTCTAATGACTTTAGTCTCTTGATAGCTATCTCTTTAGAATGCCCATACTTACTCTTAGGATCATCCGTTACAAAAGGTAATCTGACCACAAATCTCCCATCCTCATCTCTCTCTGTAGTTGAATCATATAAATATTCACATAGCTTCTCACTCGTCGTCATTTCTTTTTGTATAGTGTCAGGTTCATTCTCCATTTCCCAAAACTTCTTCAATAGATCATCTTCTTCCACATGTACATGCATGCTAGAAACATTGAATTGTGCAGACTCACCCAACTCTCGTGACACTCTCCCTGATATAATCCATCCAAAGGCAGTGTTTTGTGCCATCAGACTTCCATCCGCTTGCTTGATTACTCCGTCGAGTAGTATCTCGCTGTACACCTCTGCGCCGAGTAAGATGTCAATCTTCCCAGGTACTGTATAAGCAGGATCAGCTAAAGGTAGGTTATTGATATCCGACCACTCGGTTACATTAAATTTGGTTGGTGGAAGCAAGGAAGTTAATGAAGGTAAGACATAAGCGTGTACTTGGATCTCTTTTTCGGGCTCATGACGTGATACCAGGCGAAGTGAAACCGTGTGTTTAATGCTCAAACGAGCATCTCCTAACCCTGACACCCAACCACTTATAGGCTTACGTGCTAGACCTAATAATTGTACCGTAGCCTCGGTCACAAAAGAGGCCTGTGACCCTTGGTCAAGTAAAGCTCTAATACTTTGTTTACAATTATTTGAATTAAATACCTTAACTCTAGCCGTCGCCAACAGTACTCGATTCGGTTGAAGTTCTCTGGAAAATGTTGTAGTAATATTGGTGTCACCTCGTGAAATCATCGGTTTTTCACGTAGCGGTTCACTCGATGATGTAGTTGCAATTTCGCCACTGACTTGTGTGACCTCCTGGTGTGGGTTGGTATCTCTGTTGTCTCGGTCAAAATGTAAGGTAGTGTGGTGGCGCCGTCCGCACTTTCTGCAGCTTGTTGATTGCCGACACTTCATGACAGAATGCGTAGACGATAAACAGTTAAAACATAATTTATTATTTTGTACAAACTCTTGTCGCTTGATAGGTGATAACAGTTCAAACTGCTTGCAATGGTAAATGATGTGGCTTTCTTGACACATTGCACATTTGATGTCGTTACTACTCGGCTTGCTTTCAATTGAGGTATGGAATGTTCTAGGCTTCGATACGGGCTTAGGTCCTTGTGTGGAACGCATTACATTAGTGTCAATCATCTCTAAAGATCGGAATCTACTCTCTAAATAATTTCGTAATTGTTCCCAGGTCGGTAGCTCATCACTGCTTGTGGAGTTAATATGATGTTCCCACTGCTTTATCGACTCTGAATCCAGCTTTGAAACGACAAAAAATATAATAAAAGCGTCCCATTCCTTCGTACTTATACCCATATTCTCTAACGACTTCAAGCAAGTAGAAGTTGTGTCTACTAATCTCTTAATTTCGTAAGCTGATTCGGTATGCAACTTCTTTAGCGAGAATAAATGTCTTAAAACAGCATTAGAATTGTATCTTTTATTGTCATAGCGCCGCACTAGTTGTTTCCAAGCTTCTTCGTAATTAGCCTCAGTGATCGAAAAGTTACGCAATAGTTCTTGTGCCTCACCCGATAGATTACTTTTTAAGTAATGCAGTTTCTGAACAGACGATATTAACTTGTTATTATGTATTAGCGATGAAAACATATCGTAGAAAGTCTGCCACTCTTCGTACTTTCCGCTAAATGTCGGTAAAGTAATCCGTGGTAGTCTCAAATCACAATGTCCATTATCTTGCATAGAGCCGGGCGCCGACTGTGACGGTGTGGTGGCCAATGACGGCTGTAGTGTGGTTAATAATGGTTGTAAAGCTTCCAGTATGGATGACTTATACTCAATGTATATCTCTTCAAAGCATTCATATTTCTCTTCTTGGAAGTAGGGGTACTTTTGGTTTGTCAGAGTTTCCGTAACGATGGCCGTATGCCCTTCTTTAAAACGGTAGTATAACTCTTCTAGTGATTGTAACCGCGTTTCCAAATAAGGCCGTTTAATACGATCTTTTGGAGTCTTCTTATAGTTCGTTTCAGCTCTCTTTAAATTGTTTAAACACTCCTCTTGTAATGCAAATAGTACGTTTAGTTGTTTAGCGCTTGTTTCCATGTTTAAATAGTATTATTCTCAGCCGCAATATATAAGATAGTAGTATAGATTCTCAACTAAGTTCTTGTAAATAGATCGTTAAAAAACTCACTCGCTCAATGGTTTTAAGTTGAAAATACACAATTAAACTCAGTTTATATTGCAAACATTCGAATTAATACACTCACTCACTCAAAGTTATAACACGTAATAGATAATTTTTCACTAGCAAATTGCAAGAAAATTGTTCAACGGAGCGCGTCCTTCGATCGTCTTTTGTTCGCGCACTTCTTTCGCGGTACGAAAATCACAACTTTCTTTGCACACTATCCGCTCGATTTAGGACCAAAATGTTTACGCGTTAATGTGTATTTATGAACAAGGCTAATTTACTTAAATTAAAGAAACGTGCAATTTACTATTTGTATTTATTTTACTCGTAACACATGACATATAAGTATGACAGAATATAGTGGACTGTATCTATGATTATACTCTCTAATTATATTTAACCATTTTGATATATTTGTAAGTGGACAGTATTGACATTTCCCTTTGAACAGATATCATAAAATACAATGTATAATTTGACAACCTGTATAGCGCAGTGGTAGGGATACCGGCTTTCTGTGCAGGGGTCCCGGTTCGATTTCCGGACAAGACAATTACGTGCTGGGTACATGAACAACTGTATTTGTCATCTGGGTGTTTAATATGTATTCTACGTATGTATTTACTGAAAAACAGTGTATAAGTAGGTGTTTTCCGTTAGGTACCTATCTAGTGTCCAGAACACAAGTTCGTCATAAAACTTAACTTGGTATTGGTGTAATTGTGTGAAATCATTAAAATTACTAGCTTCCGCCCGCGTTTTCACCCGCGTGGTTCCCGTTTCCATGGCAGAATATATCGGGATAAAAAGTATCCTTTACTCTCCGTCCTTATAACTAACTCTATGCCAGGTTGGTTGCTTAGGGGCGTGAAGGAAGGATAAACAAACACAGTTCCGCATTTATAATATTATATAGTTAGGTTGAGGCTTTAATTCGTGTCGCTCCCCCGCTGCGCAGTTACGCCAAGTGCATACGTACCTTTAAGGTGGTACGACTTCCATACAAACAAACATTGCACATTAATTGGTTCATCATACATTAATAATCCATAAATACATGTGCAACTAACTCGTTTCAGTTATTTGTTTGCGCGAAATTATTAAAAAAATGTACTTTCATACATGAGCTATATAATGCGATGGGTCACACACACATACGTAGAATTATTGAAATTATAAGATATTAGTATATTCGTGTTTTATGTATGAATGTACATTTTTTTTATTATTTCGCGCAAACAAATAACTAAAACGAGTTAGTTGCGCATGTATTTATGTATTATTAAGGTATGATGAACCAATAATTGTGTAATGTTTGTTTGTATACCTAGAAGTCGTACCACCTTAGAGACAGAGAAATTTTTTATACACACAAAAAGACCATACAGCACAAATGCACATACCTACAACCAAGATAAAAACAAACAATAATAGAAGGAAACAGGTAGGTAACAATAAATAAAAATAAAAAAAAAACAAATAACAAAATACGGTCTCTAAGGTCCTATCAGACATTACGCATTCGTTGACCCTCGGTCACTGCTAGTTTTTCAGCAATTAACCTCTCGTCTGTCGGGATTCCAGACAATAGAAAATCAATTGTGTCTCGCGTGGATCTACGTTCCGACAGTCAAAGGTTTAAGAATACAGCATCCAAACTTACTGTCTGGTCATACATTACCGCACCTGCATGACTGCAGTTTATAGTCGTTACTAAAACTACTACTCCGATATTGATGCGGTTTGCAGTGATGGGTTCGGGTATTATTGGTGCATGTTCTTAGATAGGTGTTACGGTGACAACTCACCAGGGGGCGCTGCAGTTAACATTTGTTTTGCAAACCAATGTTACCATTTATCTCCAAAACAACTAGTCCGATTTTGATGATGTTTTTATTAATGGGTTTGGGTTTGATTGGTGAATGTTCTTAGATAAGTGTTACAATGACAATTCACCAGGGGGCGCTGCAGTAAACATTAGTTTGAGCAAAACCAAAACTACTAATCTGATTTTGATGCGGTTTTCAGTAATGGGTTTTCTGTAGTACAATGTGCAAAATATCTATATCTAAAATTCTCACTAAAAAGTTTGAAATAAAAAGCCAAATTAAAATTTTTGAAAAACCCACGAGACGGTTAAACCGTAATTGAAAAAGGATAAAATAATTTAAAAACCCCCGACTTAATTATCCGCCGGGGGCTACCATCACTATTATAAATTTCAGCATGAATACTATAAATAAATCCAATTATTCAAGTTATGGCCTGCGCAGACGAGGGACATTGAAGGACTTTTTGTCCGCGACACGACCTTATTACCAAGAACATAAAGTTGAATAAATAACGAGGACTATCGCGTACTTTTCGCGGATATACGCGGTCTAAGTTGAATCTTATTTGGTTAACAATAAAGACGTGTCGCGGACAAAAAGTCCTCCGTTATCCGTCGTCTGCGCTAGCTCTTACTATAAAACTGCTAAACTATAGTTCATTTAAGCAGCCTCCGTCGCTGGTTTTATAAAAAAAAGTCGTAGGTTTATAAAAAAATATACATTTTCAAAAATGCGGTCATACATATGACAACAAGCAGAGATAAGAGAGAGATAAAGATAAAGAGATAAAGATAGATTTATTTGTTAAAACACGGGTCTACAGTACATGTACAAGCACAGTACAAGTAAAGTGTGGTGACAAAAAATATAAATGTCCCTTACATGTTTTGCCGAAAAAACGGCAGAATCATCTATGCTGATGTAATTGTAAATAAACCACTATTCTCCGCTTTCCTCAGCTTCAGTGGAACTGGAAACACACCCTAACTTTCATAGAATCAGTTTTGTTGTTTTCTGTGAAACTGTGGAAGTGGAAGTGAGATTACCTGCTGCTTCGATCCATTCGCCCATTTTCCGTTTTACATTTTGAAAGTAGGTATTATTAGATGGTTTTAACTCCACTTTTATCTTGAATCTTGCGAAATTGAAGTCAAGAATAACTTCGGGACTTTATTTGGTGTTTTCAACCACAATGCAGGTCTGATGTAATATTGTAACCATCTAGTTAAGTACGTATTGTGGAAAGAAATAAATTGATTTATTTATTAATTAATTAAGTTAAGTACTTATTAATTATTTTTCAAAGGCTTTTAACCACACATACCGCGGATTATGAGACACAAACACAATAGATATTCCATTAGTCTCTGGAATCCCGTGTCCTGCTAGCAAATGACGAATTAAGAGATTTTTTTGTATAGTACTTACCTATAGTTCAATTTCTGAACCATTGGGTGGTTTGCACCTGTGGACTATAACTTTAACCGTGGAGAAAGTATAGGATTTGACAGCTTTGACATGACATGACAACTATAAATTGGTGGTGCAACACAGCAAACTACTGCTCCTGTATGAAAATTTACGTGGACCTTCTCCAGAAAAGTTTCTATAATAAAGATCTGTGTTATCATTCGAGTTAGCCGAATTTGTAAGCAATAAAATTTAAAAACAATTGCAGACTCCAGCGCTTATTCGCACCTGTAGCGCAACATTCAACAATGATGTCCGATTGCAGGTCTCACTAGCAAGCCAGCTCCGCCATTTTCGCCCGCTCACAGAGACGGCACAAAACATGACGGCAGTTCACGGCAGTCCTGTTATGCGCTTGTTGCGAGTAGCACGTGTCATTCTTACTTCGCCATACCGTTAAGATCGTGACTTACAACATTATGTGCTCAAAAAATGTTGGAAAATAATCCCCTAAAATCAAAACAGTGTCAAAACGACTATTTACGACAGTGAATGTGAAAATTTTGTCATAAAAAAGGTGTTAAAAAGTTGTGTTGCAATTTCTGTAGACACCGTCGAAAAGTTCGTTGGTTCGCAGTGTTGTCTGAGAAACGTTATTCTAGGTAAACAGTGATCTGTTCTTGTAAAGGCCTGTCAAATTGGATTCTTATTGGACCCGTTGGACTGCTTTTAATCGTTTTTTGCGCCATTTGGAGGTGGACTGAGAATTCTATAAGGTTAGTTTTTCTTTTTGCTTAATTATATTATCAACTTTTTTTTTCATTCTACCATGTATTGAATACGCTGCTAATCCACTTACAGTAGAACTACCCCACTTTAAGTTAGAATAGGTAAGTAGGACCGAAGTAATGTTTCACCAACTCCGATAGCAAAAGAAAAAAAATATCTGAATGAAAACTTCAAATGTTTTCATACTAAAGCTTTTATGGGTTTACACAGTTCAGAAAGATAAACTTAAAACAAAAATTAAACATACGTACATCTTTAATTTTGGCGTGCACTGCTCATTGAAATAAAACAACCGTTCCGGATATTAAACGCGCTATATTTCACGAACAAACATCTAATTGTCCGTATTTTTTGATTTTTTTATTTTCCCGACGTTTCGGCACCTTTTCAGCTGCCGTGCTCACGGGATGACTGGCTTTTAATAAGTCCGACTTGAAAAACCAGAAAATACGGACAATTAGATCTTAGTTTATGAAGTATAACGCGTTTAATATCCGAAAAAGTTGTTTTATTTCAAGAACTAAACATCTAAATAGGTAACAGTATTATCCAAATAACCGTTGCGATCAAAAAAGGTTCTTAAACTCAATGGGAATAATTCCCATAGGCCATGTAGATTATAAGGTTGATACGAGTACCTAGGCATAGGTAAGATAGGTATAGCGGGCAAGATGCATCAGTGGTCAAGGCATCAACATCAAATTAAATTCCTCAAAAATCAACTAATGTTACTTATTACTTACATCCTACTTCCTACTAATATCATAAATGCGAAAATTTGTGAGGATGTTTGGAAGTTTGTTACTCTTTCACGTTAAAACAACTGAAGCGATTTGGATGAAACTTGGCACACAGCTAGAAGATAACCTGGATTAAAACATAGGCTTTTTTATCCCGATATTCCCACGGGAACGGTAACCCCACGGGTGAAACTGGGGGCGGCCGCTAGTAAACATATAATTTTCACTAAGGGACTCGCAATTTTTTTTCCGCTTGGCTGGAACTTGTCAACTTCTTTTGTAGCATAGTAATGCATTATTTGCGGTAAAAGGTCTTTAATAAAAATTATTCGTCTATAGAGATGGCTTAATTGTAACGTAGCATAGCATCGGGTAAGCCAAGGCTACCAGAAACACCACATTTAAATTTCATCTGCATAATGAAACGAACGGGTTATCAATTCCCGGGATTTCAGCCCCTCTAAGGTAAATTTTTCACGACAAATCGTTATGTCCTAATCCTTATCCATGGTTTAATCTTTCTTCACATAAAATTCATCGTAAATTCGTGTCTAGGTTTCTAGTTTAAAAAATTGCGAAGCTTAATAATTTCAGGATGATATTTACCTTATTATTGCTAACTATTGTTAAAGTATATCATTACTACTTTCTGTAAGATTATTATGTGGAGGCGAAGAAATATTTTTTTCATCTCAGACGCTCGGAAAAGGAGGTTTTATCATTCAAATTCTGCCCCGAAAATAGCATATTACCGGCCTAGCGTGGTAAACATTTTTTTTTTAATTTAGAAAGATAAATACGTCATAATGCGTTCCGAATTGACTTATTATGTTACATTTTATTCTTTATTTAAATAACTTTGAATTCATTATAATAGCTCCGTTTTGGCTTTATTATATTATTTTAGTTCCTTGAATCATAAAAACAAATAACAATAAGGTCCGAGCTATCTGTTATAAGAATTTTCCTTCAGGACCATTAAGTTGAATGCTCATTATGTTGAATTTTTTGAAAGTTGAAATCCCATTTAGTTCGATTTCTATTACGTTGAAGTCACTAAAAGTTGGATAACATGATGTTGAATTCCAATTAAGTTGAATACCTATTATGTTGAATTCCTATTATGTGAATCCTCTGAACACTAACCGTGGTTCCACTGCTTGGTATACAGAAAATAGAATAGAAGAAATAGCGCATTGTAAAATATTAATCAATAGATGTAAAAATGTTTCTTTCGAATGCGAGGATATTTCTGTCATTGATGAAACGACGGTGGCCAACACCGTAGAAAGTTGAATATACTGGAAAAATTCGACGTGTCCTCATAGATCTCTGTAGCGTAATTTAGGCCGGATTCCCAAGGATACGGGTTCGCATCCCGTCAGGGCGACATGAGACAAGTTGCTTTTTTAACCGACTTCAAAAAAAGGAGGAGGTTCTCAAGTCGACGGTTTATTTTTTATTTTTTTATGTATGTTTTACCCTAACTTCGCCAATTGTTAACAGATTTTTACGAAGATCTGGCTAGTAGTTTTTTCATAATCCTGAAAAATATCAATCACCTTTTGGCAAGTAGTCGTTGACCTAGATGACATCATTGTTGTGTATGGGCTGATTTTTAGTGTAAGTAAGGCCCAAAAAAAATATATGGTTAATAAAAGTGCAATGTAGAATACCTTGGCTGGCACCTACTCCAAAAGTGTTATTTTTTGAAGTCGGTTTGTTTTTTTTTATATAAAATGTTTTTTTGTAGTATATTTTCGTGTTTCACATAAAAATAGTATCGTAAAATGAAAAATTTAAGCTATTCGGTCAATACAAGAAAGAAAGAAAGAAATAAAATTTATTCGACAAAAAAAAACAGGATACAAACATGACTTACATTACACATACAATTTAGTCGAATTGGTCCCGAACCTGCTTTTGCCACAACAAGTGTGACGCTGATTTTCAGGTGGAGCCAGTAAAAAATAGAATAGCACTCTACACACAGAGAACAGTTACAACAAATAATTAAAAACACTTAAAATTACATAATTCCATAAGTTTTCTTTCATAAGAAACTTTTCGATTTGTTGATAGAATAAGGTCCTTATCCTTGCCTAGTCTAATGTTTAGAATCAAACATTATTTTTACTGCTGCTCATTAATCAAAGGCCATGACACTTTGTTATAGTACATAGTTTAAAATTAATTTCGATGTCGGCAAGAGAATTTCATTAATTACCGAATAATCAATTTTGTAGAAGAGTTCTTGCAAAACGTTTAACCCTGTAATTACCTCTTTTTGCAAGACTTGATAAAACAAGTTACTTATCTTTACTTTGTTTTTATACCATTTCGTACCAAAAATAAGGTTTTTACACTCGCTTTTTGTGATTTAATTAGCAACTAAGAAGGCTGAAGCAGAAATCTTCTAAATCACTGTTAATCTTATAAATGATAATTTTCGTTTAAGACGAAAAAACAACCCGAGGGAAGCTTTAGAAAAAAAACTACGTTTTCTTAAACAAAAACAGCAGTAGATTCAGGAAATCTTCTAACTGCATTTTAAAATATCTTCTTTCAATTTTGTTAATTTTCTCGTTACAAACAAATCACGTACTTTGCTGTCGATTTTAAAAGGTAAAATGATTCGCTCTTGAACCCAAGGAGTGCTTGGGCCTATTTAATTCCCATTCATAAGAAAACATGTCACAAATCTATCGCTTTATTTAATACAGATGTACCCAAATTAGGACAGCAATAACACCAAGTATACAAATCAATATGCAAATGAGACGTTCGGTGAAACGAGTTTGGTCGATTTTGGCGCGGCTTTGAGCAGACTTCGGTGTAGCTGCGCACGAGCAAGCACCGTTACTGCATGCGGGCTTGTAATGGTCTGGGAGCCTACCGCCTTCTCTAAGCGCAGTATTGTTTCAATCTTACCATGCTATTTCGTAGTACGAATCTCTTAAAATAAGCTTGTTTTTTGACGGAAGTTTTGTGACGTCTTCGCTTAATCATTGCCACCATAGTGTGAAGTGTGTCAAAATGTGAAAACTTCAATACAAAACGCAAACAACACGCTCTTAGGACGACGGTTCCGAACGCCTGCTGATATAGTATTAAGGCGGTACCCCCACCGAAAGTGGCGCCGCGTTGAATTTTATTTAATATCGTAATTCTAATACACAATTTTAATAAAACTAAACGTGGAATTTTTAGAGCCCATAGTCTAGTATTTTTAGACCGTATCATTACATTCCCTCGTAGTCACTGCTAGAAGTAGATAGCAAAACTGCTAAAAGTGGCCGTTTTTGACACATTTGCTATCTACTTCTACGAATGACTATGACGAGATGTAGCGATACCTTCTAAAAATACAAGACAATTGGCTCTAAAAATTCCACGTTTAGTTTTATTAAAATTGTGAATTAGAATTACGATATTAAATCAAATTCAACGCGGCGCTACTTTCGGTGGGGGTACCGCCTTAATACTTATTAGAAGCGTGCATGCGTTATATCCGTATTGCAATACTACTTTGATAAGTGTTAATACTAAGTGCGCCCGCGCTTTTACCCGCCAAAAATTAAACGGGTTTAAAAGGTATCCTATAGTTATATATATGTTATGTTGTTAATAAAACATTTAGTCTTATTAAACAATTATTTACTATTTAAGTTCAAGCAAGACATTACGAGGTTACAACCACCACCCGACCAGAGAGCAAAAGACCATAGATTGTCCTCGACTATTCTACACTAACTTTATAAAGGTTGTTACATAACATAACGTACAGTACAACAATATAAGAATATGCTTCGGGTCATAGTCTAGAAAAATCTATTCAGCAATTTTTAAGACAATGTAACAAATAAATATAAAAAATATCGCTTTTTTAATGTATGTAGGATAAAGTAAGCAACAGTCACTACTTATAAAAAAACCAGGACATAATAATTAAACAAATATACAAAGACAAGAAAATCAGACCCGGCTTTGAATAGATGCTTTCGCCTATTAGAAAATCAAGAAAATTTTCGCTCTAAAATCTTAATTTAATCTACGACCAAGTAATACCTATTTCATCACAAAAAAATAATATCTACGACCAAGAAATATTTTAGACCAAAACAGAAGTATACAAAACCATTAAAAGGCACTAATTAACATTGACGTAAGTAATTCAATTTGTGAAGTTCGAATACAAAATATTTATTTATATTATTGTTTTATGGTTGACTTATATAGCTAGGTACTTCACTTTGACTAACTTCGTATTACGAAGAGGCTGTTAATTAAATTACCCACTTATTTCATAAAAAGTTGTCGCTCTAGTAACTAACTACTAATACTATACAAAAAAAAAAACAAGAAGCGGAATATTAAACTTCATTATGCTTTAATGTTAAAACTCCATGGAGTGGGTCTATCGATATTCTTGCGCCTGTAAACCTTGCAAATAACATAAAATTTTACTTCGTTTTTGGTACTTAAACTTTATAGTAAGATAAGTTGCGCAATTAAACCTTTGTACATTGTTTCTTAATTATACTTACGTGAATATGTATCTGTGATAAAAATATCTGTGTGTAAGTCTTTCATTAGGTACTAAGTTTTGCAATAGTTTAATGTTTATTTTACCTTACATGTAAAAATAAGTTATAAATATTTTATCGTTCATTAAAAAAGTTGATGTTAATTATCAACTTTTTACGACGGCTTACCGCCGTCTCTTAACGCAGTATTGTTTCAATCATACCACTATTATACTACTTATGCTACTATTTTGTACCACGACCCTCAAATATGCTTATTTTCCGACAAATGTTTTGTGCCTTCAAAGTGTGAAGTGTGTCAAAATTTGACAACTTCAATTTGTTCGTTAGCAGGAACAATGCCGCCGAACATTTAACCGCATCTGTGGTCTAGTGGTACAGTCAGCAACGAAACTTGCCGAACAAAATAACGTTACAAAAGACACTAGACACATGAATTGTACATAAGTTACTGAACATAGTTACAAACAAAATTCCATTTACGTTATAAACTTCCAAAAGTAGCTATACAGTATATTATCAAAAGTGGCCGGACATTATATTTTCAAAATTGGCTGGACAGTAGACTACCAAAAGTGGCTGGACAGTAAACTTCCAAAAGTTGCTGGACAGTATATTTACAAAAGAGGCTGGATAGTAGACTTCCAAAAGTTACTGGACGTAGTATCTTCTAAAAGTGATTTGCTAGATCATGACCAGACCAATTTTCTAATTTAGACTGATGACAATCACCGAAAAAAGTACAGCACTGTCATATAATACATTTGTCTCTTTCATTTTGGTCGTGACATCATTGACATGTCATTTGTTTGTACCAGCATCTCGCTTCTTACACTTATTTAGATATTTTAGATTTTAACCGACTTCAAAAAGAGGAGGTTTTTAAATCAATTGTGTTTCACGACATTTATGAATAGATTTTACAAATTATTTTCTTTAATAGATAAGTTACACTCCAAAGGGTTGTGGTTCAGAATTGTAGAAGTCAGTTTTATAAATTTTCAATTTAATAGTTTTACTTCATACCATACAAGGTTTTTTTGCGGTGTTACTTGTAGATCGTTCTTATTGCTCCAATTTATACCCACTGAAATATTTGATAATAACATGACTGAATTCAATTATTAATATCTACATACGTTAATAACATAATTTCGAAAGTTTTTTATTTTATTTTATTTCCTAGATATCGTGTTCTCAGAAATGCTTATCGATCGGACTGTAAGATCGAAAATATTGTTCTACCTGTCGACTATTTATGATGATTGTACATATATTTATGACCTTGACTGTACTAAAATGTTCAGCGACTTTTAAAGATGACTGTATCAAACATGATATTAAATGATATACCTTATTGCCTTAGTTATAATTACTCATGTGTGTTGACAGTTGGGTTATCAAAATCGAGTCCTACGCTTCCTATTTTCTCTAATAAAGAGTTTTCATATTTTTAATCTTCCTAGCCTTCTAGTTTATTTCAAGAGATTTTTCCGTTGAACTGTTTGATTTCTAATAAACCTATTTTTGACAAGTAGCTATTCTTCTTTTTGAATTGCACATTCCACGAACTACTTTCTATCTTTTGTTTTTAATTATGTCAATATAAATGGTTTACATCTGCCTGCAGTACTGCAATCGCTACTTAGAGGAGATTATTGTAAAAAATATATAAATAATACATATGTTAACGATGCCATACAACGTGCATATTTTTTTATTTTAAAAAAATTATACAGCAAATGGCGGACTTAATGCCATCAGGCATTTTCTACCAGTCAACCAGTAAAAGGTGTTAGACCTACCGTATAGGCAATAAAGTAGCACAATAAAACATAATTCAGAGTATTGTAACAAAAGTGGGAATAGCTATTTACGGTTATTTAATTAACAAATAATACATAATTATACTACATAATATAAATATTTAACATACATACATAAATACATACATATAAAATATATAAGGACTCATTATGTCAGAGATGAAGGGGATCAGCGTAGGGATTTAAGATAGTGTTCACGGACCAGTTTCTTAAACACAAACTTGCTGGGTGCTTTAATGAATACGAACGACATAAGATAATTCTGTTAAAGGAGCAAGGTTTACCTATTTCAGTGGATTTAGTCAGACTTGTTCAGCAAATTTTGATATTTTACAGATCAGGCTAATTATGTATTATGTAACATGTTCAGCTACTTTTGTAAAAATAATGTACATCGACCTTTGGTATTCCCAAATGTGTACAGAGATTTGTAAAACAGCCAGTTCAGTTACATATGAACCTTTATAGTGTGCAGGTGTTTTGAAAATTTGGATGTGTTCATGGACTTTTGTTGCTGACTGTACAACCACCGGTATCAGACCCAGGGGTCCCGGGTTCGATTCCCAGCGGGGGTACATATTGTATTCGGTTTGGTTGGTGGTAGGACTTGTAGGAAGTCCGCCTGGCTAGCTACCACCATCTTATCTAAGTCTGCCGCCATAACAACAATGTTTTCAGCATTGTTGTGTTCCGGCAGTTAGAGATAAGATAGCCAGTTCCTCAGTGATTAAGGTTTCCGGGAGAGGCTCGCTTCCATCTTCAGCCTTATCAATACTTAACATCAAGTATGATGAAGGGTAAGAGTCTCCCCGTAGTATATAAAAAAAAACAATGATTATACAAGTATATGGAACTGAGATAGTTGTATTTAGAAACTTACATTAACAAATAATATCACAAGTATTTCGATGTCGATATTTTTCTTGTGAATGTTCAGTAACTGCCTAGTTAAGTCCGCCATTACAAAGTATCATCGAGTGTGGATAAGCACGTTTTTATGTAGCTACTTCATATCCATAGATATGTCACAACGGACAGGAATAACAAAATTTTACTCTGTGGAGGGTCATGGTTCGTATTTGAAGAGTATTAAAAGCAAAACGCAAACAAAACGTTCTTATGATGGATTCTAAAGATGACAGTAGGCCCCCAGGTTTACTAACGGCCGGATTCAATAATCTATCCCTAATAAGAGATAGCCCTATCTTGGTTACGTTACTTAGCAACCGCTGTTATTTCGGGTTATTTTGGGCTGAATAACAAAAATATCTAGGCAACAAAGCTCTAGTAAGCCCATCTCTTACCGTAGATAAGTTATTGAAACCGACCGTAAGAGCACCCTGCAGAAAATGGCAACTGCGCCTTTTTAGCGAGCGCTGTATTGACCTACATTTGATTTATTCTTTTTTTACTTCATGTTCAGCGTTGACATATAATTTGTTGGAAAAGTGGTTTCAAGAGCAGTCAACACAACGAGAGAAATTAAAATGTTACTTTATTGTTCCTTAATTTTTGTCTGTTATAGTACGATCGTTATTATCTTTTAAAAAAATAAGGAGGTTATCAATATATTTTTTTATGTATGTTCACCGATTATTCGAGTTCGCCTAAACCGACTGTAATGATTCAAACGTTATAACGAAATCGGTTCAGTAGTTTTCAGTAAATCTTAAAAATACTTGTTATTTTTCGGTCAAGCTGTTTGACACAAACCCGTTCATTTCGGTTTGATTCAAACTAGTAGTGTAGACAAGTACTTATTCTAATTTAAAAAATTGAGAAATAAAAACTTTTTACAAAAAATAAAACCGACTTCAAATAGGTATCAAAAAGTAAAAAATAAGCCTTTTGGAGTCGGCGCTACCCCAGGCATCGATTCTTTAAATTCTACATTGAACTTTTAGGGTAAGTTACGGATAGGTGCCGCAGTCGGATACATGCCGCGATTTCAGAAACTTCTATAAGGGTAATGACCTAAAGTATGAAATGCTTTGTAGACAGATAGTAAGTATTGATAAGGCCGAAGATGGTAACGAGCCTCTCCCGGAATCCTCAATCACTGAGGAATTGGCTATCTTATCTCTAACTGCCGGAACAAAACAATGCTGAAAACATTGTTGTTATGGCGTCAGACTTTGATAAGATGGTGATAGCTAGCCAGACGGACTTAGAACAAGTCCTACCACCAACCAAACCGAATACAATATGTACGCCCCGCTGGGAATCGAAGCCGGGACCCCTAGGTCTGATAACGGTGGTGGTACCTCTAGACCACAGAGGCGGTTACCTAATTGATGTTTAAAACATGTTTTCATTTAATTATGTTTTATATTTGTAACACAAGGCATCTATTCTATATGAAACGGATAGTTTGCATCGTTTTTGATCCGGATAGATGCCCTTAGAGGCGTCTATCCCTTAGCAACGCATACTAATTACCTATACAAATATCTTTCTGTCGTTTCAGTACCAAAATGAGTCGAAAATATAAAAGAAAGTCTGGACCTGGGGTCCAATCACGGAACATAAGTTGGTGTTATAACGAGTTTGATGTGGCGTTTGTGCGGAAAGTTTTTAATACTCTGAACACAAATTTAATGAGGCATCAATCCTCACGATATTCGTAATGCAACAAAATTTTTAAGGATATGGAATGGATCGCTTCATGGAATTATATTAGTCCTAGGATGTTTTGATATTCATTACAATTTTATAGCGCAGGCAAAGTGAAAGCATAAACTGGTTTTTAAAATGTAAGATTTTCTTTAAATTTGTATAAAATGACACGAAAATCAGTAAAAACATATCTTTTTGTACCGCGGCGTCTATCCTCTACGGAGAGAATATGAGTCAACAACTTATTCTTAATGGAATAATGATTTAATGTATTTCATTTCCTTTAAAATTTACTTTTATGTAGTGTTAAACTCAAATTTTAATGTATTTATCTGAGCGGCAACTATCCCTCTGCTCAATTTGACTGGTGAGGCGACAATCAGGGGTGTGGTGTGGTGTTGTATCCCCCAAGTTTTAGAGGTCTGCGAAAATCAATGTAGCTCATACGCTAACTACAATAATCAAATATGTGTTACATGAACTTAAAGATTAAGGATCAAAGTTGATGTATGCAAAACAGTTTGTAGATTTTGCACATGATTTTTAAGCTGTGAGACAATTTCAAAAGGGGCGGCATCTATCCGCGAGTTACCCTATAGTTTTAGGTTTTTTTATATTGTATGCCAAAGTTCTCTGCCTGTTTGTAACCTTTTCACGCTTAAATCCCTGAATAGATGTTGGAATTGATATAGATTCAAACTCAATATAATTTATTCAGTCTAAGTGTTGAATGTCAAAGAAGCTACGCTATCGTTTCACAAACTCTACAGTGGGACTTAGACATAGATAGACTTTAGAGCTTGGACTTAGACATATACTTTAGAGAGACATAGGCTTAGTCGCGATAATTTTAGTAAGCGTGATATAACCAAGATCGACTTCCATGGCTGAAAGGGCTGATAAATCTGATAATTTTTGATAATGAATGATATCTAATATTACCGACTTCTATATATTTGTATCTATGATATCTAGTAAAAAAGTCTGCTAAATAAGAGTTTTTCGAAATTATTTAATAAGTATTTATTTTCCATGTCACATGAACATGATGAGATATTTTACTTTCAGTTCAAAACAGTAGTACCTACCTAACCTACATTACTGTTTGTCTCATTTCTTAAACAAAGGAGCTAAAACAACATTTAACAAAGACCGAAAGAGACACCTTACTAATGCGTCTACCAAGAAAACTCAACAGGCTTGGTTTAACGACGCGACGTTAAAATAATTGTAGATCTCTTGGTACGGGGCAGGTACTTAATGAACGAGAGTATCGAGGTTCATAAACTTTAATAGCAACGTTTATTTAACGGAACGCTGGCAACACCAGTGTTGCGTTAAGGCGACGAATCGGTAAAGTTGGCGGCAGGGATCTCGATTTTTCTCAGCAATTACAAAACATAATATGGAAATGACATTTGATAACCTGGCTAATTGTCTAATTTTAAAATCTATCGCAATCCTTTTCAGTTCGTTATTTGAAAGATTTAACATACTAAGGTTCTCGTTACAAGTAAGGTCTCCCGCCGTAGTGTTTGTGAACCGATGGCGTAGCTTCTTTGACGTTCATAAGTGCTTGTAACAGCCTAGACTGAATAAATGATATTGACTTTGACTTTGACTTTGAAATGAAGAGACATTTCAAACATCATTCGTTTCGAAAGGGATTGCGACTATAGGTTAAGCAATTACATGAAACACTATCACAATCACAACCTTTAAAAGGGATTGCGATAGATTTTGAAATTATAGACAATTAGAGGGCTGATTCTTCATTTCATTGATTTAATTTTGTCAGTTGCAAAAACACGACTCGTCAACTTTTAAAACAGAGAAAAAAAAGTTCAAAGCATTTTAATTTAAAACAGAGATTTGCATTTTATAAGTAAACAAGACCGATTTAAGTCTCTAAAATTTCTTAGTAGTCTTCTTATTAGTCTATTCACTCAGTTTAAAATGCCAGTTGGATTTTGTTAAATAAGTAGGTAATTAGTGGTTGTAAAGAAATCAACTATTTTCAATCTCTTTATATAAGGCCCGCCCGTGGTATCCATTCTAATGATCCCTCCAGCGCCATGAGTAGATATAACACCTACAGAGTTCACTAACAGCTTAAAAAATCACAAAAAAAATGTAGACAGCCAGATTTTTTTTTTGTAATTGACCTTATCAAGGTCAAAGGTCAGTTTTTTTTCTCAAGTGACCCCAGTGAGTACACGTGCGTAGCACGCGCTTAAGTCTAGTAAGAAATAAGTCGCTTACTTAAGGCATGCGTGCACTAATCTCCTTTCTTGTGCTGAGAAGTTGTCTTTTCCTCTTCGCACCGGAATGTCAGACTGACATCAACGCGTGTCGCCTTGACTTAACCCACGGAACAAGACGGTGTTGTGTTGCTGAAGGTTTTCAATTTAATCTATGTTCTATTACGATTTTTTTTATTAACCACGGGGAGAGTCTTAGCCTTCCTTATACCTGATGTAAAGTATTGATAAGGCTGAAGATGGAAGCGAGCTTCTCGCGGAATCCTCAACCACTGAGGAACTGGGTTTCTTACCTATCTCTAACTGCCGGAACCACAGAACAAGGAAAACCTCTTCTAATGTTCTGTGGCCGGAAAACAACAATGCTGAAAACATTATTGTTATGGCGTCAGACTTAGATAAGATGGTGGTAGCTAGCCAGACGGACTTAAAACATTTCCTACCACCAACTAAACCGTATACAATATGTACCCCCGCGGGAATCGAACCTGGGACCCCTGGGCAATTTATTAATCTGTGCCCTGGGTCTGATACCGGCGGTTGTACCACTAGACCACAGAGGCGACTAAATTACCTATAATTTGTCTTCGTCATAAATTTATATAATATTTGTTTTTTTTTGTTTTGTTTGTTTCCGTTGCTATGATACGTAGCGTGTATAATAATTTAGAGTAATTTTTAGTGTTCCGTACCAAAATGGTAAAAAAGAACCCTTATCGTGCGACTCAGTCTGTCTGTTTGTTTCTGTCGGTTGGATATCTCAAGAACTACTAATGCTGCAAGTTCATACAAAGGGGATTTATTATGGAAGTTGGGCTATGACTGCGCTCTGCTTAAATTACCGAAATAATAATATGAATTGGCTTGAAATTAAGTGGGAGGAATATCATTAAATTATTAGGCGGGAGAAAAGAGAAATCTGAATGACAAGTAACCGATTTGAGGTTACAATTTATTGACATTTTCGTAAGAAATTACCTTTTGTGTTTCTATATTTTATAAATCTTCCACGTATTGGTAGGTACAGATTAGCTATACAGCCTCATGATACGGTAAAATTAGGATGTGGGGTATCATATGAAAGAGCGCTGCTTGCGCATTCTCAAACATTTTTCTTTTTTTTAGGCCGCATAGTTTTCGACTTTTCCGCCGAAATTTACAAAGAAATTTTCTGAAATCATTCTATGCGATAGAAGTTAATGTAAAGATTACAGGAAAAATAAAACGATGTCTCTAAATAGCATATTTATTCAGAAATCTTAAAAAAGTGATTTTATACTTTTTTGCTACTGGTACACTGATCTACGTCGATGTATAAGGACAATATGTGATGGTACGGAACCCTCGGTGCGCGAGCCGGCTCGCTCTTGATTTTTTTAAATTATGCTGCAATAAATCGTCGTTATTGTTTAACATTTATATTATCTTACCTTATCATGTTGGTTTTTTCAGACACAGCCAGTTTCTTTTTATCTTCTTTTCATCTTACAATTTACGAGTGTCACATGTTGTTTTTATTAATTATCATATACTAGCGGATCCTCGCGGTTTTACGCGCGTGGTGCTCGTTCCCGTGGGAATATCGGGATAAAATATATCCTATGTCACTCGGGAGAAATGTAGCTTTCTAATGGTCTAAGAAATTTCTAAATCGGTCCAGTAGTTCCTGAGATTAGCGCGTTCAAACAAACAACCGCCAACAAACTATGTTCATAGTTTGGCGGGAAATTATTAAAGTGATAATTGTAACATACCATTTGATAAATAAATAAAAAAAAAAAAAAAAAAACAAATTCTTCAGCTTTATAATATTACTAGAGGCCGGGCGCGGTTTCACCCGCGTGGTTCCCGTTCCCGTGGGAATTTTGGGATCATTTATAGCCTATGTTACTACTTGGGGTCTAAGGATTCTCTATACCAAATTTCGTCAAAATCGGTCCAGTAGTTTTGAGTTTATTTGTTACATACAAAAATACAAATCTTTCCTCTTTATAATATTAGTATAGATCAGTATAGATAAATTAAATAACACAAAGTAAGAAGTCAAACGATCGATGCTGTAATGAATGCGTGTTATTTATTAAACCTTGCAGTAAATGAAAGGGACAGGGTTATTTTTCTTCCCTTTCTCATCTTATGGTCGATTAGTAGTTGGACTGAAGACGTGTACAGTCAACAACAAGCTAAGCCAAGCGTTACATTTGCACTTCGAAAACTGCCGCTATTACGAAAACGAGCGATTTAATAGCCTTTCTACCAGAAAAGTGAAGGCCCAACACGAAAAACTTTCAAGTAAGTATTTATTTATTTTATTTCGGAAGACCATACTTAACATATTTCATCATCATCAGCCTGTGGACGTCCACTGCTGTACATAGGCCTCTCCCGCCTATTGTGGCGTTCATAGGAGGTTATTAGCCTACTGCTACCATGCTGGCCAGACGGGTTGGAAGAGGGTTTGTTTCAAGTTTTCCTTCTCTCGCACAGGTGTTCAATACGTCGAGCCTCTTAGTCGACTTAACATATTTATTGAGAGCCAATTACAGGTCTTCACCAATAGAAATATACAGATAATTATAAACACTAGTCGATTTTCATACAAACGAGGTAACTTTGGAGACTTGGTTCTATGCCAAGGATTGACCGAGCTGTGATCTGATAATGGGCATCCAGGGAGTGAATGGAGGAGATCCAGATGATTGCTATACACACCCGACTGATCTGATCAACATTCAAAAAGATGTAGGGATTAGTATTTTCAGTTTGGGGAATTCCATACATACTATATGTGACCATTTCCATTGATAGATATGCTATGTAACGGGGCGAGTAAGATGTGAAAAGAAGATGCGACGCCGCGGGGTAGCTGTGCAAGGAAGATGCGCAGCTCGAGCTATGCGATGTATCGACAGTGGGGAAGCACATTATCCCTAGCTAGCATCCATCCAAAAAATAAAAACATAGCTTATTTGAACCCGTTTCCACCAGTGCTAAACCATATGGACCATTTACATTAATCACTTTTATCTTTCTTGATTGTTGTTGCTATTGTATTTTTTATATGTATATACATTAACTTAAGTATACCTGAAGTACGCCATGTTTCTTCGGCGGTGTCATTTGAGGCCTGTTGTTGTTGTTCCCTAAAATATGGTTGAGCGAAGCGATGGCTGGTTATGCATCATGCTCGTGAACAGGTGCCGCAAGCGGAAATGGATCTACTTCAGTCTGCTTGTCTTAACGTTTGTCCTTAGAGCTTAAATATTTTCATCTGAAATAAATTGATATTGACCTGTATGTACGTCACAGCTTGCAGAATAGTAATCTTGTAATGCGAGAAATGTTGTAATGTATGTATGATAAGTCCTTCCTTGCAAGTCGAAAATTGTTTACAGTTAGGATAACTATTAAATGTACTTTTATTTTTTTGTGATGAAAATTTACCTTACCGATGTGTTTAAGGCCACTTTTCAATCTGTCGACTCTGTATGAAATAAATCAGGGAGAAATAATAGCCCTTGACGAGTTTATTGCTGGTTCTTCTTGTTACAAGGTCTCCCGCTGTAGGGTTTGTGAACCGATGGCGTAGCTTCTTTGACGTTCATAAGTGCTTGTAACAGCCTAGACTGAACAAATGCTATTGATTTTTTTAATTTTGAATGAATATGTTTGTCATATCACTCTCTGCTGGAAAATCATCCTAAAGGTGGGTCCAGACTCCAGATATCCGTATCATAACTCCGTTTTGTAGCAGGCGTTGCGATCAAGAACGCTAGTCTGGACGGTTGTTTAGTACAGTACGGTGGTACTTCGCGACGTCTTGATACGGACTAGGGCATGCACTTTCATAGATTTTCAGTTTCGAAATTGGCTTATGAAATTAGGTTCATTAGTTTCGAAATTTCGAAATTTCGAAATTCAAGGTACACTTTAATAGTGAAATATCAGACGGTTCGTGAAAATGTAATGAAAGCGTTTTATAATAATCAAAAAACCTTTAATCTTGTTATGTTTTATTATTTTTATTAAAGAATAATAATAGCGCTTTCGAGTAGATATCGAATCAATAAACTGCCGACAAAATTTTCAGAAACCGAGCATAAGTCGATTAATATCTAATTCTTTAGATTAAGTTATTAGAACCCATTTCTTGTTGAAAATGGGATCTAAGAAAAGTTAAATTATCCAGCATTCTACTGCTAAGAGAGCTTCTCAGTCTGTTACAAATGTAGCCTGCCGCTGAGAATGCCCTCTCAGCTTCGACACTGTCTGGTTGGTGCAATCGATAACAAATAATTGTTGGCCATATCTAAATATTCCCCTCGCTTGCCACCATTCTCATAGAGTGCCATTTCGACTTAAACCAAGTTTTGGACACTGTTTTTCTTCAAAGACTGCGCTTCTTTCGTAACTTTTTTTTAATTTAAAGTCATGGTTAGCCTATCTTTCATAGATATGTTTGCGGATGTACTTGCACGATCGCTTACAACATCACTTTGACTCATATTATCTTCAGAATCCTCATTTTCAGCTATACCTTTGCATTAATAAATGGCATCTCTTTTAAAACATCTCCTGAATTTGGCTTTATAAATGTGCTTGTTTCGTAGTTGTCTTTGAAGTAAGTGTCAGGATCATGTAAATGCATGAGTACTGAAGAAATTGTTAAACGCCTTTACAGAATTCCCTTTTGAAGTAGTCGTATAAGATCATCACTTAATGAATTGCGTTGTTCTTGTAAAGCCTAGAGCATAAATTTTAGTGCTGTATCAGCCGTTATTAATGTAGCGTCCCGTTGACAGATAGCTTCGACTGTCACTTTAATGGCCTCGAGACTTTTTTGTACTTTTTCTAATGTCTGAATGTCATCGTCAGATATACAGAACTCGAGTTTCAAATCGATATAAGCCTTATTAATGCAGTCCTTCAGTTTCATAAATCGCCCTAACTTTTTTAGATTTTATCTTCTATATTCGTTTCTTCTTCTGATACTGACTCTCCTACTGTGTTTTTCAAAGAACGTCCACAACTGATAGTTGTATGCCATGGGCCATACAAAGTTGGTGCAAGCCATCATAGCACCTACCCATTTTGGCCATAACACTAGCACCATCAGTGGTGATGCACGTTATATCTTTGTGAAGATCTACCAAAAGTATTGAGTCGCTCTTCTAAATATCGCAAGGCAGCATAAGCCGTCATGCTTCCTTTAATTTGAACTAAGCCCAAATTTTTGTATTTACCATGGACAAAATCTTTGCAGTGAAGGTTGATATTCATAAATCGCGTATTGTTCACACATGTCCATTCATCTAAGGTGATACAAAATCGCGCACCCGGCGACCGCAAAGTTATCAACTGTGTTCTCAGATCTGTCGCTACTGTTTCGTGATGGTTGAAAATCATCTCTCTTATTGATGTCGGAGATTTAGGCAAATTATGACCGCTTTTGGCAAATAAATCTCTTAGATCGAGGCTGGTACAAAATTTTCGGATAGAAATACCATCCACCGAAGCTATTCTCGATACCATTACTTGCATTGTTGAATTAGTGGGTTTGAAATAATGTGTTAGTTTACTTTTTTTTAATGGTGGTTCTTTCTTTTCTCTGGCGGTGGCAGTTTGTACTTGAGACGGTCCAGCACCATCGACATCAAAACTTTCAGACAGAACAACAGACTGATCATTTTTTTAAACTGTAAGATGAAAAGATCTTAAATGTGTATGAAGACCGCGTTGTAGCACCGCCAGGAGCTCTTATTATCTTGTTGCATTGCTTACCTTTCGCGGAATGTCCATCTTCTGCCCTCAGAAAATGTGCCCAGATAGAATTTTCTCTCAGCCTCTTTTCGAATTCTATATAGGTACTTAATTTTTATTATAGTGGAGCTGATAGAAAAGAAATAATAGTATTATTTTAGGTTTCACCCACTAGTTATGACAATGATAGTCATCATCATCTCAACGTGTCATTCCCGGTTGCATCCAAAGCCGTCGCTTTAGAGCCGGGTACGCTTGGACCATGATCCAGGATTAAGTGAGTCTGGTAATTACAAGGCAACAGACTGGGTTAAATTAATTAACTCAGTGTTAGCCTACCTCTGGGCTAAATTATAATTTCGCCTTTCACCACCAACTGATAGGACTAACTTAGAGTTAAAGTTTAACCCAACCTATTTGGAGGGTTAATGTTTGTAACTCCGGGTTAGCGAGAATAACGTCAAACTGACACAATCAGTGTCAACTGGGAATGACATACTGAGATGAGATGATGATGATCATGTTATTATTGAAGATTATGTAAAATTAAAAAATCTTTACCATCAACACATGCACAGTTCTTATTCTTACAAAATATTGATTATAAAATATTGACTCCGGTTATTCGAAAAGTCATGGCAAAACGTGATAAAGCCAAAAAGCGCCTTAAAACCTTGCCTTCTCCTGATAATTTAGCTACGTATAAAAAACTTCGGAACCTCTGCAATAGAATGTGTCGTGACGCTAAACGCAAATATATTCACTCGCAAGTCGAAAGTTTAGACCAAAAGCATATTTGGGGTTTTCTAAGGACTCTGGGTGTGGGCAAGTCTGAGAATTTCAGTCCGAGCGCCGTGGACCTAAATCCGCTAAATAACCACTTTTCAACACCACCTCTTATCTTGGCCGCGCCCTCCAAGTCGGCCGCTCTTTCTTTGTTATCAAGCCTCAATCCCCCTACTCACCCCCCTTTCTCCTTTAGTTTAGTTTCTGAAGATGAGGTAAAGAAGAGTATCAGGTCCATCACTACCAAGGCTATTGGTAGTGACGGTCTTAGCATGGAAATGATTCTGCCCGTGCTGGAGGACATTGTGCCTGTAATCACTCACATTATCAACTTTTCCCTGCAACACAATGTCTTTCCTTCAGCGTGGAGAAAAGCCCACATCATACCCCTTCCTAAAACTCCTAATCCATCTTCTCTATCTCAATACCGCCCCATTTCCATACTCCCTATCCTTTCCAAGGTCCTTGAGTCTCTTGTTCATAAGCAATTATATTTCTTTTTCTCATCTAACAGCCTCTTGTGTCCTTTCCAATCAGGATTCCGCCCTTCCCATAGCACGGTTGGTGCACTGTTGAACATAACCGAAGACATTCGCAATGCGATGGATCACACTAAACTCACAGCAATGGTTCTGCTAGACTTTAGCAGTGCGTTTAACTGTGTAGACCTCGACCTTCTCATCGGTACTCTTCGATCTTTCAACATCTCTGACCACGTAATTGAATGGTTTCAATCTTATCTGTTTAACCGCTTTCAACGTGTAGTTAATAACGACACTGCATCCGATTGGACAACTTTATCAGCTGGTGTTCCGCAAGGCGGCGTTCTCTCTCCCTTACTATTCTCTATTTTTATCAATAAAATATCCAGTGTTATATCTTCCCCGTTTCACCTCTATGCTGATGACCTACAAATCTACCGACACTTTTCTATTGTTGAGGTTACAGAAGCAATTGGTTCCTTGAATCGGGATCTGGACGCTATTCGGGCTTGGGCAACATCTTTCGGATTACTCGTGAACCCTAGCAAATGTCAGGCTATGATTGTGGGCAGCGGCCGGCTTAGGACTAATCTTGATTTGAAATCTGTTCCACCCATTATATATAATAACAAGATTATCCCTCTTACTGACAAAGTGAAAAATCTAGGCCTTATTATGGATTGCACCTTGTCTTGGTCTCCGCATATTAGTGAAGTCAGTAAACGGATCCATTATTCCTCTCACTCCCTCAAGCGACTACAATACTTCCTTCCTTTTAAAACTAAAATTATGCTGGCGCAATCCCTTCTCCTTCCCATACTTGACTACGCCGATGTTTGTTATCTGGATGTGACCGAGGAACAGCTGAACAAGCTGGAACGCTTACAAAATCGGGCCATTCGATTCATTTTCGGTTTGCGCAAGTACGATCATGTGTCCGTTTTTCGCCGTCAACTAAATTGGCTTCCCATCCGCCTTCGCCGTGATATGCACATCCTCTCTACCGTTTTCAAAATTCTCAAAGACCCTAACTCTCCTCAGTATCTTTCCTCCCGTTTCCAGATGCTCCCTCCTCCTTCTCGCCCCAGGCGGCCTGGCAACACTAAGATGCTTGTGCTGCCTGGAAGCAACACCAAATTCTTTCACAATTCCTTCTCTGTCCGAGCGGTACAGCTTTGGAATAAACTCCCAACAAACATTCAGGAATCCCCAAGTATTCACTCATTCAAGTCCAAAGTCAAGTCGCACTTTCTATTGCAATTATCTGAGTCTGAATCATGAGTCACTTACTTTACCCCGTCTCTTTTATGTATTTATTTGTATGTATGTATATTTTATATTTATGAGTATGTGTGTATATTTATGTATAGGATAGGTAAATTATGTAGGTATTATATCTATTTATGTGTATATGATGTAGATATTAGTTTCACCATTTTCTTATTTAGTTTTGCATTTAGAGTCACCCGCTTAATATTATCATATCTTACACGTTTCAGGTTGGCTGGAAGAGATCTCTTTTAGAGATAAGTCCACCTTTGTACATATGTCTCGAATTTATTCTGTAAATGTATTTTCTAGTGCAATAAAGAGTATAATTAAATATTATTTATGTTAATAATATTTATATCACTTAAATATGTTCAGAATTCGTAGCGATTAGTTAATTCCCGCGTTAAATGAGTTAATTAAGTTAAAAAGTATTCCAGGTTTCAGAATATCCCTCTCTCTCTATTTCACCAGTCTAAACCAAACCCACGCGAAAGAGAACCACAGAATAGATAAAAGTTTATATGCCACCAAGCGATTCTCTCCTTCGTGAAAACATGCTCCGCTCCACCCATACGAATACAAAACAATAACACTGCATGTTATACATACTTTAGGTCTTGAAATACATACTTTAGGTAGGTACTTATTATAAGTAGCATTTCCCTGTTGCTTACGGCAGCGACATTATTGTTGATGTAGGTATTCATGCTATCCTATCCTAGTCTGTGATTAAAGTAATAAGTGGGATTTCAGATAAAATATGAAGAATTATATTTTCATTAATATCAATAAATTCAAGACTTACATTTCTAAAGAAATTCCCTTATAAACACTGTCTGCGTTGCCACTGATTGACTGACTGAGCCGATGCGTTCACGGGAGTAGGAGACAATGCCACACTTCGAGGCAGAATCGATAGGTTTACTCTGGAATCGGTCGACTAGAGAGATAGTAGGTAGGTGAAGCGGTCCACCGACAATACTGAAATCGTGATTTTTGTTGTTTAGTTTGAAAAATTCTTTATTTCATAAAATAACGTTAACAATGTATTGAACTTAAATATCTTAAGTACAAAAGTAATAACTTACAAATTACTTACACAGGCTAAAAACACCTTTACAAGCTTTAGAAATAATAGGTTTCATGTCTCTTCAAATATAGTCTAGATATCGTGTGATTAATATTGGTTGATGTCCATGTTCAAATAAAAATAAAAAAAATCGAAATTTCGAAACTAATGGTGCAAATTTCGAAAGTTTATGACATGCAAATATAGTCCGAAATTTCGAAATTATGAAGTTTCGAAATTTCGAAATGTATGCCCTAATACGGACACAGGTACGTTCCGATCCATTGCGAGTCGGCATTTCGCTCGTTCAAAGGAAGAACGCGCGATGATCGCAACGACAAACGATGCGTCCAGAGTTTCTGGATCGTTACGACGACGCTGCGCTGTACTACTGATACGAAACGGAGGTACGGTACAGACAAAAGAACATATCTGGACCCACCTAATATGGGCTCGCTAGTACCAAGGGTTAAGACTGACGTGCTGTTAACAGTACAAATGACTGCTATTGCTTTCACTAAGGGTTAAAATGTTAAATTAGTCGTATACGGAGATCGCAGTAAATTATTAGTGAATAGCGATAAATTCGTTATCTCGGTAAATGCCAACTATAAGTCACGGCCGAGAAATTCGTTTGGCAGTCAAGCACAGGTGATTCAATGCCTAGCTAAGTCACGAATTGTTCCAATAGTGAACGGTTTTAAAGATGACCCAGTTTTATTATAAAACGAAGAAGAAAACATTTAGGTATTAGCAACACAAAATGTACAAGCACACATCACACTTACGATAACATTACATTGAACACAAATAACATTATTGAATTAAAAGGAAAAAAAGATGAGCTCTTGAGAAGTAAAATCAGTGTCCAGTTGTCCGGTTTCATTGATCAGAAGAGAAAACGGATAAGGGAATGAAATAAGAATAAGCTAGTTTCTAAGCGAGAACAACCGGGATAGTGGCAACAAATGGCTTCTACCTTATATTATGGGCGAAGCTGAAAATACCCGCGTCAGCATAAAATAACTCCTGGACCACTAGTAGATGGCCAAATGACGTAGAACCGCTGTTAGGCAATAGGTAGTACGTGTTGTAGTGTTGGTTAAAATATAGATAGGTTAGGTTAATTTTAAACCACTGATAAACCGACACATACCGTTAGCTAATCTTCTTTGCAATGTCAATGAGTAACAATTGAAAATGAAAAATGAAATGAAATAGTAGATTATTAACCAAGGGGATAAAGCAGTGTCTTCTGTCGCGAGTGTAACGAAGGACTCGAGGTTTACTCCCGAGCGCAGCGAGGGTGTTAAAAACTTAAATCACAAGCGAAGCGAGGGATTTAAGACGAGTCCTGAGTGTAGCGAGGGATTTAAGTTCACCCAAGACTAAGACAGCTTTATCACCTAGGAAAATACTCTACTTTTCGTACCATTTGCGAAAAAATTAACACAATAATAATATGAGATAAGCATTTATTAAAAATAATGACAATTAAAAGTAAAAGTTAACATTCGAAACATTGGTCCAATTATTGATAGAGAGAGTTACATTTTTGTTTGGTACATTTATTGTTGATGAGTTGATTTGAGTATTTCTCTGTTCTTGCGTCTGAGGAACTTGCGCAAATTCCTAGACTAATATTTTTTTGTCGGAAAAGACTAAAATTCTCGGTAACACTAAAACAATTGATGGACTGGAGCCCAAACTAGGACAATCCTGTACTTCGGAACTCCAGGCCTCTCACCCGTAGTGAAAGACGGCGTTTGGATGTGGTACTATACGGTACGGTAAGTGTGCGTGAGGGTATGTGTGCTATATAAAATAGCTGATTGTGGGGAAAGATAAAAAGATATAAAAATAATAATAAAGAAATTCGCGTATGTTGTGTGTGTGTGTGTGTGTGTGTGTATGTGTTTGTGTTTGTGTGGGTGTATGAGTGTCTGTTAATTGGAGTTCAAAGGGACAGACAGAACCATAAGTGTATGTATATATTCTTTGACAGAACGATGATGCTATAAACCACTATTAATAATCTAATCGACATTTGTTGAACATAACTCTAAGAGGTACAGTCGGGGAACTTCTCGATTGACCAGTAGAGTTTACGGGGGCTTTATTTAAAAAAATGACACAAACAGAATAGGTTTACATCACAAATAATAGAACATTAATAGGCATTTTATTTATTTCTTTAACATAAGTTCTTTCCGAGGAAACTTTTCCCAAAAAACATACCAACATATTTTCTGCAAATCTTTATCCTTAACAGCTTAAGACAATTACTAGTCTGCAGTTAATAGATTTAAATAATTATGTAACCATTTGAGTTCATTGCCTCTTTACAGTAAGCATTACCTTATGATTAGCGGCCAACAAGATACTTCTCCATACTATATCATAAGCGGTCGGCAACTTTGACAATGGCAATTTGCATATTTAGTAGCCATTACTTATTCAATGCTGTAATCGTACCTTTGTTAATGTATGATATTACGCTTTTGTTCCTTTTAATAATACCTAGCTATTACGTGCTTCTGGTTAAATCCTGGAAAATCTATAGATTGATTTCTATGGTTGTCACTTAGAACGTAATAACCAGGTTGTTAATTGCTAATAGTTATCTATAAAAGAATATATTTAGGTATATATAAAATTCTAAATTGATTGATTGTTGACATGAGAGTAGAGCCCAAATGGCTGAAAGTGGTGACAGAGTTGGAGGGTAGATAGATTTTTGAAATACCGCTAATAGTGTAGATGAGCACTAAGAAAGGATTTTTCAAAATTCAATCCCTAGGGGGTAAAAAAGGGGGTGAAAGTTTGTATGAAAATCCGCTTAGTTTCGAAGTTAGGATCTTCAAATTTTGGTAACAGGGTGTCGATTTAACATTAATATTTATGTGTCTCAGATTATTTGACAATTACTACCCGAAGGGGGGAAAAAAGGTTGAACTTGTGTACTAAAAAACCCTAAATTAGTTCATTGATTAATTCTTGTCATTTTAGTGTAGCCCAAACGGCTGAAAGTAGAGAGATCATTTTTGGAGGGTAGATACCTTTCATGGTGTAGGTGAGCACTACGAAAGGATTTTTCAAAATTAAGGGGGTAAAAAAGAGGATGAAAATTAGGATCTTTAGATTTTGCGTATAGGGTGTCGGTTTAACATTAATATTTATGTGTCTCAGCGTATTCTTAATCACGCAAACAAAGTCGCGGGCAAAAGCTAGATGAAGGCTAAGAGATTCCCCGTTGCTAAAAAAAATATGAAAAAATTATGTGGTCATTTTAGCTAACATAAAAAGGAGTAGGTACCTCTCAAGGTATTTTTTATTGTATAAGAGACGAAAATATTAAACTTATGATAACTGAATTATGACCGTTAATTTAATGTAAAATCAAGCAATAGGCGTATTTTTTAATCATAGAAGTAGTGAGGTGATCTAGAAATGTATGAAAAAAAATCGGCAATTTCATTGGTAAAGACCTATTATATTTTACATACTACTATTTTTTAATAATATAAGTAACTAGAGGCCGGGCGCGGTTTCACCCGCGTGGTTCCCGTTCCCGTGGGAATTTTGGGATCATTTATAGCCTATGTAGCATTCGCACGTTTTAGCTATGGAAAGCGTCCTGCTACCCTGGGTAGACCTGGAACAAGGTCTCCGATAATCGCGATCTGAAGGTTCACAGGTAGTGTAGGCAACAACAATACAATGAACGCACGTACCTTGGATACTGCTGCTGCACTCGCTGAATTCCGCCTTCTCCGATGGTGTAACCAGATCACCAAGCCGATGTATGCACGGTCACTTGCTATTGCTAGGTAGCTCTCGAAGCTTCGATTATATGGTAAGGAGAGAACGAACTGTTCGCGGTCGCGCGCGCCGATAGTGACTACTGGTGCGTAGACGGGAGCCGGCGGAGTATACTTTTAGTCTTCGTATACCCTCGATCCAGTTGATATTTTTTACGTGCGCACATAGCAGCCTTTTTCCAAACTGCTTTGTGTTGCCATACGTAAAACCTTAGAACCTGCGATTCTGCGTTTAGAATGAATACGATAACGAAACATCCCGCCCACCAAAATACGATTGAGTATTTTCCAGTAGGTAGATAAAAAAAAAAATTAAAACGGTAAAAAAAGCTAATTTAAACTATATAATATAAACGAATAACGAATGAAATAAATAAAAAACATGATAGGGGATAGGTGTGGCGAATTAGTTTTCTACTGGTAGAGGACATAATTTGACTAGCGGTCTATGTAAAAGCTGATTTTTAACGGTTCTGACCATTGCGCTACGAGCTACGCCATCGGCACCGGGAAAAAGTTGTACAACTCGCCCTAAGGGCCAGTGCAATGGAGTACGATTATCATCACGCATTATCACCATCGAACCTATCGTTAACGGTTTTGAATCTTTTGTCCATTTTGCACGCTGAGTCAAAGAATTCAAGTATTCCTTTTTCCATCTACACCAAAAATTCTGATGAAAGTTTTGCAACAATTGCCACCGATTGAGTCGAGAGAGTTTGACATTCGTTAAATCTTCATCCGGAACACTGGTTAACGGTTCCAACGTGAGGAAATGGCCTGGCGTTAAAACGGAAAGATCGTTGGGATCAGAACTGATAGGACACAGAGGCCGTGAATTTAGTACCGATTCAATTTGAGCAAATATTGTAGTGAGCTCTTCGAATGTTAACACCTGATCACCGATAACTCGATAAAAATGACTTTTTGCAGCCTTAATTTGGATTTCCCACACTCCACCAAAATGTGGAGCAGAAGGAGGATTGAATTTGAATTGGATTCTTTCGTAATGTGATGCTTGCTTCATTAAATTCGATAAGTGATTCCCGGCGCCTACGAAATTCGTTCCGCAGTCTGCATGAATCTCACTACAACGACCACGACGGCTTACAAAGCGACGCAAAGCCGCAATAAACCCTTCTGCCGATAAAGCTGAAACCACTTCAAGGTGTACGGCTTTCGTTGCTAGGCAAACGAACAGACATAAGTAGGCTTTATCTATTTTAGCACCCCTATGCAGGCCTAGTTTAATGCGGAACGGACCACCGAAATCTACACCGACTATAGAAAAGGGTTTGACTTCTTGTAGTCGATATGACGGAAGATCGCTCATAAACGGCGCCAAAGGCTTTGGATTGGTACGATAACATTTAAGGCATTTCGACAGACATCGCCGGATAGCACGCTTTGCTGATACAATCCAGAATTGTTGCAATAATAAGAAATGGGTTGTATTGACACCGGTGTGACAGTGAATACGATGGACATTTTCGATTATTAAGTAGGTAAGCCTGTGATCAGCCGGTAAGAATGCAGGATGCTTATGTTCGTATTTTAATCCAGATCTCGCAATTCTACCGCCCACCCTAAGAATACCCTGATCATCGATAAACGGATTCAATTTGCGAAATGGTTTAGGTAGGATTTTGTTAGTTTTTAGTTTCTCTATCTCATCTGAAAAAGCTAGAACTTGGACGTATTTGACTAAATTCAGGAGGCTTTTGTGTCTTTCGATACTGGTTAAGAATGTGTTTCGATTCGTTTGAGATAGATTACGACAGTTACCTATGAAACGATACACATACGCTACGATTGCGACTAGCTTGCGTAGAGAAGAATGGTTAGCTATTAGGATAGCCAAAGGACTTCTCGTGGAATCGTCATTAGTCGGCGTTGTGACTAGAGCCAGAGATTTACGTGATTCTGTTTCGATCAGGACTTCATCTCCAGGCAGAGTCTGGTTCATTGGTAGTGGCCACGTTTCACAAGGACCGGCAAGCCAGCGTGGGCCCGTCCACCATAAAGTATTATGGACGAGTTCAGAAGGATACTGGCCACGTGAACTGACGTCTGCAGGATTATCCTCGGAACGGACATGATGCCAGCAGTCTAATGGTGTTGTTTCTTGAATGTGGCTTGTTCTGTTGGCGACGAATGTATTCCAGCGAGAGGCGTGAGAACGTAACCAAGCCAAAACGATTGTGGAATCCGACCAAAGATGGACCGACTGTATTGGAATGGAGGTAAGATACGTTTCTCTTACAAACTTGTACAGATCGGCAAGTAGTACTGCAGCACAAAGTTCCAATCGCGGTAACGATGTTCGTTTCAATGGAGCCACTCGAGCTTTTGATATCACAAGATGAACGCGAGTAGAACCATCATTATACGTAACTCGAAGATATATAACTGCTCCGTAAGCCAATTCTGAACTATCACAGAATCCATGAAGTTGGTATGAATGGGCAGAGGTGCTAGCGAGTTGACGAGCTATCCTAATTTGACTAAGTAGCGACAGTTGGGTTTTATGTTTATTCCACGCGGTTACGATCTCCGCTGGTGGAGTATCATCCCAACCTATACCGAGTATCCAAAGTTTTTGCATCAGGCATTTCGCTTGAATTGTGATTGGAGCTAGAAATCCTAGCGGGTCAAAGATTCGAGCAAGTTCACTCAAAATGGTTCGTTTACTGCAAGGACGAGTGGTGGGTGTGACCCTGAAGAGGAACTCATCCGACCTCGCATCCCATTCAAGTCCAAGAATTTTATGGGTAGCTTCTTCAGCTGTGTCTAAAGGTATGCTCTCATGCAGACAGTCTTCGCGTGGAAGATCGCTTAGTAGATCTGGGACGTTGCTTACCCATTTACGCAACTTAAAGTGTCCCACGTTAAACAAATCGATGAGCTGAGACTTAGCTTGCTTTGCCTGGCTGAGAGTACCGAATCCACTTACCACATCATCAACATAAATATCTGACATGGTTACGTCCCTAGCGAGCGGATACGATTCACCTTCGTCGATGGCGAGCTGTCGCAATGTACGACAAGCGAGATAAGGAGAAGATGATACACCATACGTGACAGTATTCAACTGATACTCCATTAAGGGTTCCCTAGGCGATGATCTCCACAAAATACGCTGGTAGTCCCGATGTGACGGTGTTAACAAGATTTGTCGATACATTTGACGGACATCAGCCATGAAGACAATGTCATGTTTCCTAAAACGCAACAGTATTCTTAAAATGTCACTTTGAAGCTTAGGACCGATAAGCTGCGAATCGTTTAGCGAATGGGAGTCAGAATCTTTTGCAGATGCATCGAAAACCACGCGGAGGCGAGTTGTTGACGAGTCCGGACGCAATACGCAGTGATGGGGTATGTAGTATTTTCCGTTGCCTACGTCATCGACAGGAACCAGGGACATATGACCCGATTCCTCATAGTCCGACATGAAGTCACTGTACTGACGATGTAAGTCCGGATCGCGAGAGAGCCTTCTCTCGATTGCGTGAAAGCGCCTAAGTGCTACCTCCCGAGTACCAGTAAAGATGGGTTCTGATTCCTCCTTGAATGGCAGTGAAACCACGTACCTTCCCGTGTCATCACGATAGTGTTCCTGATTGAACTTTAGCTCACATAACGTCTCGTCAGGAGTCAATAACGATGTTTTAGGAATGGAGTCGAGTTCCCAAAATCGATGAACTAATGAGTTTAAACCATCATCTGCGATATGTGACGTTGAATGTAGCAAATTGGTCGATGCGAGTTGGGTTTTTCCCAGAAGAAGCCAACCGAAAATAGAATTAAAAGCGGTAGGTTGGTTGTTACATCCTCGAGTGCGTTCACTAAGAAGTGATTCGGCAAAAACATCAGCAGCGAGCAAAATGTCAACAGGCCCAGGTATGTCGAAACCAGGATCTGCTAACGGTAACGATTGTATGTGTGACCAGTTTGATGTGTTTAATTTGGCAATTGGTTGGTCACCACAAATCTTGGCAATTACCCGCATATTCAAAGTGAACGCTACACGATCGTTTGTCCCTACTGGGCACGTGACGTCACCAATAATGGGAGCAGGGGCTTCACCGAGTCCACTGACGCTCGCGGTCGATTTACTGTACTTTAAGTTTAAGCGTTTCACTGCCGTTTCCGTTATAAAGTTGCTTTGACTCCCAGTGTCAAACAAGGCGCGCAATGGATGCATTTTACCAGTTGAATCGGTAACATGTACGATAGCCGTCGCGAGTAGAACAGAAGTGTTCGAATGAGCCTTTGAAACAAGTGACGATTCGGATTTTTTACTCGCGGCAGCAGTAGTCTCCCGATGGAGCAAACTGTGATGGTTACGTTTACATGTTCGACAAGAAAATACCGATTTACAGTCCCTTAACTGATGAGAGGGCCTCAGACAATTGTAGCACCATTTTTTATCGGTGGCTATTTTCATACGCTCGTCAAGCGATTTGTTGAGGAAATTAGTACAACTCGAGATAGAATGTGGTTCGCTACAAAATGGGCACTTGACAAACTGAACATTGGTCTTAGAATGAGGTGCATCCGACGCCGCAACAAGTGAGTTGGTTGGGTGTATTCTTTTAGGTTGAGTAGTTACAGGAAGCTTATTAATTGATTTATTCGATTTAATTAATTCACTGAAATGAGTATCTCGCACCAAAGCCTCGCACTTAGATTTTAAAAACGTTTTTAATTGTTCGTACGTGGGTAGTTCGATGTGTGAATATTTTTCCTCAAAATCACGTCTAACACCCGTGTCTAGTTTAGATAGGATATGATACACAAGAACAAAATCCCATTTATCGATTGGCAATTCGATAGTTTTCAATATGCATAAGTTTTCTTCGAATAAATCAAGTGATTTCCGAAATTCATGAGGATTATTGTATTTGAATTCGATATTAAGGATATCCCTCCAACAAGTGAAAGCCAATTCCCGTTTACATTTATAACGCGCCGTCAGTGCTTGGTACGCATCATTATAATGTTCCTGGGTCACCGGGAAGGCCTTGACCACGGATAACGCATCTCCACTAAGCGATGAGATCAAATAATGAAACTTTTCTGTATTCGATAAACAACCGGAATTATGTATCAAGGCATTAAATGTGTCGATATATTCGGGCCATTGTTTAACATTCCCAGAAAAAGTAGGTAGCACAATTTTCGGCAAACGAATATTCGGTGAAGATTTAGTGGTACACTGGCCAGACGATGAGTCACTGTTCGATAATTGACGATTAATCGACAAAACATTAAAATACATTTCATCGAAACGTTCCTGAATGTCACCGCTATCCCCACCCTCACTGCCACCAGAAATTTCTAAAATCGAATAATGCGCGTCTTCGAAATTTGCAACGATTTTTTTTATTTCCTGATGGTAGGAGAAAAATAAGTCGCGCTTGGTAATATCACTAGGCGCCAAAGAACCAATTTCCAAAGCCTTCGCCAACCGATTATAAGCGATAGTACGTTTTCTACGCAACGATGGCAAATCGGCAACACTATATTCAAATTCAGTAGACCGCGATTTACTTTTCTTAAAAACACTTTGTTTCCGAGTCGATTGTTTACTAAGAAGCGACATTTCGTTTGCGGTAACTTTACAATGGCGAACGAGAATGAATACGCACAATCAATATAGATCTATGACTAGCTATCAACGTGAATCGAATAGCGAGCGGCCGCGGCCGGCCGGGAAACAGGTTTCGTATCTGTGGCTGTCTTGCGCGCGAATGTAATGCTTAATAAAAATCGACTGATTACAGTAAGCTTAAAGCGACTATTTAAACGACGACTATTTTTTTTTTTTGTTCCTATTTTATTAAAGATTACGATATGACTAAACAAGTTAAACCTTGTATTAATTGGTGCAGTTAACGATTCATGTTTGAATATTTAACAAACAAAAAAAATAACGATTAGCTGCCAAATAAATCAATCAAACAACGATTTATAAAATGATTGTAAGCCGATATTTAAAAACTAACGTACCGATAAGCTAAAATGATTACGTAGTTTGATCTTACAATCCTTTAAATCAGTTGTGGGTATTATTGACGAATTTAGTTCGAAGATGATAATACGTTTGTGATTTCTAAATAGATAAAGTAAAATTTTAATTAAATTTTAACGATCCATCAGAAACTAATCACACCGATACGATTTAGACTAGGCGGAAGTCCCGGGTTTCGGCACCATAAAGATGTAGCATTCGCACGTTTTAGCTATGGAAAGCGTCCTGCTACCCTGGGTAGACCTGGAACAAGGTCTCCGATAATCGCGATCTGAAGGTTCACAGGTAGTGTAGGCAACAACAATACAATGAACGCACGTACCTTGGATACTGCTGCTGCACTCGCTGAATTCCGCCTTCTCCGATGGTGTAACCAGATCACCAAGCCGATGTATGCACGGTCACTTGCTATTGCTAGGTAGCTCTCGAAGCTTCGATTATATGGTAAGGAGAGAACGAACTGTTCGCGGTCGCGCGCGCCGATAGTGACTACTGGTGCGTAGACGGGAGCCGGCGGAGTATACTTTTAGTCTTCGTATACCCTCGATCCAGTTGATATTTTTTACGTGCGCACATAGCAGCCTTTTTCCAAACTGCTTTGTGTTGCCATACGTAAAACCTTAGAACCTGCGATTCTGCGTTTAGAATGAATACGATAACGAAACAGCCTATGTTACTACTTGGGGTCTAAGGATTCTCTATACCAAATTTCGTCAAAATAGGTCCAGTAGTTTTTGAGTTTATTCGTTACATACAAAAATACAAATCTTTCCTCTTTATAATATTAGTATAGATAAAGTTTAAATAATTAAAAAACACGGCAGGGGCACGACATCTTGCGGTGAACATACTGTAGCTAGGGTAGAATCGCGCTTCTCTCTGAATCTTCAACCACTTTATTTTCAAAACAAAAAGCGGTGTGAAAGGACGACACACGCTTGTCAGGTAGTTGATGGGTCTAAAGAACGCACTCGACATGCTAATCACACGGTCACACCGAACCGTAATCAACGCGCGTCTTCCTCGTGAGTTGCACGTTGCATCATAACACGTAACGAGGGTGATGGTGTAACTGGTTCCTGGTTGTCTTTCAAAGGATTATAATTGGTAAACAGACTTGGCAGAATGATAAGTGCTTAACTACTTGTAAAATACTTTGGTAACCGAACACAACTTGAAAGACAGAAAGGCGAACTAAAGAAAAACTTCAAAAATATCTTTGCGTCATATTAGACCTTTAATCAATCTCTGATTGAGCTTCTGAATACCTTTTGCCATATTTATAGTAAGTGGGACGAGTTGGGGAAGGGAATAGATAACAATGTTTATTTTGGTTTTCCGCAACTCGGCCCAAAGAGCCGTAGGTTCATGGGACTAGTTGAGGAATAACTCATTTATTGGGTATTTATTTAATAACTTCATTTAAGTACGTACATAGTTTGTTATTATGGACATATAAACTTACACCTACCTAAACATGAACAAACAAGTCCTATATTATTTCTGCAAAATATAGTTACGATCATTTAATTAAGTACAACACATGTGACGGGGCTCCTCGTCCGGCAGCACCACAGTCGCCGGAACGTCGGAACCGCCGCACTCGTTAATAAATGGGACGAAATAAAAGAATGGTTCACAGGAGACTTGACTTTAATTTTGAATTTATGGAAATAAGGAACCCGTGTATCGGGTTCCTGATGTATTTAGAGAAATATATTATGGTTGGTTACAAAAGCAGCGTCTAGCCTGCTGGCTTCTGTAAGATTACGTCAAAATGAGCCGAACAGGAATCGTGGAACGGAGAAAATTTGAATTTAGAGAGAACAGATAAAAATATAATTTGATTACCAAAAAGTGAGACTACAGAGTTTCTAACCATTATAGAGGTTTCATCCATCCATAAGGCTAGAACGAAATGGCATCGTTACACACATAATACTTAATAGTACAAGTGTACAACCTACATTAAGAAAAAAGGTGGTCTTATTTATTCTTATGCCTGAACTAGGTGATCCTGTGTTACATTGCTGATAGTCCCCGTCCGATCCGCGGACGGAACACCTCTGGTATTTTAGTGCCCACACCACATAACCACCTCCGTCTTCCCCAGACGGAGGGGTATCCGAAGGGATTTCACCAGCGATAAAAAAATGATCAGGTGTTGGTGATGGAAATTAATTTTTCTCACTTGGAACCGATAAACAAAATCTCTCTTCCGTTCACCATGTTACAGAGGCAATTCGTAACCGGCAATGGTGTTTAAAAATCTACCAACTACTGGTGTATTAATTAAGCAATATCCTTTTACTTATTTGCTTTCTTCCAAAAGACAATGGTCAAAACATTGTTGTTTGTAGTATATACGGGTTATGCTTTAACCGCTATTGTAGAGAAACACAATAGAACAACTATTGTTTGCTTTTTGGCAATTGGCAATCGAGTCAATTCTTTGATTCGTTGATCAAATGTTAGTTAGTAAACAAAACCACTCGACTGTGCTGTTTCAAGATTTGTTTTGTATATAAATATAAAGGGAATTTCATAAATGTGTATTTGAAAAGCTCGACGTTTTCTTTTGTTTTTATTTTGCTACAGGATTTTAAAATATAAAACTGTCATTCTGTCTTTATTCATTGAAAGTTTTCAATGCAAATTGGAATGAAAAAGTCTAAGCTTTTAAGCTTTGATCGTAAAACACACCATATCCACTAAAATAAAAAATTTCACCTTCCACGCTTTGAAAAAGAGCTTTGTCATTCAATTTCTCCGCGTAAAAACGCATTTTCAGGCCTAGCGTGGAAAAGTATTTTGTTAATTTAGAAAGAAGAATACGTCATAATGCGTTTCGAATCGCACTATCAACTTTTTATGTTACATTTTATTCTTATTTTAAAAACTTTGAATTAATTATAATAGTCCGTTTTTGTGTTTTATTATATTATATTAGGTGTTTGAATCATAAAAAAATATCAATAAGATTAAACTTTTTGTTATAAGAATTTTCAAACGTCATAATGCGTTTCGAATCGCACTATCGACTTTTTATGTTACATTTTATTCTTGTTTAAAATAACTTTGAATTCATTATAATACTCCGTTTTGGTTTTATTATAATATTTTAGGTCTTTGAATCATAAAAACAATAACAATAAGATTAAACTATTTGTTATAAATAACGCCTGATTCTATCAAACAAAAGCTTCAAAGACTCGATCCTACGATCGACAATATTCGTTTATTTATTATAATCTAAAAATTCATGATTCAATCAAAATTATAATTATTTATTTATAGATGCATTTCTCTCAAAGAATTGGCACTAACGAACTAAGCAATTATGAAACTCAATCGCAAAAAGCTGCTATTTCATTTTCTAACTGCCAGTTTTCAAACTTTTCTTCATGACAAAAAGTAATTATTTCATAATAAATAGTCGTTTTAAGTTATTATTGTCCATATATTTCTAGTCTTGCAACACCGTAGAAAGGGAGAACGGATGACAAATGAAGATCGATGTAGATTACTTGCGAAGACAACTCAGCGAATCCGAGTGACCAATGGTAGTAAATTACCTCTTGCAAGCTTGCAACACTGGTCAGTTAATGGCTACTAAGAAGAAATAATCCTTTTCTATAAAAAAAAATAATAACGTCAATATTTTTTTAAGTGAAAAATGTTGATAAGTGCGGAAAAGTTACAGAGTGATAATGAATTACTAACCTTTATGTAGAGTCTGGCTAATGAAAGCTGACACTCAGTATTTTTCTGAACTTTCATTAAGGCAATAATTTTACATATACTAAAAACAGAATTTAATAAATATTTAAGTGGGACTCCCATACAACAAACGTGATTTCTTTGCCGTTTTTTTTGCTCGATATTAATAATAATGGTACGGAACCCATTTGTGCGCGAGTCCGATTCGCACTTCGCCGGTTTCTAGTTTAGATCTATCGCTACAGGTGTCAGCCCCTGTGTGTCAGCCCTACACGGTAGCGCAGAGATTCGCGTCGCTTGCATCACTGCGTTCACTAAGTCTCGCGACTTCCGTCGTCGCCGGTTAAGGCTGGGAATACACATCAGATTTTTCTCTCCGATAGTCTGATCAGACAATCGGAAGGCGTTCGTGCCATACATTTGTTTAAATACTCAATACACATCCGATCCAATAGTCAGATCGGACGTCCGTGTCGGAAACAACCCTACGCGTTTACGATTTTATTGTCGGATCCAATTGTCTGAAGGCGCTATATGTATACTTCTGTACAGAGACGAAATATACGAAAGAGAAGAATAGACGTCCGATTCTCCTTCCGATTCTCCTTCCGATTCGCCAGTTGACTTTCTAGCGCTTATTATACTCTTTGGAATGAGTTTAGAAAAAGTCTTCACAAAATTGGATGTGTATCGAGTGAATCTGATCAGATAGTCTGATCAGACAATCGGAAGCAAATCTGACGTCTATTGCCAGCCTAACCTATTGTTATGTTACGATTGTTACGTGTTGAACGGTAAGCTAAGCCGGTGGTGACGCGGGTATGGGTCTGTCCGCGTTTCTTTACTGTTATTGTGATAATCGACCCAGTTTATGTTGTTTAGGTTTTTTTAAATTTTTGAGTCACTCAACGGTGCGGTGTTTCGTAGTAGAAAAGAGTTATTTTACCAATGAAACAAAAGCACTTTTAAGTCCACTACAAAATACCACTGCAGATACTTCAATTTACCACAGTCAAAATATTAAATCTACTTAGATTTAATTTTTAATTTTTATATCGGCTTAATCTAGGTTTATTAAAATTGAGATTATGTAAATTTTGCTGCAGTGTACCATAATCTTTAACAAGAAATTAGTTATATACGCTCTTTTGAAAGTAGACACTTATTTGTTGCGATAAAATATTTTTTTCCTTTGCCTAAAAACGAATCAATAAAGTAGTAAAAAGTAGCGTAAAAAAATATAACTACCTACTGACTTACTTATATTTGTCTTGGTCTGGATGTTTAATATGTATATTATGTATGTATTCACAAAAAAAAAGTATATAAGTATGTTTATCCGTTATCTAGTATCCATAACACAAGTTCTTCATGATACTTAACGTGGGCTAGATAATTGGTGTGATTGTATGGAAATATTTATTTATTTATTTTTATAAATATTGATAATTTTTAGGATTTTCAAAAATGCAGCGTAGACAATTGCTACATCTCATGAATCTTTGAAAACCTAAATTCAGTATTTTATTTTCAACCTTAAGTGGCAGCACCATTTGGGAATACAACGCAATCTGTAACCGGAATGGTAAAGTTAATAAATCAACGCGAACTGGGGCCAAAACCTGACAGAGATCTACATAACCTAACTCTGTTTTTATACTTTTTTGTGACCGTAGTTAGGCTTAAGTTAGATTATCTTTCACAAAAAATATGCGTAATGCATTATGCTAAAACTTAAATGATCATACATAAAATACACACATTAAAACTGTCTAAGGATCACGGTTAGTGATGCAAAATGAAAAAAAAACTACTTTGTTTTATTTCATCATGTTGAAAAAAACATGAAAAAATACTAGTACCATGGTTTTTTTTCTAAATTTGGTTTTTAAAAAAAATATCAATCTTTGAAAAACAAAGCTTTATTTAGGCATGTGATGCTACATTCTGCTTAAAAAATAGAAAGAATCAAATTAAATTCAAGGTTTACTTTTCGTCTATGTCACTATCGGTGCTACTACAATGTGCTAAAAACAAACATGTTTTTTTGCAAGTATTTTTTCACGATAGAAAAAAAACGGTTTTTTGCATCACTAATCAAGGTTACATTATTTTTAATTATTATTTTTTTACTTTTATTACTAACTTTTTATTTTAACTTTACAATTATTATTTTAACTTTCTTGGATCGCTAATGATTCTTTGTAGTAAATTTCACTATTTGAATAAAGAAACCATTTAAGCAAGAATCCAGTCTGGAAGACTAGATTAGTAAATAATTTTTATAGTTAAAAATGAACTTGACACTTTTTTTTTTAATGTACCACGCTGAGACTTTTAGCCTTCATCATACCTGATGTTAAGTATTGATAAGGCTGAAGATGGAAGCGAGCCTCTCCCGGAATCCTCAATCACTGAGGAGCTGGCTATCTTATCTCTAACTGCCGGAACACAACAATGCTGAAAACATTGTTGTTATGGCGTCAGACTTAGAAAAGATGGTGGTAGCTAGCCAGACGGACTTACAACAAGTCCTACCACCAACCAAACCGAATACAATATGTACCCCCGCTGGGAATCGAACCCGGGACCCCTGGGTCTGATACCGGTGGTTGTACCACTAGACCACAGAGGCGGTTAAATGTGTATTATAGTACCTACGCGATGAATTGGTAACCTCCTTATTTTTTTGAAGTCGCTTAAATAGAGAGTAAAGTTTAAAATTTAATACCGTCACGAAGAGATAGCACATTCTCAATAATAATTTAAAGTTCTAGATAGAACTGGCTAAAATATATTGAGTACCAAAGCACTTCGCCTGATATTAGCCTATAAGGGTTTCAATTTCAAGATCAATTGCGCTTGAAGCTTCTGATTCCTCCGGTTTTATTAGCAATAAAATATTTATTGAATGGTTAATGTTAAGAATCTAACGAATGAAGTGATTTTAACCATTTTATTGAGACGGCGAGGAGTTTGATGGCGCTGAGGCGGTTGTGATTGCTGTTAAGCAACTTTCGCAATGTTTTGTTACGGGATGGGTGAGCAAAACTTGTAACTTTGAGTTTCCACAATTACCTTGATAGTACACATAGCACGACTCTAATGGGCTTTCTGAAAATACAAAAAAACATGTTTTCGTAAGTGATTATTTAAGTACGTAAGAACTTAAATAGATACACTGACTAGGTATCTTTGCTCATTGCATATTATTACAATACTATGTTATAACTTTTAGGTTTAGACATACTTATTTAGAATGAAGAAGCTATCTTTCCAATATGGTTTCTGTAGCTTCAAGTCTTTTGTTAAATGAGTCTAAATATTTTGCATCAGGATAAATTCTAGCGACAGCCAAAAGCTGCCTATTCGAAAGGTCAATTAATGAGGTAGTTGTCTAATTTTAAAATCTATCGCAATCCCTTTCAATTCGTCATTTGAAAGATATTCACATACTTCAGGCCGTCACTATTTGACATTTGATAGGGATTGTGATCCGGACGGGTTTTGAAAGGTATTGAATAACAAAATTGAACTGTCTAAGCAAGCAAAGTGACACACGAAAATATATTTCAAATGTAAGGAGAAGTGTCAAATGAAGTGTCATTTAAAACATCATTCGATCCGAAAGGGATTGCGACTATAAGTTACACAATTCCATAAATCACTATCACAATCACAATACCTTTGAAAGGGATTGTGATAGATTTTGAAATTAGACAATTAGGGGGCAGGTCTTACGTACTAGAAAATATTATTTCTGCCTATTCGAAAAGCCAATATGAAGCCAAACTATCAGTGAATTAGATATTATATTTAGATTTTGAATGTTACATGAGTTTTTACGATTCTTAACTAACACCGTTGTCGTCGTCGTCCTCTAACACCGTCGTTCACACATACCTACCGTAAGCACATTATACTGCTTTTTATCACATCGCTGTGAGAAAAAGCGGGAAAACGGCGGCGAATCGTTACGTGTGAACAGTGTCTTTGCAGCTTTCTGAAAGTTGTGAATAAATTGACACTAACCTAACCTTTTTTTTTTTTTTTTTTTTTTGACTAGGGGGAAATGCCATCGCATACCCCCCCGTCCGGGGAGACAGGGAGGTTATGTGGGACTTGAACCCACTAAAACCCCCTGGGTGTTCCTACCACGCGTGTGGGCGGAGACTTCGGGATAAGGGTAGCAGTCTCCGAGTCGCCGCCCCGCGTTTGGCCCACTTTGGGCCACCTTCTTTGGGTCGATGGGCTGACCCTGCCTACCTCTACTGAAGGGGCGCACCGGAACACGTGGTGCGCCCGACCACCACAAGGGTCCTAAGTGGACGACGGGATTCCCCGTCCCGCCGCCCGACTCCCCTACTTGATCTACCAAGCCGCTCGGCCGCTTCTCTCCCTGGAGAGGTACATGGAGGCAAAACCTAACCTAACCTAACCTACACTTCAAATCCTCAAAAATGATAATTTTTCGACTTCTGTGTGACACCTCCCTTACACTTGAACTACATCGTACTTACATTTCCTCTAGTATATTTTTTCAACTAGGCACTTTGATCCCTCTGAAATCTAATCTTAAGTTTTACCTAATAAGACAGAGGATCTACTACCTACGAAAAACTGTGAAGTGCCGGCCTAGAATAGCACTATTCCGTGGGTGTCGTAAAAGGCGACTAAGGGAATACCTACAGCCTTCAGAAGACGGGCAACAGCGTCTTTTAAAATCTTTGGAATACTGCGATCCCCCCCCCCCCATCCCTTTGGGGGAAGGCCTATACCCAGCAGTGGCTGAGACGACGACGACTACGAAAGACAGATCGATCCACAGAGCCGATATTACTAAATATTGAACCTTATTTTGATGCTCAGAAAGTCTCGAAAGTTAACAAATGTTTGCCCTAATATCGTAGGTTTTCGTTTTCGGTGGAGATCCCGGACTTCTAATACGTGGTTTCGGTTTTCTTTAGTAGCACTTTGTGGTTTTAGATATTCTAGTTTCTCTCATAATAGGAAGCAGGACGTAAGTAGATACAGGAGATAGCTTTTACTTAAACGCGGTAGTGTATTAAAATTATTTTAAAAACTTAAGTACTCTAAAGATGGCGTCGGAAACTATAATTTTTTTATGAACGACGAGGTGGCTCTTAACCTTCATTCATCATACCTGATATTAAGTATTGATAAAGCTGTAGATGGAAGTTAGCCTCTCCCGGACTCCTGAAATCACTGAGGAACTGGCTATCTTAGCAACTGGCGGAACACAACAATGCTGTCAGACTTAGATAAGATGGTGGTAGCTAGCCAGGCGGACTTACAATAAGTCCTACCGCCAACCATATTCAATATGTAATGTAGATAATAAGATTGTATTGTAGTTTGTAGATTAGAATTTATTTGTGTTCTAGCACAGAATACTTAATAGTACAAGTTCTAGTCAGTAAAAAAAGTCTGAAACGCGTTGTGAAAACACGGATAATTAGACAATGGTGTTGACATTTTACAATCTTACTGAAAAAATATAGGGTTTTTGCAAAAATACGGGTTGCTTTAGTAACATTTTATATTCTTACCTCTGATTGGCTTAACTTTTGCTTCCTCGCTAACTCTTATTCTAATTGGTTCACAGAAACTTTACTAAACGTGAAAGAATGGATTGACATTTGAAACGTCAACTCGTCAACCAATCAGAGATGTTGTTTTGGACGGTCCGACCAGCCAATCAGTGTTCTTGTTTCATAATAGCCAGCGATTCTTTTTGCAATCTTACTAAGGCAACCCGTTTTTTCGCAAAAACCCTATCTTTTATCAGTAGGATTGAGAAATGACAACACCATTGTCTAATTATCCGTGTTTTCGCAAAAAAACGATTTATCTAATTATCCTGCTACATATACACTTTACAACCTTATCGCACTGACGCACACACAGACAAAGCTCTCTTTGTCCACAAATGTCATTCAATATTGTAGTTTGACAAGGTTGCTTAGTGTGTCTATGTATCATTGCACGTGACTGTACCCATGTTACAAATCTCATCAATACTTTTGTAATGTAACAAGACGTGTCTATGACAACCAAGTATAACTTGTAACAACGTGCCAATGTTTGAGGTATGTAATCTACCCATCTAATAGACAATTATTGACAAACAACATAACTATTATTCGTTGCGTACACTTTAGAACGATATGGCTTGATTTTTTAACCGACTTCAAAAAAGGAGGAGGTTACAATTCGCCGGTTTTTTTATTTATTTTAATGTCCCACTGCTGGGGCACTGGCCTCCCTTATGAATGGATAAGGAGAGAATACGATAAATCTTGTTATATATAGTATAGAAGACGAATAGTATACTTTTATTTGCATTACAGTATTGTTTTTAACAATGACGGTACGGAGAGGTATATGCGTTTGGGGTGAGAGGTTGTTTGTTTGTGTTTGTTTAGTGCGATTTTGATGCGGTTTGCAGTGATGGGTTCGGGTTTGATTGTGCTTGTTCTTAGATAAGCATTTGTTTGATCAAAACTAAAACTACTAGTCTGATTTTGAATCTGAGTCTGGTTTTCTATAGTAAAATGTACAAAATATCTATGCTCGCTAAAAAGTTTGAAATAAAAAGCTAGCATAAAAAATTTGAAAAAACCCACGACGGTTAAAATGTAATTGAAAAAGGATAAAATTATTCAAAAACCCCCGACTTAACTATCCGTCGGGGGCTGCCATCACTATTATAAATTTCAGCATGAATATAAATAAATCCAATAAATTCACGTTACTATAAAACTGCAAAACTATAGTTCATTTAATGGCAGCCCCCGACGGATAATTAATTCGGGGGTTCTGAATTATTTTATACTTTATAACCGACTTCAAAAAAGGAGGAGGTTCTCAATTCAATTTTATGTATGTACGCCGATTACGCCGAGATTTTTGAACCGATTTCCGTGATTCTTTTTTTGTTCGATGCAGAATAGTTGCCAATTGGTCCCATAAAAATTTGGTTTAGTTTGACCCAGTACTTTTTATGTTTTGAGCATTTTTATATATTTCATTTCATATTTGTTACTTGGATGACATGATATTATCTTCCTTTAAAAACTGTGAAATAAAAACTTTTTATTTCACAGACAGACAGAATAAAAACGTGCAAGCTAAAACAAGAAAAATAAAATAGTAGGACCGCAAAGTAGAATGCTTTGGCTGGCACTGACTCCAAAAGGTTAATTTTTTGCTTTTTAATTTTTTGCGTTTTGAAGTCGGTTTTCATTTTCTTTAAAAAAAGTTTTTATTTCACAGTTTTTTCAATTACGTTTTAACTGTCGTGGGTTTTTTCAAATTTTTTAATATATAACATAAAAAACACTATTCCCGAAAAATAACTTCATTTACTCCGTGTTTGGGTGATCCAAACGAAGTTAGGTTTCTTGCACAAATTCGACTTTTGGTTTGTTGCAAAAAAAAAAAACAAAATTAAGTAGTAACGTAGCAAGTTAGTACCTAGATATTGGGGAACTGGGTGAAATGTTTCCGATTAGGGAGACTGGGGCCTACCGCGCAAGTGGCGTCGGCATCGAAATCGGCTTCATTTGACAGATGGATGTGGCTAGACCGAGCCACTACACTCACGTTTACGAACTGGATGAACATTTGCTCAGTACTAAAAATCGCTGGACATAAACGCTTTGGTATTGCAACAACCACATGGCATTATTTATATTTTTACATAAATACAAAACGTGGCGCATTTGACGTGGAAGGAAGTGAGGTGGAGGCGATGACATTGACATATTTGTCTATCAATCTGTCCCGTCTGCCAACCAATCACCGACTGTCGTTTCTTCGACTCATCGGCAAACAACAGTGCACATAATGCCATAATATTATATTTTTATTTATCTACCTGTATGACTTTTTATATTTATACATTTTATTGCTTTATATTTTTATTTATAAATTTTGTTATTTATCTATTATTATTTTATTTGTTTTTGACTGTCTGTGTCCTTTGTAAACCCCGTCAGAATAACAGCGCTACTGGGTCACTTTGCACATCTATTAGTGGCTCAGTAGCATTATGCTGAGACGGGGTATTTATTGGCCCTGCACGCTTAATTCGTTTTTCATTTAAATGTTAATATTGTAGCTCCTTGTATTGTTGTGTGTGTGTGTATCTTCTGTGTGTATGTGGCTAATAAATGTTTTTTCTTTCTTTCTTTCTTTCTTTCCACCTTCTGCGCCAGAGGTCCCGGGTTCGATCCCCGGACAAGGCAAATATTTGTGTGCATGAACATGTCTATTTGTCTTGGTCTGGGTGTTTAATATGTATATTATGTATGTATTTACAAAAAAAAAAGTATATAAGTATGTTTATCCGCTATCTAGTATCCATAACACAAGTTCTTCATGATACTTAACGTGGTGGGCTAGATAATTGGTGTGATTGTATGGAAATATTTATATTTATTTAAAAAAAAAAACAAGGTTTTTTTGCTACGATTGGTAATGTAGAATTTACTTGATTTTAATAGGCTGAACACGAAGTTCTACCAAATTCAGTTTTCCTTTTCAAGTTATGAACAAAGTTTCAAGAAAAAAGTTTTCATTAATGATACACTGGCCAGTTATTACGTTGAAGAATTTAAAAAAGTATTACAAAAGTATTCATTTTATTCTGTAGCTACAACTTTAGACGATAAAAATTTATTTCTTTCTTTCTTTCCAATATAAAAAAATACCGGCCAAGTGTGAGTCGGACTCGCGCACGAAGAGTTCCGTGCCATTATGTATAAAAACGGCAGAAAAAACGGCAGAATAATGTCTGTTGTTTGGGAGCCCCCCTTAAATATTTATTAAATTATGTTTTTTAGTATAAGTTGTTATAGCGGCAACAAAAATACATCATCTGAAAAAATTTCAACTATTAAACTATTACTTTTCATGAGATACAGCCTGGTGACAAACGGACGGATGGACGGACAGCGGAGTCTTAGTAATCCTGTTTTACCCTTTGGGTATAGAACCCTGTAAGTAAATATGTAAAATCATATGATATAGAAACATGTAAATTTTCTTACTTTCTTTTATTCAAATCTATCTCTATTTTTGAGATTAAAGAGATCATTGTCTCCATATCGCTCAGACGAAACTCGAACCCGCAATCTATGAGTTACCGGCCTAATACTCAAACCATTGAGCTGCTGCGACCTATCCTACTCCTAATCCTAACTAATATTATAAATTCGAAGTGTGTTTGTTTGTCTTTCTTCACGCAACCAATCCACTTGAAAAGGAGGACAGTAACATATAGGCTAGTTTTATCCCGATATTCCTACAGGACCGAAAACCACGCGTGTGATTCCGCGGACGGAAGCTAGTTTCTTATTTTGTTCTAGTATAAAAATACCATAAAAATAAAATACAATTTAATTCAAAAAACGTCCCTATAATGATATTATCATTATATTTTTGGTAGTTATTAACGTAAACAAGAAATACTTGTGAATACAAAAAAAGTAATATTAGCCACAATGAAATTCATAGATATCCGAAACATTCAAGATTGCCGCAGGCTGTTAATAAAACAGAAGCAATGTCCTTGTCATGAATACTTAATGTGGAGGTTTCTATCAGGTTTGTCGCCGTCCAGAACAAACCTACAGGCGAATAATTGACAAGGAGAATCTATTGTAAAAACGTATAATATTGTTTTTAAGAATGACGAGGAGACTCTTAGCCTTCCTCGCCTGATGTTAAGTATTGATAAGGCTAGAGACGGAAGCGAGCCTCTCTCGGAATCCTCAATCACTGAGGAACTGGCTATCTTATCTCTAACTGCCGGAACACAACAAAAACATTGTTGTTATGCCGTCAGACTTAGATAAGATGGTGGTAGCTAGCCAGACGGACTTTGAACATGTCCTACCACCAACCAAACAATACAATATGTTCCCCCGCTGGGAATCGAACCCGGGACCCCTGGGTCTGATACCGGTGGTTGTACCACTAGACCACAGAGGCGGTTAAATTAATTAAGTAATTAAGTACACAACTATAGCGTGGGAAAAACAACCAAATGAGTATAGTGGTACGTAAGTAATAGTAAATATTCTTTGATTCTTTGACCAACAGCTATGATTTTATATTCGAACCAGCGGTTCTCGTTTTCGTAGGAATATCAGAATAAATTGTGGCCTGTGTTATTCTGATGTATAAGCTAGTAGCGGCCGCCTGTGGTTTCACCCCCGTGGTTCCCGTTCCCGTAGGAATATAGGGATGAAAAGTAGCCTATGTTATTGTACGCTCGTACAATGTACGGTGAACCGCACATTGACTAATTATTGAAATATTTGTAATTTGCAAACTTGCACTTTATTTTCACGCGCCTTTTACATGCATTTAATTTATATCACAATAAATCAGTTCTATTACGGTATGCACTCGACACGGTTGTATCATTTTGAACTCCTTTATAGCATTTCCTATCAGCATCCTCATATAATATCAAAACACCTATCAATCTATCATACATATCATTTAAAGTATGTAGGGCTACCTACAGTTATAATCCAGGCTATCTCCTATGTGCCAAATTTCATCTAAATCGGCTCAGTCGTTTTTGCGTGAAAGAGTAATAAACATCTTAACATCCTCAAAAATTTCGCATTTATAAATTAGATACAAATCAAATCAAACCGTTTTATTGCACGGTCTAAAACGCTGATCTAATTTTGAGACCTCAATCACAGATTAATAAATACTTACTTCGTACCTCGATACTTGATTTAAACATGAGTACTAACAATATTCAATTCTCTCATGCTCATAAAGCATCAGATCTAGATTTCACAGATAAATATCAAAGTGTCAGTATCGCGATATTCATGACAGGATCACGATACAATCGGCACTAATCCGTTAATAATTCTCACGCGCAGATCGTAGGCGCATGATTGTGGGAATCTAGATCGAGTGGGTGTCATATTTCACAACATGTTAACTTTTAGTTGAAATTTAATAATTTGATATTCAATTAAGGCTGTTACTACACTTAGGCCTGGTTTCACCACCGACAGGTAAGTTCTGGATAGCTTATCAAGCAGCTTTTTTTAGCCTTTGATAAGGCTGAAGATGGAAGCGAGTCTCTCCCGGAATCCTCAGCCACTGATGATCTGGCTATCTTATCTCTCACTGCCGGAACACAACAATGCTGAAAACGTTATTGTTATGGCGTCAGGCATAGATAAGATGTTGGTAGCTAGCCCGGCGGACTTACAACAAGTCCTACCACCAACCAAACTGAATACAATATCTACCCCCGCTGGGAATCGAACCCTGGACCCTGGGCAAGTAACTATTTATTAATCTGTGCCCTGGGTCTGATACAGGGGGACCACGAGAAAACAGCGATAGTTTTCATATTACATCTGTCAAATTATCTGTCAGATAAATCTATCTAGAACTTATCTGTCGGTGGTAAAATTGTTCAACCTCTATCATTACGCATTCTGTGGTGTCACCACATTAGACACCACGCATTTATCTTAATGTTATTTTATACCTATCTTTTTAAATTTCTTTTTCTTTTCCTCCTGCGTTGCATATTCAAACTAATTCTCCTAGCGTTTAATAAAGTTATTATTATGTGGAAGATTGTAATTGGTGCTTATGATCGAGCTTATAACATTCTGTCTTTTATCACTTTTTGTTTTCCAAATAAAGTAAAATAAAATTAACTAATTTACTAGTCGAATAATATGCGAGGATATTTCTCTCATTGATGAAGCGACGGTGGCCAACACCGTAGAAACGGTGATTATACTAGAAAAATTCGACGTGTCCTCATAGGTCTCTGTAGCATAATTGGTTAGTGCATTGGGCCGGACTCCCAAGGATGCGGGTGCGAATCCCGTCAGGGCGACATGAGACTAGTTGCTTTTTTCTAGTATATTTTCTTGTTTAATATTTATCGAATAATATGGTTCAAGGTCCTAACAATTTATTTTGTTTATTGAAAACCAACAGTGTTACAAATATAATTAACAAAAATTTTGTACACTATAATAGTAAGACCAATTTACAGGTTTCCTTAAAAATTTAAGCCAATAACTCAAATAGACCAAAAAACAACGACACAAAATATCAGCCTAGCTAGTAAACATTGTGTATGCGTGTGTGTATGTGTGTGTACGTGTATGTATGCGAGTGTGTGTATGTCTGGATGTATTTCGTAATAGAGTTAAATTATGAACTTGAAGGATATTTTTCCCATTTTATAAAATTTTAATCAAGCCCGGAGGAAAATGTATCCAGATTTTCTTTCTAATTCAATAATTTTGAACGGCCGCGTTCAACTGTATTAGGAAAATTAACAAGAAGGTTTAACCGTGAGAAGGTAGCAAATAAATGCGAAAGGAAAATCTTTACCTTTTCTGGGTCCAATTACTTCCAATTTATCCTAAGCAGATCGTGCCGTGCCTGAGTTATCTTTCCGTTATTACAAAAGGATCGTAAAGTTGTGTTTGTAGAGACAACTAATTAGATTGGTAGTTTGTGTTACTATTTGGTTAGTTGGTTCTGATAAAACTACTGATAGATTTTCTTTTAACGGAATAACAAATTAAGACGTTGCAAACATTGATCCGACTGCTAAAGCATTGATAACTGGCTAAAGCACTTGTGCTGCACATATCACGGTCATCTTGTAGGTTTTTCAGAACATACAGATATTTATCATAAATTATTTCAAACCCAGGCGAGATTGAACCCACATGGTTGAATAGGCATGATTTTAGTACCACCGCGCCATCGAGCCTGTTCAATAGTACCACCGTAATGTTCAGATAACATTATTGTGATGATACTTTTCAAACTGTGACTTGACTAGCGGAACTCCACCTAGAAGTATTAATAAGGGCCGGCGCCCACTGACGGCGTGGCACGGCATGGCACGGCAGGTTGTGCTGTGGCATCCCGCAGCGTTCCGTGGCATGCTATAGTGCATCGAGACTAGGTAGTTGCGTTTTTTCATTATATAAGTTTTCGTCTATTAAGCAAAGAACTATTTATCTACAAAGACAATGTTTTGAACTGGTTGTTCATTCAGATAGAGAAGATAATTACGAGCATTTAATTAGTAAAAGGAACTCCCTATTTTTCTGTGGAAACAACGATTAAATGATTACTTTACTTTAAACTAAGTTTTCGTCTAATTATCAAAGGTCTAATGACTGTAAAACTGTTCTCACTAATAAACCAACTAGTTTGATACGAAACGAAGCGCCGCCGTCTGGGAGCTGACCCTACGGCCCTGCTCCACGATAAATCGGATAGATCACGACTACCATAGCTTCATAAATTAATAATAATTAATGAGTTTTATTTTTTTCTCTCAAAAGTATACTATTTATTTATGAAGACCATAATGATTTTCACTGGGTTTTCGTTCAGATATAATAATAGGAATAGAAAATAAATAAAGTAACTAGGAGTATAATTACTGTAAAATTTTAACATTTAAAAAACCCCCGATACAAAAAAAGATACTCTTTTTGTGGGCCCCCGACCGAGAGAGAAATTTTATTTTTTTGAAGTTTTTTTTGTGTCGGGGGGTTTTTAAAATGTTAAAATTTTATTTTTATTTCATCAAACAAAAAAAGTACGAGTAAATTAAAACCTTAATGTTTTTTTTATAGAATTTGTTTACATTTTAATTAAAATTATATTTTCTTACATCTTGGTGGTAGAAGTATAGTTTAGTTATCTGTTCAACATTACCAATGTATTATTTAGTTAGTGGTGGAAACTCTTTTGGCTAATGTACTAAAATGATGTTTAATCTTTAATGTACTATTTAATGCTGTGTGTTTCCTTAAGTAAATAAATAAATTACTACGTCTTTCAAATCTAAGTTTTCATCTTATTAACCGAGATCTAATAATCCTACTAATTTGATACCAAACCGAGACGTCTGGGAGCTGACCCTGCGGCCTTGCTCCACCATAATACGGCCAGATCACGACCAGCTTATCTTCATAATACATAATCTAATTTAAAGTAGGTAACTACTATAACTACTATAATTGAATTAGAAGAAACGTAGCGATTACCATAATTTTGTCTTAGAAAAAATATGTCATCAAAACTTGTTAAGTACGTTTTTTCGGTATCTAAGTTTTCGTCTAATTAATAGAAACCTTAACCCTTCAGTTGAAGACCGTTCTCCCTAATGAACCTAAGTACTAATTTGAGACCAAACTGAGCCGGCTGGGAGCTGACCCTACGGCCCTGCTCCACGATAAATACGGCTAGATCACGACTAGCATAGCTTCATAAATTGCTCTCAATACTCTCACACTGAGTTATTAAGCCTCTTATCCACTAACGGATCCATATCCATGGTAATAAAATGGATCGTAAAATAATAACGAAGCCTTAACTGTATATAAAATCTTAACTGATTATTTTGATGGTTTTATAACTGATTATTTTTACCGACTTCAACAAAAAAGGAGGGAGGTACTCAATTCAACGCGTTTTTTTGTCTGATGTATGTATACCGATTACTCCGGTGTTGGTGATCCGATTTTAATATGTAGTTGTTTTTTTGTTCGATCGGGTACACTGTCAATTTGGTCCCATATAAGTCACAGTAATCTTCGGAGATATGGGGCCTAATGTCATGGAAGTCATGAAACAATTATATCATCCGGGTAATTGTTAGATTCTTGTTCGAGCTGAAGTTTCACGCAATAATTATAATTCTTTTTTATCTGAAAGAAAATGGTTTATGTGTGGTTCCATATAGTTTTTACGAAGATCTGGCTAGTAGTTTTTTCATAATCTTGAAAAATATCAATCACCTTTTGGCAAGTAGTCGTTTACCTAGATGACATTGTTGTGTATGGGCTGATTTTTAGTGTAAGTAACGGCACATGATGTAACTAAAAAATCTGAAATAAAATTAATAGAAGTGCAATGTAGGATGCCCTGGCTGGCACCGACTCCAAAAGTTTTATTCTTTACTTTTTGAGGTCGGTTTGATTTTTTTTTATAAAATGTTTTTATGGTATCAATAGTTCTTCATTATGATTGCAACAATTTATTATAATGGATTTTGAATTTTTGATAATGTGACATTTACTTATATTGTATTTTTTTTTATTGTGACATTTTCTTCTATTGATATTCGATTCCTATTTAATTTATTAATGACGTTTTGTGTTAATTGTATAGTTTTAGCTATTTATTTCTCCAACATTGCCTACATACCAATGTTGTTACTAACTCAAAATTAGGAACTTAACATTTTTTTATAACTTTGCATGCTGTTTGACCAGCGAAACATGTTCATAAAATCTTTACAACATCCATGTAACCATGTTTCTTGCAAAATAATTTTTTTCTATTCTTATTCTAACAATTTTTTTATTTTTCTGCACAGAATTGTCCACATGACACAAGATAATTATGTTTTACAGTAAAATTGATTCTAACAGAAGATGAGAAAAAGTACTTTTTAGGCCCATAAAATCTTTAATTCCCGTGGGTATATACTTACAGTTGCGAGAAGCTGCTGATCCTTTCTACTAATAAAGTGGCAATGTTAGTAAGTCTGTTCTGTTTGTTTGTTAATCAATCAAACCCACAGACCTATATCGAGGTAAAAGTATACCTACCTTGCGTGCAAAAAGTTTGATCCACGGTCAAAGTTTTACGACCTAAGTCAGTTCGCTTAAGACCATTGCCATGAAAACACGCGTCACTCAGAAACGAAAATGGCTAATTGTGCAGTGCTTTCTTGCAAGAGCTCGTCAATAACATTTACACATCACTAAATCTCGCTCGTTACATCATGGTAGGTACGAAAAATTCGACACGCTAAGGTTCTCATATAGTTTGAAGCGCTCTTTTCGTCTATCTTGATATAGGTCTGTGATCAAACCCGACCCACAGTTTAGACTGTGCCCGAACGGAATCGGATGAACATATCGGATAGATCATGAACTGCAATAAGGTAATATAGGATACATTTTACATTTATATTCCTACGGGAACGGGAACCACACGAATAAAACCGTTAGCAGCAATGAAAATAAGTAAAAAATGCTAAAGTTATAATTGTCAAACTGTCAATAAACGCAAGCATATCATTCATCACTTATTCCATAGACGGTTCGTGCCATTAGGTGACTCGAGATATAAATCTTTGAGATATAAGTCACCCAACCGCTTCTGCGCCGCTTCTGTGGACTAGTAGTATCAACCACCGGTATCAGACCCAGGGGTCCCGGGTTCGATTCCCAGCGATGGTACCTACATATTTTATTCGGTTTGGTTGGTGGTAGGTCTTGTTATAAGTCCGCCTGGCTAGTCCACTAGCGTATCTAAGCCTGACGCCATAACAACAATGTGTTCAGTTGTTGTGTTCCGGCAGTTAGAGATAAGATAGCCAGTTTCTCAGTGATGAGGATTCCGGGAGAAGCTCGCTTCCATCTTCAGCATTATCAATACTTAACATCAGATATGATAAACGCTTAGATAACTATTTATTAACCTGTGGCTAACACCCATATTCTAAGTCGTTCCTCCAAAACTTACTCGTCCTCGACTTAACGAAACCTCATTGAAAACCTCTTCAAAATACTCCTCGAAATCGGTATTCTAAATCATAACTCCGTAAGGACCTGGAGGAGCCAAAGAGTACGTAGCCACTCCGTCTTAGGCCTAGCGCACACTACCATTTTAACCCACGACGAGGTTGAGTGGAGTGTAAAAAGTTTTGGAGGAACGACTTAGAATATGGGGGTGAGTCTCCCCGTTGTTCATAAAAAAACCCATCCCATGACCGACCGACCGGCTTAGTTTTCCGATTGTTAAAACAAAGCTTTTATTATGCCAGCTTTGGTCATTTGCTACCTCCTCGGGCTCGAAAGGTCATGCACAAACGATCAGTGGGCGAAGACGTTTAGTAACGAAATGTCGCAACGATCGCTAAAATGGTGAATCTTTGTTCCTACACGGTTGTTGTTTGTATAGTTTCACAATTTATGGTCATGGCCGCTTTTGATTGGAGTATAAGCTTTCATTATTATGTCGGTCACTAAGTAAAAACGAAGATTCAGCTAAAATGTAGGTAAGGTATGCCTAAAATGTAATTATCATTCAGCCTTTTGCAGTCCACAGCTGGACGTAAGCCTCTCCGAGGTGCTCCACAAGACACGATCTCCCGCCTTTTTCATCCAGCCACTACCCTTCATCCTTTCTCAGGTCGTCTGTCCATCTAGCAGGGGGGCGTCCTACACTAGTTTTGCCGAGTTGTGGTCCTAAAATGTAACAAATGAAAAATAAACTTCCGTAAAATGTACCCCAGCTGTACTTCCTCTGTTTATGAGTCTATCTAATAGATGATAAATGCAAACAAAACTTAAAAAGTTGGTTATTAACTAATGTTTTATTTTAACTACAGGAATATTTTCAGTTTCAAACAATACGAAAATTGTGCATACTCATAATTAATTTTAATTTAGTTATTAATGCATGTCTGTTAAGGTAATCTGTTGATACCATAAAATGTAATGTGTATAAGGTAAGAACCTGTAACACAGTTTTAAGCAGTAAATTAATTCTGATTCTGATATCTTAACCAAATATTAACTACGAGTTTAAGTCCTTATTTTAACATCGTCATCATAGGCTTGTAATCGAGATGCCATATATTATTAACTTAATAATTATTGTTACTTAATAATTGGTAAGAACTGGCTCCTCAATACCTAAAACATTTTGTTGGCGTAACCCCACAGCATACTAAGCATATAATTTGACTGGTAATAGTTTTTATTCAGCAAGTTATAAGTACCAATTTCGTACGTTCATAACATTCAGTTAGCTTTTGATGTCCTTGAACGACAGGAATACTAAGCTATTTACTAAACGTGCCTCGTCATTTTCTTTGCCCACTTTTGCCTAAGTTTGCATCAAACCCAAAACTCCACAATACAGATATTGTTGTCATCGGAGTGCCATCAATCTGATATTGATGGATTACTGACAAGATTATCGTTGGCAGCGGCATCAAAAGATCTAAAGGATGAAAGAACTTTGTAATCTTTAAGCTTATCACGATAATCGATTAATCTGTAGGTATTTATTTTCGTACAATCGTACCAATTAACCCTTATTTATTTTTGTCAAAGATTTAATATGAACAATCTTATTGTGTCTCTATATCCTAGATGTAAAATAAACGTAGTGCCGTGTGGTGACGGCCTAAGAATACAAGTGTCACCACTCTCTTACATGCCTGGCTGGGATGTCGTAAGAGTCGACTAAGAGGCTCGACGCATTGAACACCTGTGCGAGAGAAGGAAAACTTGAAACAAACCCTCTACCAATCCGTCTGGCCAGCGTGGTAGCAGTAGGCTAATAGCCTCCTATGAACACCACAATAGGCGTGAGCTAGGAGAGGCCTATGTCCAGCAGTGGACGTCCACAGGCTGATGAGTGAAAATAAACGTCCAAATTAGCTAAAATTATTTGTTATGGCGCCGCCGGTGGCTAACTCATGGTGGCAAATTTCATTATGAACCTGTGTCATGGATTCTGGATAACTAATAAACATTTTTCTTTTAATATATATACAATATACATAGAAATCGCCAGGATAGAGACATACTTACTACAACTTAAAATGTATGCACTCAAAGTGCTATTTTTAAATCATAATAATATTTACTCAAAACATTGTAATTTGAATGAAAATTTCAAAATTATTACAGCATCGTCCCTTTTTAGTATTATATCACGAGAAGTTATATAGATTCTGTGATTACAATGTGGATTACACAAACACAAACAAGGAGTTTCCACTGGTAGCTAATTCATATAAACGTAGTATTCCACCTGTGGCAAGCTAAGATAAAGCCAGAGACAATTTGCTAAGTGGCCCAACGTTTTGCTATGGACTCTACTCTGTAAAGCTTTATTAATAGATATTTCAAAAGAGACACTAAAGATCGGTTTATTTTTGAACAACTAAGCGAAAAATTATCAAGCCATTTTAGAATTCAATAAGTGTAAAAAATTAAATGACATGTAGAGTTTTTTTTTTTTAATTTACTTATTTTGTTCAAGACTATACTCAGAAATCTTAGTCGTAATTACGGGCGTTATCATGATATGTTTTTCCTCGAGGGATAAGGAAGTACCAACCAATACGTATGTAAATAGCCAAAATACCTAAACCTTTGTTATTTTGTTTCAGGTAAGCTCAGCTGTTTTGGAATTACCTATTCTGAGACTAGGTATGCTCTGCAAGTACTAAATGTGCTCTGCAAGTAACCATGAATCGAACCCTGACTTGACTTCAGACCTCCAGGACCACCGAGACGGACGTCGTAAGTGTAAGTTGATTATATTATAATTTGAAATAATTTTAATGACATTTTGTTTAGGTGACATTTCTACAAATTTTCTACCCCATCCCCATTCTATTTTTTATCAAACACTTAATCAAAAGACAATCGGGGAACTTCCCCGTTGAGGGAAAACGTCTTCTCGAAAAATACTTACGATAAATAAATATTTTATTATTCAAATGAAATACCTGTAAATGTTCTATTATTTAACCGACTTCAAAAAAGGAGGAGGTTCTCAATTCGGTTGGTATATTTTTTTTTATTTTTTATAATAACCGATTTTTGTGTTATAATAGTACATTATGATATAAGTGTGGTAAGTTAAAATTGACTAGCTAGATATTGCTATAGCCCGCAGGCGAGGGCGCACGTATGTCATACGACGTTTAATAACATATTTCCGAGGAAATAAATAAAACTCGAACTTTCTTAAACGAATAACTTTTTTGGTGTTTTTGTTACAGATAAATGGTTGTAATTTATTGTCAAAATTAATTAAATTAAATGTTTATTTAATATATTTCATCTCCCAAAGTTAATTTTATTCATAAAATGTTGACCTCTTTTCTGACATAAAAACTCTTTGCTAAGATTTAAAAAAGTACCGTTCCTTTTAGACGGAGCATCTTGATAAACCGTGCGTTTTACATTACAATAACGTACAAGTACGTAATGAGATACAATATGATATTGAAATTGGTGTAATAAGAGACCCTTTACGAGCAAATAAATAAACGCTATATATCTCTTACTTTTTAAATAAAGTTCTCTAAAAAATCTTTACTGGTCAACCGGGCAGTTCCTCGACTGTAACTACCTTTTTATATAACAAACTTTTTGTCATTCCATTTACTATGTTGATAGCAGCTTCATAGTAAATAAATTATGCAACTAGTGAGTGTATTTCTAGTTTCGAGCGAGTAAGTACTTATGCACGATTTTTTAGCCTATGTAGGCGTCACGACATTCAGTAATAGGTTTCACTTAAGAGAGATATAGAGAACAAATACTAAAAATCAGCATAAGAACGTGATCTGGTGGCCTACCGCCAACTCTTAGCGCAGTATTGTTTCAACTTTACCATGCTATTGGTATTGGTATTGGTGATGGGCTCTTTTCTCCGCATTTAGACTCTCATTTGGTCCGTTATGCGTGAACATAGCATCGGTATGGCTAGTTAAGCCATCCCAGCTCCTTCCAGAAGCGCAGAAGCCTCCTGGGGCGTTCACAGGCTTCTAGGAGCGACCTCACGTCTTTGAGGATTTCTGCCCGTTTTGCGGCCAAACCCACGCACTCCAGGATTACGTGGGCGGCTGTTTCCTCTGCGTCCAGGCATCCCCTACATAGGGGGCTGTCTGTCGCATTCATGATGAATAGTTGTCGGTTTAAACTTACCATGCTATTTCGTACTACAATGCTCATAAAGTAAGCTTGTTTTTTGACGGAAATTTGGTGACGTATTCACTCAATCATCTCACCTTTAAAGTGTGGATTGTGTCAAAACGTCAAGTTTTGTCAACTTCAATAAAAACGAAAACCGCAAATAAACGTTCTTATAACATGATGGTTTTAAAAAAATTATAGTAGCCCGAAGGTTTTGCTTGTAATCGTGGCGGTTAAGCAACCTTCGCAATGGTCGGTCACTGGATGGGTGACCATTATATTTCTCGAGCTCATTCGTGTACGGCACCTTAAGCCGTTGGTTGCAGCTGTGTTTGCAGTCTTACCCACCTATTCGATTTGGCCCGCGTGGTGCAACATGGCCCATCCTCCTCAACCATCCACAAGGAAGGCCTAAGCTATAGCAATTGGGATATTAAATGGGTAGTGATGGAAAGAGATATTTATTTATTAAACATAATTAAACGGGATAATCCCAATTACATAAGCATGTAAGCCTATTGGAGATGGACTTCGCACTATCAGTGAATATGTCCAATTCCGGGTGCGTGAGCAAGAGCGCGTTCAGTGCCTCGCGCATGCGAAACAGCGGCGACTGCGCGCGCGCCACCGTGCGGCACGGCGGGGGCGCCAACAGTCGATGTCTGCGACTGGAAAGTATCCGCAAGTAGTTCTCAGAGACATAAAGTCTTGACAATTGCTCTACACATTCAGGCGAATCCATGACACCCCGCAAAAGTGTTATAAATAAATAATTAATAAATAATTGCATACAATCACACCAATTATCTAGCCCACGTTAAGTTTCATGAAGAACTTGTGTTATGGATACTAGATAACGGATAAACATACTTATATACTTTTTTTTTGTACATACATACATAATGTACATATTTAACACCCAGACCAAGACAAATAGACATGTTCGTGCACACAAATATTTGTCTTGTCCGGGGATCGAACCCGGGACCTCTGGCGCAGAAGGCGGGTTTAGTACCGCCTGCGCCAAACAGGTCGTCAATATAGCGGTAGCAACCTCCATACGAGCTGTTCTGAGTTCTAAAGAATTCAGATATCACCTAGATAAAGCAAACTAATGCTGAGTTGCACCCGGGGGCCTACCGCTATCTCTTAGCGCAGTATTGTTTCAATCTTACCATGCTATTTCGTACTACAAATCTCATAAAGTTAGCTTGTTTTTTGATGACAGCTGTTTTGTGACGTCTTCGCTAAATCATCGCCTCCAAAGTGTAAAGTGTGTCAAAATGGGACAACTTCAATAAAAACAAAACGCAAATGCAATTCTTAATATATTAATTTTTAATGAAATTAGAGACTGGTTATGTAATGAATATTATAATAACATTAATAACATTTTGCATGCTAAATAAGCAAGGTATGTTAAGCAACATTATTGATAAGTTTTCCCATCATGTACAACCATATCTTATGCAAATAAAATTCTATTCTATTCTATTCAAACAAAACGTTCTAATGACATAATGGTTTCTAAAAGATGATGGTAGGGTAACCGAGTTTTGGTTGGCAAAGTTGTTAAATCCTATCCCATACATTTTTTAAACATACACCGTTAAATTTAATAATAATAATTAATACTTTATTGAAGTAACACAGGACAATTTACAAATAAAGAACAAACAACAGGCGGCCTTATTGCTACATAGCAATCTCTTCCAGGCAACCTTGGGTGAAAGAAAAAAAAGAAAGGAATGAGTGCAGAATATGGAAATAACAAGTATATATTAACACATAAATATCGAAAGAGAAATAAAAGATAATATTTATAAATGAAGGAGAAAGGGAAAGGAAGTGACTTCTAACATAATCGCCAAAGGATTTTAGAGTCTGAGTCGTTCTGATACCTTCTAGCAGGGCATTCCACCAGCGAACAGCATGTACAGTGAAGGAGTAGGAAAATAAATCCGAGGAATGACGCGGGATATCAAGGGCAAGGTTGTAGGAAGAACGCAAGGTACAGCGTGTAGATGAAGATCGAAAGGAGAAGTAGTTATAGTTATCTTAAAGTTAAAGTTATTTTAAATATAACTATATCTTTAAAATAAGTGCAATCTAGTCATCGCACGAATATTTGTACCGGCAAGGGATTGAACTCCCGAACCCGCGTTGTAATCTAGATCTGTACACGTTATTGGACCTGTCAATAAAAAAGTTAAATGTTTCGGCGGCTTTCAATTTCTTCGGGACATTTGATACTGGCCTCCGATATCGGATGATTGATGAATAAGTGACGCTTTTTTATTTGTATCGGCCAATATCATAACACATACCTATGGATAAATGTTTTGAAATAAACGTAATTGAAAGAGGATAAAATAATATAAAAATCTCCGACTTAATTATCCGTCGGAAGCTGCCATTAAATTAACTATACTTTTGCAGTTTTATAGTAATGTGAATAATTACATTTATTTATATTCATGCTGAAATTTATTATAGTGATGGCAGCCTCCGACGAATAATTAAGTCGGAGGTTTTCATATTATTTTATCATTTTTCAATTACGTTTTAACCGTCGTAAGTTTTTTCCCAATCTTCAATTTTGCTTTCTGTTTCAAACTTTTTAGAGTGCATAGATGTTATGTACATTGTACTACATAAAATCCATTACTGAAAACCGCATCAAAATCGGACTAGTAGTTCTGGTTTTGCTCAAACAAATGTTTACTGCAGCGCCCCCTGGTGAGTTGGCACCGTAACACTTATCTAAGTTCATTCACTAATCAAACCAGAACTTATCACTGCAAACCGCATCGAAATCGAACTAGTAGTTTTGGGGATAAATGGTAATATTGGTTTGCAAAACAAATGTTTACTGCAGCACCCCCTGGTGAGTTGTCACCGTAACAACAATCTAAAAACATGCACCACTCAAACCCAAACCCATAACTGCCAACCGCATCAAAATCAGACAAGTATTTTGGAGATAAATGGTAACATTTGTTTGCACAAACAAACAAACAACCGTCTCACCCCAAACGCATATACCGTCTCCGTACCGTCGTTGGTAATAATGTGAACTGAGAACGCGAAACAGCTATCTACCTACATAAAGTGTTATTTACTGTAAGACAAAATGATTAAAAGAAAATGTAATTTCGCCTAGGTACGTAAAATATTAATAAAATTTATGATTTTTTTATTCTAAACATTCGGTAGAAGTGGTGGGTAAGTAAGTAGTAATTTCGTATGAGAGAGATTACATTTATAAGGAGTTTTTGGTCAATTATGAATGAAATTAATATAAAACACCCACACACAGTCCATCAAATAAAATATATTTGTCCAGGGAGGAAATCGAACCCATGACTTCTGGTATAGTAGGTTAGGCACGATCAGTCCGAAGTGAATAAGGAATATGTAGTAGTACCTAATTATAAGAAAAAAAGCGTGAATTTTTAAATACCAAGACTTCGCAAATAGTTACCGTAAAAGCCAAATGTTCTAGTTTTCCCAAACAATTTCCCAAGTTCGCCAATTGAAGGCCAAACAATGGCGCGGTAGCTGAACAATAAATCTAGCAAATTAATCTGCTTACTCTGCGCTAAGTATTGATACTTAGCTCGCAGCCAGGACCCAGGGCTAATGACTTTAACATAGCTTAAAGCCGCGTTTCCACTGCGCAAGTGCTTGCAAACAAGTTTGACGAAACACCACAGAATAAATGTTACACTTGCGAACAATCTTGAATTGGAAACATATTGATAAATCTTGCATCTTGCAAGAAAAGTTTTGTGTCAGGGATTTTCATTTTTATGGTTAATCATGGGCAGGCGACGTGCTGTCGTCGCTTCTCCTCCTAGCCTAGTCGTTATTTTAATATATTATTCACTAATTAACTTAACAGTGAATTTGTAATAATTATATTACCCTTGACAATTCGCAATTGACATTTGCAGGCGCGCAACCTTTACACGCAAGCTTCAATTGCGAATTGTTATAATCATCATCATTTCAACCACATGACATCAATGGTACATACTTATAGGCCTCCCCCCAGGACCTCCACAAACATCGTCCTGCGCTTTCCGCATCCAGCGGCTTCCCGAGACCTTCACCAGCACCCCGACCGCCTAACGGTATAGCTTGTGGTATTGCTATAGTTATCGATTTTTCAAACCTCCTACAAGGGCTCTCGCTGAAGCTATTACTTTCATACTAAAAATGCAATAGTGAATCCAATAGATGAATAGAAATATGTAGGAATTAGCCAAAAATACTATCTTTGAAGGGTTTTATGAGAGTTTGAAATTTGATAGCCATAGCAATACAGATCGTTGGTCCAACTTGTCGGAGGCCTACCCACGGAGCGTCGGCGATCGCCATTCCAAAATCTTTTGATCCCAACGGCCATATTCTTCTCGCTATATTTCATTTTTTATACAGGTTCAAAACTATTCGCATAGAATTTGCAGCTTTCATGCATGTTTTCGTTACCATTACTCAAGTTGCATGCAACTACTTACGCAATGGAAACGCGGCTTATTAAACAATCAGCAACAATGTTGCTTGGTAAATACAAATTAGCAGACGTCCAGACGTTTACAGCAGACCAATCTTATCGCGTACGTATTAAGAGTGGTTTTTGTACAGCATTCTTGATGCTTGATGTGCTGCGTCGATTTGTCCAATGAAAATAAAAACAAATGTTGAGACTCCTTGCTGAGTTTCATTATGGATTTGTTATTGACTGGAAACTTTAATAAAAACTAATATTTTATTGACGACGCTCCATGGGTACCCCGTCAAGCTGGACCAACGATCTTGTGAAGGTCGTGGAAAGCCGCTGCCGGGTAGCGTAGGACCGATCGTCGTGGAGATCCTTCGTGGAGGCCAATACCCAACAGTGGGTTTCATGCTACTAATATGATGGTGATGATAATGAATTTGTTATCCCCAGAACGTAAGAAAGAGATTAGAAGTAGTCAAGTTGGCTGTCACGCGTCGCCAGCCTTTTTCTCGAAACGCAAAAGCAGCCCATTAATTTTCCAATTTCTCGTAGTTTTTTTCCAATATTAATAAAAGCAAAAGGTTCTCAGTTCGTCGGATTTTCTTATAATAATAGCGTATATAAGTTTTACTACGAGACTATTTGACATTTTTATTCCAATCACATACTTAAACAAAAAAAAAAAAACAATTACGTATGCGTATGACAAAGCAATTAAATGTGAGCCAGATCATAATTTTCCAACTCTTAAATTGTCTCAAAGTGCAGGGAACCAAAGAACTGTGAATATACTCGTAGTTTTTAAATAAGCATATTCCATCTAAAATACATCTCTCGTACAAACAAAATGTTTGAATAAGAAAGACTTGCAATTCCAACTTTTTGATTCAACTTACGACTATTCCGCTGTCTTAGAATAGTTGGCAGTTGTAGGAATTGCAATTCTCATGAGTTCTCTTTCCTTGAAAGTTACAAGAACAGAAGTATTTGACTTTACTCATTAATCTTAACTCGACTTTTGAAGTGTGTTTCTTTTGTGCTTATATGACGGAATAAAAAAAAATACTGGTAGCCTACCCTTAGCTTTCTTAGCGTATTGTTTCAAACTAACCATGACATTTCGTATCTTCGAACTTAAAGTAAGCTTCATTGAAATAAAACAACTTTTACAGATATCAAACGCGCTGTATTTCCACGAACTAAGTTGTAATTGTCCGTATTTTTAGGTTTTTTAGGGGTTTTTTGATTTTCCCGACGTTTCGGCACCTTTACAGCTGCCGTGGTCATCCCGTGACCACGGCAGCTGTAAAGGTGCCGAATCCGCGTTTGATATCCGTAAAAGTTGTTTTATTTCAATTAAAGTAAGCTTGTTTTTTGACAGAAGTTTTGTGACGATTTTGCTCAACCATCGTCTCCAAAGTGTGAAGTGTGACAAAATGTGACAACTTCAATAAAAACAAAACGTTCTTATAACATGATGTGTGGTAGTTTCACCCGAGTTCTTTTCGTAATAACATGTGTTGTGAGACTCCATTTTAACTCAATCCACCGTACAATTTCTATATTACTATTTAATATATTCACTTGACATTGATGACATGATGTGTTCAAAAGGATGATGGTAGGCCGGTAGGTCCAGTTTAGGTGTATTCATTACATCTCGGCAACGGTATGACAAAAGCTACAAACAAGACTTCGGAATTTGGCTTACAATGATTAATTTTAATTTATCGAAATATTTTTTGAAAAGTCAACTATTAGAATTTAGATGGATGAATAACTCGACTATTCAAAGGTTAATTGATTTTTAGATTATATTCACTGGTTATAAACTTTATTTCCATCATCTGTAGGTATAGATCGTATTAAAAAGTGCCTGTGAAAGAGTTTCATAACGAGTTTATGAACGTTTTATGTCCACTATTAGTATTCATACCATCGCGTGAGTGTCAAACATATAAAAAGTATCTGCAACTTTAATTAAAGCTCAGTCTAGTAACTTTCAATGTAGCTACTGCTTCCAACATTGCTGCAACACAATTTTAGTCATAACTTTTTAATTTTGCATTTTACAATGTTATCTTTACCGGCGACATGAGACAAGTTGCTTTTTTCTAGTATATTTTCTTGTTTAATGTATATCACAATTTAAGTTAGTTTTTTGCTGTGCAGTTTTATTTTTTCTACCTACGTGGATTTGTGTTGCCCAGTGGTACAAAAATAGGCTGTATTCAAACAGCACCTCAGATTATCCTCAATTATCACTGATTTTGAATCCAACGTAACATATTAAAATTCTGTTATGTTTATCCGTTATGGGGTATAAGTAGTATCCATAACATTAGTCCTAATGAATCTTAGGAAACTTAGATAATTGGTGTGTTGCATGGTATGAAATCTATTAATCACTAGACTTAAGCGCGTGCTACGCACGTGTGCAATCCGTCGATATGTGCTTATGTTTGACCTATGATGCCAGTAAAATCGGACCATGTTAAATTTTTTTTCTGAATCAAGGTCAATTTAAAAAAGTAATTATATTTTTCCGGTCGTCTACATTTTTTGTGATTTTTGAAGCTATTATTGAAGGCTGTAGGTGTTATACTCATGGCGCTGGAGGAAACATTAGAATGGATAACACGGACCTTATATATAGAGATTTAAGTATTTACTGAATATTAAACGTAGACAAGTAGGTGCTTAGCTCATTCATTTACCAGTTTCTTCTTTGACATGCGCTGTCTCTTTCCCCCTTAAACCAATCTGCCAAGTTGTACGTCTTGTTATCTGCCATTTCCTGTGAGATCGAACGGTAAATTAATTTTGCATCCTTTGAAGCGACAGAATGTACGTAGGTACTCAAAGGCGGTTCGTTTAACAAGACTTTATTTCCAACAATATCTACCTTTTTACATCCAGCTTCATTGTCATTAACTTCCAATAATTATGTTATTCTTTCTGAGCAAAGGTTATTACAATGTAAGAAGATCAATGCATTGATGTGATAACCGGTATTATTAATATTGTTATAATTTTATAATTAGGTACTTTTAAAGAAGATTATTATGGTTTTGCAATAAACTATTGAGTATTGAGTATTATTTTAATCATAAGGTGTTTTTTCCTTTTTTTTTTTATGATCGACGGGGAGACTCTTAGCCTTCATCATACCTGATATTAAGTATTGATAAGGCTGAAGATGGAAGCGAGCCACTCCCGGAATCCCCAATCACTGAGGAACTGGCTATCTTATCTTTAACTGCCGGAACACAACAATGCTGAAAACATTGTTGTTATGGCGTCAGACTTAGATAAGAAGGTGGTAGCTAGCCAGGCGGACTTACAACAAGTCCTACCACCAACCAAACCGAATACAATATGTACCCCCGCTGGGAATCGAACCCGGGACCCCTGGGTATGATACTGGTGGTTGTACCACTAGACCACAGAGGCGGTTAAAAATACCTTACCTTACCTTACTTGTAATTATGAACCCAAAAAAAGATAACTAATTTGAAGTATCCCTAAACCTAATATATGGGCTATCAAATGCAAGAATAACTTTTCGAATTCTAGTGTTAGTTACAAAAATGTGCACGTTCATACAAACAAAGGATTTTTGTTACAAGCGAAGCATATGTAAAGTTAATTAAAGAAAATAAAATAAATAAATAAATATTTGCATACAATCACACCAATTATCTAGCCCACGTTAAGTTTCATGAAGAACTTGTGTTATGGTTACTAGATAACGGATAAACATACTTATATACTTTTTTTTTGTAAATACATACTTAATATACATACCCAGACCAAGACAAATAGATATTTTCATGCACACAAATATATATCTTGTCCGGAGATCGAACCCTGGACCTCTGGCGCTAAAGGCGGAGTTAGTACCCACGCGCCAAACAAGCTGTCAAAAAATATCTATCGAATTCAATTTTCATATTTGGCATATTGCTATAATTTGTTCTTACCCAATTTCCTACAAAATCATTCTACTAAAAAGGCTATTAACAAATATAAAGATGTTAATATTAACAATACAACAGAAACGTTTCGAATACAATAAAAAGCAATGAAAATGTAATAAAATAAGACCTTCGTAAAAGGTTGGTTACTTAATCTAACCCAGTTCATCCCTTCTATCCTGCTTATAAACGGGAATAATAACAAAGTACAATAAAAATATTTACCCAACCCATTTCGGATAGGAACTCTTAAACCAATGAAGACCCGATTATATGGAGTCAATAAGAATGTATTGAACAACAATATAATCTTTTATTTTTAAATAATAAAAAGAACAGAAATATGACATATTTGGTTATTGCTTTTCTTACAATGAACATAAATTATCATCACCGTAGATGTAAGTGAAAAAAAAACAAACAATTCGATATGCTTATACGATTCACGAGCAGAACCGTTGGTTTCAGTTGCATTTGCAATATTGCATGATTATGATTTTGAAATTCACTCATAATCTTGGCTTCTCTTTTTCCATCTTATTTAATGCCAAAACTGTTTTGAGCAAATCTTAATCAAGCACGATCTGTGTCTTCAAGGTACACTAATTGATTTTATCTATCTATCTTGTAGTGTTTGTATCTATGGAAAAGGGTACAATCAACGCTGTCTCACACACACAGGAGGGCAACACTAGTAGCTGTCATTGTCAACGATATATTAACAGATGACATATGGGCGGATGGGATTTCGGCTTCAGGATCCCTGGTGTGTTGATACGAGTGTTTGTCTGGTGTGAGGGTGAGCCAGTGGAAACTTCTGTAGGATAGCAAATCCTACATGTCTATAGGTCACTGACTGACAGACAACGCACAGCCCAAACGTCTGAACCGATTAAGCTGAAATTTTGCATACAGGGTCCTATAACGATGTAGTCGAGCACTAAGAAGGATTTTTTGATATTCCCACGGGATAAGGAATAGAACGGGATTATATTGGAACCTAATTCCTCGCAGACGAAGTCGCGCAGAAGGCTGTATTGTATACATCCTTGAAATACCACTAACCTATTGAAATTCATCAGACACCATGTCATTGATCAAATTAACACTTCCTGTCCTGTCCCGTCGGCCACAGACCCTGTTATTTGAGCAAACAATCCAACACTGTTGTTAGTTTACGGTTCCAATCAGAGAAATTCCCGTTTCCGCCACTGTGAAGGTTCTAACTGAAAATGGATTAGTTGGGAGTTGGGACTCAATGGAAAGTGTCATTTACTTGATTGTAACTTGCTATTGAAACCATTGTAGGTACCTGATATATCGTAGGTACTTATGACTGGCTCGATGCCGGAACTATGAGGCAGGGATCGTGGATTCGTTCAATTTTTGTGATGAGCATTTGTGTTTGTTCCGTATTACGTTATAGAGGTGCTGGGTTGGGAGTGATAGAAAAACAAAGAAGCGTCCAGTTCAGCTATAGTAAAAGCGTAGCAATCAATCTTAGACCCAACCAGCAACCATTGTGTCGCTGAAGTGTGGTTGTTTTTTCATTTCACTCTCAAGCTACATCTTTGACGCTGTGTCAAACCCGCAATTATCGCGCGATCGCTGCGGAACGTCAAAATAAAAATGGTATTACGTCTGTGATTGATGGCTAATCGCTCGCTGATGGTGGTATAGCGGCGTCTCACTCTCTCGTGCTCCTATCTAGGTGCGAGAGTGAGACGCCGCGTGTTGCTATGACGCTGGCGCCAAAAACAATTTGGTAGCAATAACAGGAACTAAATGCACATTGTAGTTCATCGTTTGTTCGGTAGAGGCCGCACTGTGGATATGTGACGTAAAGCAATTAACGCGCAGTCGCGCTGCTGTTGCAAAGATATGTACTTAATATCCCTGCGGTATGGTTGGTTCTGATATTCATTAACACCAGTACTTACGTAAACATTTAGATTTTATCGTCGAGCTTTCGAGCGCACCTATTTCCACGCGCACAGCTAAATCATTCCTCGAAGCTCACCCATAGGGAATAGCATGAAGGAAACATAATGTATTATGATATCGACAGAAGTTTTAATACTCTAATTGCTACTTAGAGAGGTGTTACGAATACTTATTAAATTAAATTATTTTTAGTTGAAAGTACCAGGGTTGTATATATAACCAGGAGTATTTTTAGATGTTTCGAGAAGTTCTGATTTTATGTTTAGGCATTTTTTTTAATTATAGGCAGTTATTCTAGTAAGTATAATAACTCCTGGTTGGTTATGCTCCCCTGGTACTTTTTGTTCAATATTTTATTTTTTTACTTATATCGTAGTACCCACCCATTACTATTCAAAATTTAAACATAGGTGCGCTTTGAGGAATGATTTATGCTTTCGAGCTTCTGTTAAAAAAATCAAGGAGATGAGGAAAGTAAGGAGAAAACGGATTGTGATGTCATATGTTGCCTTCACTGGAATTATTATTCCTTTAATATTCCGCGTAGAGCCCGTTTGCTTAGGATGAAGGCTCGAGTACGTTACCTGGTAATATCAATATATCACCAAGCCAAGGGAGGAATAAAATTCTCATCTCATTTGGATGGCTATCCAATGAATAAAGAATATCTTCTTTCACCTCGTCCTTGTGTACGTTTTACTTGTTTTAACCGACTTAAAAAAAGAAGGAGGTTATCTATTCGTTGCGTTTCTTTTTTTTATTAAGTGTTCTTTGCTATTATTTTTGTATGTTACAGTCGTAACTCATTTTCGGTCAAAAGTATTTCTGACTTTTCGTATTTGTTCAAACCTTAAATCAAAAACAACTAATGAAAGAAGTTATTTATTTAAATGATGATACGAAAGTTATATGCTGTGAGGTTATGTTAGAACCTGTGACCAAAACAAAGCGTGAGTCTAGGGTACCAGACTCACCTTTTAACCGACTTCAAAGAAGGAGAAGGTTGTCAAGTCAACTGTATATTTTTTAGTTTTGGTATGTGTTTTAATATAACGTCGTCAGTTGTAAATTCATTTTATAGTTCTTTTTTATCTGGAAGAATAGGTAGTTCAAGTGTGGTCCCATATAATTTTTACGAAGATCTGGCTAGTAGTTTTTTCATAATCCTGAAAAATATTATTTATGTTTTGGCAAGTTCTCGTTTACCTAGATGACATCATTGTTGTGTATGGGCTGATTTTTAGTGTAAGTAACGGCACATGATGTAACTAAAAATTGAGAAATAAAAAACTTTTTATAAAAAAAAATTAAAATCGACTTAAAAAAATTAATTAATTGAAGTGGGTGCCAGTTTTTTAATTCAGTGTTTAAGCGATTTTTTTGTAAAATGTACGATTGAAGTCCGTTACCAAAAAGTTACAAAGCTACTTTGAATTTTATTGACCGGTGAGGTCATATCCGATTGCCCGGGTTCGACTCCCAATGGGTGTACATATTGTTATCGGTTTGGTTGCTAGCAGGACTTATTCTAAATACCACCATCAAACTCCTATCTAAGTGTGTCGCACTGACAACTATGTTTTCAGCATTGTTGTGTTCCGGCAGTCAACGATAAGATAATAAGTCCCTCTGTGGTTGAGGATTCCGAAAAAAACGCATTTCCACCTTCAGCCTTAGGGCTTTTGCACACAGCGTTTTTTTAACGCACCGTCAACGCGCGTTTGTATCGATACAAACGCGATACGTACGCGCGTCGGACGCAGCCGGTAGACCTTTGCTTGCACACCTGTATAAATTACGTATAAGATACAGACGCGCGTGTGTATCGAATCGATATAAACGCGATGCTAACGAGCGTGTGTATCGCTACAGACGCGCTGGCATATTTCGTTTCCTCGTCAACAAGAGCGAGATGGCGTCGGTCGAGGCAGCATTGGCTGCATGCGCTTTGTTATTACTTTAAAAAAGTTGCTTTTACTTTGTTCTATCGATACAAAAGCGATGCTAACGCGTCAGTGCATCGATAAAAGCGACACCAAACTGCTCTGCAGGAAAAAACCGAAAACCGAAAAACCTCAAAAAAACGCGGTATGCAAAGGCCCTTATCATAACATCAGGTATGAGATAAAGCGAACCGATTTTCCTGTTATAGTTTAAAAAAACGAGCTAAGAACTATCCATATAGTTCTCTAAATATCTCATAAAGATTATTATGTTATCTTAGTTTTGACGTTGGTCAAACTACATAATTAGGAAAAGAGGTTGAAAGGGCTTGTAGGCGGGGCAGGCGCGCCACAAATTGAGCGAATACACCAAGACCATTCTGAATTTACACAGTTTTCATGCAACAGTTACGTTATGTATAAATCTGATAGCAATTTTAGGACAAAGTATACGAAATTTTCCAGTCAATATTTTTTATAGGATCGTGGAACGGAGGCAAATATAAATATTATGATCTTATGAAATATCCCTTTGGGTGTACACTTTATTCATACATAATATTTAACCATTGCCTAATGATTTTTCCAAAAGTCCTTTCGTCACGTACACAGTTTTATACGGCACTGAAGACACCACACTCATATCTAGTTGAAGAGAACCGACACACAAATAACGAACAAAAGAAAATCACCAACAAAGTTGAACTTGCCTCAGCCAACCTTACTCCACATTTGCAACTGCTCCACTCGAATTTGAACTCTATCGCTAATGCAGAAGGTCGAGTAGATCCTGAGCTTTCATATTTAATTTTATGTCGGCCATTTGGAGTTTACTTGCTCTAGCAACAGGTCCCTTCAAGATCTCTCTCATAGATAAGGACGGTTTGTCCCCTACCATTGGTTCTTTATTACCTTGTTAACCCCCAGCCTAAACCTATAAAATCGGTAATATTTTTTCGCAGAAGTGACGATTTACTTTGCCGGCATTTCGATTTCGCTTGAGGCTGTATTTTGCACGTTGTTGTGAAAGAAATTTACTGTTTTGTTATTTTCAATATCGCTTATAGTTTTGGAAGAAACATTTCCCGAAATTGCCTTTGCCTTTAATCGGTTAAAAATATATTTCGAACTAAGATTTTGAAAGATATTTACAATAGAGATTTGTACGGTCAACAGCATTTTACATTTACATTTGCACTACGAAATCATCATTCAATCGATAGAACATCATGCTTAAAAGTTGTAACTAAGTGCCACTTGCGCCAAGCTTGGTTAGCGCTGAGTTAACCCAAGAGTTATTTTTACATCCGGCCAAATACAGTGAAACTAATGCTAAAATGCTTTAAATTTACATCTCTCTTCGTACCACAGTACTTTGGATAAGTCCTTAATGTCAGATTTGAAATGACACACTGTACTTTGTCGCATTATAAAGAATGATGTCATATTCATTACCTTCTGATCACAGATTATATAACTTCTGATGATAAAACTTTGTAAAGATAATTTTATCTTTAAAACGGTGAAGAACCTCACATGCCTGGTCAAAATTTCGACAATTTGCTGCTATGAGACGATAGGGAGATATAAAAAAGATTCCGCGAATTGAGAACCGCCTCCTTTTTTTTAAGTCGGTTAAAAATGTAAAAGAAATCCTAAAAACTGATAACAATTTTGGTATTTTTGACAGTGCAAACGCAGAGTTAGTCCTAGGCCGAAATTTTGACTTATCACTATGGCAACAGGGCATAGACATAGAATCATCATGACAACAGTATCAAAGTCAATATAATGCGACCAAGTAGCGCGTGATATGTCAAATTTGGCAGAAAGCAATAGACTTATCTAAAGTACTGTGGAGTGAAAGAGAGCTGTATATTCAGCATTAGTTTCACCTTATTTAGCCGGGTGTGAATTTACCCCACGGGTTATATAATATATTTAACTCGTTGTTTTGGTGCAAGTGGCCCTTAGAAAATAGCTTCTTTTATTTATGTGCCTGCTGACTGTGCTTGTGTTGTAGGTAGTTCGATTTTTGTATTGGTGACCATTTTGGAATTATCTAATCAGGCACAGGCAGTGTTTCTAAGAGTACTTTTTAGGTATGTAAGTAAGTAAGTAACTACCTTAAGTTTTGTGTAGTCTAGTCTGTAACTTATGTCGTGTATTCTTTGGCAGGTTGCAAAAGCCCTTAAAATAAGTAATAATCTAATTTACAAATAAATATTTTTGTAAGCTATTGTATAATTTTGCAGTACATGTTTCTCGGTGTCCAATTATAATTTTACTAATTACTCATTGTTATTTTATAGCATATTTTCCTTTGTCTTTTTGATCATTAAAATCAGACGAGGTTTTTTTTGTGTAAAATCTATTGTTTCTCTACAGGTTCAGGTTACTTATTAGTATAGGTACAATACAATAACTCTTTATTATAACACCATGTGCATATTACATTTACAATAGAGTTCTTAATAAATTTTAGCGTTATAAGGGCGGTCTTATCGGTTAAAGCGATCTCTTCCAGACAATCCACAGTATTAAGATTTTGACAGAAAAAACAAGCAGGGAAAGAATTATAATTAGTTATAAATAAAATTACACAATTTACATAAAGTTATAAGCCTACATAAAAATTCAATATTATAAGTAAGGTACATCTATGTCTGCAAACCGATGAATAATAGGGATATTTCGGTGTACGTAGGTACCTTTACCGTCCACCCATAAACAGTGCTTTGATCATTTTGTTACTTCGAATGATTGTAGACGACGTTGCGCGATTAAAAACTGCTGCAGCACATGGTTTTTGTTACCTAATCTAGTGTAAATTAATCATACCATACACGGTAATCGTGTCACGCTGAATTATTCAAATGAATAAACCGTCTTGTTCAATAATCAACCCATGGCATGGGTTTCTATTCTAGTGGCTTACTTATACTATAGTTACTTCTATTATGGGAGCATGATAAGGTAAGTACTTTAATTTAGTTCATAGTCTCTTCGTTACTACAAATTTACTTAATGAATAAATACTAGACAGTCTTGCGATAATAATGTGGGCTTTTACAAATATCTTCGAAAATACAAACATATTTCCAAAAAATATTTTCGATTACAAAACTCTTTCTCTATGTCTTTTTATTTTTATTATTGCCAATTTTCGGCGAATTATTTTCAATACCGGTAAAGTTTTTCAAATTTGCCCAACAGGGTACATCTTTGCCTACCCTATTAAGCCACACCCGCGCGAATGGGGAATAGTGAGCTTCTTACATACGACTCGCCGCGGAGGCGGCGAACTTAGATCTGTGGGGCTATCGCGTAAAAAATATGGATATGGACAAGGGCTCCATTTGACAGTTAAATGACCATATATGGTCTTTTTATGAGCTTCAACTGTCAAATGAAGCCCATATCCATACCCAGATTTTTTACGCGATGGCCCTAGTGGTCAAAATTTTAGCATTTATGGTCTGCACAGACGACGGACATTGAAGGACTTTATGTCCGCGACACGACCTTATTACTAAGAACATAAAGTTGAATAAATAACGAGGACTATCGCGTACTTTTCGCGGATATACGCGGTCTAAGTTGAATCTTATTTGGTTAACAATAAAGACGTGTCGCGGACAAAAAGTCCTCCGTTATCCGTTGTCTGCGCTAGCTCTTACAGATGCTATTAACGGTTAGTGACCAGTAGTAAGGGCCTCGTTCCACGTGACGCCAGGTCGTGATTCCCATTCCGGCGCGTCTGCGGTGCAAAAATACTGCTTTGGTGCTTATAAATGGCAGATAACGTCGTGACCTGTCGGACACCGACTGATGAATGCTGCAACCTGCAAGCTTTTATATTTACCAAGCATCGCAATACTTGGGAAAAATCTCCCTGAAACTGTGGGATTTAAAGCTCCAGGTTCTTTTTATTTATCATTTTTGAATGGGTGGTTGGAAGACCTGAATATTCAGAAGCGAAAGCTTTCGAGAGAATGTTTTAGCTTAAGCTTTGATTTATGCCAAGCATCCCTACGTATACAGAAGTAAAACAGTTGTGAGATAGAGTACCTATGTAAGATACTTTTTTTCAGTCAGTATTGCGAATCGGATTTGTCTGGTACTTCCCTTCATCCTTTCCGGTTTTTCATTTAAATCCGACACGGTATTTCAGCTTTTCAAAAGTCAAAGTCAAAGTCAATATCATTTATTCAGTCTAGGCTGTTACAAGCACTTATGAACGTCAAAGAAGCTACGCCATCGGTTCACAAACCCTACGGCGGGAGACCTTGTAACGAGAAGAACCGGCAAGAAACTCGTCAAGGGCTGTTTTTTTCTCCCTGTTTTATTTCATACAGAGTCGTCAAATTGAAAAGTGACCTTAACATATCAGTAAGGTCAATTTCCATCACAAAAGGAAAATACTAATTAAAATTAAAATATTACATTTTATGGTTATTGTAAACGTAAACAATTTTTAACTGGCAAAGAAAGACTTGTCTATCATACATTACAACATTTCCCGCACCACAAGACTACTACACTGCAAGTTGTGAGGTACATACAGGTCAGTATCAATTTAAAAGATCAAGAATACCTATCGAGTTGCGTAGCCTTAGGCTCGACATGTCCGGCAATTGCGTCACGATTGTTCCGTGACGTGAATGTGCTGGAAGCGCGAAGTTCGCTGGGGGCCTACCGGCATTTCTTAGCGCGGTATTGTTTCCATGTTAAAGTGTGAAGTGTGTCAAAATATGACAACTCCAAAGAAAACAAAACGATCTTATGACGTGATGGTTTCTAATAGGTAGATGATGGTAGGCCCATAGTTTGAGCATTCCCAGCAAATTCACCAGAGATGTTTAAAAAACCGAATAATTTTTTGTTTAAGAAATAGCAAATACTTAGTTATTTTAATGAACAGTATCTACTTTGCAGACGTACCTATAAAGTTGTCTACTTTCGGATCATAAATCATACTACATATAACATCGCATGTTTTCGCTCCATCGCGGTAGATATGCGTGCGATCTTAGCATTCGGTTTAATGACACGTGAAACTAAACAGTATACTGAACTATCATGTTACTTTGCAATATTATATTATCGAGCAAAGAAAAACTCTGTATCTACTTACCTCCTATTTAGCAGATTGCGCGCACGCAGGAGTGTAAGATTAGGGCATAGGTACAATGGGGGAACTGCCCGGTAGACCAGTCGAGATTTTTGGAAGCGTTTATTCGAAAAGTAACAAGGTAAAATAAATAATTTAAAATTTGACTGATTTACCTAATAATGTTCTAGTATTTTTGATTTAAGGGCGCGCTCTAGGCCAAAAGCAAAAGTAATAACTGCAACGGCGAACTGCAAAGTAAATGCTGCCTTATTTCCATGAAATAAGGCAGCATTTACTATATAATTCTCCGGCCCCATTCGGCCGGTCCGGAATGAAGAAATGAAGGAAATTCTTTTTTTAAAGGATATTTAAAGGTTATTTACAAAAAATATATAACATAAGCCCTGCCTAATCTATAGTGTAACTATACTAAAAAGTTCCAAGCTTTATTTTAATGTATTACTTGAATACTAGAAGTTTATCGTGTTAATTATAGTGATTTGGAGGCAACTTCGAGAAAATTTTAAGCAATCGTGTTTTTGAGTAACATAGTCACTAGTGATAAATTTTAAATAGAAAAATATTGGAAAAAATTAACTCGGCCACAAGTGAATTCTCAGATGGGAATCGAACCCACGACCTTTGGAAATCCGGTCCGGTTTTTTCTATTTAAAATTTATCATGTATAAAAATAGCATTGAAAAATGCAAAAATTCAAAAATCATAAAATAGTCACTAGTGTTAGTCCAGTAGTTTGCTGCATCTTAATTTGAAATTTAGATTTTCATTAATATTGATATTACAGACGATCATGTAAAGCAATCTGATTTTCGTTGGCCTATAGCGGGTCCTTAAACATGTTCTATATGTCTATTACTTTTTGAAATGTCGCTCCTTATAAAAAGAAGTTTCCCGACTGTACTTAGTATAAATAAATATAATTACTACAAAACATTTATCCGATTTCGTAAAGGTAGCTTATGCCACGGACACAGACGAATGATTGCAAATTTATTGGTTTTTTAGCGGGTACATTTCGGTGAGTGTGCAGCTGAATTGCACAGCCTAATTCCACCATCTCTCTTTTTTCATCGGACAACCAGACGTTCAAATACGCGTCACCGCTTTATGGTTGATATCCAAAAAATCCACAGAGTGGATTACTTTGCCTGAGTCTGTGTTTCCTGGTACTTACTATTTGAGGGCCTTCAAGTCGCGTGTGAATAGGTATCTTCTAGGCAGGCGCGTTTCTTCCTAGATCGCATCATCTCTAATAAAAAAAAGATATCAGAAAATTCTGTGGGTAGGTTAGTTATTACGATTCTTTTAGGGTTGGGACGTTAGTGTACAAAATATGATTTATCTCATTGGGAATGAAATGCATAGTCGCTTGGTTTGCGCAAAATACATCGATTCATTAGTAATAGTAATAACTTATCGGTAAATATCTGATAAAAAATAAATCAACAAATAGTCTTAAAACAGGTAGAAAATATAATCATTTAAAAAACTAAATAACCCGCCTGCATCAAAAGACAATTCAACTGAAAAGATGGAAACAAGATCAAATATAAAAATATTTTGTTCTACATAATAACATGCCGTGTGGTGACGGCCTAAGAATACAAGTGTCACCACTCCCTTACACGCCTGGGATGTCGTAAGAGTCGACTAAGAGGCTCGACGCATTAAACACCTGTTCGAGAGAAGGAAAACTTGAAACAAACCCTCTACCAACCCGTCTGGCCAGCGTGGTAGCAGTAGGCTAATAGTCTCCTATGAACGCCACAATAGGCGTAAGCTAGGTGAGCCTTATGTCCAGCAGTGGACGTCCACAGGCTGATCAACATGTAGTCGGAGGTATAACATGATGAATGATTCGACTTATTATTGAATTCTGTAACCCTTGTGATTCCTTGTGTGACCCTTGATAACCGTTCCTTTGCAGTCTGGTAAAAACAGCCCTTGACGAGTTACTTGCCGGTTCTTCTCATTACAAGTCTCCCGCCGGTCGTAGGGTTTGTGAACAGATGGCGTAGCTTCTTTGACTTGTAACAGCCTAGGCTGAATAAATGATATTGATTTTGATATTTTACGCATAAGAACACCAAGATACAGAACAAACACAAACTTTCATCAGATGTTTATTTATCCAGGGATTCCAAGGTAAGAACGAACCCTTCAATAGTTTGTCATTCCAAATCCATTTAAATTAAAGAACATTTTCTCTCTCTTTTAATTTTACTAACTTTTTAGGGGTCCTTACCAAAATGGTAAAAAGGAACCCTTAGTAACTCAGTCTGTCTGTCTGTCACAGTTTGATATATCAAGAACTTAGTAGTTCTTTTCGACTTTTGATAAAAATTGTCCCCCCTTATCTCTGAAGTTTACATAGAGAAAAATTTGAAATTATTATATGTAATAGAAGTTTATGTAAAGATACAGGAACAATAAAAAGTCTTTAAATAGCATACTTTTTCAGAAAAAAGTGATTTTATGCTTTTGATAGTACAGAACCCTGGGTGCGAGAGTCTGACTCGCTCTTGACCGGTTTTATTTATTATACCTAAGAATATTGGCAATCATGTCATACTACTAAGTACGCCCATTGGTTTTCAGAAATACGATACAAAGGAGACTTGCACCAAAGCTTTTAGTAATGGGTTGGCGATGCTTTTATTAATTAATCTGTGGAAGTGCAAAGTGACTTCCCACGTAGCCAACATGCTAAATACAGACAGTACACCCACTTGCTTTCAGCATATTTAGGCCAGGAATAGACAATATCTAGATTTCCTAGGTGTTACCTTATGTGGACCGAAGACATTGTTGTTAATTGAACATTCATGTCGTCCACGTAATCCAGACTGGAAAGTTACATGGCTAAACTTTAGGATATTAACCTTTATTAACTTATCTAACGGTTACCCTCGAAGTAATTCAAAATTATCTGCGGCTGCTCGGGGATTCATCCGCGTGGTTTCCGTTCCCGTGGTGTGGTGGTATTTTTTTTTAAGACTTTTAACACAGACTATCTACTATATGTGTGCCAAATTTCATCCAAATTCGTTCAGTAGGTTATGATTTTTGAGTTTTTGCATTTTTCAATGCTATATTTAAACTTATAATAGATATTAAATAGAAAAAATCAACTCGGCCACAAGTGAATTCTCAGATGGGACTCCCATCTTGTGATGTTTTGATTTTTGCCGAGTCGATTTTTTCCAATATTTTTTTATTTAAAATTTATCACCGTTTAGTAGTTTTTGAGTTTATTCGTTACAAACATACAAAAATACAAATCTTTCCTCTTTACAATATTAGTATAGAAGTACAGGTATTTTATATTTTTTTCTCAAACTCAAAATGTCTTTACGAAAATCGTTGTAATCTCAAATCAAAGATAAGTGTAATAAAACAAACAAAAATAACTGACAAGAAATTTTAAGAAAAAATTAAAAACAAACTTTGATTGAAGGCACAAAGTAAAGTTCATACAAACAAAGTTAGGTATACATAATACATGACGAATAGATAAGTTTTGTTCCGGTTTCAATAGACGCGGCCTTAACCTCTAAACTGGCCTAATATAAGGCTTTCGCCTTAAACTTTCCAAATTAATCACCATTAGCATTATTATTTAATACTATATGCGCTAATAAATAAGTTATTTTAGCTTTGTTTGCTAAAAACATTACATAGAATCTATATATATCGACTCCTGCATTGATCGTAAATCTATTTTTTTATGTTTTTGTTTCAGGTAAACCGCTTCTAAGTCATACTTACATGATTACTGGTAAATATTCTCTTAAATATTCATAATAATGTAAGCACTTAAAATATTTATAATAATATTTAACCGCTTCTGTGGTCTAGTGTTAACAACCACCGGTATCAGACTCAGCTGGGTCCCGGGTTCGATTGCCAGCGGGGCGTACATAATATTGTATTCAGTTTGGTTGGTGGTAGGACTTCTTGTGAGTCTGCCTGGCTAGTTACCACCATCTTATCTAAGTCAGACTTAGATAAGATGGTCGGGTAGAGAAGAAGGTACCCGGAGGCCTTATAGCGCTCATAGCGCGGTTTTATTTCAATCTTATCATGTCATTTCGTACTACTCTCTTAAAGTAAGCTTGTTTTTTGACGGAAGTTTTGTGACGTCTTCGCTCAATCATCGCCTCCAATGTAGTGTGCCAAAATGTGACAACTTCTATAAAAAAAAATGCAAACAAAACGTTCTTATGACATGAGGGTTTCTGATAATTTTTAAATAGAAAAATATTGGAAAAAATCAACTCGGCCACAAGTGAATTCTCCAATGGGACTCGAACCCACGCTTTGAAATCCGGTCCAATGTTCTAACTATTGAGCTACCGAGACTTGTTATGTGGTTACATTGGTTAGAGCAGGGGTTTCCAACATAATTTTGTGGCCGGCCAGGTTTAGTATTTTTGTAACCGTAGCGGGCAAAAGAAATGCCCAATAGCGAAGGATTAAGTAACCATTCTTCTAGCTATTGATGTCTTCGCGGGCCGGATGAAGGTCTTATGCGGGCTACATTATGGCCCGGGGGCCGTATGTTGGACGGGCCTGGGTTAGAGCATTGGACCGGATTTCCAAAGGTCGTGGGTTCGAGTCCCCATCTGGGAATTCACTTGTGACCGTGTTGACACTAACTTATGTTTACACCAATATCTTTATTTTTAAAAATTTATCTTAAGTATCAAAATAGTATTGAAAAAGGCAAAATAAAAAAATCATAAATTATGGTTTCTAATAAATGATGGTAGGCCCGCTGGGTAAAAAAGTTTCTGACGCTAATTGACGTCTCCGCTACTCTTCGGAAGGAGGCCGACGGAGGACGTCAGATACAGATACATACTTACCTACGCTCAATAAATAAATCCCTTGCAAGATGGGCAAAGCTTGGCAGATTCGCAGAGCAGAGGGAAGGTGCAGCTTGAGAATATAGTGTCGCAGCCATCTGGTTAAAACAGCCATTCAATTAGAAGGCTTGCCCCACAGACCTATATTGAGATAGACGGTAAAAGTGTACCTAATTACCTTGCGTGCCAAAATTTAGATCCACGGTTAAAGTTTTATGACCTAAGTCAGTCCGCTTGGGACCATTACCATGAAAACCGCGTCAATCAGAAACGAAAATGGTTAATTGTGCAGTGCTTTCTTCCAAGAGCTTTTCAATAACATTTACACATCACTAAATCTCGCTTGTGACGACTTCGTAGGTACGTAAAATACGACACGCTAGGTTCTCATACAGTCTGAAGTGCTCTTTTCGTCTATCTCGTTATAGGTATTTGACTTGCCCGTTCAATTTAAGTACTATGCCGTCCAAATAAGAATAGGACGGGCCGCTAACTTCAGACGCGGAAGTACCGTTTGAAAAAAAGTATTAATAAATCGATGTAATAATATTTTATTTTTTATAGGTAGTTACTTATGGAATTTCTGTTTTGATTTGATTTTTTCTTGGTTTCTTTTTTTGCGTACCTACTGTACTAAAGTGAAGTTAGTTTGACAGAATGATGTAACAAAATGGCGCATTTTTCATCCTATTCTTGTTTGAATGGCATATTAGTACGCCGGCATTAAATTAAATGCCTAGGCCGAACGTTGAAGAAGCATTACTCAACGTTCAGCTAGTTGACTGATTGAAAGCTACCCCTTCGAAGATGGCTGTCGTAAAATCATTCAGGTGATTCAAATATTTTTTTTTGCCACTGCGGCGTTGGTGTCACTAAACCAAATATGGCGTCATAAAGCTCATTCAGCTGGCAATGTTTTTGTATATTCTTTCGTTTTAACTAAAGTATAAGCACAGAATACTAAATAGTACAAGTAATATGAGTAAATAAGTTATGAACTTTAGAAGTTAGGTAAATAAGTTTACCTAACTTCTAAAGTTCACGTAACAACTTTGTAACTTTTGAGTTTTGGTCTTGATATTATAGTTTTTGAGATATCGGTTACGTAAAATCTTATACCGATACGATATGATAACTAACTGATAGCCGATATAAGATACGTTTTGATATATCGGGCCCAGGTCTATTGTAAGTGAGATATACTTTTTAGTTATTTAACCTTACCCTATAGTTTGTTTTTGTATGTAGATTCTTCTAAGTAAAAGTTAACTAGCGAAAAATATCAGTTACTACTTGCTCACAGTTGCAGTCCTTTCTCTTTAAAAGTAATTTGTGAAATGTACCGTGGTAGATAATGGCGGATCATGGCAGATTATGGCGGATCTGAGGATTGCCAGTAACCTTCCACGACTAGTTTACCCGCTTAATGTCGAATTCACAGGTCTCGCGGGTGATGCAATGACCTTTGACGGTCGCGGGCGTGGGGGGTGAGCGATTAGCGATTTAGATTTATTTTTGTGTTTTTTCTTTTGTTTTGAATAAGTATAAAATACATCTAACATCACGGTTTAGGGATACATCAACGGTATCACACGTAAGTTCCGTGTTCGATTCCCAGTGGAGGTACATATTGTATTCAATTTCAACAAGTTCTTCATGAAAATTATCGTGGACTAGAGAGTCTGATACCATAACCGTTTTCCGCTTAAGATTCCTCAGTGGCTGAGAATTCCGGAAGAGGCGCGCTTCTACCTTTAGTTACATTACCCTTACATAACATCACGTCTGATAGGAACAACAAATCCATAAAATTTTTAATGGTTTTGCAAAAATATCAAATTTTCCTTTCTTTATTTGCATAGCTTTACCCTACACCTCTTCAATAAGCTTTAAAATACTATTGCACAAAATCCATGACAATAAATATCTGAATAATTATGCACGAACTATTTAGTCTAAACTAGCAGATTTTTTAACACCTCGACAAAAAGATCTTGAAAAGTAGCATTTACAAGGTTTTTGTTTTAGGTGGTACGACTTCCATACAAACAAAAATTGCACAATTATTGGTTCATCATACCTTAATAATTAATAAATACATGCGCAACTAACTCGTTTCAGTTATTTGTTTGCGCGAAATAATAAAAAATACTTTCATACATAAATCACGAATAAACTAATATCATATAATTCCAATAATTCTACGTATGTGTGTGTGACTCATCGGATTTATATACCTCATGTTTGAAAGTACATTTTTTTAATAATTACGCGTAAACAAATAACTGAAACGAGTTAGTTGCACATGTATTTATGAATTATTAATGTATGATGAACCAATTAATGTGCAATGTTTGTTTGTATGGAAGTCGTACCGCCTTAACTAAAATATGAGAAAAACAACAGTGAAATGTAAAAAAATCAAAAGTAAAGTGATTACAAAAACGGAATATTTTAAGACTTAATAAAACGCTTCATCTCGAACTTTGCGCCATCAGCAAAAGTTCATGAGGCAACTCGTAATTATAGTTTTTTAGATGAACCCAGTGAAAGTCATCATCATGTCTAATGTTAGCAATTTGGTCAATATGGGAATTGTCGTTACGCGTGTACAACGCATTGTTCCGGTATGGGAACGTTGGAGATAGTGTGCGATGTTGCTTTGAGCCAATTTTTATACAAAGTAGCTTATTACAAGAACAATTACGTAACGTTTTAGGCTTTTATATTATCCATCAGTATCCCTATAGTCTGTTCACAGAAACGAGCTAGTACTGAGAGCTGAAGATAAGGCGGGTAGACAATCTACTCGCTCCGTTTGTTCCCAACGAGTCAGACTGTTACGTTGGGAAAAAAGATTGCCATCGAGTCACAGTATTACTTGTTGGGAGAACAATTATAAAATTAATACCCAACAAGTCAAGTCACACCCCGAAGGTAGGATATTTGGGGTTAGCCGCATCGAGGGCAGCCGGTCTTCTCCAAGCCGGACTAACTTGGAAAAAAATCACAGTCGTTGTGTCAACGCAGTGAATAAGGAGTGAATTTAGGTGTTAGGGAAAAAACTTCTCAACCTGTTACACTCTAAACAAGGCCTTTAGTAACTTCTCAAAACATCTAAAATAATTCTTGATTAGCGACCCTGGTATTTTCACCTAAAAATAAACCCTTTCCTTCGGGGTGTGACTCATTGGGAATGATTTTTATAAATTGTTCTCCCAACGAGTAGCTCTGTGACTCGATTGCGATTTTTTTCCTAACTAGTAACAGTGTGTCTCGTTGGGAAAATACGGCTCGCTCGTGAATGGCTACTGTAATGCTCACATAAGCCTTATCATACCTTATCTTCATACAACCACGTATTCTCTCAGTTTTCCGTGAACAGACAATAGTATGATTTGATTTTTGAAAAAAACTATTGGATGATCGCGTCTGTGAAACTGTCCTTGGATATGATATAATATTATATTAGAATTTATTCATACGAGTATTATGTTACTTTTATATATATTTTTTTAATCCAAATCTAAATAAATGTAATTGTTGCTTTTACTTGTTTCTCGTGTCTGTGCTAAATTAATAGATTTTCGTTCTTTTCTTTCTTTCTTTTATGAAAGAGAAAAGTGATAGTTTTTCTATAACGAATATAATTATGAAAACGTCTAATAATATTGCAATGCGAAAATACTTGCAGCAAAGCAAAGTCTTGATTTTGAATAAAAATGCCAATCTTTTTAATCTAGTGCAAGCCAATGATATTAAATGTGTGTACTTGATGTGCCGAAGAATCGAAGAACCGATGGTTGTGGGGCGGAATGGTTCTGGAATGGCGACCGCGCACAGGACGACGCTCCGTGGGTAGGCCCCCGACAAGGTGGACCGACGAGGTGGTGAAGGTCGCGGGAAGCCGCTGGATGCGGACTGCGCAGGACCGATCGTTGTGGAGATCCTTGGGGTGAGGCCTATACCCAGCAGTGGGTGTCATGTGGCTGATACGACGACGACTTGTTGTGCAGATATGTCATACGAGCTCGTATTGTGAAAGTTGGGAAGACCCTGCGACGGTCAGCACGCGGAGAGCACTTTAATCACTTATAATTTCAATAAACACAATATTCGAGTACACTTGAATTTTATTTTATATACCTATATGACCAAAAAGTCATGTTCACGATCTAGTAATTTTTTAATTTAGAAATAGAATGCCGAAAGATAAAAGCCAATGCCAGGATTATGAAGAGGTTGTATACCTCGTCACCATTCGAAACCATTGATCAGATTGTGATAAGTCTTTGGTAGGGTGTTCTGGGGACAGAAGGATTTTAATAAAATTAATGTTCATACGTGATTTTAACCGGAGCGTTAATATCTTGAGTTTATACTGTAAAATGTTGTTGTAATTGCATAAATTTTGTCCCTAATCCTAATCTAGCTATTATAAATGCAAAAGTGTGTTTGTATGTCCTTCCTACATGCCCTTACTAAGCAACCAATTGATTCTATTTTTGGCATAGAGTTAGTTGAAAGTACGGAGAGTACCATAGGCTTTTTATCCCGATATTCCTACAGGAACGCGAACCACGCGGGCGGAAGTTATTAGTACAGCCACTGTAAGCGAGAGGGTTTTGATAAGTACCTATAGTAAAAATATGCAGATATATGGAAAATTGTGATTTAATTGTTTCATTACCGAACAGGTTGTACTGTATAACAGCTTTATAACGACCCTAAAGGCCACCGCACTATCATTATCGTTCGTGCGTGAATGGTTTTTAGGGTTGTCACCTCTTTTCCTTGTTCTGTGGTTGTCATGTTCTAATGTAGATAAATAATATTGAAGTTACGTTGGAAAAAAAATTACATGCTGAAAAAATAATGTCTAATATTTCACAACTATTTATGTAGGTAATATTTAAACAACAAGCGAAAGGATTAAAATGTAAAAAAACGTAATATTTTGTATTTGTAATTGTTACACGAATGCCAGAATGTGGTAAAACTAGTTCTGATTTATGTTATACATAATATGACATCATCTTTGTGATAACTTTAAGTTATCAAGATACTATAAAAGTAAAAAAAGATGCTTTTTAGCTACTTAATACCACATGCCGTCGTAAAAAGAATATTCTGGATGGGAAACTGGTGAGGGTTGGACAATATCCTTTTCTGCCACACAGAACCGTCACTTGTAAAAGCGAGAAGACTGACGAAACGCTATCGTACCGCCCTATGCTGACGCATGCTAGCATTGCGTCAGTGTTTCTCGCTCTGACTAGTGACGGTTCTGTACGATAAAAAAGGATAGGGCGACGGAAAATGGTGTGCTGACAGGTGTAGTCCAACCCAAAAGTATAGGTAGCGACTAGCTATAGTGACGGATAAGTATAGGTACATTCGGAGAACTTCCCGGTTTACCAATAAAGTTTTTTAGGGAGCTTTATTAAAAAAAGTAATAGATATACAGAAAACTTTTGTATCACAAATAATATATCATTAACAAGTTTATCATTTGAATAACAAATTATTTCCTTAACCTTAATATATAATTTCGAGAAAATGTTTCCTTAAAAAAACTACTGGTCAACTGGGAAGTTCCCCGATTGTACAAAGTGTTTTTTTTAATAAACCAATATCTTCTCCGTGTGTGCTAAACGTCCATCTTTGAAACACTGGCAACCCTAATTGGTACAGTGCCTGGGCGTAATATTCGGTGTCTATTGAAAAATTATTCGGGTGGGCACGGAAGATTTGTACCGTTGAAACATCGCAATTATGAATAGGAAGACGTTATTATACAAGCAAACGTTACTGACAGCCACCCGCGACTTCGTCCGCACTTTCGTAAATAGAGACGAATACGTTACGTGTTTTATTGTTAATAATAAACACTGAAAACCTCATTTTCCAAAAAAGATCACATCCCTCCTAGCACAAAGAACTTTCGAGTAAGTATCGAGGAATTAAAGTAAAAAAAAAGCTATTATAAGACGTAAACGGAACTACTTAGATTTTCCTATACATTTTTTGACATTGACTCGATACAATTTCGATAGTTATTCATGCTAACTCTACTGATAATTTTCCCAAACCAATTATCAACCCCCATCAGAATAATTAAGCGCTCATGGCCGCGCTTGAAGAACTGATCGTATTCGATCACGTTTGTTAAGCAAAGTTCGACCCGGTCAGGTGTCGGATGGGTGACCGTAAAGTGGCATTACAACTGAGCGCTTCCGTGCTTCGGATGGCACGTTAAACCGTCGGTCCCGGTGTTGTCATTTGATAACTGTCGTTAAGCCAAGTCAGAGGCCTTATAGGCGGCTTCATAAACTCTGACGCCAGAGGTGGCCACTAATTCTCACTCGATAAGAAGAAGAAGAATAATTTAAAACAATAATTGCCATGGCTTTACAAAAGTATTGAACGGACTTGGTTAAAATTTGAATACAGATAGCAGATAGTCTGGATTCAAACAAATGATACGTTTTATCCCGATATTCCCACGGGAACAAGAACCACGTGGGTCAGATCGCGGGCGGCCGCTGGTTCTTAATAAACACTTAATGACCTATCCTCTTTTATCTATATATATAATACGGCAGTGAAGCCGCTTCTCCTCCTAAACTAAAAGTCGCACAATCAAGTGCAATACACCGTTAGAAAGGTATTTGTCTGAAGTGGTCGGATAAGTCGAGAAATTTAGCAAAAACTCAAATAAAAAAATAAAAAAAAAACAAAAAAAAAACTTTTTTGAATGTTATTATGTGTTTTTTGCGCATTATGCGCACACGGGTTGCTCGTTTAACCTAATCCTTCTAAAGTGGGTGTGAGTGATCATTGAAACCAACAAACTTCCTGTCTGAAGCAACATTAAATATCAATTTAACTACAGGCCATTTTGACCTTTAACACCTTCCCATAAGAGGCGCATAAAACTATGTTTCCGTTAGTCAGTGGGTATTAATGATTACTGCCTATCATTAAATGAAATACCTTCCTAGACTTTATAATAGAACGTCATTAAGAGTCAAGTACAATGTTCTGTGAGTTACATTAGCCATTATTTTAAAAGCCATACATTACAATTCTGTCATGTTATGATGAACAATGCCAGCTGAAAAACAATCATAATTATCATCACAACATAATAATATAATAGTCATGGTATGTCTACTTAAAAACATAATTATAAACATCGCCGGATTTCCAAAGGTCATGGGTTCGAGTCCCAAATGAGAATTCACTTGTGGCCGAGTTGATTTTTTCCAATATATTTCTACTTAAAATTTATCATAAGTATAGGGCGAATATCACCAACTGTCAATAAATAAATAAATAAATATTTCTTACACTCACGCCAATTAACCTAGCCCCAAAGTAAGCACTGTAAGGCTTGTGTTATGGGATACTAGGGTAACGGATATAAATACATATAATTATACATATATAAGTATTTATGAGTAGAAATATATATAAACGTCCATGACTCAGGTACAAATGCTCGTATTTATCATACAAACATTTGCCCCTACCGGGATTCGAACCCGGGACCCCAGAGTAGGCGACACCTTGAAACCGGTGTACGAACCACTCGACCATGTAAGTGGTCAAATAACAACATCAATAAACACATTTAGCGCTAAAATGACATTGCATTTCAGTCATTCGTTTGAAGTCAAAAGTGACAGAGCGATGATAAAAAAAAAGTATTTTAAAGTCAGTTGGTAAAAGCCTAGATGTTTTTTTTTCTAGTACCTAATTACCAACGTACTTATTCTGAGATTTGTGAGTAGGTTAAACTCTCATTTCTATGTAAACATGAAAAAATCCTTTCTAAAGTACAAAAAAAATATGCTTAAAGACGAACATGGACGTTCTCCTTCTCTTTTAAAATCAAATCACATCTATATACCTACGTAGACGAATTTGCGAGTCATAAATGCACAAAGTGTGCGTTTGTATGCAGTGGCTCGATTTGTTCGGCCACTAGTATTAATAAAATAAACATCTATTTTAGAAAAATATTGGAAAAAATTAACTCGGCCACAAGTGAATTCTCAGATCTCAGAAACCCACGACCTTTGGAAATCCGGTCCAATGCTATAACCACTGAGCTACCGAGACTCGGTATTGGACCGGATTTCCAAAGGTCGTGGGTTCGAGTCCCATCTGAGAATTCACTTGTGGCCGAGTTAATTTTTTCAAATATTTTTTCTATTTAAAATTTATCATAAGGATGAAAAAGTCACATCTATTTGAGTTTCTGATATACGATACATACTGATAAGCATTTACCATTCCAAATTTAATTTTAACTTTAAAACCTGTCTCTAACATGGACTTCAATCAATTTACTTGAAGCTTTAAACGTTCTTATACAAAATTTTGCGTTTGATTCAAAAACATTCGTGCAAATGGTCCCTAAACTACTTTCATAAACCTGGTTCTCCTCTATTATTTTCAACTTAACAAAAAGAGTCCGTATTAAACCCAGGCACGTGCCGTCCTAACTACGGAGTGCTGAGAACTAGGTAAGCTTCCCAATAAAACTATATGGACTACACCAGTGTTTCTCAAACTTAAAATAGATTTCCGCATAGATGACTGTCTTGTCTTAGTCATCCCGTGACCACGGCATCGAAAGAGTGCTGAAACCAAAAAAACAAACCAAAAACTTTGAAATACACTTTATTTCAGTTATAAGAGTGCTCGCCAAAATGGAAGATGTGCTTAGGTACTCAAACTTATGCTTATACATATATGCTATATATACTTATATATGCTTCATATACCAGGGGGTATATCCACAATTGACATTGAATCCCAAACCCCGAAAGAATAGAAAGTCTATCTGTAGATGAAAAAAATTTTTTTTTTTCAATGAAAATTAACAAATACAGTGGGTTAAAAATTAAATTAATGAGATTTCGCTTATGATAAATTTTAAATAGAAAAATATTGGAAAAAATTAACTCGGCCACAAGTGACAACACAAGAGACACAAGAGATTTCGCTGTTAAAGTGGCCTTGTTCCATATCGCATACTGAGTTGATTTAATTCGTAATTTTAGAAATTTTTGAACCGCTGTTACGCAAATCTTGCCATGAACCCGTACCGTCTAATAGGAAGCCCCCACTTTTAGAAACCCTGAACTAAACCTCTCTAAACTACCGCGCTCGTTAGAGAGAATCATAGTTTCATTTGTTCGGCCAGCTTTGTAAGACGTGGAGAAGTTTGCGGGAAGAATAACGATCTTCACTTGAAGTGAATGCAAAATTATGGCTGGAGAGGCTGACTGTTACTCCGTTATGCTGATAAGATTAAACGCCTTTGTGGTGTAGTGGTGCAACCTCCGGTATCAGACCCAAGGGTCGCGGGTTCGATTCCCAGCGGGGGTACATATTGTATTCGGTTTGCTTGGTGGTAGGACTTGTAGTAATTCCGCCTGGCTAGCTACCACCATCTACGTCTGATGCCATAATTTTTTAAGCATTGTTGTGTTCCGGCAGTTAGAGATAAGGTATATAAGTGATTGAGGTTTCCGGGAGAGGGTCGCTTCAGCCTTATCAATACTTAACATCAGGTATGGCTATTACGCTGTCGTTCATAAAAAAGCAGAACATTAAGAAAGCGAATGGTTTTTTGTGTATCGCCTGAAAACACAATCTGAAAATCAAAACGTTCGACGTAATAAAAAAAACAATGGCAGTGGCACTAATATTAGTACGAACTGCTGATATTTTTTTATTCTTCCTTCTAAGATCAAATGATATAAAATGTTATTTTATAAATACTGAAATCCTCAAAACCATTTGTAGAATATTTTGCAAGTGTTTGGTGTTAGCCCCATTGATCTTAAAAGATTAGACATGACCCGACTCATAAATCACTAGTACATATTCCTTTTTTACGGTTCCATACCTGAAGGGTAAAACGGGACCCTAAAGTTAGTTAGACAGTTGAAATTTTCACAGATGATGTATTTCTGTTACCGCTATAACAACAAATACTAAAAAATAGAATAATATAAATATTTATTTGCAGAGCTCCCATACAATACAACAGACATGATTTTTTGCCATTTTTATAGATAATAGTACGGAACCCTTCGTGTGCGAGTCCAACTCGCACTTAGCTGTTTTTTTATATTTCCTAGCCCTAGCTTCTGTGACTGAATTTTGTAAGATTAAATAAAAAAGTATTGTGGATTTCATAATACCTAAGTCTGAAAAAAGTACGGGTACGATTTTATCGGGAACTAATTATATTAACTGGTACTAGGTTGCTCTAACTCGATTCCCGTCTAATCCTAGTAGGTTGTCTGTAATGTATGCTACACAAGTCTGGTTAGGGTGACCTTAAATTGTGTAGCTTGTCTTTTAGCAAAAAAACCGCCAACTCTAATAGCACGATTAACTCGAAGCAGGCTTTTTTCTATGTTTTTGTTCGATTTCCCGATGTCTCTGCAGCTCTTCATAGGCTGTCACCAATGACTATTCCATGGGAACGGGTTCACTTATATAAACATAAAATAACACACCAGTAGATAGAACCAGTGGCGTAAATAATATGAGCGTAAATGGACAGCATGCGAGAAAATTTAAAATGGGCTTGGGCACATCTTTTTTAAAAAGAAATAACTACATTAGGATAATTTCCCTAGAAGGATGGAGACTTAAAGTTTAAAAAGTGGACTTCATGACAATATTGCCTGGTTTATTTGCCGTGATGTGGTAATATCACATATGGCGATGGGGCGTTGGAATGTTCCGAAGTATAGTGCGACCGTGCTTAGTAACCCCCGCAAGATATGACGGGTATATTAAAGACAATCCTAACTAATCATAATCCTAACTAATATTATAAATGCGTTGTTTTGTTTGCTTGTCCTTTCTTGACGCCGTAACTAAGCAACCAATTGACTTGATTTTTGGCATAGAGTTAGTTTAAAGGACGGAGAGTAACATAAGCTAAGCTACTTTAAGCTTCTTTTATCCCGTTATTCATACGGGACAGGAACCACGCGAGCGAAACCGGGGGCGGAAGGTAGTTGAAAATAAAGCCAAAGTTACAGTTTGGTTTGGTTTTAATGTTCAAAATTATCGGTCTGACTCATTGTCACCCTACTTTTTCACCGAACGTTAGCAGAGCACACACGTCTCGAATTTCATTAGCTCGTTTTGTTTGCAACAGTAATAATTACCTGACAGAACCCATTACGCCACTCCCCCTCAAACATAGTGAAATTAAGTTGCTGACGAGCACAAAGGTTTCGGTTGACACTTAATTTGACTACTGGCGGGAGATATCGAGTTGAAGTCTGATTATGTAGCTGAATTTTTGTCTCAATTGGTTTCAATTTTCTTCTTATCGTAAGAAAATATAATTAGGGCCACCTCTGGTGTCAGAGTTTATCAAGCCGCCTATAAGGCCTCTGTTATCAGATGACAACAGCCGGGACCGACGGTTTAACGTGGCCTCCGAAGCACGGTAGCGCTCAGCTGTAATGTCACTTTACGGTCCCCCATCCGACACCTGACCGGACCGAACGTTGCTTAACAAACGTGATCGATTACGATCAGTTTGTCAAGCGAGCCACTATCGCTTCAATTGGTTCAATTGGTTACAATATTTAATTTTTTATACGTCTATCTATGATTGTTTGTGTGGTTACTATAATGCGGTCACGTCTCGCAATGAGTGTCCAAAAATTTGTTTTATAAAGTTTCTCCGAAATCTAAAAAGCTCTTTTTACCGTATCTCCTGGTTGTAATTGCAGTCGTTTCAACTCTATAATCTGCATGAAAGAAAAGAAGATAGATATACAAGAAAAGAAAGCTAATTAAACAAACAGCTAATTATATTGTCCTACAATCCCTAGCTTCTAACAGAAAATCGAATGGACATAGCTTTGTCGATAAGTTTTCAAGTAATACGACACATTTTATTTAAAGTTTAAAACAGGATTGCGAACTTTCTTACCAATATTGAATTTCAAATGATGCTTAAGAATTTACTAAGCACCTGCTGGAATTCCTTACTTCTAAGTTCTTGCAAAGTTAAAATATTTTTGATAAATTTAGTTGCGATAACATTATGTGAGCAAAGCAAACTTTAAAGTAACCGGCGCACTGCGACAAAACTTCCTTCACAACTTCTTTAGACACAAACTTTGTAGTTAGTGCGGAAACATAAACATTCACAGAAAACTTATACTTATTGAACGAGAATAGTTGCAACAAGTACCTGCAACTTAGTTATTTAACTGGCTTCTAAAATATTGTAGTTTGAAACTAGATGCAACGTTAATGGGCTAAAAAAAATTATGTGTAATACAGGAATTTGCTTTCCGACAATTTCAGGTGCGGTAATCTTCTTATCCTCGCTCACCATACTTTTCCGATCGTGTGCCTGTATGAATTTTATTGTGATGTCATTCATAATAGACGTTGATTTTGAAGCGGGCACACTGACTTATAGAACCAATATATTTGTTACATCCAACAACACATTTGCTTTTTTTTTTGCTATTTTTATATTTATGATAAATTTTAAATGGAAAAATATTGGTTCGATTCCCATCTGAGAATCCACTTGTGGCCGAGTTATTTTTTTCCAATATTTTTCTATTTAAAATGTATCATAAACATTTGGATTTATACCTACTGTGTCGTGACGTCACAATATGATGTCTGTAGTACTCGTATGGATTACATTAAAAAAAAAATAACCTTATGCAACAAATTGTATGTACTACTATAACAAATGTTGCGTTTTGGTCCCGTTGTTTCAATTTAAAATTATTATGGAGAGGGAAAGTTTAAAATCATATATTGGTGCAACAATCTGAAACATTCATGCTAAAATATTACCCTTCAGGTTTCAGTGTACGAGTAAATATATGAGATGGTTCAAACCCGGCTTCATTTCTCATTCTCATTACTCCTATGAGAGCAATCTCTCAGGAACAATGACACCTGGAGCTCTATTTTTGATTCACTCGTCTCAAAGATTCTACTGATTTTCGTGCGACGTTTGAGTTTCCGTATTCTGTAAAAGCGACCTTGCACGTATATAGATAGCTTCGTTTTTCGCCGTAGTACCGCCTACCAACGCGAGCGCGCGGGGGCAAAGCGAAAAGCGGGCTATGTCCACGCATGCAAGGTCGCTAATCGCCTGATTGCCTCCTCGTTCGCCTCGCCGCTCGCTCGACGAGTGATTCAAATATAGAGGTCCTGCCGTTTTTATGCCCCTGTAGATTCATGGCGCAGTGGTTTGCGCGCTCGGCCTGCGATTGTTGAGGTTAAGCAACTTTCGCAATGTTCGGTCACGGGATGGGTGACCAAACATTCACTATCTCGAGCTCCTCCGTGGTTCGGAAGGCACGTTATGCCATTGGTCCCGACTGCATTTGCAGTTGTTAAAACCCACCAATCCGCATTGGGCACGCGTGGTGGGTCATGGCCCGTTCTCCTTATCCATCCATAAGGAAAGCTAGTGCCCCAGCAGTGGGGACATTAAAAATGGCTGATCAAGAAGGCTAAGGCTCATGCAATGTACAGTCAGACACGTCAGACTTGCACTACGAAAATCGGCGCTATAACGAGGGACATAAGTGCGCTCTCAATGTCAAGTTGTACAGCCTGACCCGCTGTCACGTGCACAATAGAATAAAATAGTAAAGAGATGACAGTCGGCAGTTAAGAGATGAGACAGTAAATTCCTCAGGGTTGAGGATTCTGGGAGAAGCATTCCACCTTCAGCCTTATCATTGCGTAAAATCAGGTATGATGAAGGCTAAGCATTTCCCCGTAGAATGTTAACAAAACAAAACTTGCAGTTCCTAAATCGGTCCATGTAATGACATGCTAAGCTTGATTTGCTGACGACACAACAGTACTATGATTTATGCCTTCATAAAGATTCAACAGTTGTTTGATGTACAGGTAATACAAGAAACGTTAATTATAAAAGGCGTAAAAATATAATTTATGGCGATTTTCTAGATATTCAAAATGCTTATCGTGAGAATTTTTAATTGTGGGAAAAGTGGTTTCTTAATATAAAATGCATTCTTAGTAGAAATCAGACATAATAAATTAGTACATTGTCTAAGTTAAAATAAATTTAGATAAAATTTAAAGTATTTCCTTCCTTACTTAAGAAATACGCATTGACGACCTATTTGGCGCAGGGGTACTAAGCCCGCCATCTGCGCCAGAGGTCCCGGGTTCGATCCCCGGATAAGACAAATAGTTGTGTGCATGAACATGTCTATTTCTCTTGATCTGGGTGTTTAATATGTATATTATGTATGTCTTTACAAAGAAAAGTATATAAGTATGTTTATCCGTTATCTAGTGTCCATAACACAAATGAAACCTAACGTGGGCTTGATAATTGGTGTGTAAAAAAAACCGCATATTTTCCTGTAATGATAAAAAATCATGGTCCCAACCAACAGCCTTGTGGAACTTGTTTGCGCTCCACTCTTCCTTAGTAACCAGCCGCACTTGAAACACGTTGGGTGGGAATCGTATGCACGTTTCCGATGCATTGCTCGATGCAGTCAGCACGTTAATTGAATTTCCAGCGTGGCCATCATCGCTAGCTCAGAGAATGAAATTAGGTTGGTTCTCCTTTGATAGAGAGAAGAGCGAAAGCTATAGACGAAATTATAGATATCATTTTCTTACCACGAAAAGTAAATAGCGGTACGTACCTCAAAATAATCCGAAAAGCCTGATTTGATCAAATTGTCAATTCGACATACAAACTCGTAGGTACTAAACTTTGTTTAAATAAAGTTTATTTCACTATCATCAATTCAATTACTTGCGTGTCTTCAAAATAAATGGCCTTTGATAACAAGCAGTGAAACGTGCTTTGTGTTAAAACTTATAACCGAATCCGTTTCATAGCAATCGCATTTAATTTTAAATATCATTTTCTAATGGTATCGACTGCGTAAGACTTTAGTAAAAAGTATGAACGAGATTTCAATAAATTGCTTATTCTACTTATTATATGCATTTATATGACTTCTTAATGTTCTTTCTAGTGCTATATCTGTTTAAGCTAGTTGTTGGTTTTACTAAAGATTAAATACATACATACATAAACTCACGCCATAATCCCTGGCGGGGCTGGCGGAGTATCAAAGGTGCAGCATACCCTGTCCATTGATGGCTTTTACTATCAGCACTGGAAAGCGAGCAGCTGGCACATTCTTTTATACTCCCAGTCCAGCATGGAAAAGATTAAATAAATAAATTATATTTGTCGCTCCTGGTGGGAAGCCACCTTTTAATTAAGAGCCGGAAACAGAGCGAGCGTATTACCAGTATTACGTAAAACATAGTTAGCGATAGGATGAACATGTGAGGATTGACTCAAACTAATTTGATTCTCTCGTTAACAAAATTCTTTATTCCTGGTTTTGCCGTCATCTGCAGTCGATAGCTCAATAAAAAAGTTATATAAAGCTAGCTGTCGTTATATCAATGAACAGACCATATCATAATCTAAATACATATATCTCCTTTACCCAAACACATTATGAAAATGCCTATGCTATTCACCGATATTTTCCTTTTAGCTTACCAAAAACGGCATTCCGGACTATATTGGCCCTCATGTCAAATGCCAACCCTTTAAAATCTTAAGCCTTATACTTAATGCCGTGAGATCAAACTGTTTGGGGCTTAGGACTCAATTTTCATATGTATGATGAATAATGAGATTGTGGCCCGGCGTTATGAGGATATAGTGACTTTTATTTTCGGAGAAAGGTCTTGCCCGATATATTTATGCATTTCCTTTATCGAAACCTTTGATCAGGGAAGGGTTACGTTGTGTGCCTTTGTTGTTGTGAAAATGACTTCATCGTACTTGACACTATAACAATGAAAAGCGATTGAATTTTCTTTCTCCTTTTTATTTTTTATTGAAAATATCTTCCTTATTCTTGACCCAATACCTGTTAATATTCAATTGAATATTGTAGTGTTTTGGATGTGAATATGTAGTAATCAATCGTTAGTTTGTGAATTCTATTCTACGTTTTTTTTTTAATGTTTAAATTTTTATTCTAGTACCTCGATAAAATAAACAAGCAACTATTTATTTCGTTTCGTTGAATGTCCCATACCTGTGGCTTATTTCATACAATTCTTCGCTTAAATCGAAACTGGAGCAAAAAAGACAGTCGCCGCATAAGGAGCTGTTGGTCAGATAATTAAAATTCTGCAAACCTGATTGTTATTTAATAATAACTCGGGCTGGACCACTTCGGCGTTGCCACTTCTGGTTGTCGCAGCGACCCAGATATCTTCTTAATTGATCGGCATTGTATAACCTCGCCAAGTTTAAACTTATACGGATTTTGATGTATTTTATGTATGCAATAGTTTCGGTAAAATATCGGATTTAGCTCATTGCATTTAATTTTAATTGTAGGAGTATCTCAAGGTATCTTCTTCTTTTTGGTTAGAAGCCGGTACACAGTAGGAAGACTGAAGAGGTTTAAATGGAGATGGAGATGGCTTTGCCAAAAAATGGATAAGCACCCTCCGTGATTCTCAAAAAAGACAGCCTAGACAAGAAATTCTTTTTTTATGCGTGTGAGAGCATGCTGCGTGTATGCACGCGCTATGATTGTGACCTCTGAGTATGATGTAGAGGCTGACTATAATAATTTTGTGAGTCTTATATGACCATCGCAGTTTGAGATTATTATGATTCAGTAGCCTGGCGATACATCTAACAAAGTCAAGTATATGGCGTGTTAAGAGGGGATTTTTGTAGAGTTGCTTTTGGCAAATGGTACCTATCTAATTCATCAGAAATTTTAATGTCTTTATAGATGAGGCATATGATAATGGATGGATATGAATAATGTTTTATGCTTTTATAGCACCTTTCTTATTATAATAAACCTGTTACATGGATGAGTAATTTACATAAACATTAAATGATAGTTTACGATATCATTTCATCACACAGTTTTAAATTTTTAAAGACTCACTCAAAACACTCTTTTAAGGTAGCCGACATAGTTATCCAATAAGATAAATAACTATTGCATTTATTATTATAAAATAAATGATAAATAATAATAAATAAATAAATAATTGCATACAATCACACCAATTATCTAGCCCTATAATAAACCTGTTACATGGATGAGTAATTTACATAAACATTTAATGATAGTTTACGATATCATTTCATCACACAGTTTTAAATTTTTAAAGACTCACTTAAAACACTCTTTTAAGGTAGCCGACATAGTTATCCAATAAGATAAATAACTATTGCATTTATTATTATAAAGAAATGATAAATAATAATAAATAAATAAATAATTGCATACAATCACACCAATTATCTAGCCCACGTTAAGTTTCACGAAGAACTTGTGTTATGGGTACTAGATAACGGATAAACATACTTATTTTTTATTTTTTTGTAAATACATACATAATATCTCTCTCTACCTATCTTCTCTCTTTGAAAGTTATCTTTCTGGAAGGACTCAACGCGTTAAAATTAGTGAGTATATAAATAAATAAATTAAATAAATTGTTTATTGTGCTTTAACAGTGTGTACAGCGGTGGTTTACAATTTAAGTACATTAGGCATGTTAAATGAAATACAAAACAAGGTTGCTAAGTAAACAATACACTAGTACCTAAACTAGGTCAAACCTGTAATATAAGTATTAGTTCCTTCCTAGTATATAAGTGAGGAGGAACATATAAGCTACGGAGTTCCACAAGGAAGCGTCTTCGGCCCAACCTTGTTCCTTATTTATATAAATAGCTTGTGTAATCTCCCAATAGAAAACGGCCAAATATTTTGTTATGCTGATGATACAGCCATTGTTTTTGCTGGTGTCTCTTGGGAAGAAGTACATAATTCCGCAGAAAAGGGTCTGAGGCAAATAGCACAATGGCTTCATCTTAGCCTCCTCACCTTAAATGTAACAAAGCCTAATTAGATGTGTTTCTCAATAGACAAAAGGACACAACCACCGAACAACTTCACATTAAGAATACATACTTGTGACTCCCAAACATCTAATTGCAACTGTCCTTCTTTAAACAAAGTCAGTAGTACCAAGTATCTAGGTATTATGGTTGACGAAAGGCTATCTTGGCACTCACATATAGACCTAATTATAAGTAGAGTCCGTAAATTCATTTGGATTTATAAATCAGTAGTTACCAAAGAACTTATAAATAAAATATACATCGCACTAACGAAGTCAATTTTAAGCTACTGTATACCAGTTCGGGGTGGATCTACAAAAACAAAAATATTAGAGCGAGAAAGGGCTCAAAGACTATTATTAAAGATTGTGCACTTTAAGCTTCGTCGATTTTTAACCGACTTCAAAAAAGGAGGAGGTTCTCAATTCGGTTGGTATAATTTTTTTTTTCGACAGAAGGTTTGTACCGATATGCTGAATTACTCACTGTCCGAAAATTATATATTTTACGTAGTACTTAAGGTTCACCGATCGACTGGTTTTAACAATGCGCTAAATAAGAAAAGGAAAAATAATGTAATACACACATGCATGCACTATAACTTTTTGTAATTAACTTATAATTATTACCCTAAAAGTTACCCTTAAAAACTCAATCGTTTGTATCTATTAAGTTTTAGGAAGAGCGGACACTCCTGACACAAGTGTTTTTAAAATACTTAAAAGGAGTGTTCCAATATCTTGTGTTCAATGTTGATTGAGGAACTGGAATAAACATATATTTTTTTATTATTTAATATACATATTAAACACCAAGTCCAAGACAAATGGACATATTCATGCACACAAATATTTGTCTTGTCCGGGGATCGAACCCGGGACCTCTGGCGCAGAAGGCGGGTTTAGTACACCTGCGCCAAACAGGTCGTCGATAATATAATGAATGTAGTGGTTATCAATTGAAATAGTTTTTAAATTGAGTGATTGAAATTTATAGATGCTGAAACAGAAAAGCTTCTGAATCTTAACTAATATTATAAATGCGTAATGGTGTTTGTTTTTCCTTCTCTTTTCTTCTCTTTTTGTCTTAATTAAGTACCTACTTGTCTCATTGTGTAACTGTTTTTTGTGTATGTTATTAATAAATGGTTTTCTTCTTCTTCTTCCTTCGCGCCTTAACTAAGCTACTTGATTTTTGGCATGGACGGAGAACTTTAAACATATGGCTATTTTTTATCCCGATATTCCCGATATTATATTGGAACCACGCGGGTAAGACCGCGGGCGGCTGCAAGTCCGAAATAATTATGATAGATGACATGATAACCACAGAAAGCTATCAATACGAGAAGGTATTATGGAATCGAATAATATTAATGGGAATGCGGCCGGCACTATTATTTAGTCCCAACATTATTATTTCACGTTTTAGCCTATGATTTCCAATAACAGTTTCATTCCAAAAGTAATTTATTTACTGCTATGACTGCCGGCAATGTTTTCCGTATATTTTTAAATCGAAACGTATTGGAACGTAATAAATTATATGTTAATGTATACCAGTGATTTATGTTTTTTTTGGTAATCCCTTCTTAATATTATAAATGCGAAAGTATGTCAGTATGTTTGTTTGTTATTCTTTCACGCTAAAACTACTGAACGAATTTGGATGAAATTTGCATTGCACAGAGTTATTAGATAGCCTGGAGCTGTTTGGCGTAGGGGTACTAACCCCGCCTTCTGCGCCAGAGGTCCCGGGTTCGATCCCCGGACAAGACAAATATTTGTGCGCATGAACATGTCTATTTGTCTTGGTTTGGGTGTTAAGTATGAATATTAAGTATGTATTTACAAAAAATAAAGTATTTAAGTATGTTTATCCGTTATCTAGTATCCATAACACAAGTTCTTCATGAAACTTAATAATTGAAGAATAAGGATAGATAATTGGTGTGATTGTATGCAAATAAATTAATTATAATATTCCCTTTTATATTATATTAGTTTTTATATCGTTAAAACAACAAGAATAAGGTATATTTATATTAAACTTTATGTTTAAAGATTTTTTTACCAGAAGCTGACCGCGGAAACAACCATAAAATATTCCTCGCTGTTGTAAGGTGAATAATTGTGTGTTGCGCTCGGCAGAATAGTTTTTAGCGTCTTGTACCTTTGAAATCCTCGCTTCGCTCGTGGTTTAATCCTAGAATCCTTCACTTGCTCAGATTTCAATAGAGGTAACTCGCCGCTAAATAACCAACTTTCCAGCCTTGCATAACAAATAACTATTATTTATCCCGATATTCCCACGGGAACGAGAACCACGCCAGTGAAACTGCGGGCGGCCGCTAGAAGCAAATACAGGATCGTCATCCACATAATATGATTTCCTAGAAGGTTCATATTTTGCTAATTCAATAGCCAACATTTTGAAACATGTAACTAGGTATACCTATATCTGGAACTGATGAAGAGCAAGTTTCACACCCTAGTTCACCGCTGCAAAGTTGCCTGTCTGTCAGTCTTACAGGATATACTTCGGAGAGTGTGCTCAGGAACTGCATGAGCTCATACCGCCATCCCCCTTCTTCCATCGGACATCCAGACGCACTGCGGGCTTCCATACTTTCTTGGTTGATATTCTTGAATGTCGTACCAAACCCTAAACAACATCTTTCGCACAGCATATCATTATATCGTATTCCCTGCCTGACCATTAAAACAAGGGTGAATAGGCACCTTTTGGGTTAGCTCGCTTCATCGTGGCTCCTTTCTGAAACCCTGGGCTTAATTGGGATCAAGAAAAGACCAATTCAAAGTGAAAAAAAAATACTGCTCATTAGATAATCGTGGTTTAAAACATCTTTCTGTCCCTTTAAACTTCAAGAAAACGACTAAAATGCAATAACATTCAAACGTCAATCATTTGGTGAAAATTGTTCTGTGTCCCGGCTACACCCACCGTCTTACCGGAGAGCACGTCTTCACAAACTGGTTTAGTGCAGGAAAGATGGAATGTGTAGCCGGGACATTAGTTAAAAAAACTTGCGCATTGGCGAACAACACAAAACCTTCCTAAGGATAAAAATAAGGGTTGCTTACTTTCACAAAAAACGCTCGTAGTAAAGCTCCTAAAAATATACAAATATTTTAAGAAATGTACCAAAAATCTTAAAAGTGGTGTAAGTCGTAAATTTACTTTTTACACCTCATCTTTCATTCCTGGGTAACGTCTATTTTTTATTACCCTGAGAAGCGAGGCAGGGCCGTATCTACCCTTCAGGAGTGTTCTTAAATAAATATGAAGTGTTTACATTTTATCTCTGAATTAATTAACATCTTAAGTATTCATATTAAACAAGAAAATATACTAGAAAAAAGCAACTCATGTCGCCCTGACGGGATTCGAACCCGCATCCTTGGGAATCCAATGCACTTAAATAACTTTGAATTAACTATAATACTCCCTTTTTTATTATTTAAGTTTTTTCGATCTTTAAAACAACGAGAATAATAAAGTTCAAAACAATCATAAAATGTTCCTCGCTGTTGTGAGGTGAAAATTGTGTGTTGCGCTCGGCAGAAAAGTTTTTAGCGTCTTGTACCTTTGAAATCCTCGCTTCGCTCAGGATTCAATCTTTGAACCACACGCTACGCTCGTGGTTTAATCCTAGAATCCTTTACTTGCTCAGATTTCAATAGAGGTAACTCGCCGCTATAACCAACTTTCCAGCCTTGCGTAACAAATAACTATTCCGCCGGTTCGTAAAAGTCATACATATTGTTTTCACTAGTATTTTTAGGGTTCCGTACCCAAAGGGTAAAACGCGACCCTATTACTTAAGTCTCGGCTGTCCGTCCGTCTGTCACCAGGCTGTTGGTATCTCATGAACCGTGATAGTTAGACAGTTAAAATTTTCACAGATGATGTATTTCTGTTGCCGCTATTACAACAAATACTAAAAAACAGAATAAAATAAATAGTTGAGGGGGCTCCCATACAACAGACATGATTTTTATACTGTTTTTATAGATAATGGTACGGAACCCTTCGTGTGCTATTCCGACTCGAACTTGGCCGGTTTTTTATGTTATTATTTAAAATTTATAATATATTATTAAGCTGTTGCGTCTTAATCGATCGTTAAACATTTGTAAAAATGTTTCTTTTGAATGCTTGCATTTTCATATTCCTCGCATTGATGTAACGACGCTGGCCTACAGCGTGTTAAAAATAGCTCATTCTCAAGAAGGACGTCACAACTAAAAAAGTTAACTTTGGAATTAACTTTTAAAAGGTTATGATTTAAATTAAAAAAATCTGTTCTGTGCGAGAATGCATAACTACCTTTATTTAATTCTCCATTTATTCGTCTTATTGTGATTAATGTGTGATTAAAATGCAGGTGGTTTTATTTTAATTTGCGTATAAGTGTGACTGCCTGCAAGTTGTGTCGTTTTTCTAAATATTTGTTCATTATTTTAATTTTATTATCCATCTTGTGACATTTGTTGATGGTAGACAATTTGTAAGTTTTTGAGAATAAAATGAAATATGACAAGAAACATAAAGTTTTTATTCTTCTTTTTATCGTTTCAATAACAAAATTAAATTGTTTTGGTCCAGAAATTGGCTATATCAATAGCGTTGTCAGTGGCAGGTCAGATTGCGTGCAGGCAGCACCACAATTTCCACTTATTCATTTTCTAGCTCTGATCGACTTGTGTTCCAAGTCTATTTAGCGATTTCCAGATGTACCAGCCAGGGTAATTTACGCTCAGGGCTCAGCGGAGCTCGCTTCAACTCTTAGGGCATCTGGGGCGCAATACCAGCCTGTGGATACTGCATGTTCACCGGTGTCGATTCAAGACAACCCGTGATGATCCTGCAGGCCTAATTCAAGGCCGTATCCACTAGCTTTGCATGTGCAGATCGGTTCGATACGTATTCGCCGGGCATGCGTATTCGCCGGTTGAAAATGCTTGCACTAGCGACAACCCAGAGGTGGTGAAAAAATGATGGAGCAGGCTATTGCGAGCGATTATAATACGCGTTCAAGGAGTTAAGTGCGGCACAGAGGTTAGCCTCTACTTCCTCAAAGTTGTAAGCCTGGGAAGTTTGAGCGAGTTCATCTGCGTAAATAAAGCGTGAGGTAGCTTGGAGCAGGCTTTATTACCTTTTTTTCTCCCTCTGCTAGAAGATATCGTAAATAGTTCGTATTAATTCAGTGTCTATAAAACAATTTGTTATTGTTAAAACGTCATAACATAAAATATTCAAAGTATACACAACCGGCTTCTAACATCAATAATGGTTTTTTACGAAAGGTGCTGTTTAGGAATTTCATAATGTTCTTTTACTAAACAATAGTTTATAACGTATTATGAGAAAATGATTCACACGAAATTATTTCATTATATTCTCAATAACGACACAACGCGATATTAAGTCTTTTAGTTATACTACGTCACGAATAAAAATGTGTCGTTCTTTCAGATAATTATAAAACCACTATTTCACTCACCTTTTCCAGAATATCCCCATAAAATAAAATAAGACGTCTTTTCTGAAAACTAACACTTTTCTAACAGTGGCAACGGGCTAACGCCCAAAATTAATAACCTATCTTTAGATAGGGATTCGCCTATCTGAGATTGTTGCCTAGTTGTTGTTGATCACGTTACACTTTTAAAGAAGCTAGAACATTATGGTGTCTCTAAGAAATCTGTTAGCCTTTTGCAGTCATACTTGCACAATAGAAATCAAAAAGTAATTGTCAATAATACTGCTTCTACTGGAGCCCCCATTATTATGGGCGTGCCACAAGGTTCAATATTGGGCCCTTTGCTGTTTTTAATTTATATTAACGATCTCCCTCATTACACGAGTAATTTATGTGAGACAGTACTATTTGCAGATGATACATCTTTAATTTTTAAAATTGATAGAGGAATCAATTGTTCTGACGAAGTAAATAGTGCTCTCTCTCAAGTCGCACACTGGTTCAACAGTAATAATATGTCTCTTAACCCTTCTAAAACCAAGTTTGTTAGATTCTCATTACCTAACGTAGTGCAGGTCGATATGCATATCAATTTGAATGGGAATGTAGTAGAGTTAGTTGAGAGTACAAAATTTCTTGGCATTACATTGGATTCAAAGCTGCAATGGGATCCACATATTGAAGCCTCGTCGAGTAGACTTAGTTCTGCGGCTTTCGCAATAAAGAAAATAAGGCTCTTAACTGATATTGAAACGGCAAGACTAGTTTACTTTAGCTATTTTCATAGTGTAATGTCCTATGGCCTGTTGTTGTGGGGCTCAGCAGCTAATATAGAAAATGTTTTTATACTTCAAAAAAGAGCTGTGCGCGCCATTTACAACCTTCGACGGAGAGATTCTCTTAAGGATTTGTTTAAAGAGATTAATATACTAACTTTGGCGGGACAATACATCTATGATAATATAGTATATGTAAGGAAACATCTTGATTTATTTATTAAGCATAGCGATGTCCATAATTTTAATACTAGAAATAAGAATAAGCTTGCCGTTCCAAAATTTCGACTTGAAAAATGTAGACGCTCGTTTTTGGGGAAAGGTATAGCTTTTTTTAATAAAGTTCCACAACAATTGATAGAGCTGCCTTTGCATAAATTTAAAATATATGTTAAAAAGTCACTCTTAAGCAAAGGTTATTACAAGGTAGATGATTATTTAAAAGACCAAAATGCATGGATGTGATACTAACATAAAACATAACTATTATAAATTAGATAAAAGGAAAATATTCTAATAATTGAATATTGGAAAATTTTCCTCTTATATTAAATATATTTCAAAATTGTAAATTTGTGCTTGGCAACAACATGTTCCATTGTAAATGTTGTTGTTTCTGTTAAAGCTGATAAGTTTCTTGCGGCCGTTCTTCTTATCAGTTAAAAGATGTCCTGAATGGCTGGTAGGGAAAAAAAATTTTGGACTATTCGAAAGTACTTATCTATAAGTCTATTTGAATAAAAATCTTTGACTTTGACTTTGACTTTGACTTTAGGATACTGGGTTCGTTGCCTAGTAACCGTCGTTATTTTGGTCATATTAACAGACATATCCTAGGCAACTGTCTCAGATAGCTCTTTCCATATCTACACATAGGTTATTAATTTCGGGCGTTAAACGTGATTGCGTGCTAATGTTCCTACAAACGTTTTGGATTGTAGGAACATTACGGTTATTTTTGGTTTAAGTTTATTGGTTTTCACGAATTCCAATAAATATGTCCAAAAGTAAAGGGTTACGTTACTTTTACATTAATGTTATGTAACATGTCGAAAGTTGCCTTATTTTAAGTACTTTTAATACGCGTTATTGGGTCCATTACGCTTACAACTAATTGTACCCGTAAATGTCCTTTTACGAGTGATTACCAGTTTTACAGAATATCTCAAACGATAAATAATAATAAATAAGTATCACATACCTTTTTGAGGACCTCGGTGACGCAAAGTTTCGCGCGCTCGGCTTGCGATTGTTGAGGTTAAGCAACTTTCGCAATGGTCGGTCACGGGATGGGTGACCAAAAATTTACTATCTCGAGCTCCTCCGTGGTTCTAAAGGCACGTTTGGCCGTTGGTTTCGAATGCATTTGCAGTCGTTTAAAACCGGTGGGTCATAGCCCATTCTCCTTATCCATCCATAAGGAAGGCCACATTAATAATGGCTGACGAGACGAGATGACATACCTTTATTATTCTGATTCTGAAATATATTGAACAGATATCAAAATCAACGCACATTTACTACAAACCCAGAAATAAAATCACCAAATGAAAATGTTTGTCTGTTTGTCACGAGTAGGGGTCGAACCCACAGACCTATATCGAGATAGACGGTAAAATTGTACCTACCTTGCGTGCCAAAAGTTTGATCCACGGTCAAAGTTTTCCGACCTAAGTCAGTCCGCTTGAGACCATTTTTCCATGAAAACACGCGTCACACGAACGAAATTGGTTAATTGTGCAATGCTTTCTTGTAAGAGCTCGTCAGTAACATTACCACATCACTTAATCTCGCTCGTGACCTCATGGTACATACGAAAAGTTCGACACGCTAGGTTCTCATATAGTTTGAAGCGCCCTTTACGACTATCTCGATATAAGTCTGTGGTCGAACTCAACCTGCTAGGCGATTGCATAAAGTCAATGGTATTCATTTGACAGCTCATATTGTATCATATTGTATGTCATCCCATACAATTCGCAGGCGATTGAATTCGATATGAACTGTCAAATGAATACGAGTATATCCTCTTCGAGGATATACTCGTACAATGTTTGTCCATACTTATGCTGTAGATTTGTACACCTTTTGGTACATACATACTAATGTTTTAATTGTTTGTTGCAGGTATGCACGGACAGCGGTTAATAAATAGAATCTAAATTTCTATAAATGACTAGTTAAGTATAAAAAAAACTGTTCTCAGTTCTGAAATCAGTTTTTTAAACGAAGGCTGGAAAAGATCATACAATTGACAGCAATTTGCCAATCGTTAGCTAACTTGGGTTGACTTTGATGTGGGTCCAATTTGTCCAATAGATACAACTTGATGTAGTCAAGGCACTCTTGTTATCAAATATTGCCTTTTTAAACGTGACGGCTTAGTAAGGTAAACATGGATAAGGAAGAAAAATATTGTCGCTTTTACGCGCCTGAACTGAATAGAGAATGTGAAGTAAGATTGCCTACAAAAAGGGCCATTTTACTGAAGGGGACCTGAATAAAAGGTTCATAGATTATGGCATAGGTACGACTATAACGAGATATTTTATATGCGAAAACTTAGAAATGGAGCATAGATTTATACATTCATTACTTATAATGTAACTTTGTCACTGTGTAATTTTCCTATGATAAAAACATTTTATAAACAAATTCAAACGGACTTCAAAAAGTAAAAAATAAAACTTTTGGAGTCGGTGCCAGCTAGCTAGCACCGACTCCAAAAGTTTTATTTTTTACTTTTTGAAGTCGGTTTGAATTTTTTTTATAAAATGTTTTTATTTCAGATTTTTTAGTTACATCATGTGCCGTTACTTACACAAAAAATAAACAAAAACTGTTCTCAGTTCTTAAATCAGTTTTTTTAACGAAGGCTGGAAAAGATCATACAATTGACAGCAATTTGCCAATCGTTAGCTAACTTGGGTTGACTTTGATGTGGGTCCAAATTGTCCAATAGATACAACTTGATGTAGTCAAGGCACTCTTGTTATCAAATATTGCCTTTTTAAACGTGACGGCTTAGTAAGGTAAACATGGATAAGGAAGAAAAATATTGTCGCTTTTACGCACCTGAACTGAATAGAGAATGTGAAGTAAGATTGCCTACAAAAAGGGCCATTTTACTGAAGGGGACCTGAATAAAAGGTTTCTAGATTATGGCATAGGTACGACTATAACGAGATATTTTATATGCGAAAACTTAGAAATGGTGCATAGATTTATACATTCATTACTTATAATGTAACTTTGTCACTGTGTATATTTTCCTATGATAAAAACATTTTATAAACAAATTCAAACGGACTTCAAAAAGTAAAAAATAAAACTTTTGGAGTCGGTGCCAGCCAGGGCATTCTACATTGCACTTCTATTAACTATATATTTTTTTGGCCTTAGCTAGCTAGCACCCACTCCAAAAGTTTTATTGTTTACTTTTTGAAGTCGGTTTGAATTTTTTTTATAAAATGTTTTTATTTCAGATTTTTTAGTTACATCATGTGCCGTTACTTACACAAAAAATCAGCCCATACACAACAATGTCATCTAGGTAAACGACTACTTGCCAAAAGGTGATTGATATTTTTCAAGATTCTGAAAAAACTACTAGCTAGCACCTCGACCGCCTAACGGTATAGCTTATGGTATTGCTATAGCTTTCGATTTTTCAAACCTCCTACAATAGCTCTCGCTGACGCTATCACTTTCATACTATAAATGCAATAGTTAATCCAATAGATGAACAGAAATATGTAGGAATTAGACAAAAACCCTATCGTCGAAGGGTTTTATGAGAGTTTGAAGTTGGATAGCTATAGCGATAACACAAGCTATACTGTTAGGCGGTCGGTCTACAGATCTTCGTAAAAATTATTTGGGACCACACATAAACCATTTTCTTTCAGATAAAAAAAGAATTATAAAAATGTGTTAACAACTGGCGAAGTTATGGTAAAACTTACATAAAAAAAATAAAAAAAAAAATACTGTCGAATTGAGAACCTCCTTCTTTTTTGAAGTCGGTTAAAAATGAAATAAATAATATTAATGATAGATAAACTATTGTGTCAAATTAGTAGTCTAACAACTTATACTAAATGGAATAGGTAATCATAGAGATTAATGCTGGTTTTAACGAACTTTTTTATACGTAATAAATATGAGTATAACTACGTATTAAGTTGTTTTCGGCCATATTTTCTGGGTAAAGGTCAAATGCTTGACCAGCCAGCCTACCGTCATCTATCCAACCATCATGTCATAAGAAGGCGGCCTACAGCCCTGGTATATTTAAACCTCGAGTGAATAGGCTTCTAGGAATCTTCGGCCTCTTCCTAATCTTTGACCCAGAATGAGGCCAAGAGTAAGCATATCTTAAATAAAATAAAAAGAAAGAAGTTTGCGTTTAGTTTTTTTATTTATTGAAGTTGTCACATTCTAACACACTTTACGCTTTTGGGACGTTGTTTGAGCTAAGACGTCACAAAACTTCTGTCAAGAGCGCTATATAACCGACCTCTACATAGATAAAGTCACAGACAGAATACTAGTCTTACAGACCATGTATTACTAGGGGGGCGTTCCTTACAACAATGGGACGATAATCTACTTTCACTGCCTGAAACAATGAATTTGCAGAGGTAACTAAACACTCGCACCCATATTCTAAGTCGTTCCTCCAAAATTTACTCGTCCTTGTCTTAACGAAACCTCATTGAAAACCTCTTCGAAATACTCCTCGAAATCGGTATTCTAAGTCATAACTTTGTAAGGACCTGGAGGAGCCAAAGAGTACGTAGCCACTCCGTGTTAGACCTAGCGCACACTACCATTTTTACCCACGACGAGGTTGAGTCGCGTGTAAAAAGTTTTGGAGGAACGACTTAGAATATGGGGGTCGATGGCTTACAACATGTTACTAGCAGAAATGGAATTGCGATTTTATACATTCGAAAAATTCAAAATGTTATGTCACTTAAGGGCGCGCTCTAGGCCAAAAGCAAAAGTAATAACTGCAACGGCGAACTGCAAAGTAAATGCTGCCTTATTTCTATGAGAAATAAGGCAGCATTTACTATATATTCTGTTTCCCCATTCGGCCGGTCCGGAATGAAGAAATGAAGGAAATTCTTTTTTGAAAGGATATTTGAAGGTTATTTACAAAAAATATATAACATAAGCCCTGCCTTATCTATAGTGTAATTATACTAAAAAGTTCCAAGCTTTATTTTAATGTATTGCTTGAATAATACCAGTTTATCGTGTTAATTATAGTGATTTAGAGGCAACTTCGCAATTTTTTTCTATCGAGAATTTTTTATGCAATCGTGTTTTTGAGTAACATAGTCACTAGTGTTAGTCCTGTAGTTTGCTGCATCTTAATTTGAAATTCAGTTTTTCATTAATATTGATATTACAGACGATCATGTAAAGCAATCTGATTTTCGTTGGCCTATAGCGGGCCCTTAAGTATCTAGGTAATGAAAAATAATATACTTAACTTAAACATAGGTATAAAGACAAAAAACGTAGAACAACATGGCGAAAAATGGGGTTGATTTTGGACGAATATATAACTGGGTCTACTAACACATTTTTCAATTGACAAGTAGGAAAAAAATACACAAAAAAAGCATGGAAATTAAAGAGATAGCAAAATGAATCGGAATCCATATAGGGTCTTCCCAATGTTTCACAATGCGAGCTCGTACGCCATACACGCTTATAATATCATTGTTCTAACCTCTTTCTTGTGTTCTAATAGTTTTCTTTTTAACCGACTTCAAAAAAGGAAAAGGAGGTTCTCAATTCGACTGCATATATATATTTTTTTTATGTATGTTCTACCATAACTTCGCCAGTTGTTAACAGATTTTTATAATTCTTTTTTTATCTGAAAGAAAATGGTTTATGTGTGGTCCCATATAATTTTTACGAAGATCTGGCTAGTAGTTTTTTCATAATCTTGAAAAATATCAATCACCTTTTGGCAAGTTGTCGTTAACCTAGATGACATTGTTGTGTATGGGCTGATTTTTAGTGTTAGTAACGGCACGGCGAATATAACTAAAAAATCTGAAATAAAAACATTTTATAAAAAAATTCCAACCGACTTCCGACCGAAAGATGATACACAAAAGTTCGAAAATAATTTAACAATCCATTCATTTACATCATTCGATTAACAACAACTAGTCTCCAGATGTCCCGTATGACTATACAATTTATCTTATTTTTATATTATCTTGTAAATGTGTTACTATTATAAAATCAAAAGTATCTCCGTTACTTTTTCACGCTTAGACTACTGAAACAATTTTCATCAATTTTGGTGTGAACCAAATACAAGGTGGAGGAAGATATAACCGGATTCAACAAATGTATTTGCGCGTAGTGATAAACATTAATAGACTTTTAAAAACATAAAATAAACAATTAAAACAAAACTATGAGGTAATATTACACATAAACAAACATGATACGCGCGAAAAACATAACGCTTTCCGTGCAGTCTGGTACTAATAAAAAAGAATCATTTTTTGACAAAAATTTTCATATTTATCGACAACTCGATTCAATATCGGCACATCACTACCGTTCTAATTCGAGATGAGTCGAGTGCGTTGCTAATTAATGGTGCCATTGTTGTGCGCTTTCCACTCAAAGACGAAGGTTAATTGGAAGCGAGCTTGAAGCCATCGGAATGCGGTTGCCATTGGCTATCTTTCGGGAGCAGTTAGAGAGAACAACTTCCAGGAAAGTTCCATACCTGTGGAATTATTCCTGAAAACTCGCAAAACTTCCGGCAACATTCCAAGTTTTCAATAAATATTTCATTTCTAGGAGTAGGTCAGTAGGTAGTGCATCTTAGTAATAAGCATTCTCCTCAGAAGTACCGGGTTCTATTCCCAATGATTTTTTTTACAAAATATTTGTCATCTGCCTGCTAGAAACTTGCAGATAATTCCTCGAGAAAAAGCTGAACATGTTTCAAAATTGGGTAGACCCACGTAATCGTAATAATAACATGAAACACCAAAGAGCAGAAAAAATAAAAGACAATCAAATAGAAATCGATTACGAATCACGCCTTCTCGTTGCCAAAATCGCTTCGGAACACACGACTTAAAAGAACGATCAAACTACGCTTAACTTCGGCACTCACCCCTTTGAGTTTGGAAACTCCCAATCTATTTACCTACACGATTTTCCTTTTTATTGGGGGTCCCGAGGGAGCGCGACCTTGAATACGTTCCCATTGATTAGATCGAGACGGCTGGCTGCCACAAAATAAAAAGTTACCAGAGGAACTTCGCATTTTGGAAAAACTTGCCGGACTTACTGGTTGCTACTGTACTGAACTTTTTATTATTTTATTTATTTATTCAGTATTGCACATACATGTAAAAACTCTTAAGTATACTAAAAATTATTAACATGCACCCTGTTGGTTTGACAATAATATAACTCATGTCAAGAAACATAACTACGCGAACAAGCATAGTTTGTTATAAAAGAAAAAAAAATAAAAGTAAAGTAACTATGACTAGGAAACGATAATGACAGAAATGAACCCTAACTTATTCTATTTTTACATATTTTCTTATCGTTAAAAAAAATCATCGAGATTATAGTTACATTTTATTAATAATATTAATTTTATTTTACAAAATAGTTTCCTCTCTTTTATATCTCTTATACATGAGGGTAATTTATTCTATATTTGAATCGACTTGTGATAAGGGCTATTTTTAAATAATTCTAATTATGGTTCTAGATCTCTAATTTTGAAACGCTCGTATGACTTATGTCACACACATGCGACTTAAGTCGCAAAACTTGCGACGCGTGCGTCGCAAGCTTTGCAACAATAACATTTACACATCGCTAAATCTCGTTCGTGACGTCATCGTAGGTACGAAAATTTTGACACGCTAGATTCTCATACAGTTTGAAACGCTCTTTTCGTCTATCTCGATATAGGTCTGTTCATCGAGCCTTCTGTGAACCCGGTGAATTTTTCTGGTACTATCCTACGCTCTTTTAATAGCATTTATTAATGCAAAACTCAAAAATAATTAATAAATACAACTTGGTTCTCAGTGGCTAATGAGAACTCGTCGATTTTTTTACTTTTTAATAGAATTGTAAGGTAGGCGCTAAACCAAAAAATCATAAATTACATTTTGTTTTGAGTGGTCCCTCTGCTCGGCCGTCTTACGTTACGTTTTCTGTGCCGCCACTGAGTTATGATCTAAGGTCGGTAATCCGATTGGCTTTTGTTATTTCATGCGTTGTTTGCTCTGGCTTATAAACAAGTACCGCGTTCCTGTATTTCATTATTGTATTAAATGGTTCTCGATAATCTAATATGAAGTCGGATTATTAAAGATTTCTTAAATAAAAACCTAATTTGATTAGCTTTAATCGATCGATTTTAACAGTGATTATTTGAAACTACAACTATTATAATTACAACAAATATGTAAGTTTATGAACTTAGAAAGAAAATACTGTTTTGGAGACGCACCACGAAAACGTTGTCACTGCATAATGTTTTATTATTTCTTTGCAAACCTGACATATTTTTGATTTCATTTCGACTATTATTTAAATACTCATGTACCTATTTAGTTTTTACATCAGAAACCGTTTGTGAATTGCAAACTTTTCAAATAAGTAATACGCGTACCGTGAAACATGGAGGTCGCATAGATTAGTTTCAATTGTAGTTTTTGCTACTTTTAATTGTAAAAAGAAGTTATTGGCATTTTTTGTTCACTATGTTCTTTGGCAATTGCCCCAGAATGTCTTTAATGTAGGATATTTAAAATAGCGGCCACCTGCGTTATCGTTCGTATGGAAAAAAATTAGTGGCCTAGACAAGACTTTATCCCCTTTTCTACGCTCTCATGAATTACTTTAAAAAAAGGAGCGAATGATTTTTTTCTCTTATCGTTTAATTTAATTTAATCACAATGTTACCAGCATCGTTGTCATAATTAGCACTTCTTCTTCTTCTTATCGTATGAGGATAAGTGGCCACCTCTAGTGTCAGAGTTTATCAGGCCGCCTATAAGGCCTCTGACTTGGCTTAACGACTGTTATCAGATGACAACAGCCGGGACCAACGGTTTAAAGTGCCCTCCGAAGCACGGAAGCGCTCAGCTATAATGCCACTTTACGGTCACCCATCCGACACCTGACCGGGCCGAACGTGGCTTAACAAACGTGATCGAATACGATCGGTCTGTCAAGCGCGGCCATGAGCGCTTCGCGATAATTAGCACTTTTAAACAAAATAATTTTTTTTTTCGTCAATTTATTTTTATGCTAATAGTGTTTTCTATGTAAGTAGGTAAAGGTAATAATAATAAGTTTAAAGAATTCATTACTTACCTAAATTATAGGTAAAGTAAAAACCAAGCAATGTAATAAAAGAGAAAGAAATTACTTAATAATTGCTTTGTCACTCGACCAAGTTTTGAATGGTTATCAATTATGTTACTCAAGTAACATTGTGTAACCGAGTAATAAAATTGCAGTACTCGTATTTACATAGTAATAACAACTTCGCGAATAAAACGGCTAATTACAGATGTCATATCAATAGTTGGTATACCACACTTCATCTTTCCCTTCCGCATATGGCCGTGTATGTAGCATGTCGCACGCGATATTAAATACTACTTTTACTTTCCTCCGTTGACGCGGGGCGGTGTTCCAGTTGAAGATGTAAGCTATAATATACACAAGCATGCATAATAAGTAGCCTCTCTGTTAACCCCGCTAGCGATTTGTGGCGCGATTGTACCTATGTGCTTATGCACCGTGTTTCAGAGTTTTTATTATAAACTAGCTTCCGCCCGCGGTTTCACCCGCGTGGTTCTTGTTCCCGTTTAATTATAGGGATAAATGGTAGCCTATTAGTCTATGTCCTTTTAACTAACTCTATCAAAAAAATCAAATCAAAAGTAGATTAGTTGCTTAGTTAGGGCGTGAGGGAAAGACAAACAAACAAACTTTCGCATATGAAATATTTTATATTAGCTAGGATTAGGATTGGTTTTTTATTTATTTTTTTCGAATTACAATACTATTTCCTGGACTCTCAAAGGTTGCGTCCCGTCTGATCGATATAGGGATTAGTTTTACTGCTTCTACGCCTGCAGGCCAGCATGCTTCGTCAATGCATGCGGAATAAGTATCTAACATTGCCATAGATGGCTCGTTTTCAGATACTGAACCCTTTCGATCGTCGTTTCTATTACTGTTTTGCGTACGGGATTAATTATATTTTATTAGAATTATTCTTACTTAAAAATTATTATTTTTTTTATATAAAAACAATAAAAACTGTCTAAATGAAAAAATAAGCCTTTTGTGTCAGGAAGAAAAATAAAAGTAATAGAAGTGCAATTGTAGAATGCCTTGGCTGGCAGTGCTGGCACCGACTCCAAAAGGCTTATTTTTTTACTTTTCGAAGTCGGTTTTTTTTATAAACATTTTAAATATTTGCTAATAACAATAATAAGAAGTGAAATGAAAGCGATGGCTTGTTAATTTATTAAAATACTTACTATAAAATCGTCCTGTAAAAGTATTTTAGCTAGTTCCACCGGGCAATAATTTTATGAAATCATCTAAAATAGTTTTAAATACATCTAGTTATATTATATTTCTAATCATCTCACTGGACAACAAGTTCTATATACCGTTGTAGTAACGCCTACCGCTCGTTTCAATAGACACGCTAATTTGACATCTATGCCTTTGTAATACGAGTTATATTGATCAGCTTTAATATGGCTAGGCACGGTCTAACTGGATCAAGAACAGCTGACCGTGAAAAAAGTAAAATATTGTGCTTTCACACAGATTTACTAGGTATGTTTTTTTCCATTATTATTGTACTTGGACGAATTAACCACCCAAGTTATTGTACTGTCAACTGTGCTTCAGGCTCTAAACTTTGATCTTGAAAGCGTCGCTCTTAGACGTTGTACGGAAAAAATATGTTCTTTCTGATATAAAACTATAGGTTAGGTTAGGTTGGTTAGATTGTTTATAAGATGTTACAAATCTGGTAATAAGATATACATTTCTTCATTCCTTTATCTAGATTTGTTATGTACCAAAAACCGCCTCTGTGGTCTAATGGTACAATTACCGGTATCAGACCCAGGGGTCCCGGGTTCGATTCCCAGGGTACATATTGTATTCGGTTTGGTTAGTGGTAGGACTTGATGTAAGCCGCCTGGCTAGCTACCACCATCTTGTCTAAGCCTGACGCCATAACAACAATGTTTTCAGCATTGTTGGGTTCTGGCAGTTCGAGATAAGATAGCCAGTTCCTCAGTGGCTGAGGATTCCGGGAGAGGCTCGCTTTATCTTCAGCCTAATCTATACTTGACATCAGGTGTGATGAAGGCTAAGTCTCCCCGTCGTTTATAAAAAAAAACACGTTTTTATGATTTTGCCTTGACAGTTTTTCATTTCGAAATGACCCCTTAAAAAAGGAAAATTGTAGATTATTCTCAAATGGGGTTATAATAATATTGAAAATTGGTTTAATTAGTGGACACTAATAATATTTAACATCGTATAGTATAATTTTCTCTATAATCGCTATAGTTATTTACTATGAAGTGATTTCGTGGTCAAAAATCAGTCTCGCTCCCGCGCGCGTCCTTCCGCTCCAGTCGTATAGGTGGCGCTTTAATAACGGCGGCGGTTTTCGTAATGCCAGTGTGAAGCTTGACGTGCTGTTATCTATACTTTTCATCTTGTTTCGCTTTATCATAACTGTATTGTTTGTATAAAATAAGGTTGTATTTTTGACTAAAATTCAATTCCAAACTTCAATGTCATATTCGTATAAAAACATTAGAAGTCGGCGGGGCTATTTGGCTATACCTATCTTTGCAACAGCAACGCGACAGCAGGCATTGCGCAATAATTGCTTTACGTCACGTAACAACAAACGATGAACTACAATGTGCATTCATTTAGTTCCTGTTATTGCTACAAAATTGTTTTTGGCGCTAGCACAGAAGGCGCTATCGTCATAGTAACACGCGGCGTCTCACTCTTGCACCTAGGTAGAAACGCGAGAGAGTGTGACGCCGCTATACGAACCATCAGCGAGCGGTTAGCTAGCAATCACATGCGTAATACCATTTTTATTTTGACGTTCCGCAGCGATCTCTCGATATCTGCGCGGTGATTGCTAATTTTTAGGTAATAGCCCAGCGTACGTACAGGCGGTCTAGTAGACGGTCGTCGTGACTGACGTAAAACGCTGTAAGTATGTTCAGAGTGCTTTGTGCGACTTTTTTCTTCTCACGGTCGATCATGAACGCGTCGATATTTGTATGAAATCAGCGGCCCGCCATCTAGCGGATTACGCCACGGACTCACCAAACGCCGTACAAAAACCTAATGCGCTCACTATCGAAAATTAAGGGCCCGCTATAGGCCAACGATCAGATTGCTTTACATGATCGTCTGTAATATCAATATTAATGAAAAATTGAATTTCAAATTAAGATGCAGCAAACTACAGGACTAACACTAGTGACTATGTTACTCAAAAACACGATTGTATAAAATTTTCTCGATAGAAAAAAAATTGCGAAGGTGCCTCCAAATTACTATAATTAACACGATAAACTGCTAGTATTCAAGTAATACATTAAAATAAAGCTTGGAACTTTTTAGTATAATTACACTATAGATAAGGCAGGGCTTATGTTATATATATTTTGTAAATGACCTTTAAATATCCTTTAAAAAAAGAATTTCCTTCATTTCTTCATTCCGGACCGGCCGAATGGGGCCGGAGAATTATATAGTAAATGCTGCCTTATTTCTCATAGAAATAAGGCAGCATTTACTTTGCAGTTCGCCGTTGCAGTTATTACTTTTGCTTTTGGCCTAGAGCGCGCCCTTAATAGAAATAACTCGCACTAAGCACACAGTAGCAACTCCAACATTTAATACACTATTAAATTTTAAGGGTCCATTTTGGTCAAAGAGTATTTGACCCCTGATTTAAGATTCAATTTTAAAAGGGTAACAAGATGTAAAGCCCTCTTGATTGCGTTTCCAAACTAAATTAACTCAAAGTTTTAGTCGTGAACTAACAATAGCTGCCCATTGAATACAAGTTAACTAGCTTTTAGAACAATGGCGTTAGAAGACGCACAAAAGATCTAATTGTTGTCGAAATTCCGAAAAGCTACGTTGAACCTCCAATAAACATTACCCAATTAGCATGAATACGACTTTGATAGTGTCCTATCAAAGTCGTTTTCAAGCTAATATTGTATTTAGATAATAAAAAAGGCAGTAGGAGCAGGGCCGGTAAAAACTTATAAAATACTAACGACCGCCCGCAGTTTCACCCGCGTGGTTTCCGTTCCCGTGGGATTATCGGGATAAAAAGTATCCCATATTCATAACCAGGCTATCTACTATCTGTGTACCAAATTTCATCCAAATCCGTTTAGTAGTTTCGGAGTCTATTCAATGCAAACAAACAAACAAACAATAAATCCATATTGAATATTATTGTATTTATTGTGACATTACGTATTAATCATTATTTTATGACATCACTAGCGGATCCTCGCGGTTTTACCCGCGTGGTGCCCGTTCACCTATGTCACTCGGGAGAAATGTAGCTTTCTAATGGTCTAAGAATTTTCTAAATCGATCCAATAGTACCTGAGATTAGCGCGTTCAAACAAACAAACTCTGCAGCTTTATCATATTAGTATAGATTAAGTATTAATATTTTTAAAGCTTTAAATTAAAATTATTTAAATTTTGCATGCCCAAGCTGGGTGAATGTGCCCGTCACTTTTAACGAAATCATGATCATGTTACGAGTACCAGATTCCTGCGAATAAAAAAATATTCTATTCTATTATTAGATGTGTATGCGACAGTGATACTTTATCGATGTCCGAGTGTCAATAAAGTTGCACATGCTAATCAGGAGCTCGTTGTCTCGTCGAAACAGAAACCGTCGTCGGCTCGTCGTACACAGTCTATTTTAGAAATAAGTGAAATCATTGTACTGTACTTTATTTAAGATTGATTGTGGTATGAAATAAAAAAATATTATTATTATTGATGCCACCACCTGGCTGGCACCAACTCCAAAAAGTATATTTTAAAGACGGTTTCTGTTGTAATTACGTGATAAATATTAATCAAGAAAATATACTAGAAAAAAACAACTTGACGTAAAAGTAATAACATTCATCAAATAAGATTTTTAATTTCTTTAATAAAAGCTAATTAATTATTAATTAGATGGATAATACAAGTACTGACAAAAATACCATACAGCCAATTAAATTGAAAGGCACAATTAGATGTCGGTCATCGATTATGAAGTCTTTTTAGAAACAAACTGGTGGTGTTGTAACAAAGAGATATGAATTTCGCAACTTAAAATCGGTGTGACACAGTATTATGAAGTGTCTAGATCGAGTCATTATGGTTGGAACAGGTCTTATTAATAGAACTCGTTAAAGAGTTCAGATTAGTCGTTAAGACAAGTTATTTTGGTCAACGGAAAAATAAAGATTTCAATACTGTCAAACTTCTATAATTACGTTTTTTTTCTGAACAACGGGTAGGCGCGTAGTAGGCGGCATTTTCGTTTCTGAGTAACGCGTGTTTTCATGGCAATGGTCTCAAGCGGACTGGTTGGTCGGAAAACTTTGACCATGGCTCAAACTTTTTACACGCAAGGTCTGTGATTGAGACAAATTTTAGTTTGTTTCCAAAAATATGACTGTTGTCTCGAAGTCAGCTCAATGCGGCCATAGGAGGCAAAGCGGCCACACCATGTTTTTATGGTAACTGGAAACTATATCACTACGTTTGCAATTCTGTCCTATATCCAACCTCTCGCCCTGCACCGAGCAGTCATTCGGTGGTGATCGGATCAAACCCGTGGCCGCGACGGACGGTGCAAGATTTTTGAGGTTTTCGATAAAAAAATCCATTGTTAATTCAACTTGGTTTGATCAAACCTCTTTAGAATTCAATGTTTTTATTCCAAGTCTATTGTTACTCATCTATTTGGCTTTGTTTGATTATTATCTGTTCCGACATGCGATATATAATGTGAGCTGAATTGATTTTTAAAACAAAATGGTGTAAAAGCAAAGTGGCCAGTGGCCGCGCTATGCCGTATTCACATTATTGAAGATATCTGTTCTTATTATATTCGGATCTAATGCTAATGAAATCTAATGCTGAGTATAGCTGTTGGTTATATTACTTTATGTAGAATAATTTTTGAAAACTTAGATTTTAGTAATGGTGACGTATGACCAATTTGAAAACTGAAATTATTCTTTAATTTGAAACTTTATTTTAAACTTTTCCATTTTTGATAGTAAATTAAGTGTAATTAATTTTTTTTTTAATTTTAGTTAATTAAAATTGCATTTCTTGATATATTTTGTCATGATCACTTTGCCCATGGCCGCTTTAGGCGCTTATTCGGGCAAAGCGGTTTTTTGTCATGTTTTCGTAATTTGCAAATAATAGTAAGATTTTCAAGTTTTTTGCATAAGGCGATTACACTTTATAAAAGTTTATTAAATATCCTATCCTTGACAGAAAATACTTTTTCAAAATCGATTCTAAAGTATCATTTTTTAAAGTTAAAGTTAAGGTGGCCGCTCTGAGCTGACCTCCCCTACCCTAATTTAACTTGGCCCTTTTATTTTGGTTTTTATCAATTATTCACGTCCATTGCATTCGTTTTCGACGGCGACGATTCGACCTGAAACTCGTGAAATACTATGAATAAAATATTTCGCCAAGAGAAACTCAAGTAACGAACATCCACTAAATTCATAGAAATATTAAATTCTAAACGAAACGGCGTAGAGTTGAATTTTGTTATTCATAGTTTTGTGCCCTTAATGCTTTTCTCTTGTACAGTAGTTCCAAAGCGTGTTATTACTAATGCGAATGTCTTTCTCGAGTTTTCCCAAGACCCAAATAAATAGACTTATGGCGCTGAAGTGAGCAAAGTAAATCAAGAGCTATTATTTTACCATTCGAATTTATATAACTCTTAAAATAACCGGTTCAGCCAAGGTTCACAGCTGTTTCATACATTTCATTAGAGTTAAAAAATATATTTATGAAACACCAGTGAGCCTAGTGTCATCTTTTAGAATCCACCATGTCTTTCTTCGTCTTCCATCATGTAATTTTAAAGTTTTGATTGCGTTTTGCTTTTAATAGTCTTTCGGTGTTTCAAAAAATGCACTTCGGGGAATGTACACAGGAATTAAACCACCTAGTTCCGTCAGGCCTTTTCACTATCGGAGTACAAGACGCAGGCTTGCTTACCAGCCTTATGTTGTAGATAATCCAGCCACCCGCACTTTCTTCCTTGTGTGGACAACCAGGGATTGGAATGCATTTCCTGCTGGCGTGTTCCCGGAACGTTACAATCTGGGCTTCTTTAAAAACCGAGTGAAAAGATACTTGTTGGACAAGCATGCTCCATCTTAGGCCACATCTCGCTTTCCATCAGGGCAGTTGGTGGCCAAATGCTTGATTTCTAACCTTTTCATCTCTCCATCATCCATTCCAGGCTTGTGCAATGTGCAGAAGGGAGATGAAAATGCTGATGTAGATGAAGTCTATGTCTAGTAATAAAAACAACAGGTTGCACTCTGGGAGTGCCGGCAGAAGTGAAAACCGCTTAAACGAATATAACAATCGAAATCCACTATATTACTCAAAAACACGATTGTATAAAATTTTCTCGATAGAAAAAAAATTGCGAAGGTGCCTCCAAATTACTATAATTAACACGATAAACTGCTAGTATTCAAGTAATACATTAAAATAAAGCTTGGAACTTTTTAGTATAATTACACTATAGATAAGGCAGGGCTTATGTTATATATATTTTGTAAATGACCTTTAAATATCCTTTAAAAAAAGAATTTCCTTCATTTCTTCATTCCGGACCGGCCGAATGGGGCCGGAGAATTATATAGTAAATGCTGCCTTATTTCTCATAGAAATAAGGCAGCATTTACTTTGCAGTTCGCCGTTGCAGTTATTACTTTTGCTTTTGGCCTAGAGCGCGCCCTTAATAGAAATAACTCGCACTAAGCACACAGTAGCAACTCCAACATTTAATACACTATTAAATTTTAAGGGTCCATTTTGGTCAAAGAGTATTTGACCCCTGATTTAAGATTCAATTTTAAAAGGGTAACAAGATGTAAAGCCCTCTTGATTGCGTTTCCAAACTAAATTAACTCAAAGTTTTAGTCGTGAACTAACAATAGCTGCCCATTGAATACAAGTTAACTAGCTTTTAGAACAATGGCGTTAGAAGACGCACAAAAGATCTAATTGTTGTCGAAATTCCGAAAAGCTACGTTGAACCTCCAATAAACATTACCCAATTAGCATGAATACGACTTTGATAGTGTCCTATCAAAGTCGTTTTCAAGCTAATATTGTATTTAGATAATAAAAAAGGCAGTAGGAGCAGGGCCGGTAAAAACTTATAAAATACTAACGACCGCCCGCAGTTTCACCCGCGTGGTTTCCGTTCCCGTGGGATTATCGGGATAAAAAGTATCCCATATTCATAACCAGGCTATCTACTATCTGTGTACCAAATTTCATCCAAATCCGTTTAGTAGTTTCGGAGTCTATTCAATGCAAACAAACAAACAAACAATAAATCCATATTGAATATTATTGTATTTATTGTGACATTACGTATTAATCATTATTTTATGACATCACTAGCGGATCCTCGCGGTTTTACCCGCGTGGTGCCCGTTCACCTATGTCACTCGGGAGAAATGTAGCTTTCTAATGGTCTAAGAATTTTCTAAATCGATCCAATAGTACCTGAGATTAGCGCGTTCAAACAAACAAACTCTGCAGCTTTATCATATTAGTATAGATTAAGTATTAATATTTTTAAAGCTTTAAATTAAAATTATTTAAATTTTGCATGCCCAAGCTGGGTGAATGTGCCCGTCACTTTTAACGAAATCATGATCATGTTACGAGTACCAGATTCCTGCGAATAAAAAATATTCTATTCTATTATTAGATGTGTATGCGACAGTGATACTTTATCGATGTCCGAGTGTCAATAAAGTTGCACATGCTAATCAGGAGCTCGTTGTCTCGTCGAAACAGAAACCGTCGTCGGCTCGTCGTACACAGTCTATTTTAGAAATAAGTGAAATCATTGTACTGTACTTTATTTAAGATTGATTGTGGTATGAAATAAAAAAATATTATTATTATTGATGCCACCACCTGGCTGGCACCAACTCCAAAAAGTATATTTTAAAGACGGTTTCTGTTGTAATTACGTGATAAATATTAATCAAGAAAATATACTAGAAAAAAACAACTTGACGTAAAAGTAATAACATTCATCAAATAAGATTTTTAATTTCTTTAATAAAAGCTAATTAATTATTAATTAGATGGATAATACAAGTACTGACAAAAATACCATACAGCCAATTAAATTGAAAGGCACAATTAGATGTCGGTCATCGATTATGAAGTCTTTTTAGAAACAAACTGGTGGTGTTGTAACAAAGAGATATGAATTTCGCAACTTAAAATCGGTGTGACACAGTATTATGAAGTGTCTAGATCGAGTCATTATGGTTGGAACAGGTCTTATTAATAGAACTCGTTAAAGAGTTCAGATTAGTCGTTAAGACAAGTTATTTTGGTCAACGGAAAAATAAAGATTTCAATACTGTCAAACTTCTATAATTACGTTTTTTTTCTGAACAACGGGTAGGCGCGTAGTAGGCGGCATTTTCGTTTCTGAGTAACGCGTGTTTTCATGGCAATGGTCTCAAGCGGACTGGTTGGTCGGAAAACTTTGACCATGGCTCAAACTTTTTACACGCAAGGTCTGTGATTGAGACAAATTTTAGTTTGTTTCCAAAAATATGACTGTTGTCTCGAAGTCAGCTCAATGCGGCCATAGGAGGCAAAGCGGCCACACCATGTTTTTATGGTAACTGGAAACTATATCACTACGTTTGCAATTCTGTCCTATATCCAACCTCTCGCCCTGCACCGAGCAGTCATTCGGTGGTGATCGGATCAAACCCGTGGCCGCGACGGACGGTGCAAGATTTTTGAGGTTTTCGATAAAAAAATCCATTGTTAATTCAACTTGGTTTGATCAAACCTCTTTAGAATTCAATGTTTTTATTCCAAGTCTATTGTTACTCATCTATTTGGCTTTGTTTGATTATTATCTGTTCCGACATGCGATATATAATGTGAGCTGAATTGATTTTTAAAACAAAATGGTGTAAAAGCAAAGTGGCCAGTGGCCGCGCTATGCCGTATTCACATTATTGAAGATATCTGTTCTTATTATATTCGGATCTAATGCTAATGAAATCTAATGCTGAGTATAGCTGTTGGTTATATTACTTTATGTAGAATAATTTTTGAAAACTTAGATTTTAGTAATGGTGACGTATGACCAATTTGAAAACTGAAATTATTCTTTAATTTGAAACTTTATTTTAAACTTTTCCATTTTTGATAGTAAATTAAGTGTAATTAATTTTTTTTTTAATTTTAGTTAATTAAAATTGCATTTCTTGATATATTTTGTCATGATCACTTTGCCCATGGCCGCTTTAGGCGCTTATTCGGGCAAAGCGGTTTTTTGTCATGTTTTCGTAATTTGCAAATAATAGTAAGATTTTCAAGTTTTTTGCATAAGGCGATTACACTTTATAAAAGTTTATTAAATATCCTATCCTTGACAGAAAATACTTTTTCAAAATCGATTCTAAAGTATCATTTTTTAAAGTTAAAGTTAAGGTGGCCGCTCTGAGCTGACCTCCCCTACCCTAATTTAACTTGGCCCTTTTATTTTGGTTTTTATCAATTATTCACGTCCATTGCATTCGTTTTCGACGGCGACGATTCGACCTGAAACTCGTGAAATACTATGAATAAAATATTTCGCCAAGAGAAACTCAAGTAACGAACATCCACTAAATTCATAGAAATATTAAATTCTAAACGAAACGGCGTAGAGTTGAATTTTGTTATTCATAGTTTTGTGCCCTTAATGCTTTTCTCTTGTACAGTAGTTCCAAAGCGTGTTATTACTAATGCGAATGTCTTTCTCGAGTTTTCCCAAGACCCAAATAAATAGACTTATGGCGCTGAAGTGAGCAAAGTAAATCAAGAGCTATTATTTTACCATTCGAATTTATATAACTCTTAAAATAACCGGTTCAGCCAAGGTTCACAGCTGTTTCATACATTTCATTAGAGTTAAAAAATATATTTATGAAACACCAGTGAGCCTAGTGTCATCTTTTAGAATCCACCATGTCTTTCTTCGTCTTCCATCATGTAATTTTAAAGTTTTGATTGCGTTTTGCTTTTAATAGTCTTTCGGTGTTTCAAAAAATGCACTTCGGGGAATGTACACAGGAATTAAACCACCTAGTTCCGTCAGGCCTTTTCACTATCGGAGTACAAGACGCAGGCTTGCTTACCAGCCTTATGTTGTAGATAATCCAGCCACCCGCACTTTCTTCCTTGTGTGGACAACCAGGGATTGGAATGCATTTCCTGCTGGCGTGTTCCCGGAACGTTACAATCTGGGCTTCTTTAAAAACCGAGTGAAAAGATACTTGTTGGACAAGCATGCTCCATCTTAGGCCACATCTCGCTTTCCATCAGGGCAGTTGGTGGCCAAATGCTTGATTTCTAACCTTTTCATCTCTCCATCATCCATTCCAGGCTTGTGCAATGTGCAGAAGGGAGATGAAAATGCTGATGTAGATGAAGTCTATGTCTAGTAATAAAAACAACAGGTTGCACTCTGGGAGTGCCGCAGAAGTGAAAACCGCTTAAACGAATATAACAATCGAAATCCACTATATTACTCAAAAACACGATTGTATAAAATTTTCTCGATAGAAAAAAAATTGCGAAGGTGCCTCCAAATTACTATAATTAACACGATAAACTGCTAGTATTCAAGTAATACATTAAAATAAAGCTTGGAACTTTTTAGTATAATTACACTATAGATAAGGCAGGGCTTATGTTATATATATTTTGTAAATGACCTTTAAATATCCTTTAAAAAAAGAATTTCCTTCATTTCTTCATTCCGGACCGGCCGAATGGGGCCGGAGAATTATATAGTAAATGCTGCCTTATTTCTCATAGAAATAAGGCAGCATTTACTTTGCAGTTCGCCGTTGCAGTTATTACTTTTGCTTTTGGCCTAGAGCGCGCCCTTAATAGAAATAACTCGCACTAAGCACACAGTAGCAACTCCAACATTTAATACACTATTAAATTTTAAGGGTCCATTTTGGTCAAAGAGTATTTGACCCCTGATTTAAGATTCAATTTTAAAAGGGTAACAAGATGTAAAGCCCTCTTGATTGCGTTTCCAAACTAAATTAACTCAAAGTTTTAGTCGTGAACTAACAATAGCTGCCCATTGAATACAAGTTAACTAGCTTTTAGAACAATGGCGTTAGAAGACGCACAAAAGATCTAATTGTTGTCGAAATTCCGAAAAGCTACGTTGAACCTCCAATAAACATTACCCAATTAGCATGAATACGACTTTGATAGTGTCCTATCAAAGTCGTTTTCAAGCTAATATTGTATTTAGATAATAAAAAAGGCAGTAGGAGCAGGGCCGGTAAAAACTTATAAAATACTAACGACCGCCCGCAGTTTCACCCGCGTGGTTTCCGTTCCCGTGGGATTATCGGGATAAAAAGTATCCCATATTCATAACCAGGCTATCTACTATCTGTGTACCAAATTTCATCCAAATCCGTTTAGTAGTTTCGGAGTCTATTCAATGCAAACAAACAAACAAACAATAAATCCATATTGAATATTATTGTATTTATTGTGACATTACGTATTAATCATTATTTTATGACATCACTAGCGGATCCTCGCGGTTTTACCCGCGTGGTGCCCGTTCACCTATGTCACTCGGGAGAAATGTAGCTTTCTAATGGTCTAAGAATTTTCTAAATCGATCCAATAGTACCTGAGATTAGCGCGTTCAAACAAACAAACTCTGCAGCTTTATCATATTAGTATAGATTAAGTATTAATATTTTTAAAGCTTTAAATTAAAATTATTTAAATTTTGCATGCCCAAGCTGGGTGAATGTGCCCGTCACTTTTAACGAAATCATGATCATGTTACGAGTACCAGATTCCTGCGAATAAAAAATATTCTATTCTATTATTAGATGTGTATGCGACAGTGATACTTTATCGATGTCCGAGTGTCAATAAAGTTGCACATGCTAATCAGGAGCTCGTTGTCTCGTCGAAACAGAAACCGTCGTCGGCTCGTCGTACACAGTCTATTTTAGAAATAAGTGAAATCATTGTACTGTACTTTATTTAAGATTGATTGTGGTATGAAATAAAAAAATATTATTATTATTGATGCCACCACCTGGCTGGCACCAACTCCAAAAAGTATATTTTAAAGACGGTTTCTGTTGTAATTACGTGATAAATATTAATCAAGAAAATATACTAGAAAAAAACAACTTGACGTAAAAGTAATAACATTCATCAAATAAGATTTTTAATTTCTTTAATAAAAGCTAATTAATTATTAATTAGATGGATAATACAAGTACTGACAAAAATACCATACAGCCAATTAAATTGAAAGGCACAATTAGATGTCGGTCATCGATTATGAAGTCTTTTTAGAAACAAACTGGTGGTGTTGTAACAAAGAGATATGAATTTCGCAACTTAAAATCGGTGTGACACAGTATTATGAAGTGTCTAGATCGAGTCATTATGGTTGGAACAGGTCTTATTAATAGAACTCGTTAAAGAGTTCAGATTAGTCGTTAAGACAAGTTATTTTGGTCAACGGAAAAATAAAGATTTCAATACTGTCAAACTTCTATAATTACGTTTTTTTTCTGAACAACGGGTAGGCGCGTAGTAGGCGGCATTTTCGTTTCTGAGTAACGCGTGTTTTCATGGCAATGGTCTCAAGCGGACTGGTTGGTCGGAAAACTTTGACCATGGCTCAAACTTTTTACACGCAAGGTCTGTGATTGAGACAAATTTTAGTTTGTTTCCAAAAATATGACTGTTGTCTCGAAGTCAGCTCAATGCGGCCATAGGAGGCAAAGCGGCCACACCATGTTTTTATGGTAACTGGAAACTATATCACTACGTTTGCAATTCTGTCCTATATCCAACCTCTCGCCCTGCACCGAGCAGTCATTCGGTGGTGATCGGATCAAACCCGTGGCCGCGACGGACGGTGCAAGATTTTTGAGGTTTTCGATAAAAAAATCCATTGTTAATTCAACTTGGTTTGATCAAACCTCTTTAGAATTCAATGTTTTTATTCCAAGTCTATTGTTACTCATCTATTTGGCTTTGTTTGATTATTATCTGTTCCGACATGCGATATATAATGTGAGCTGAATTGATTTTTAAAACAAAATGGTGTAAAAGCAAAGTGGCCAGTGGCCGCGCTATGCCGTATTCACATTATTGAAGATATCTGTTCTTATTATATTCGGATCTAATGCTAATGAAATCTAATGCTGAGTATAGCTGTTGGTTATATTACTTTATGTAGAATAATTTTTGAAAACTTAGATTTTAGTAATGGTGACGTATGACCAATTTGAAAACTGAAATTATTCTTTAATTTGAAACTTTATTTTAAACTTTTCCATTTTTGATAGTAAATTAAGTGTAATTAATTTTTTTTTTAATTTTAGTTAATTAAAATTGCATTTCTTGATATATTTTGTCATGATCACTTTGCCCATGGCCGCTTTAGGCGCTTATTCGGGCAAAGCGGTTTTTTGTCATGTTTTCGTAATTTGCAAATAATAGTAAGATTTTCAAGTTTTTTGCATAAGGCGATTACACTTTATAAAAGTTTATTAAATATCCTATCCTTGACAGAAAATACTTTTTCAAAATCGATTCTAAAGTATCATTTTTTAAAGTTAAAGTTAAGGTGGCCGCTCTGAGCTGACCTCCCCTACCCTAATTTAACTTGGCCCTTTTATTTTGGTTTTTATCAATTATTCACGTCCATTGCATTCGTTTTCGACGGCGACGATTCGACCTGAAACTCGTGAAATACTATGAATAAAATATTTCGCCAAGAGAAACTCAAGTAACGAACATCCACTAAATTCATAGAAATATTAAATTCTAAACGAAACGGCGTAGAGTTGAATTTTGTTATTCATAGTTTTGTGCCCTTAATGCTTTTCTCTTGTACAGTAGTTCCAAAGCGTGTTATTACTAATGCGAATGTCTTTCTCGAGTTTTCCCAAGACCCAAATAAATAGACTTATGGCGCTGAAGTGAGCAAAGTAAATCAAGAGCTATTATTTTACCATTCGAATTTATATAACTCTTAAAATAACCGGTTCAGCCAAGGTTCACAGCTGTTTCATACATTTCATTAGAGTTAAAAAATATATTTATGAAACACCAGTGAGCCTAGTGTCATCTTTTAGAATCCACCATGTCTTTCTTCGTCTTCCATCATGTAATTTTAAAGTTTTGATTGCGTTTTGCTTTTAATAGTCTTTCGGTGTTTCAAAAAATGCACTTCGGGGAATGTACACAGGAATTAAACCACCTAGTTCCGTCAGGCCTTTTCACTATCGGAGTACAAGACGCAGGCTTGCTTACCAGCCTTATGTTGTAGATAATCCAGCCACCCGCACTTTCTTCCTTGTGTGGACAACCAGGGATTGGAATGCATTTCCTGCTGGCGTGTTCCCGGAACGTTACAATCTGGGCTTCTTTAAAAACCGAGTGAAAAGATACTTGTTGGACAAGCATGCTCCATCTTAGGCCACATCTCGCTTTCCATCAGGGCAGTTGGTGGCCAAATGCTTGATTTCTAACCTTTTCATCTCTCCATCATCCATTCCAGGCTTGTGCAATGTGCAGAAGGGAGATGAAAATGCTGATGTAGATGAAGTCTATGTCTAGTAATAAAAACAACAGGTTGCACTCTGGGAGTGCCGGCAGAAGTGAAAACCGCTTAAACGAATATAACAATCGAAATCCACTATATTACTCAAAAACACGATTGTATAAAATTTTCTCGATAGAAAAAAAATTGCGAAGGTGCCTCCAAATTACTATAATTAACACGATAAACTGCTAGTATTCAAGTAATACATTAAAATAAAGCTTGGAACTTTTTAGTATAATTACACTATAGATAAGGCAGGGCTTATGTTATATATATTTTGTAAATGACCTTTAAATATCCTTTAAAAAAAGAATTTCCTTCATTTCTTCATTCCGGACCGGCCGAATGGGGCCGGAGAATTATATAGTAAATGCTGCCTTATTTCTCATAGAAATAAGGCAGCATTTACTTTGCAGTTCGCCGTTGCAGTTATTACTTTTGCTTTTGGCCTAGAGCGCGCCCTTAATAGAAATAACTCGCACTAAGCACACAGTAGCAACTCCAACATTTAATACACTATTAAATTTTAAGGGTCCATTTTGGTCAAAGAGTATTTGACCCCTGATTTAAGATTCAATTTTAAAAGGGTAACAAGATGTAAAGCCCTCTTGATTGCGTTTCCAAACTAAATTAACTCAAAGTTTTAGTCGTGAACTAACAATAGCTGCCCATTGAATACAAGTTAACTAGCTTTTAGAACAATGGCGTTAGAAGACGCACAAAAGATCTAATTGTTGTCGAAATTCCGAAAAGCTACGTTGAACCTCCAATAAACATTACCCAATTAGCATGAATACGACTTTGATAGTGTCCTATCAAAGTCGTTTTCAAGCTAATATTGTATTTAGATAATAAAAAAGGCAGTAGGAGCAGGGCCGGTAAAAACTTATAAAATACTAACGACCGCCCGCAGTTTCACCCGCGTGGTTTCCGTTCCCGTGGGATTATCGGGATAAAAAGTATCCCATATTCATAACCAGGCTATCTACTATCTGTGTACCAAATTTCATCCAAATCCGTTTAGTAGTTTCGGAGTCTATTCAATGCAAACAAACAAACAAACAATAAATCCATATTGAATATTATTGTATTTATTGTGACATTACGTATTAATCATTATTTTATGACATCACTAGCGGATCCTCGCGGTTTTACCCGCGTGGTGCCCGTTCACCTATGTCACTCGGGAGAAATGTAGCTTTCTAATGGTCTAAGAATTTTCTAAATCGATCCAATAGTACCTGAGATTAGCGCGTTCAAACAAACAAACTCTGCAGCTTTATCATATTAGTATAGATTAAGTATTAATATTTTTAAAGCTTTAAATTAAAATTATTTAAATTTTGCATGCCCAAGCTGGGTGAATGTGCCCGTCACTTTTAACGAAATCATGATCATGTTACGAGTACCAGATTCCTGCGAATAAAAAATATTCTATTCTATTATTAGATGTGTATGCGACAGTGATACTTTATCGATGTCCGAGTGTCAATAAAGTTGCACATGCTAATCAGGAGCTCGTTGTCTCGTCGAAACAGAAACCGTCGTCGGCTCGTCGTACACAGTCTATTTTAGAAATAAGTGAAATCATTGTACTGTACTTTATTTAAGATTGATTGTGGTATGAAATAAAAAAATATTATTATTATTGATGCCACCACCTGGCTGGCACCAACTCCAAAAAGTATATTTTAAAGACGGTTTCTGTTGTAATTACGTGATAAATATTAATCAAGAAAATATACTAGAAAAAAACAACTTGACGTAAAAGTAATAACATTCATCAAATAAGATTTTTAATTTCTTTAATAAAAGCTAATTAATTATTAATTAGATGGATAATACAAGTACTGACAAAAATACCATACAGCCAATTAAATTGAAAGGCACAATTAGATGTCGGTCATCGATTATGAAGTCTTTTTAGAAACAAACTGGTGGTGTTGTAACAAAGAGATATGAATTTCGCAACTTAAAATCGGTGTGACACAGTATTATGAAGTGTCTAGATCGAGTCATTATGGTTGGAACAGGTCTTATTAATAGAACTCGTTAAAGAGTTCAGATTAGTCGTTAAGACAAGTTATTTTGGTCAACGGAAAAATAAAGATTTCAATACTGTCAAACTTCTATAATTACGTTTTTTTTCTGAACAACGGGTAGGCGCGTAGTAGGCGGCATTTTCGTTTCTGAGTAACGCGTGTTTTCATGGCAATGGTCTCAAGCGGACTGGTTGGTCGGAAAACTTTGACCATGGCTCAAACTTTTTACACGCAAGGTCTGTGATTGAGACAAATTTTAGTTTGTTTCCAAAAATATGACTGTTGTCTCGAAGTCAGCTCAATGCGGCCATAGGAGGCAAAGCGGCCACACCATGTTTTTATGGTAACTGGAAACTATATCACTACGTTTGCAATTCTGTCCTATATCCAACCTCTCGCCCTGCACCGAGCAGTCATTCGGTGGTGATCGGATCAAACCCGTGGCCGCGACGGACGGTGCAAGATTTTTGAGGTTTTCGATAAAAAAATCCATTGTTAATTCAACTTGGTTTGATCAAACCTCTTTAGAATTCAATGTTTTTATTCCAAGTCTATTGTTACTCATCTATTTGGCTTTGTTTGATTATTATCTGTTCCGACATGCGATATATAATGTGAGCTGAATTGATTTTTAAAACAAAATGGTGTAAAAGCAAAGTGGCCAGTGGCCGCGCTATGCCGTATTCACATTATTGAAGATATCTGTTCTTATTATATTCGGATCTAATGCTAATGAAATCTAATGCTGAGTATAGCTGTTGGTTATATTACTTTATGTAGAATAATTTTTGAAAACTTAGATTTTAGTAATGGTGACGTATGACCAATTTGAAAACTGAAATTATTCTTTAATTTGAAACTTTATTTTAAACTTTTCCATTTTTGATAGTAAATTAAGTGTAATTAATTTTTTTTTTAATTTTAGTTAATTAAAATTGCATTTCTTGATATATTTTGTCATGATCACTTTGCCCATGGCCGCTTTAGGCGCTTATTCGGGCAAAGCGGTTTTTTGTCATGTTTTCGTAATTTGCAAATAATAGTAAGATTTTCAAGTTTTTTGCATAAGGCGATTACACTTTATAAAAGTTTATTAAATATCCTATCCTTGACAGAAAATACTTTTTCAAAATCGATTCTAAAGTATCATTTTTTAAAGTTAAAGTTAAGGTGGCCGCTCTGAGCTGACCTCCCCTACCCTAATTTAACTTGGCCCTTTTATTTTGGTTTTTATCAATTATTCACGTCCATTGCATTCGTTTTCGACGGCGACGATTCGACCTGAAACTCGTGAAATACTATGAATAAAATATTTCGCCAAGAGAAACTCAAGTAACGAACATCCACTAAATTCATAGAAATATTAAATTCTAAACGAAACGGCGTAGAGTTGAATTTTGTTATTCATAGTTTTGTGCCCTTAATGCTTTTCTCTTGTACAGTAGTTCCAAAGCGTGTTATTACTAATGCGAATGTCTTTCTCGAGTTTTCCCAAGACCCAAATAAATAGACTTATGGCGCTGAAGTGAGCAAAGTAAATCAAGAGCTATTATTTTACCATTCGAATTTATATAACTCTTAAAATAACCGGTTCAGCCAAGGTTCACAGCTGTTTCATACATTTCATTAGAGTTAAAAAATATATTTATGAAACACCAGTGAGCCTAGTGTCATCTTTTAGAATCCACCATGTCTTTCTTCGTCTTCCATCATGTAATTTTAAAGTTTTGATTGCGTTTTGCTTTTAATAGTCTTTCGGTGTTTCAAAAAATGCACTTCGGGGAATGTACACAGGAATTAAACCACCTAGTTCCGTCAGGCCTTTTCACTATCGGAGTACAAGACGCAGGCTTGCTTACCAGCCTTATGTTGTAGATAATCCAGCCACCCGCACTTTCTTCCTTGTGTGGACAACCAGGGATTGGAATGCATTTCCTGCTGGCGTGTTCCCGGAACGTTACAATCTGGGCTTCTTTAAAAACCGAGTGAAAAGATACTTGTTGGACAAGCATGCTCCATCTTAGGCCACATCTCGCTTTCCATCAGGGCAGTTGGTGGCCAAATGCTTGATTTCTAACCTTTTCATCTCTCCATCATCCATTCCAGGCTTGTGCAATGTGCAGAAGGGAGATGAAAATGCTGATGTAGATGAAGTCTATGTCTAGTAATAAAAACAACAGGTTGCACTCTGGGAGTGCCGGCAGAAGTGAAAACCGCTTAAACGAATATAACAATCGAAATCCACTATATCTTGACCACAACTTCATAAAAAGTTGATGAAAACGGAGACAGGTAAATCCATTAAAACTGACCTAACATCAATATGAAAGTTGGTAGTAATAAGAGATCTTTATATAATGGATTTTATTAATTAATATACGTAGATCTTTCAAATGTAATTTGAAATAGGTCAACGGTAAATGGTCTTACGCATTTTCGATCAGGGTCACGTGTCCTGACGCGTCTTTTAAATTTTTTACCCATCCCAAAAATTTTAAACTCTTATGTGCACAACGCCGCCAAAGAAGTTTTCACTTCAAAAATGTCTTAAAATATAGCGATGTAGAAGCACATAAATCGTACTTAGCCATGTTGCCATGTATGACCACAGTCTAAACAGTCTTTGCACTGTCTACAAACGCCCGAAATGACGCACTCACACACATACGCGCCGCTACACGCGCGTTCTCTACTGTTTTACCAGTGACAACCAGTGAGATCGAGGGGCGGCGGCCGGAAGTGTAGCGATAGCGAGCGGCGCATGTGTGTATGAGCTATTTATGTTTAGATTGTGCCATGACTTACGTGTACACTTTTCTAAATGTCGTTCTGTGTATTTGAACAATTCTAAGTGCAGTTCTACTAGTAAGTTAAAGGTTAAACAACTTCGGAGCTACATAAATCTTGGTCGGCGACCACAGCGATTTAACATCTGATCTCCTTTCTAGACTACAATTTATTAGCGTAGGTACAGCAAATTTATTACCTGAGGCATAATTGGACGCTATAAATAACCTTTGTTATCTACACACAATCGGTTTGTGATGTAAGTGATGTAAATGTTTGTGGACTTTTGCAAATCAGTTTTTATTAATTAGAATTGTAAAGCGTGGCAGTGGAAAACTGTTTTTTTTTATGTTTACAAGAGTTGTCTTAATCCCAGATATCAGAAACAACGAAGATAATACAAATATAATACTTACATAATGCTTACTGAAATATAGTATTTTTATATTTAGAATTTATTATTTAAAATAGCATAGCATTAAAAAAGGTGCGAAATTTTGATCAGCATCATCACACATTGCTTCAAATTCAAATTCAAATTCAATATCATTTTATTCAGTCTAGGCTGTTACAAGCACTTATGAACTTCAAAGAAGCTACGCCATCGGTTCACAAACCCTATGTAACGAGAAGAACCGGCAAGAAACTCGTCAAGGGCTGTTTTTTTCCCCCTGTTTTATTTCACCTTAACATATCAATAAGGTCAATTTCCATCACAAAAGAAACAGCGTGTCGCTTAGAAGACAGCAGTGTCTGTTTTAAATTTTTGTACGTTTTCCATCTGTCGTTTATCACGTAAAACAGGAAATTGATCAGTATAATTTTCGGCCCATGATTGAGAGAATATAAAATGTTTTACGACAACGAATCTCACTGTATTCGAAGGTTCTATACACATATTTTTTTAAGAAATAATAAACGAAAATGATTTTAAATATTTTTTTTTGGTTTCTAAGCTAAATTTTAATTTATATGACATTTTCCATTGACCGACATTCCCGTGATTAAAGAACTTATTATTTTATCTTTAAAAAAATACCTGCGACAGTAGTCACTTAGACTGATTAATTTTGACAGCTTGAATGCTAGTTAATGAAAACAAGCCACTCTAAAAGGTTTTTAAATGAGCTTTTATCATAAATGACAAATGGACTTTTAAGATAATATTTGCCTTCAGTTTTTTTGCTTTAGTTTTTTTTGTAGTTTTTAGTTGTCAAATTTATTTATGTCCTTCATAATATTTTTTCATAATGGTATGTCATCTTCAAGTTTCTTTTTACATTAAATATGCTTACCCTTGGCCTCATCGTGAATCGTTACGCTCGAGATTAGGCTTCCTAGGAAAGCTTAATCTCTCGAGCTTTTTATATAAATCCGGCTTCCGGGCTAGATAGTCTCCCGGGAATATAGACGCAGGCAGGGAGTTCCACTCCCTGGTTGTGCGCATACCTAATGAGACATGAGGAAAAGCGCTTTGCACGCAGACGTGGAATATCAACCAGCACCCCGACCGCCTAACGGTATAGCTTGTGCTATCGCTATAGCTATCGCAAACTCCCTACAAGGGCTCTCGCTGACGCTATCACTTGCATACTAAAAATGCAATAGTGGATCCAATAGATGAATAGAAATATGTAGGAATTAGTCGAAAACCCTATCGTTGAAGGGTTTTATGAGAGTTTGAAGTTTGATAGCTATATCGATAGCACAAGCTATAACGTTAGGCGGTCGGGCCGCAGGTAGTGGTGATAGCCTGTACAGTACGTCTAATGATGATGTACGTTGGGATGTGGTCTGAGATGTATCAATAGCACACTCTCCGAAGTAGACTCTGTAGAATACCGACAAGAAATAGCGGAATATCGTATTAAGTAGTATGGAATAGCAAATAGATAGACTGGGTATAGATACTAATAGCTGTGTAGTGTTGGCTTAGAATAGTACTACCCCCTCTCATCCCGTGGGTGTCGTAAAAGGCGACTAAGGGACTCAGCCTTCAGAAGACGGGCAGCAGCAGTCTCCTACAAACTTGGCCATACTGCGATCGCCAACCCGCCTGCCAAGCGTGGCGATTATGGCTTTTGGGGGAGGCCTATACCCAGCAGTGGGTGTTATATGGCTGAGACGACGAGATACTAATAGGTATCTAAATGTATGATAATAAGAAATATTTTTTCACCTCACACGCTCTGAAAAGGAGGTTTTGTCAATAAGTGTAGGCGTAGAAAATCGTTTTTTGCGGCCTAGCGCGGCAAAGTACTTTTTTAATACCTAAAAATATGTCATAATGCGTTCCGAATCGCATTATTGACTTTTTTGATATATTTGATTCTTATTTTAAATAGCTTTAAATTAATTATAATTCTCCGTTTGGTTTTATTATATTTTTTTAGTTCATTGAATCATAAAAACAATAACAATAAGATTAAAATATTTTTTATAAGAATTTTATATTAGGCTGGGTGAGATTTCATAACATATAATTGGATTTCGGACTGTGACATAAATCTTTATTTTTAAATTGTCTTTGTCTTGTACCTCATGTCAGTGTCAACATTTACGGAATCGTTTTTATTCTTATTAATAAGTAACAATATATTCCTACTTTAATTAACTATAATACTCCCTTTTTTATTATTTAAGTTTTTTATATTATTAAAACAACGAGAATAAGGTATATTTAAATTAAACTTTATGTTTAAAGAATTTTCATCCTTCACTTGCTCAGATTTCAATAGAGGTAAATCGCCGCTAAATAACCAACTTTCCAGCCTTGCATAACAAATAACTATTGTCGTGTTAAATTATCCATCCTTTTTCCTAGTATCTTATTATACAAACAGGGCTTATCCTCCATTATTGAGAAAAACTGCAAGATAAAAGCTTTAATGAGAAAATTAAACAGATATCAAAGGAAAAGTCTTTTCTGAAGCTGAAGGTAAACTGGTACGAATTAATTGCCGTCTGTTTTGGTATTGTTAGGGTTTTAATTTAATTAGCAATTGTGTAAAAGTGGTCACAATAATTGGATTTATCTTTTGAAGTTATTTTGTTGAGGGATATTTTGTTTTGTTGGAATATTTTAGCTGAGAATTGGAAACCTCCTTCTTTGCGAGCGATCAAATATCTTAAAATGTATAATGCTTAGTATTTGTATTGCTCATACCTGTGCCTGTGTGTACTGTGCCCAAGTGTCCATGCTTACCGAGTCCCACCTGCTTCCCTTTTAGAATCACCACCCTAACGATTTACCAAGCAGATCATAATAATTAATTATGTCATTAACTATTATCACCAATTAATTAAATATACGAGGATGCCAGACAGTTGCAAAGTGATCATTCTGTCTTTTTTCATGTTTATTATTGTCTGATTTGTGGACTTTTCTTGGTCCAGCTTACTTTCGCCATATTTCATCTCCTCGTCACTGGTGTGTACTTATTCAAAAAGTGTGTGGATAAATCAACGAACCACGTTAGTTTTTTATCTTAAAAATAGTTTAAATACTGATTAACATACGACATATAAAGTTTTCTACCATCCAGCGGGTTTTCGTTATAGTTTTACCTATCTGACTATCTCAATTCATTGAAGTCATTTAGGGGTCATACAGGGTCATTTTAAAACCATTACCCAAATTTTTAAGTTCGTCTCAGAATCGGTAAGTGACTAACTTTCTCCTAGAAACATGGGTCGAAATACGAGAACAATTTTTGGACTTCCTATACTAAATCGATCACGTGATCAGTCAAATTTGTATGAAGAGTCTTTTTTTTTTGTCATATTTCGACCCATGTTTCTAGGAGAAAATTGTTCACTCACAGATTCTGGGGGGCTATCGCGTAAAAAATCTGGGTATGGTTATGGGCTTCATTTGACAGTTGAAGCTCATAAAATTACCATATATGGTCATTTAACTGTCAAATGAAGCCCATGTCCATATCCATATTTTTTACGCGATAGCCTCCCTGGATCGAACAAAAAAAATTGGATACTCTTTTTAAAATTACCCTGTATAGCAGAATGGTGATTATAAATTCACCAACGCTAGTAAATGTCATCAACATTTTTTTTTTCTAAGCAATCAATGAATAAAATTAGGAATGCCATAAATTATACTAACTAGTTTCAATCTCCAAGCTTAAAGTTTGATTATCCATCACCAAAATAGGATAGATAGTTTCCAATCTCTTTACCATCTTGTTTGTCAAAACAGGCTATTGTTTGAGGTTTAAAGGTCTGCAGTTGGTTATATACAGTGTCTATAAAGGCTTATAAAGCGATGCGTTGCTTTTAACAAAGACTGCAATTTTCCTTTGCCATGAAAGCTTGTTTGACATGGTATCACGAGACTGTTATTGGTTTGTTTTTTTTTTACTTCATGTTTTAAGTTTCTGTATATATTGTATTTTTATAGTGAGTTGAGTAGTAAAAATAAAACTGGTTTATCAATTATGGAAAACTTCTTTTATTATAATAAGTTTAGAAAAACAACAGCTGATGTATTTCACATTGTAACGCCATGTATATTTTTTGCAGTTTTTGTCGTTGTAAAGAAAATCCTTGCTTTCGAATGAAAACTTTTTTTTATAATAAGAAGTAATTTGTTATTTTGTAAAAAAAAATAGTAGGTTTTGTCGTGGGAAATAACAAAAAATCGCATGTAGCTGAATCTGGGCTGTACGAAGGATGGGGTAATATTTGTACCACAAGTTGTCAAATAGTCCATGGTTCTAGCAGATGTGTGAGAGGTCGAGTTATCTTTGTGAAAAAGAATGCCACGGACGCCGCTCCTTGGGCGCTCGCTATCCAACTCCCCAAAAGCTTGAGGCAAACATACCATTACCATTCACTAGTAACTTTTCTACGGTCTTCTAGCGGAATTATTTACTGCTACTGGTCCACTGCGTCTGAAAAAACCGCTACCTATCTTTTCTTTTTAACGCTCCGACCGCGAACAACGTTAGTGGGCAAATCGTCCTCTTCAAACACCCATTGCGTGAATTGCTGTTTCGTGAGAGGATCGTAGCTATATATCCATGATTCGTCAGTTATAAAAATGTAGGTTACGTTTTGCGAAGTTCCTCCTTCAAACTTTTCTAACATAAAATAAAATAAAAATAAAAAAAATAAAATAAAATAAAATAAAATAAAATAAAATAAAATAAAATAAAATAAAATAAAATAAAATAAAATAAATAAATTTGCACCAATCAACACGACGGCATTTTTGCTCATCGGTAAGAGAATGAGGTATAACTTTAAGGTGTGTTATGCAGGATGGTGGAAACTGCCTGTGATCCAATGTTTGGTTCAGCCTGTATCTCTCGATGTGTAGTATGTCTATTCTTTCGCAATAGCCATCATTAGGGTAGCTAATGATGTTTTCATGCGTTACTGCAGTTGGTGGTCGACCGGGTCTGGGGTCATCGTTTAAGTTCTCTCGACCACGTTTAAATTCACGAAACCAATAAGTAATTGTTGCTAACGCAGGAGCAGACTCCCCAAAACCAGCTTGTAATTTTTATTGAGATTCATTGAAGGATTTATATTCCCTCGTTTATAATCATTGAGAAAAGTCATAGCACGAAAAGCTTCCCGCGAGACGTCCGTTGTTGCAAACAAAAGAAGAGTGACAGATAATCTTTAAACATAAATTTAAAAAAAATACACATAGGTGGCCAGTTATTTTCACAAAGTAGGTTTGTGTTGAAATTTGCCGTCAATTCAAAATACGAGTAGTTTCATGAAAGAATAGTTTGTATTTATTCTGTAGCTATCAATTTTTGATTATTTCTGTCAATTTATTTCTGAACAACCTAGGTATGCATCCGATTATCCGATCAGTTCGATTCAGTTCGTCGAGGTAAGTTGGTGCTGTTAACTTGCTCAGGAACACTCAACAACAAGTGGTCGAACTTAGCCAGAGCAACTTACTCAAAACTGTGCTGCAAATCCGTTAACATTGCATGTATTAGAGATGTTTAGACTTGAAAGACTACTAAAGTCTAGTTTTTTGGAAAGGCATACCTAGTATTTTTATAAGATTGCGTTGGTTCTTATCTAGAAAGTAAAAAATCATTGGGTTTTTCGGACCATGTTGCAAATCGCTGAAGTATACGGAAAACACTTTTATGATTTTTAAAGTTTGCATGTTCCGTGCTATCTTAAATGATATTTTTTAATAAAAAACACTAGAAAACATCGTTTCGGCTCACAAGTAATTCTCAGGAGTTGCTTATAAAATTTATCATACGAAAAATATATTCGCCGATTCGTAGGTATACCATGGTAGATGAACATTAGGAATATCGCAATTCAAAAAGTATCGAATTTTGTACTCTGGAAATTGATTGTATCATGTATAATAATTACTGAATCTTTCGATCGCAACGCAACTCGATTCCGTCAATATTAAGCCCCCTTATTAAGGCTCTATATGACTAAAGCGAGATAGTAATGAGAGAGAACGATTTTGCAGATCGAAAAACCACGAAAACACTTCGTAGTACTAGTAAATAACTATAGCGATTAAACAGAAATGAAACTACATGATGCTAAATATTATTCATCATTATCATCAGCCTGTGGACGTCCACTGCTGGACATAGGCCTCTCCTAGCTCACGCCTATTGTGGCGTTCATAGGAGGATATTAGCCTACTGCTACTACGCTGGCCAGACGGTTTGGTTTGTTGGGAGGGTTTGTTTCAAGTTTTCCTTCTCTCGCACAGGTGTCCAATGCGCCGAGCCTCTTAGTCGACTCTTACGACATCCCAGGCATGTAAGGGAGTGGTGACACTTGTATTCTTAGGCCGTCATCACACGGCAAATATTATTGGTGTCTACTAATTAAATCAATCTGCAATAGTATATGTAACCCATTTGAGAATAATCTTGAATTTTCCTATTTTTAGGGGACATTCTATCAGGAGGCAAAATCATAAAATCGTGTTTCTGGTAGGTATATTACAAATCTTATCTACATTTGTAATATACCAGAAACACGATGAAGGTATGAAGAAATGTATATCTTATTACTAGATTTGTAACATCTCTAACCATCCTATAGTTTCATATCAATTAGTAACATACTTTTTCCGTTTATCGTCTTAACGCTTAACTTTAAGGTTGATTTATTTAAGTAAAGTGAAGTTTTTATTAGATTTTACTTTAATTATGTTTTTTTTATGAATGACGGGGAGACTCTTAGCCTTCATCATACCTTCATCATACCTTATGTTAAGTATTGATAAGGCTGGAGATGGAAGCAAGCCTCTCCCGGAATCCCCAGCCACTGACGAACTGGCTATCTTATCCCGAACTGCCGGAACACAACAATGCTGAAAACATTGTTGTTATGGCGTCAGGCTTAGATAAGATGGTGGTATCTAGCCAGGCGGACTTACAACAAGTCCTACCACCAACCAAACCGAATACAATATGTACCCCCGCTGGGAATCGAACCCGGGACCCCTGGGTCTGATACCGGTGGTTGTACCACTAGACCACAGGCGGTTAAAATGTTAGTCACAAAGGTCGACGACAGCCAACCACTTTGAAAATAATAATTGAAATCAAATCATGGAATTCAAAAGAATCTATGTTATCTAAATTCTCATTTGTTAGACATAAAGACAGCTCTGTCTATTCATTTTATTACCCGCAGGTATTTTATCTCAGATAATAATCACCAAACTCGTTGCGTCTTTGAACATCTTAATGACAAAAGAAACCATCTCGTATATAATTCTTTTTGATTTATACTTATTTAGAAAGTCCATCGAATAGAAGAGCAGCTGTTAAATCATCTGTTACTGATTTATCTTTTGAGTCCAAAAGTAAATTAGTTATTTTATCATCTATATCTTTGGAAATGTAATTAAGTACTTATTTATTTTATATAAAGTTAAATTGTTATACCGACCATGTATTTGTTACACTTTGGAGAGTGTGCAAGACTTTGTTCCTACAGCCCATTTGCACCAGTTGGCCTACCATGAGTTTTCCGTCCCGTTTACTGTACAGTAAACGGGAGACATTTTGTATGTGAATATGTACAGCGCCTCTAGTGGGCAGTAGCAGAACTACAGATTCTCATACAAAAACTCATGGTAGGCCCACAGAAGCAGGCTAGCTTATCACCCGTACCGTACGTCGCTGGCATTACAACTGTTCGTACCGCGCTTTGCTGACACATTTCTTAAGGTGGTACCACTTCTATACAAACAAACATTACACAATTATTGGTTCATCATACCTTAATAATTCATGAATACATGCGCAACTAACTCGTTTCAGTTATTTGTTTGCGTGAAATAATTAAAAAATTGTACATTCATACATAAAACACGAATATACTAATATTTTATAATTTCAATAATTCTACGTATGTGTGTGTGACTCATCGCATTTATATAGCTCATGTATGAAAGTACATTTTTACATTAGGTACACAGACATTAGGTACTCCTAATTTAGCATGTGAGATGACATACTGGGTAATAAAGTAAAAACCAGAACATAAAAGGATGAAAATAAACCTTAATTACAAACTATAAATTGCTTAGAACTAATGAGTCACCAATGAAAATAAATGTGTTGTGTGTGATGTATATAATGTGAGCTGTATATTATGATGTACATGTATACATGTACATGTATATGATGTATGTTTGTGTGTGCGTGTGTGTGTGAGTATATGTTTAATGATAAGTTGTATGCGTGATCAGCTGACAGGATGGAGTAGGTTTTCAGTAGCGTTGTAGTCGAGAGATTTTAAGTATTCGGATACAGTACATTTACAGGTAGCTTTAAGACAAGGATAGATATGAGCTATAGAGTTGATCTTGTTATATAGAAATGGTCCAAGGAACTGGAAGAAGTGTTGTGCAAAAGTAATATTTTGGGCAGGCACAGTACAGACTTTCGTCTTTCGTCTCTTTTCTTCCAATTTGGGGTCATAGTATAGCTGACCGTGTTTTAGAAGTATGGTCCTCAGAATGAATATTTGCCTAACAGAGAGGATGTTCCAAACCTGGTATAGTTCGTCTGTTGGAAAACGGTAAGGGAGACCTGCAGCAACCTTTAGTAATACCCGCTGAGCCCTCTCTAGTGGTAGCAAATGTGTTTTGGCAGCACCACCCCAAGAAGTGATGCAGTATTCTAGTAGAGAGTGGCAAAGCGCATAGTAAACAGTCTTTATTATTTTGCGACTAGCGACATGTCTTAAGTTGCTGAAAATGTAGATCATCTTACGCAGTCTTGAGGCTAAGAGGTCGAGGATTAATAGATTCATATTAATTATTTTTATGTAGTAAACTTTAACATACAACTAACTCATATGTTCAAGATTAGTCTCCGTTACGTAATGCACATTGTCTTAAAAACAGTGCGGTTCCATTGTTCTCTTTTCCAGCCGTTACAGCTTTCAATTTGCACTGATTACCAGAAGTACGAACTGGGAAGAGGAAAAGCATAATTTCTCCTTTTGTGTACGGCCTTTCATTTGTTTTGTAAGGGCGTTTGCGCACTGTGTCCGATCTGTGGCACTATTGTTCACGCCAGTTTGTTCCAAACACACATGAGAAACGAAAGGAACGGAAGGAACATACTTCAGGCGGTGACTAGCACTTCCGCGCCGACTACAGCATCAAAATCTTGGAACAAGTATTCTAATCGTCACTTAAAAAAATATGAAGGGTAATTTAGTTAAATTTTTCACAATTATCCATATATTTATTGACGTAGCATGAAAATCTTCGAGAAAGGCATCGTAATAATCTATTTCGTAGTAGGTACTTTTAATAAGCCGTGTGCGATATTCCCAACTCTCATAGAGGATACTTAGTTTTAACATTGTGTAATCTCATTTTCGATTCCAAACAGGTTGTTTAACTTAAAACTGATTGGAAAAGTTAAAATTTAAGGCCACTCGTGGGCCTTTGATCTCCACCATTTTGCCCTAAAACTGTTTAGGTGACTTGGAGTTTTACACTTCGGGTTACAAAATAGAAGCACAGTGCATAAACTAAAGCAGTAATGTATGAAATAGCTTAAGCGATCACGATGGAGCTATGGAAATTCTGAACCGATTAAGAAAAATCTTTAACAAGTAAAAAGTCAAATTGTGCCTGAGATGACACTTAGGCTCAGGCTATATTTCATATAAATAAATAAATATTTCTTACACTTACATAAGAGCTGCTCAAACAGTTAGTATATTTAAAAACGTGTCAAAGAGCACTACCTCGCCATTTAGATATGTTGCTGATCTAAGCTGTGAGTTATATCCTATCCATATTTTAAGTTAAGTATATATTTTTATTAAGTATTATGTAAGTTTATTGTTAGGTATATAGTATTTATGCTTTTAAATGTATTTGTTTATGTATTTGGATTTAGTATATTGGTTTTCATTACGCCCTGTACACCTGAAGCTACCCTCATCATACTCTATTCTCTTATCCTGTCCATCCTAAGGTTGCCTGGAAGAAATCGCTTTTAGTGATAAGGCCGCCAATTGTATGTTTCTCTTTGTTTGTTATTTTATCATTCTATGTTCTGTGTGTTCAATAAAGTATAAATAAATAAATAAATAATAAATCAATTAAACTAGCCCCAAAGTAAGCACTGTAAGGCTTGTGTAGTGGATATTAGGGTAACGGACATAAATACATATGATTATACATGTAATAAGTATTTATGTAAAAGTATATATAAACATTCATAACTCAGGTACAAATGCTCGCATTCATCATACAAACATTTGCCCATACCGGGATTCAAACCCGGGACCTGAGAGTAGGTGACACCTTGAAACCGGTGTACCTACGTACCACTCTACAACGGTCGTCAAATATAAGACGGTGAAATAATTTTCATTCAAAGTAAAAAACGCTCTAGAAAATGGGCAAGGGGTGAGCTTCAGCTATCCTACTTATATTATAAATGCGAACGTATGTCAGTCTGTTTCTTTATTTTTTTGTTTCTTTGTTTGTAGGCTTAAACTATGAACGGATTTAGATGAAATTTGGCACAGAGTAGTAGGCTGGTAGATAGGGTGGATTAAAATATAGGATACTTTTTATCCCGATAGTTATTTTCTGGGGAACGGGAACCGCGCGGCTGAAACCGAGGGCAGCCGCTAGTATCTATTTTTTTTAATACTTGTTTGTTTTTTAACGGTAGTACCTAATTGTATCGAAAAAGGGGTTTTAAAGTTGAGATACTGGTTGCCCCTTTTCACTGTGTTAGCCTGTGTAAATATGCGGCTACAGAATTGGCGGCATATTGGCTTAAATACTGAAAAAGTGGCCACAATTTGAAACTACGTGATCGGGTTTTAAATTTGTAACTGGATGAACGTGTGGAATAAACAAATATTCGTTTTGTTTTTTTTTATCTTTATACAAAGAACTTCTTTGTTTAAAAATAATAAATCCGTATATTAATTCCGTAAAAGTACCTATCTGCCTCTGTGGATTTTCGCCTTTAAACTTGTTAAGCTTCCGAATTCACAAAATTTTAAGGTATATAGGATGGAAAAATCTATGGGCCCTGGAGGGGAACTACCTTAAATCTTTTAGTTAGCTCATTTTACTGAAAGGAAACATTTCTTTATTTTCAAAAATAAGGTAAACTGCATTCAAATTTTTTGATAAGTCACTTACCTGTACCGGGAATCGAACTGGCTTGAATGAGAAAAATACATCCTGTACTTTTATAGTACCAATCAATAGTATATATATAATATAATGTGGAATATGGCACAAACCACCACTTCTAAATTAGTCATAGAATACTAACATAGTTTGTAAGGCTATTGTTACTAACAAAAAATGGATCTTTGTTGTCTAAATAAATAAATAAATAATAAATAAAAATAAATAGTCTTAAGTATAAAAAACGATTAAGAAACTTAGTGTCTTAAATTAAAGATAAATCCTGAAAAGCTTGTTCAAAAACTTTATTGACATAAACTTTCATCCATTGAACTCGAGTCTCGTCGCCTTTTATGGTGAATGGTAGTCAAAAAATGTTAATTACCTAAAAATGAGAAGCAAGTGGCGCAGTGGTTCGCGCGCTCGGTCTGCGATTGTTGAGGCTAAGCAACTTTCGCAATGGTCAGTCGCGGCATGGGTGACCAAAAATTTACTATCTCGAGCTCCTCCGTGCTTCGGAAAGTACGTAAGCCGTTGGTCCCGGCTGCATTCGTCAAAACCCACCAATCCGCATTGGGCCCGCCTAATGCGGATTGGTTGGTGGGTCATGGCCCGTTCTCCTTATCCAACGACCTAAAAATTCAAATCTGTGTATTGTTTATCTCTTTTCAATCAACATAAAGTTACGATCTTATTTTTTTTGTTTTTTTTTATGAACTACGGGGAGACTCTTAGCCTTCATCATACCTGATGTTAAGTATTGATAAGGCTGAAGATGGAAGCGAGCCTCTCCCGGAAACCTCAATCACTGAGGAACTGGCTATCTTATCTCTAACTGCCGGAACACAACAATGCTGAAAACATTGTTGTTATGGCGGCAGACTTAGATAAGATGGTGGTAGCTAGCCAGGCGGACTTCCTACAAGTCCTACCACCAACCAAACCCTACCTACTCACTGTATGTACAATAAAGTGTATTGAAATATTAATATTTTATCTCTCCAGGTTTTGTCTTTAATTTAAGACACTAAGTTACTTAAGCTAAATTGATCTTTATACTTCAGACTATTGTTTAGTGCCATAAAAGTACATGATGTATTTTTCTCATTTAAGCAGGTTCGATTCCCGGTATAGGTAAGTGATTTATCTAAAATCTTTGAATGTAGTTTAACTTATTTTTGAAAATAGAGGAATGTTTCCTTTTCGTAAAACGAGCTAACTAAAGGATTTAATGTGGGTAACTACCTAAGGGCCCATAACTTTTTTCCATCCTGTATACAGTCAACAGCACCGGCTCGAAACCTGCAGTATGAAAACTGCCGCTATTACCAGTGACTTAAGGGCGCTCTCGAGGTTATACTGTAAAACCTGACATGCTGTTGACTGTACAGGCATAATTGAGAAATTGGAATATTTTAATTAATATACAAATCGGTTCACTCAGGCGCCCAAACCAGTGTTTCTAATCAAAATTGTATTCCAATTAATCTTTTGTATTCAAGTTTCCGACAAGCCTCTGTATGTATGAATATCACATCGAGTAGTTTGGAGGCGAAGAAACTTCGATTGAGGCGGGAATTTGCTCTGAAATTAACTGTTTTGTTCGGAATAATTAACCTCATTAACATGAATGAATAAATTAATGACTTATTTATAAAAGCGTGATGTACGTTTACGTTCTATAAAAGCATAAAAAATAAACTTAACCGCCTCTGTGGTCTAGTGGTACAACCACCGGTATCAGACCCAGGGGTCCCGGGTTCGATTCCCAGCGGGGGTACATATTGTATTCGGTTTGGTTGGTGGTAGGACTTGTTGTAAGTCCGCCTGGCTAGCTACCACCATCTTATCTAAGTCTCACGCCATATCAACTATGTTTTCAGCATTGTTGTGTTCCGGCAGTTAGAGATAAGATAGCCAGTTCCTCAGTGATTGAGGATTCTGGGAGAGGCTCGCTTCCATCTTCAGCCTTATCGATACTTAACATCAGGTATGATGAAGGCTAAGAGTCTCCCCGTCGGTCATAAAAAAAAAAACATGTATGCGTATATAAACCTCCCCAAGAATTGGGCTATCAAGATGAAACATTATTTTTATAATTCCAATATTTTGGTTTCAAAGATAAGATTTATTGTTTTGTGTCTTGTTGTTTATGTCTATAAATGTGCATATTCTTAAAACACCTCCGTTGGTTCTAATAAGTGCTTATGTATAACACTTTTCGCTTAGCTTCACTCTGAAATCGCTTAGTAAAAGCAAAAATTAAACATCTTGAAATTAAAACGTACCTAAGAACTTCCACCAGACTTAATTAAAAGTTTTTCTTTGTTTTCAAAGTAGACGGTATTAGCGCGTGTAAATAATTTATATTCTTCATTAAGTGTGTTAATTAACTCTTAGATAAAAAAAAAAACTGAATTGTACCATTAGACGGTTCCTTTTACATTTGCTTAAAATGGCAAAAATGTTTACTGCAAACTGCAAATATTGGTACCGTATTTAAAATTGTCTGGGTACTATTGGAAACCTTTGATTCATCTAATAATCAAATTATTTATTCTTGACATGATCCAAATAATATTTTTACATCTCGTTACTATCGCATAGATTATTACAGAGGAAATCTGTAATAGGAATATCACCGCGCATTCTTCGAAATGTGTGATTGACTCGGTGTGGAATGAAGCGTAATAGAAGTAGCGAGCTATAAAGTCACTATTTTGATAGATTTTTTTGTATCTACATTTGACAACACTAAAAATTGTCGCTATTACAAGCTACATAAGGCTACTCTCAAAAACAAAGTCGGACGGGCTGTTGCCTGTTCATAACTCATCAGCAACACGCTTTTGGTTCGATATATTACTATCAAAATTTTAAGATTTTATGTGCCTCAAACACAATTACAAGGAATTTTTTGTAGAAAAAAAAGTGACAGTGTTTTGTCCGACAAAACGTGAGTGTTCGTCCGATAATCAGGGGGCGTAGCAAGAAAAGCTTTTTGAAATCTTATACGCATCGTTATAATTATAACGCGACCTTATCGCGATATTTCGGTACCAGTTCTGGGGCCATGCGGATTTGTTCGTCGTTCGCCACGTTCGCTCCACATTCCTAAGTTTTCCTGGTTCGCCCCACATAAATGTAAACTAAAAAGTACTGCCAACAAATCAATCGAGTCTATTTAAGTAGTAACTATTTAGTAATCTGTGTCTATAGTTAGGGTATAGAAAAGTATTTGTTTTTAAAAACAGTTTTCAACCCACAAACAAATTGGTCATGTAAATGCATGTTAAAAATAAGGATCCAAAAGTACCAGGGCAGCATAATCAACCAGGAGTTAATATACTTAAAAAGCTGCTGCCTATAATACATAAAAAAGTATCCTTAATATAAAATAATTATAAAATCAGAACTTCTCAAAACATCTATATAAACCTCTTGGTTAGCTATGTGACCCTAGTACTTTCAACTAAAAATGTTTAATTTATAAAGTATTCATTTCAGTAATTGAACATAAAAGTAAGTTAGTAAGTAGTTGATTGGTGTTATACATAATTATTATTTAAAATAATACGAAGCCTTTTTTGCTGATTGTACCTTCGAAAAAGTAAGTCTGCAGCATAATAACATGTGGGCGTAAAGGTAATATGAAATGGAGCGAATCAGGAATAAAATATTAATATTTTTAATAATTTATGTTTCAAGGCAAAGTTGGCATAGTTTTTAGGCCGAATCGTGATTTTTTTTATGTGGGCTGAAATTCAGTTGGGCGAACGAGCAACAGATCGTCGTGGGAGGTAACGGGCATGACGTAATAAAGAAAAATCATGGGGAAAGAAAAGTATAGTTTTCACTTTTCTCATAATCTCATTTAAGCATAATGTTTTTTTTTATACGATTTTTTAAAAAAATTCCATTTTTCAATGCGATTTTGATAGGTACTATGATAAATTTTAAATAGAAAAATATTGGAAAAAACAACTCGGCCACAAGTGAATTCTCAGATGGGACTCGAACCCACGACCTTTGGAAATCCGGACCAATGCTCTAACCACTGAGCTACCGAGACTTGTGGCCGAGTTGTTTTTTCCAATATTTTTCTATTTAAAATTTATCATATGATTTTTTTCCCCAAACATTCAACGTCCTAATATCTTATTTATTTCAGAGTTGTTCTTTAGAAATCTGTTTGACATTCCTATTACACATGCACATAACAATATTGGTGTGATTGATAGATTGAGTCATATAATTAGTCAACGAAACCAAATTCAATAACGACTAAGCTATGTCATAGTATATTCCGATAATAATTTGATATACAACTGACAATCATTGTCCTTCGCTTACAAACATAAGGAGCTCTTTGTTTAAAGCTTTATTATATACTTACTCAGTGAAAGGATTTTAGCTATTAATATTTTACTAACTACCTAGTGGCCACCACCAGTGGTGATATCGTCCACGTGTAATTCGATCATAAAGCGCTCATTAGGGATCACTTCATCCAGAAGGTTGGCTGTTTTTGTCAGAAGAGGAGAACAGCGGGCCTACCGACATCTCTTAACGCAATATTGTTTAATGTCAGTTTGTATCGGCGCAATGTTGTTATATGTCATATCGTACCGCGAACCTCTTAAAACAAGCTTGTCTTTTGAAGGAAGTTTTGTGGCGTCATCGCTCAATCATTCACTCAAACAAGATTTTTATCAATCAAACCTACTACGACGTCTTGTGTCAAATAAAGTCAAGCTTGTAATTTAAACAGTAGGTATTGAAAGAAAAGGAAAACGAAACGTTTTTACGATATGACGGTTTTTAAAAGATGGCGATAGGCCTGCAGGAGTGGAGAACAGAAGGCCTACTCTCTAAGCCCGTCAACTAAGATACGCCCCGTCCGTAAGTTTCCCGAAATTACGGATGGAGCCTACTCTCTATTGATTTCGGATGTACTCGTTTTGGACAAACGTCACAAACACATTGGGTGTAGGGACAATGTCAAAACGTACTCTCATTCATTCTTAGTCCGGGTTTCCGAAATATTAAGCTGTCCGTAGGAAACGTCCGTAACTTAGGCCGAAACTACGGGTTTCGTGCTTAGAGAGTAGACCTACTGGTCTTTGTCTGTGCCAAAATTCAACAAAATTGTCTCAGTGGTTTATGCGTTCAAATAACTTCGCATTTATGACGTGACAATAGGTACCTGTCAGTGGCGAAGGGTGCATACATCTCGATTGCTATCGGCTTCCCTTTTAAAAATCTACACGACCGATTCCCTTACAGTTAACAAAATATTTTTATTTTTGTAATTTTTGGCCCGGATTACCTATGCCATATTTGACCCTCACCATTGGTACTTATATGGATTATCTACTGTATCATTCAACATAGTCAAAGTTTCATAAATATTGGTTAAGTATTTCAAAATGTGTACTAATTATTGAACAGAAAAATATATTTTCGAAACAGGCTAACTTAATTCAAAATTATGCAAGTTCAAAATAGTTTTGAGGTGGTTTAATTATTAGGTACCATTAAATTAATATGATAAGTAATTAGTCAAAAAACAATTAATATGAAATTGCTTAAAACTCAAAAGCCGCACTTGTCCATTTTTACCGTAATAAAGTTAAAAACCGTGACGTTAACAATTATAATGCCATGTCAAACTAGTTTACTTAATCTCAACTTAATGATATGCTTGAAGAGATGCTTACTGCGATGTGAAATTAAGTTGTGTTAATATAAATTAACTATTCCGTTAAATATGAAAATAGCGGTATTTTTAAGATGTTGGACTGAGAGGGAAAGAAAAAAACATAGAATGCGCGCCAGTAGCTTTTCCAGGGGCTCTATTCTTAATTCACTCGTCTCGTGTCGAGCGCTTAGTTTCTACTGTTTTTCGTTCACTGTCTAGCTTTCGTCTCGCGCTCCGTAGGCGCGCGGGTATCCTGTTTTTGGCTTGCGCCACTGCAGGCGTAGCGGGTCCGCGACCTGCCATCTTGCAGGCTGGTCTTGTAGGTTTTCCCCCCTCCCTACATCGCTTCATACACCGCCCTCAGCGCGGTCAAACCCTGCCGGGTGAGACCCATGCGGGAGGCCCAGCGAGCGACCTGCGAGCGGACGGTGGACTTATCGTGAGGGGGAAAGAAAAAAACATAGAATGCGCGCCAGCAGCTAGCTTTTCCAGGGGCTCTATTTTTAATTCACTCGTCTCGCGTCGAGCGCTAAGTTTTTACTGATTTTCGTTCGACTTTTAAATTTCAATATTTTTTAATTGCTCGACCGCAACGGTGCCACTATCCACTCATTGCAATCGAGCGGATTAAGATGTGACACACGTAGCTGCGCAGCACTGTGCAGCATCACGCATTTGGTGTATCATTTCCCATCATACGAGTATTCCATACTTTACATCGTCATAATTTGTGATGTGCTGTGTTGTACTGCGCTGCGCTGCATTCGGTCGCATGCGACAGCACAATGTCATACGAGCGATTCAAAAATAGAGTTCCACTGCAGTAACCCTAACACGAGCGGCTTCTATCGACACTCGTAGCTCGATAGCTTGTCACTCATTTACATGTTAGCGAGATAAGGGAGACAGCGTTAATCGCCCTAACATATTGCTTGTTATAGAGGTGTTCGATTGGTAGTAAAAAGCCTATCATATAGGTATCCGGATATTCTTAAAAGCGATGGACTGGCAACCTGCACGCGTAGCATGAGCGCACGGGACTCGACTTGGGAGTAGCTCGACAACCGCTGTCTTGTCTAAGTCCCGTGTCGATTTAGCGAGCACAGTTTGACAGCGGGACTCGTTTTATAGGGTAGAGAATGCCTTTTCTACCGCGAGAGTGAAGTAATTGCCATTTTTAAATACTGATTATTATTTAAATATAGTAACACCGAACCGGTAATTTGCCGATAAAAAAAAATCATACATTCTACGCATTGGATGACTTGTTCCTGTCATGTTTGGCTATATTTTAATATGTGATTTAACCAAGGCGATAAAGAAAAAAAAAGTCGATATTGACATGACATATTATTTGTTGATTGTTTTGTTTTATGTGAATTTAGTTACGTTAACTATAAAACTATCTTTTAAATACGAAAAAATATATATATAAACAAGAAAAGGAATGATATTGGGCAGATTTGGATGTGTAGTTGGCGGACAATAAAGAGAATTGTGTATCTTGTTCATTCCAATACATGAACTATAGATTCGTATCTCACTCAAGTGTTTTCTCATTATATTTTAGCATTTTATTCTGCTAGAAAGCTATTTCATCTATTCTTTTTCTTATGGAAGAGACTGCACAGCTCAGCAGTCTGCAAAGATTTATGAAGCACACCTAATATTACAACAAGCAGTCTAAGAAGAAGAAACCGTCATCTTGTCATACTTGTATGAAAACTCTGAAAATGCAAACTTAATACCTAATTAAACAATAAAATTATAAAAAGTTGTCATGTTATTTAGTTCAAAACTACTTTACAGTAGGGTCAGTAGTATAAAAAAAACCACCACCTTTTCATATTTTCAGTTTCATAGTGGCTTAGGATTTAAATTTAATTGAGTGTAGGAACCTACATTTACTCCCCTTTTTGCACAGGAAAGTACCTAATCTATCTCATTAGGTACTATTATATGTAGATCACTTATTATCAAACCATATTAAGATAATTGTGATGAACAAGTTGATTAGTTTTCTGCATCTATGGATAAGATTAAATCTATAAAGGATTTGGTGTAATGGTGGAAGATAATAAAATCACAACTCCATGGGGTCATTTACCAACCCGAAATCAGTGATTTCATAAAATCTCTAAACCATTTCAGCTAAATGATGAAACAAAAACTGCGAAATCAAAATTTATTTTATGTAATATTAATTTGGTGTCTGAAACAAAGTTAAAGTAGTATTTGTAGATACTCTTTAGAATTGTAGTTAAGCGATGTAAAAAGTTCATTATTATAATATATATTTTTTTATCATTATAATCTACAACAATACCTATTCATAAAATGCTATGCTAATTCATAAGTATCTACTTTATTATATTGTCTAAAATCACTGGAAACAAATATAAGTACCAATCGTACTCAAATAATTAAATGAAAAATATTGTTTTAGGTTAAATAAATTGTCTCAACAGCCGGGCAGGGGTGGGAAAAAGATTTAATGCAAGTTACAACTTATCTATTTAATTTCACTGTAACGGTTTAGATTTTTGATCAAATCACTGATTTCTATTAGGGGAATGAAGTTGTGATTTTAGTAGTAACTTCATCAAATTTCTTAGAGATTTGATCACATTCCTGTTTTTTCATAAATTTTATGGGATACCTATCTAAGCATAAACATATCTGAAAAAATAAGTCTTGTCCAAAGTTTCTAGAAGTCCAGAGTTAATCTTACGAATATTATAAATGCGAAAGTATGTCAGTTTGTTTGTTGATTTGTTACTCTATCACGCAAAAACTACTGAACGGATTTGGATAAAATTTAACACGTAGTAGATTAAAAAAACGTAGGATACCTTGTATCCCGATATTCCCACGGGAACGGGAACCACGCGGGTGATACCGTGGGCTGCGGTGCCACTAGTTACCTACCTAATAAACTTACCGTCTTTACTTACCGTCTGACCCACTGGGTCTTAGAATTATTATTATAAGGATGGCATAGAATTTTGCCCAATGTGTTAAGTTATGTTCACGTTTTTTGCGTGAAATTCGTATTGCTAAACAAGTTTTACAGTAAGTTTATTTATGGTATTTTCCATGAAAAGGAGTGGAAGAGGTTGAGAAAGATCCTATCTTAATAATTCTAGTGATGGAATTCGTATTTCATGAACAAAGCAAACAATTAATCAACTTGTTTTCTTTCTCGACTACTCAGTGGGTAGTAGACAATATCTGGGACTCAACTGACATATTATATGTCAAGTGAAGATAATAAATGGTCGTCGTGCTCGCAGCAAAAGATTATTGTCGGCTCCTGACTTTACCTTGAGACCGCGATTGTTTCTCGAGTACGTCGTGCTCATGCCTCGCGAATCTCACTCTCAACCCGACTCAAATGACATTTGGGAGTAGATATAGCTTTTCTCGACGTCGTCATGCTACGCGTGCAGGGGCCTTGGTGTCTAATTTTAAAATCTATCGCAATCCCTTTCAATTCTTCATATTCTTATATGTTACACAACTCCATATAACACTATCACAATCACAATGCCTTTGAAAGGGATTGAGATACATTTTGAAATTAGACAATTTTGGGGCTGTTTCTATTGTTCCGGAAATTCAAAATCATAATGGAAATGTATGGACTGCTCCCGTGTTATGCGCACACATGATAGCCAACTCACTAGATTTAGAAGAGGTTAATTGGACATTTTGCTAGTAGGACACCGGTGTCCAGTCCAGAGAACAATAATATTATCTACTGTGTCTCATAAATCGGGGCCTGAGACGAGAGCCTCTTTATCGTGTTTTTAAGTAGGTAATAATCTATGCTAGCAATACCTACTTAGTCTTTGACCCTGAAATGAAACTTACGCCAGCTGACGACTCGATTTCGGCCATTACGAATCCTTTTGTAATGGTGACAGACACTGTCAACTGTTAATTATCTGCATACATAATTAAAGTTAAAGTTACGTTCACACACAATGTAAAATAAACTAAGGGTGGATTGCACCATCTAACTTTAACAATACCTACTTAGTCTTTGACCCTGAAATGAAACTTACGCCAGCTGACGACTCGATTTCGGCCATTACGAATCCTTTTGTAATGGCGACAGACATTGTCAACTGTTAATTATCTGCATACATAATTAAAGTTAAAGTTACGTTCACACGCAATGTAAAATAAACTAAGGGTGGATTGCACCATCTAACTTTAACAATACCTACTTAGTCTTTGACCCTGAAATGAAACTTACGCCAGCTGACGACTCGATTTCGGCCATTACGAATCCTTTTGTAATGGTGACAGACACTGTCAACTGTTAATTATCTGCATACATAATTAAAGTTAAAGTTACGTTCACACGCAATGTAAAATAAACTAAGGGTGGATTGCACCATCTAACTTTAACGGTAACTGTAACTGTACGGTACAGATAACCGCACAGAATAGTTGTCATTAATTACATTTATTCATGTCAGCATATTTACGCGCACAGCGCGTCAGTCGTAGTAGATCATCAAACCGCGATTCACACTTCATCAACTAAATAAGTAATTTTGTGTCAATAAAAGTATATCTTTGTTACATCATAATATATCTTTCTTTGGTGTATCCTCAACCCATACATCAAATGGTCCTTCGAGCCGGATATTTGTACTTAGCGCTGTGCCCCAGATTCGGCGCACTCGCGTAAATATGCTGACATGAATAAATGTAATTAATGACAGCTATTCTGTGCGGTTATCTGTACCGTACAGTAACTTTAACCGTGGAAAAGTGTATAGGATTTGACAGATTTAACAACCAAAAATCTGTTAAAGTTAGCTGGTGCAACTCAACCTAAGACTTTAGGATCTTATAAAATTCAATCTGATAAATGTGAATGTTTAGATGTTTGTTACTCACGCATAAGACAAAAACAAATAATTTTTAGCAGGTTAAAACATATGATACATCAGAACATATCATCAGATACGTCTCGGTAGCTCAGTGGTTAGAGCAGTCGGCCGGATTCGGAAGGTCGTGGGTTTGAGTACCATCTGAGAATTCACTTGCAGCCGAGTTGACATTTTCCAATATTTTTCTAACTTATGATACATTTTAAATAGAAAAATATTGGAATAAATGAACTCGGCCACAAGTGAATTCTCAGATAAGACTCGAATCCACGAGCTTTGGAAGTCTCGGTAGTTCGGAAGTTCGAGTCCCATCTGAGAATTCACTTGTGGTCGAGTTGATTTTTTTCATTATTTTTCTATTTAAAATTTATCATAAGTAAGTATAAAAATAGCATTGAAAAATGCAAAAATGAAAAAATTATAAAATATTTTTCTATTTAAAATTTATCATAAGAATAAAAATAGAATTGAAGAATACAATTTTTTTAAAAAGGAATCATAAAACATATGATTCATTTTATCCTGACTCCTGACATTCTCACCGGAGCTGGAAACACGCGTGTGAAACCGCGGGCGCCCATTAGTATTTATACCTGATAAACAAAAATAAATAAGAAAATAATGTTTTGAGAGTGGAGTAAGAAGTTGCTATGTAAATTAAATTTTGCAAAAAAAATGCACGTGACTATAAACGCAGCCTTCAATGGTGTTGGTTTTTTAATGGATTGATCAATAGAACCAATTCAGTTATATTATTAAATCGATTGAGACACAGGTGTTTCAATTAACTTATTTAATGTTAATTTAAAGAAACTAAAAAACACAAGGAAATTATCGTGTAAGCGAAATCATCACTTAACATACCTACTCAAGAAAATGTTCTTAAGGCTTTCGACCTACTGTTTAAATAGTTCTAGAAATAAATATAAATAAGCTCGACTTGAAGATTATTTCGGTTTGAACTTCAAACACACTGAAATTATTTACTTAATCAGTCTAGGTTGTTACAAGTAGTTCTAAATGTCAAAGAGGCCACGACATTGGTTTTATTTAAATTGGAGCTTTGATAACTTTAAGTGGCCTTAAGTAAGTAAGTGCTTAATTAAAACGTAAATAACTAAGTGGGTTTAAATTTCAACTTTTTGGTTATCCAAAATGTTCAGAGAGAGGAAAATTAAAGAGATATTAAAAATATGAAGCATAATTCCGCAAGAAAGAAAGATACTAAAAGTATGTAGCATAATTTCTTGCGGAATTATGCTACATATTTTTCGTTTTCTACTAAGATATGGATTTCCGCCAAGTAACGCCTGATTATATCAAAAGAATAAGATATTTTAATGTTCATCATCATCGGCCATTTTAGTGTCCCCGCCCGTGACGCCCATGACGCCCGAAATTAATAATCTATCTTTAGATAGGAATTGGGCTATCTGAGACAGTTGCCTAGGATATTTTTGTTAATATGACCAAAGTGACGAAACCGTGTCCTAGGCAACTATCTCAGATAGCCATCCATTATCCATTTCTTTTTGACGACCTGTTTGGCATGCGGTACTAAACCCGCCTGCTGCGCCAGAGGTCCCGGGTTTGATCGCCGGGCAAGACAAATATTTGTGTGCATGAACGTCATAATGTCTATTTGTCTTGGTGTTTAATATGTATAATATGTATGTATTTACAAAAAAAGTATATAAGTATGTTTATCCGTTCTCTAGTATCCATAACACAAGTTCTTAATGAAACTTAACGTGGGCTAGATAATTGGTGTGATTGTATGCAATTATTATTTATTTGCGGTTTTATTTATTTATTTCTACAGATAGGTTTATAATTTCGGGCGTATGTATTATTATAGCATGAGTGGTTTATATCGACAATCGTCGACGCAACAAACTCAAAACATCAACTTGACTGTTTAGCTCAAGTCGAGGATCGAAACAACACATGATACAGAATCACTATCAGGTTCACGAACTGGGGGGCAATTCCCGCGCTGAGATATGTCGAATTCGACATTCAATGTTTTAATGATCTTTGACGATCCTATAATGGAATAATAATGTTCTCAAGAAGAATATTGTTCTCAGGGAGTTTTAAATACTTATAGATTTGTGGCTAAATACAAATACAAAATATATTTACTTGACATTGACAAAATTCGCAAAATTTATCGCGTGCACGCCATTAATTAATAAAAAAGAAGAAAAGTTAACTCACTGACAATTTTTTTTTAACGTCGAGTTGTCATATTTGACGCCTTATTTCGAGTAAAAAATATTGTTTTTAACCCCCGACGCAGCGCAAAGAGGGGTGTTATAAATTTGAAGCCTATGTCTGTCTGTCTGTCTGTACGTATATTCGTAGAGCCTAAACGAATTTAGCGATTTCCATGCGGTTTTTTTTAATTGAAAGCTAAATTAATCGAGATGGTTCTTAGCCACGTTTGATGAAAATCCATCCGGCCATTTATGGAGATGGTCAAACACCTGCCGAAACGGTAAAATATACAAAGGTGGCGCTTTGACTAAAATTTAGGTACAGCAAAAAAAAAAACAAATGGCGGCAATTTTTTTTTTCTAGTGCCTAAACGAATTAACCGATTGCAATGCGGTTTTTTTTAAATTTTGTGTGTAATTTAAATAGGATGAAATAAAAATAAAATTTTAACATTTTAAAAACCCCGACACAAAAAAAACTTCAAAAAAATAAAATTTCTTTCTCGGTCGGGGTCCCCCAACGTATAATATACCCTTTTAGTACCTACTTCTCTTTTTGTGGTCTTTGTTTTTTGTTTTTATTAGTTGTATTTTTCCCAGAATCAGTAAATTTTTCTTTACAAAGACGTGGCCCTAATTAGAACATGGCCTTTTTAATTGCCAGTTTTAACTATGCCTTCTTTGAAAATGGCGTCGGTTCATTGAACATTTGCCAACGCAAAGACTTCATCACTCACTCAAAATTCAAGGTTACTCAGCTACCTTTCTTAATCTTTTGAAGATTTAGTAAAGGTGTCGATATCATCATTGTCTAGGTGATATAACGAAATTGGCAATTTGGTAGCGAGAAATAATAATACAAATCAATACTAGATCGAACCAATGAGTGCTGCCGCTCGCATTTTTTGTATTCGGTGAAAAAAAAGCGCTAAAATGATCCAATGATTTATAAACAGCTATCCTAACTAATATTTTTACTAAGCCGCTCGTAGTTTCACCTGCGTGGTTCCCGTTCCCGCGGGAATATCGGGATAGAAAGCCAAATTTCATCCAAATCCGTTTATTTTATTTATTATTCGTTGCAAACAAAAAAAAACTTTCTTCTGTATAATATTATATAGTAATAGCGGATCCTCGCGGTTTTACCCGCGTGCTGCCCGTTCCAGTGGGAATATCGGGATAAAATATAGCCTATGAGAGGGTAGATGACATTTACCCACTAAACAGTGAGCTCCGTATTTAAATTCCGTAAAAATCCTTAAAAAGTGTTATTTTATTACATTTCAACTCTTAACTAGTGTGTTTGTATGTGATTTCGGTGTGATATCGTTGGCAAGGTGCAATTTAACAGACAAATTAAACTATTCCGTAACAAATCAGTGATTGAAAAACAGTGCCATTTGAACTCAATACGAAGTTGTCTGGTTTAAGTGCATCATATTTTAACTTTCTATTACCTAATCGTGAACAAGTGACAGTTAACATTAATAAATATTCGCCATTTCGCCAACTTTAGTTAAATGGGATAACGCTTGTCATCTTTAATCAGCTGTGATCGGACATTGACCCCGCATCCGCTGACGGTTTGACGGTTTGCCCGCGCGCCGGGGTTTGTGTCAAACGGCTTGATGTGCTTTTGAGCGTTTGCTTTTGAGAAACGCATGCTTTTGGAGTGCTTCTATCGTAACATTCAACTGCGACATCTTGTGAGGAGTTGTGAGACTTCACAGTTTTAGAGAATCCTAAAGTGCATAGGTTTATTCCTGAATCATCGAGAATGCAGAACTGCGGTGGTTGTGGCAAATTTATTTCATCATCAGGGGCTGCCACTTGCAGCATCTGTCCCGCCAAGTATCATAAGGCCTGTCTGGCCTTGGGAAGTAAGGCACAAATAAATAAAGACTGGGTGTGTCCTAATTGTAAAAAGGGCGCACGGAAGGGCGACGACACCCCGGTGAAAGGCATCTGTGGTGACACGGAGGCTGGGCAACAGGACGCCCGCGGCCGCGATCAAGTCGGTCATCGGGCTGCAGCGGAGGCTCGGGTAGACGAACGCGAGCAGTTAGATACTTCCGGTATAAGCGAGTTTCGACAAGAATTTCTTCTTGGTATGGCTGAGATGCGGGAGTTTCGGAAGGAGCTGACCCTGCTGCGTGATTCTCTGGCTGCCATCACAGCGCGCCTTGACTCCGTCGAACAGAGGTTGGAAGTACTGGAGCGGCGTCCTACAGAAGTCGGTCCCGGAAATACCCTTGAGCTTGAACGCACCATTTCGAAGCTGAAGCAGGAGATTAACGACCGTGAACAGGAGGCACTGCTCTCGGACTTGGAAATAGGTCACCTGCCTGAGGTGAAGGGGGAGAGCGTCATGCACGCTGTCACTACGCTGGCCGGGCGCTTGGGCGTCACGTTGGACTCGCGTGACGTGGTATTCGCTGAGCGAGTGGGCCCGCCTCCGTCTGAGGCGGGCGGCCGCCCTCGCCGGGTGGTGGTGCGCCTGGCGCGCCGTCACCAGCGCGATGAGCTGCTCCAAGCCGCACGCGTTCGCCGCACACTCACTGCGTCCGACGGGGCTCGCGTCTTCCTCAACGAGCGGTTAACTCGGCATAATCGCCAGCTGTTTCACCGGGTCCGCGAGGAGACCCGTCGTCTCCAGTGGCGTCATGCATGGACGAAGCGTGGCCACATCTTCGCCCGCCCAGGTGACGGGGAAAATAAATTCCAATTCCGTTCGGAGGAAGACCTCGTCCGCGTTTTTGGCAACCCACCAGCTGCTTCTTCTAAAAAATAAACAAAGTTATTTAGGTTACATTATAATTCTAAGGTTTTATACTGTTAACTTGTGGCTCTTATTTTATTTTAATCTCATTCGCTTACCTAATTGCCCAAATTATTTTTCTGTAATATCTCTCAATACACATTTGTTACATTTTCTACCAGTCTTGGCCACACAACAGTTGCTTCTCCTGAAAAGTAAAAAGTATTATAAATTGATTCTAAGAATTTATTTTGTAAACTTGTTTTGTATTAATCTTGCTTTCTTACCTAAACGGCCCAATTATTTTCCATTAACATCCAAAGATCAATTGTTACACTTCGTACCAGATTTGGCTACACAGCATCTGTTCCACCTAAAATTTAAAGAGTATTTTTTTATAATTTTGCTGATTTGTTTTGTCAACTTGTTGTACTTGTCTTACCTGTTATCTTTGATATCATCCAATACTCAATTGTTTTACTTTCATGTTAGTTCTTTAATATTATGTTTTCTGTCTACATGTGTGGGGTCAACCAAAAGCCAAGCTTATTCTCACATAAGTATTTATGATATAACGAATACAGAGACAATTTGTCAAATTATTCTCACAATATATATAAACCATAGTTTATTTACAGATATACCATTTTTTATATTATATTATCCATGTTTATGTGGTTTTTTTATTTATCTATATTTCTTCATCATCGCAATATGTACAATTTCCTATAATTATTCAATAAAAGTATTAAGACACAATAAAATAACACAAGGAACTTATATTTACATTTATGTTCTGATTATAGAGGCTATTGACAATTATTATATTACAAGGTCACAAACTATTTACAACAACTGGTCATTTTTTTATGAATTCAAGTCTGACATTCCGCATAAATTGGTGAAAATATTTTCAACAACTGTTATTACTCATATGAATAGTTTTATTTTATTTTATAGAGATGGGCTCTAGGAATTTCAGAGTTGGTATTTTTAATGCTGGGTCTTTGAGCACAAAACAAGATGAGTTTGTAGTGGCTATGTTGGAACAAACCCCCGACATTATGGCAATTAATGAGACATGGTTGGGATTAGAACAGGATGACATCGCACCAAAGCTTCCAAGTTATCGCTTGTGGCATACACCAAGATCGGATGGCCGTCGTGGGGGTGGGGTTGGTTTTTATATTCGTAGAGGTATAAACATTCGAGCCTGTCACTACCCTGCAGCTGCAGCAATTGAACAAATGTGGATGAGTCTGCACATAAACAACAAGAAAATTGCCATTGGAACTGCTTACAGACCACCGTCCCAGGACGTAAATACGTTCCTGGACGCTGTCACCTGCTCTGTGACCTCTATGGGTAACCACGATGGCATAATTCTGCTGGGGGATTTCAACATAAATCTTCTCAATCCTAGTTGTAGTAAGTATAAGCTATTCTCACAATTTTTACATAGCGTTAATTTGCGGCAATTGGTTGAGGAGCCGACGCATTTCACAGACCATAGTGAGAGCCTGATCGACGTGATCTGTACAGACACGCAAGCTACTCATATCAATGTAAAATATTCGCCAGACTTGGGCGGCCATGCTATGGTTGTGGCAGAGTTCAAATTAAAAAAAAACAAACCTAGCCCACGGCTGGTAACCTATAGGCCAATGAAAAATATTGTAGTGGAGCAATTTGAAAGGGACCTCAGCTGTATTAAGTGGACTGAACTCTGCGAGCTGGAGGATGTTAACTCGCTGGCTGTGGCTTTCACTAACTGTGTGAAATTTCTTTTTGATCTCCACGCGCCCTACAAAAAGAGTAAGTTTAAATATCCCCCTCACCCCTGGATAACTGACACCATCAAAGACATGATGCGTATTAGGGACAGCTACCATGCAGAAGCAAAAAGGAGCAATATGCCGGCTAAAAAAGAGAGTTACAAAGAGATGAAGTACTTAGTAATCACAGCAATGGAAAATGAGAAGAAATGTTATTTTAATAGTGTTATAAATAAAAATGTTAATAATTCAAAAATATTGTGGAAAAACTTAAAAGACAATGTCATTCCAGATAATAAGAATAAATCGGAATTGCCCTCTTTCTTGGCCGACCCAAACATTTTAAATGCTCATTTTTTGAATGTTCCAGGCAATGACAAGGTCTCTATCTCACAACTGACTTTCTTCGAATATCATAGTTTCAGTACTGCAACATTCTCCTTGCAAGAGGTCAGCGAAGATACTGTTTTAAATGTTATAAAAAAGTTTAAGTCCAACGCTCAGGGTGATGATGAAATTTCTCTGGAGATGCTACAATTGACCCTACCTCAATCTCTATCAACAATCACAGCATTGATAAACAAGTCAATAAAAGAGGGTTCTTTTCCTGAGAAATGGAAGGTTGCGGTTGTCAAACCACTCCCAAAGACCAGCCAGCCTGAGACTCTTCAGGAATTACGGCCTATAAGTCTTTTATCATGTGTGTCCAAAGTCTTGGAGAGGGTTGTCTGTGATCAGCTCACAAAATACCTGGAAGACCATGACATCCTGCCTCACACACAGTCTGGGTTTCGCAGAGGCTATGGTACTGCCACGGCGTTGGCCGATGTTGTAGACAACCTCTTGGCTAGTCAGGACCAGGGAATGATAAGCGCTATGGTACTACTTGACTATTCACGCGCCTTCGAATCAATCAATACAAGCCTCTTACTATCAAAGCTATCATATTACGGAGTTGACGCTAAAACTTTAAAATGGTTCCACAGCTACCTTACTAATAGGAAGCAGTATGTTGAACTTCCTGGGCCAAACGGGGATAAGATCCAATCTAGTGCTCTCCCGGTCGCTCGCGGAGTCCCCCAGGGATCCATTTTGGGACCCATCCTTTACATCCTATACAGCGCTGACGTCAGCAAATCCATATCTCATTGTCAACATCATATGTACGCTGATGACTTGCAGTTGTATCTCTCCTTCCCGCTATCAGACCTTGCCACAGCTGAAGCTAAATTGAATGAGGATTTAGCACGGGTGGCTACTTGGTGCGAGTCAAATTGTCTAACCCTTAACCCCAAAAAATCTAAACTCATTTTGTTTGGAAGTAGACACTATCTAAATGGCTTAAATAGTAGTGGCGCATCTTTCACCATATCTGTGAACGGGGAAATCATACAACGTGTGGAGAAAGTGAGAAATCTAGGGTTGGTATTGGATGGGTCACTGAATTTTGAGTCTCATGTGAGTGAATGCGTGCGTAGCTGTTTTTATCGTCTCAAACTTTTATACAAAATAAGGCCCTACCTGTATGAAAAACTCAGAATCAAGCTTTGCGAATCACTGGTACTGTCCAGGCTAAACTATTGTGACACAGTGTATGGGCCCTGCTTACTGGCTAGGACTAAAAAGCTCATACAACGTGTACAAAACTCTTGCGCTCGCTTCTGTTTTCCTGTGCCGCCTCGCTCACACGTGACTCCTTTCATAAATTCTGCAAATTTACTAAAAATGGAAGCCCGCAGAAAACTTCACCTAGCGTCACTGTTATTTGATGTACTTAAAACAGGAAAGCCGCGATACCTCTTGACCAAACTTGTATGGGCGCAGGAGCGTAGCCGCTATCCAAAGCGGACTTGTACAAGTACTTTCCTCACCCCGACACACCGCACCATGGCCTTCCGCGGTTCGTTCAGATACGCTGCCTCGCGTTGCTGGAATGACGTACCACCCCCGTTGCGTGACCTAAAAACAAAGTTCACATTCAAAAAACACCTAAGGAACCATCTCTTGATGATACAAAAGACGCAAACCAAATGAATATTTTATTTCCAACTTACCGTTGTTTTTTTCACATCAGGTTTGTACGTCATGTCCGGCTACCGTGGGGCGGGTTCTAATTTCCAGCGGTTATTCTGGAATGAGCACCATCCGCGGCATGTAACCGAATTGCTTGCATGTGTTTGATTGTGTTTGATTACGTTTTGTAAAGTTGTAAACTCCATTGTACAAAAAACCTCCATGTGGCACATTTTTTAAGTCGTGGCAATTGTGACGTGTCCAACCAACATTTGTCACTGTCAGTTGTCAGTCAAGCAAATATTTTTGCTGCATCATGTGACAAAGTGCTGTGAGCGTTCTGCCTATCCAAAATATCAATCGTAGTATATATGTATTGTAGTATTTAGTTTTATAAGTTTATGTATTATTGTGTATTATAAGTATTCTCGTCGTCTGTATATATCTTATTTATGCCTTTTCTTGTCATCTTCCTTTCTTACAAACCCTGTCAGAATAACAGCGCCTCTGTGTTCATTCGGCCCACCTGTGAATGACACAGAGGCAAAACGCTGAGATAGGGTTTTATTGACCCCACACAATTCTTCCTATTATTTATATTTTGTTGTGTTTATTAATTTTATACTTTTTTTATACTTTCTACTTTATTGTCTGTATCGTATGTGTGTGTGTCAATAAATGTGTTTCTTTCTTTCTTTCTTTCTTTCTTTCTTTCTATGTCACTCGGGAGAAATGTAGCTTTCTAATGGTCTAAGAATTTTCTAAATTGGTCCCCACTAATTAAACTAATTTCCAATGGTGTATGTAATCCTATTTGAGAATAATATTGTATTTTCGTATTTTTAATAGTAGAAAAACAGTCGAGGCAAAATCATAAAATCGTGTTTCTGAAACTTTACAGTTTTATAAAAAAAGTACAAACTTTTTCCATATATATAATAAGTTTTAAAAAACCCGATATTGGCTATCTCCGGTGAAATTGTGACTGCCAGACACGAAATAGAAGTCGTCCGCTATTCGATTAAATTGAACAATCAAATCGATATTTTTGTGGATGAATCGATATGATTCGTTATGAAGGTCAATGGCGGTGAACGTATCTAGAATACTGACGGTTTTTTAATTAAAGAACGGTTAAGTAATCAACTAATCACATAAATCTATGAGTCTTTTCTTATTTTGTAACTAGAAAAGGGCCCGTTACTGCACTAAGTGCAGTAACATCTAGCAGCATTTATACTATCAATTAAACTAAAATAATTGCGTAATTAAATAGCATTGAGATGTGAAATGCAGAGAATAAAAAAATGAGTCCTACACAGACCCAGCTAGGTTCTTCGCTTATGTTCTTTGATAGGTATCAGTACGGTCCTATTTATAATTAAGTTTGACGGTAAAACAAAGAATTTTATTTGCAACAAGTACACATTTAGACTTTTATTCCCTCTCCCAAGGGAACTGTGCTGAATTTGGGGATGAAAAGTCACGGTCACACTCAAATCATGCCAAATTTCATTTGAATCCATCCCGTAGTTTTAGAGTGATGTGCTGCCAATATACAGACAGGCAGACAGAAAGACAGACAGACAAAAAAAATGCTGTCCAAAAAACAATTTCAAAATATCTTTAACCAGCGGCTCCTCGCGGTTTCAGCCGCGTGGTTCCCGTTCTTGTGAGAATATCGGGATAAAAAGAATCCTTTGTTCATAACCAGGCTATCTACTTTTTGTGCACCTACCAAATTTCATCCAAATCCGTTCAGTTGTTTTTGAGTTTATTCGTTCCAAACAAACAACGTTTCGCCTCTGTGGTACAACCACCGGTATCAGACCCAGGGGTCCCGGGTTCGATTTCCAGCGGGGTACATATTGTATTCGGTTTGGTTGGTGGTAGGAGTTGTTGTAAGTCCGCCTGGCTAGCTACCACCATCTTATCAAAGTCTGACGCCATAACAACAATGTTTTCAGCATTGTTGTGTTCCAGCTGTTAGAGATAAGGTAGCCAGTTCCTCAGTGATTGGGGATTCCGGGAGAGGCTCGCTTCCATCTTCAGCTTTATCAATACTTAACATCAGGTATGATGAAGGCAAAGAGACTCCCCGTAGTTCATAAAAAAAAACAATGTTTTCAGCATTGTTGTGTTCCGGCAGTTAGAGATAAGGTAGCCAGTCCCTCAGTAATTGAGGATTCCGTGAGAGACTCGCTTCCATCTTCAGCCTTATCAATTAGTTCAAAAAGTATGGCATTAAGATATAACTCTCTCTACTATTTTCGCTTGATCGGAGAAGGATTATTCAGTACTATGTTTTAATATATTGACGACCTGTTTGGCGCAGAGGTACAAACGCCGCCTTCTGCGCCAGGGGTCCCGGGTTCGATCCCCGGACAAGACAAATATTTGTGTGCATGAACATGTCTATTTGTCTTGGTCTGGGTGTTGTATGTATGTATTTACAAAAAAAAGTATACAAGTATGTTTTCCGTTATCTAGTATCCATAACACAAGTTCTTCACGATACTTAATGTGGGCTAGATAATTGGTGTGATTGTATGGAAATATTTATTTATTTATTTATTATTAAAAAAAAATATATATATATATTATACACTTAAGTATATGAAAACATAGTACTGATTAATCTGATTATTTTTATATACACTTCTGATAGTATGTCTATTATTTATCTATAATTTTTATTATTTGCAGGCGTGAATGATGGCTTCGTAACGGTTTCGGAAACCTGCCCCCCGGCCCCGGGTCACAGGCCAACTGCTGCGGCGTAAGTATTAGAATAAGTCTTTACCTATGAAACCTGCCCCCCGGCCCAGGGTCACAGGCCAACTGCTGCGGCGTAAGTATTAGAATAAGTCTTTACCTATGAAACCTGCCCCCCGGCCCAGGGTCACAGGCCAACTGCTGCGGCGTAAGTATTAGAATAGGTCTTTACCTATGAAACCTGGTCCGTTATGCGTGAACATAGCATCGGTATGGCTAGTCAAGCCATCCCAGCTTCTTCCAGAAGCGCAGAAGCCTCCTGGGGCGTTCACAGGCATCTAGGAGCGACCTCACGTCTTTGAGGATTTCAGCCCGTTGTGCGGCCAAACCCACGCACTCCAGGATCACGTGGGCGGCTGTTTCCTCTGCGTCCAGGCATCCTCTACATAGGGGGCTGTCTGTCGCATTCATGATGAATAGTTGTCGGTTTAAAGTTAGGTGACCTGTAAGTTTTAGCTAAAAAGAACCACTTTATTTAATATAAATTCTAAGATTGTCATTATTTTTTACACAAAAATATAGCATTACATTGCTCAGTCTTCATAAAATGCTTGTACATAAAAATATGTGGCAATCGAGTTTGTGGTAGTAACTATAGCAAAAAAGGTCGAATCCATTTGAATATTTAGTAAACAGTAGTAATAAACAAGTTTCTTTTAATTATATATTTGACAAGTATTTATTTTCAAGAAAAATCCTCAAAACAGTTTTCGATAAAATTCAATCATCAATAACAACGAAAGCGAATAATAGTCTACACATCAATCTATTATCCTTACAATTTAAGATGCCAATTCTTATAATTCAATTACAAATGAAATTGAATCTCTGGAGCAAAGCATCTTCGAAAAATTGATGGATGGCTTGGCGTTCATTCGTTCATTGAATGAACAGGAGACGTATTTTTGAATCATTCGAATTACTATTCGCATACGGAATCGCAAGATACGCATGTAAATTCTAAAAACCGTATTTTTGAAATTTTATTCGCATTCGAATCTGCAACAAGTGGTCTCGATCACTCTTTTTTTATTCGAGCAGTAGAAAGTTATTCTTCTTCTTCTTTCTTAATTATTGGCGTGCTCGCGTTAAATACGCGAATTTTGCCAATGTCAAGTAAATATAATTTGTAATATACAGAAATTGTACGGTAAATTGAGTTAAAAATGGAGCCTCACAACAAGTGTTATTACGAAAAGAACTCGGGTGAAACTGCGGTAGAAAGTTTGTCGTTTAGCACTTAATGTCATTTTCAAATTGACATTGACATGACGGATAGTTTGACAACTTAAAAACGCTTTGTTTCAAGTGATTCAAGTCCGATTCAGTATCGGTTTTTGAAAATCTATGGAGAGTTAGTTTCCCAGTTTTAAATATTCTGCGTAAAAAGAAATAATGTTTAAGAAAACGGCAACACCGAAATCGAGTGATAAAAAAATGCGACAAAATGAAAGTCGGTGAATTTCAATTTGAATGCGAATTGAATTCGCATGAGGATTTCGAATGATTCAAAAATACCTCTCCTGTACCTTCGTTACATTTGATACAAAATGAAAACTCATGATTTTCCGATTGTTTTGTCTGCCTTTGAATGATGAGTTCGGAATATCAATACACGTGCACCTTTTGGTACAATCGGGGAACTTCCCGGTTGACCAGTAGAGTTTTTGGAAAACGTTTTCTCGAAAAGTACTGTAGCGGGGCTCCTGGTCCGGCAGCACTACAGTCGCCGGGACTTTAGAACCGCCGCACTCATTTAGTAAATAGGAAAACGAAATAAAAGTATCGTTCTACAGGCGACTTGTTTTATTTGTAGTAATAGAAATAAGGAAATGTAACAAAATGAAAATACATGGATATAGCAAAAGTCCTAGTTATAAATAATCTAAAAAATGAGTAAAAAAGTAGGCAGTTATGCTTACCCCGATACACGGGTTCCTGATGTATTTATGAGAATTATATTATTAACACAACTTTAGATAAATATGGTTATGGTTCGGTTAAATAAGCTCTGTTCAGCTTGATGGTTTTTGTGAGATTAAGTCAAAATGAGCTGAACAGGGATCGTGGAACGGAGAAAATTTGAATTTAGACAGAACAGATAAAAAATATAATTTGATTTCCATAGAGTGAAACTACGGAGTTTTCAGCCAATATGGAGGTTTTATCCATCCATAAGGCTAGAACGAAATGGCATCGTTACAGTACTAAGGTTAAAGAAATAATTTATTATTCAAATGGTTCTCTTAATGGTCTATTATTTGTGATATAAGTCAAAGTCAAAGTCAATATTATTTATTCAGTCTAGGCTGTTACAAGCACTTATGAACGTCAAAGAAGCTACGCCATCGGTTCACAAACCCTACGGCGGGAGACCTTGTAACGAGAAGAACCGGTAAGAAACTCGTCAAGGGCTTTAATAAACGTTACCTATATATCTTTTACCTATTTTAATAAAACTTCCTGAAAAAACTCTACTTGTCAACCGCAAAGTTCCCCGACAGTACCAAATAGCTTTTTATTATCTGTGCTACTAAAAAAAGGATTTTTGTAGATTTGAATTTTGACGCCATTTAGTTGTTAGTCACAAGTATTTAAGACCAATACAAAAATCACAAGCTCTTGTGATATAAGCCCTCGGTATGCGATTGTGGTGGTTAAGCAACTATCACAACGATCGGTCACAGGAATGGGTTACCATCAAAATTGTCTAGAGATCCTCTGCGCTCTTCCAACGACGCTTCCACAGTCTATTGCGTTTCTTTAAATTGTATGTACAGTCACGAACAATCGCATGTATACATTTTACAACCTGATCGCATTGACGCACACGAAAACAAAGCTCTCTCTGTCCACAAATTAATGTCATTCAATATTGTAACGTGACAAGGTTGCTTAGTGTTTCTATGTCATTGCACGTGACTGTACAAGGTAACAAAAGAAGTAAGTTTTGGAAGTGACTTTAAAAAATCAACACAAATCGGATTTGGGTGGCTTGTAAGATCTTTTTTGCATCTCTCTGCAAAAATATTTTTTATACGAAGCTTCTAATGCAAAAACTTTGTAACTACAGACAGACATAACCTTCTTGAGGTTAATGAAAATGTTCTTCATGACATGCAGTATATTTCCTGATAAACTAAATGTAGGTAGTCACGTTCACATGCAATGACATAGAAACACTAAGCAACCCTGTCACATTACAATATTAAATGACAATTGTGGACAGAGAGAGCTTTGTTTCCGTGTGCGTCAGTGCGATAAGGTTGTAAAGTGTATAAATTACCTATCATTGCTCGTGATTGTACATAGGTACTTCTGTAATATCTACGAGGATAACGGGAAGTAATGTTAAACCAACGTAACTGAGAGTTGTCGGACTAATCTGACAACGAAAAATACCTTTATTTCTACTGACACGAACATCGTAAACGAAAAGGTTTTATTATTGGAACTGATTATAATTAACCGCCTTTGTGGTCTAGTGGTACAACCACCGGTATCAGACCGGGTTCCGGGTTCGATTCCCAGCGGGGGTACATATTGTATTTGGTTTGGTTGGTGGTCGGACTTATTGTAAGTCCGCCTGGGCCCCTAGCCAAAGTAACAATTCAAAAACGATAACGAAGTTCGTAAATAATTTAATGTATGGGATTGGCGGATTGGCATAGGCCGCGCTAAATCACGTGGTCTTACCGCATGTCAATTGGCGCATATAGACAATAACGAAACGAATTATCGTTTCGCTACATAGCGATGTTACTTTGTCTACGGGTCCTGGCTAGCTACCACCATCTTATCTAAGTCTGACGCCATAACAACAATGTTTTCACTATTGTTGAGTTCCGGCAGTTCTAGATAAGATAGCCACTTCCTCAGTGGCTGAGGATTCCGGGAGAGGCTCGCTTCTATCTTCAGCCTTATTAATACTTGACATCAGGTATAACGAAGGCTAAGAGTCTCCCCGATGAAAAAAAAGAAAACATAAAAGTTCTTGTGTGCTTAACTAAATTATTAATAACGTTAATGTCAAAGACAAGATGGAGTAAAGTTGTTTGTTGCAAAATTACATCGAAGTGAAGCGCATTGACATTTACTTAGCAGTTGCACAAAAGGTATACATAATATAAATTTGAAGGCTAGTTTCACACAACATAGATAATTAAATTTAATATTTAAAGGGTGGAAGGAGGAAAACAAGCGGTTGCAACGGTAAAGTTACTCCGTTTGTTCACACCACACCAAAACGAGTCAGACTGTTGTTAGTTGGTAGACCAATTTATAAAAATAAACCCAAGTAATATTTAGTCCTTATAACTTCTTTCATGTGTTCTAAGGGATATTGTTATCATACTATATTCAATAAATCTCACATACTCTGCATACAAGTTACATAGCATCTGCATACAAGCTAATAGTGACAAACCGAAGGACAAATTACACTTAACGAAGACAAATTCTCGGCACGGAAGTCGCCCTATAGTGGTTGAATATTCATGAACCTAGTCCATATTCTCACTACTTGGTAGAGCCATATAATTGCTATTAACTCGCACTTGTGGAGCTGATTTTACTTGTACCTGTCGTTGTCTTTGCCGTTACATTACGAAAAACGCTATTACAAGTGACATGGGTGGGCTTAGTCAGAGCAAAATAAATTATTGTAAATGGCATAGCTAGTAAGTTGAGAGACTTAAGACTTCCGAGATCTTCCTTTAAGAACTGAAGATGAATATTATTTTAGGTGCTTTGAATGAATGCAATAAAATAAAAAAACCGGCCAAGTGCGAGTCGGACTCGCGCACCGAGGGTTCCGTAAAATATTTTTTATTATATGATGTAACTAAAGATTCACGGTTTTCGCTATTTTTCCTTTATCTGTACTATAAGACGTTACTTCGTACCAAATTTCAAGATTCTAAGTTCACGGGAAGTACCCTGTAGGTTTTGATTCCCGTGCGAGTTTCGAAAATTTGCGGCATAAACGGCTGTATCTCTTGATTGCTCTGACTTAGAAGTTTGAACTTTTTTTCACAGCTCCAAGGGACAGTAGACCTGAGTATTAGATATAAATTTCAGTGTGAAACCTCCACGCTTTCCTGAGAAAAACGGTCTTGACAGACACGGAAGACGGACGGACAACCAATTTGTATATTTCTGTCTTCAGTTGATCCCTCGATGCTGAGGATCATCGCCCTGTCGCTTATACATCTGAAATCTCAAAATTGTATTTTTCTGGCCATATTTCTTTATTAGAAAATGTCACTTTAAACCTCTACTACTGACAAAATATTTTAGTGTCAATGATCTTCCACAATAATAAATAATAATAATAAATAAATAAATAAATCATTTAATCCTCACCATAATAATAACAATTAACAATTAACAAAATACCTTTAGTTAACAGATTATGGTAGACTGATACCTGAACTAGGTAATACCTGTGTCTCAGGCTATCAGCCCTCCACCTCGTATGAAGTTTATATATTAAAGTGCTATATTAATATGTTTAAGTTTAGCATAACATTACAAAAGGAGAATTAAAATTAAAAGTACTAATTTCATTACAAACAGCGTTTTAGTTGTTAGTAGTAACTTAATAATAATGCCTGAGTAGAAGTGTGCATTTAACTAGTTAACTAAATTAATTAATGAAAGGTAATTATTAAAAATAAGGTTAATTATTCACTAACACTAGATATAAGTTCAAATGTTATTAGCAACTATGGATGATTTCCGAAATAAATGATTTATTTAATCCTGTCAAAGGTCGTTTTCAGAAATGTTTATACAGATTTATGACTTTTCATCTGCTCTTTATTCTGCAGAAACTATGAACCATGTTCTCTTTTATCCCAGTCCCATAGCCACGTATACAACACATAATATATATAACACATATATTAAAGTTAAATCAGTTTCCCAACTCGCCCTAAAGCGGTCACGTTTCTATGTAACGACACTGAATTGTTCACACAAAAGATCCTGGCTTAACGTACCTTATCCTTGAAAATGTTTGCTAACTCCCAACATACTTCAGTCAGGGAGAGGTTCCACATATTTCCGGGCTCTTCACTCCTTTTACTGGGCTTTTTCCAGCTTAACTGCAGTGGGGGTTTCATCATTTCCTGATTAGCCAACTAGATAAAACAATGTGGACATTGGCTTATCTAGTTGCCTAATTTCATATGAAACGCTTGATACCTACCACTTATCTAAGTCTGACGCCGTAACAACAATGTTTTCAGCGTTGTTGTCTTCCGGCAGTTAGAGATAAGATAGCCAATTCCTCAGTGGTTGAAGATTCCGGGAGAGGCTCGCTTCCATCTTCAGCCTTATCAATACTTTACATCAGGTATGATGAAGGCTAAGATTCTCCCCGTCTTGAATAAAAATAAAAAATATTAAAAGGGAAAAGGAAAAAATATTGAAAAACCAGTTTTTAAGTTATTATTTATACTTACGTTTAACAGGATTCTTTTTAACATTATTTATAAAAATCTAAAATTATATAATCACAAGTACGCGAAATATCGGTGGTAATCATTTTACAATTACCCGTTTAAGAAAGTGTACAACAGACCAACTCTTGCTCTATGGTCAAAAAGCTGAGGTGGTAAGCAATTGCCCTTTGCCCTATTAAGGGCCTATGCAAGTCGTCAATTATACGCATTCTTGTCGTACATAATGAGTTGGGTTTTAATCAATGAGAAGGAATACTTAATCTGCATCAAAATCAATCAATTCTTTTGGGAGCTAACGATGCTAGGGCATTCTGTTATTTTTGAGTCATAATGATAATGATATTTTCTCAAACATGCATGGAAATGTTGTCATTATTTTCGAAAAAAGAACACGCGAAGTATCGAATTTACGGACAAAGAAAATCAAATCCATTGCAGGAGCGTTTTTTTTTAATTTGGAACATTACAAAGAGTATTTAACAACTCCAGCACGCCGTTCCATACAACATTGCTGGAGCGCTGTCATGTTCCAAATTCAAAAAGACGCTCCTGCAATGAATTTGATTTTCTTTTAGTAGTTATTAAATGTATAATATAAAAAGTACGTTTTATTTCGGTGCATTCTTTTGAGAAAAGCACTATATATGCCTCGGCGGAAATGGCAATTGCCTGTCTCGTATTAGTGAAGTCCTCGCCTACGGCTCGGCCTTCAAACTCATACTCGACCTGCAATTGCCTATTTCACGGCCTTTGCAATAATGTACTATTATTTATTTGTATTAAACATGGTACAAACAATGGTGGACAGTAGTATTATAAGACCTCACATTAAGTTTTTTCAGAGATGCAACATAAAAAAAGAAGTAGGAAGTATAAAATCAAGTTACATTATTAGATTATTTAGATTATAATAGGTGTCAACAATAATAATGATAATTCATTAATCATAATTGAGTGCTTTACAATTGAAATACGATTAAGTCTAAAAGTAAGCAGAATTAGGCCCGTGGTAGATTCATAAGCTTTTCGGTTATTTCTAGTTTGAAACTAAGTTGAAGCGTTGTGTAACTTAGTTGAAATAAGTAATATTTACATATAATAATAACAAATGCCCGCATTTTTAACCTTGTCGGTTTTTATCTTACTAATAACTTACTGACAAATTTTTAATAATAAGTGTACCAATCAATCAGAACGATCAATCTCTTTGATCCTGCAAATATTCTCAGCAGTATTGCTTAATTTATTAGATTTGACGTGTTGATTTATGTACCGAAAACGAGCAATCGATGGCATCTTATTGGAAGTGGGTAAATGTGCTTATTTCCTTAAGGAAGGAATTAGTGACATTATCGTTCTGGATTAGATTGCATTACTTGTGAAATAAATTAGCTAATTAGTTTCACCCGCGTGGTTCCCGTTCCTGTGGGAATATCGGGATAAAGAGTAGCCTATGTGTTAGTCCACTAGTTGAAGTCCCTATATACCAAATTTCATCCAAATCCGTTTAGTAGTTTTTGCGTGAAAGAGGAATAAACAAACAAACAAATTGACATACTTTCGCATTTATAATATCAGTAGGATTACAGCAGCGACCCCTGGGGCCGTACCGCGCAAGTGGCGTCGTCATCGAAATCGGCTTCATTTGACAGATGGATGTGACACATTGCTGCTTCTTTTTGACACAAATGAAAACTTACCAAAGACTAAGAGCAATATGTCACATCCATCTGTCAAATGAAACCGATTTCGATGCCGACGACACTTGCGCGTTACGGCCCCTGGTTATGTGACATCCGTTGCATCAACAATTTTTCGATTGCATTTAATGCAATTGTTAAAATAGCGATCGTGAATGTACGTCTAGAAAGTTTAAGTTGTTAACAGATGGGTTGTTAGTAAACTACATATTTTTCTAGATTAGATTAGGTTTCATGTATATCTGTGGCATGTGTAAATATGGCGAAGGTAAGGCGAACCAAAATGTTCTTCAAAACATATCTTAACTGTATGGTGGATCAGTGGGATGTGATTTCTAAAAGGGGAGCCGATGGGGATGGGACTGTATGGATCCTTCGCCACTGATGTACTACAGCTTTACATATCTCTCAAATTACTCCAATCGATTTTGGACTTTAATGCATATGCCGTTGAGTTCAAATTTGTCTGTAATATTTTGACATTTGGTATAAACCGTAGTTGCTGTTGACCGTACATTATAAATAAAGTATCGTGAAAATTACATCGTCCAATTTAACAAAAGGCTCATAAAATAAAAATTACTGTGTTAAACTGAATAATTTTTTTTGGGACCAAATGGCAACTACTCATCGCACAAAAAGAGAATCACTTACGGGCTACCGCACATACAAGGTGTTAAAAGACCCATACCGAAGTCGTAATATATGCGTAGTCTACATCAAAATAAATAAGAATATGTAAAAATTATTGCAGGGAAATGAATTGTTTAAAAAAAATAGGTGTTATTGTCACACGCAAAAAACGCTTGCAACGTGTGCGTGTGTCTAGAGGGTATGAGTCCAGGGCCGAGATCCAGTTGATGAGTTTTGATATTCGTTGCGATTTAGTGAATTTAAACAATAATCTTTAAAAATAAATCTTGACTTTTATCCTCAATTACTCCTTAACTTTCTCCTCAGATTCTCAGATTTGACCCCATACAAGAAAACTATAGTAATAATGGGGAGAATACGTGGTTTTCGTTTTCGTTATGGGTCTTTTAACACCCTGTATAAAACTTTTAGAGGCTCGACGCATTGAAAACCTGTGCGAGAGAAGAAAAACATGAAACAAACCCTCTACCAACCCGTCTGGCCAGCGTGGTAGCAGTAGGCTAATAGCCTCCTATGAACGCCACAGTAGGCGTGAGCAAGGAGAGGCCTATGTCCAGCAGTGGACGTCCACAGGCTGATGATGGATGTACTTTAATTTGAACAACTATTAGTTGTGAATCATTTCTATAGGAATTTATGGAAGCGCGCATACTATCAACTCGACAGTTGTTTGACAAAAAGGTGATTGACTTTTCAACCCACTAAACTGTTTTGTTGTATGGCACAGATCACTAATCTGTGTTGTATGGAAATCGCAAGAAGTACATAACTCGACAAAACAGTTTAGTCGATGAAAAGTTATATATGCGCGATCCATAAATCGGATTAAAAATCTCGGCGTAATCGGTGTAGTAGGGTCAACAGCACGTACGGTTTACGGAGTAACTATTTATTAATCTGTGGTACGTCTTCACGTTTGCACTACGAAACACCGCCGCTATAACGAGCGACGTAAGGGCGCTCTCAAGATCAAAGTGTAAAGCTGTACCTTGCTGCTGTTGACTGTCAATACATCGTCGTCTCAGCCATATAACACCCACTGCTGGGTATAGGCCTCCCCCAAAAGGGGGGTTTGCCATAATCGCCACGCTTGCCGGCGGGTTGGCGATCGTAGTATGGCCAAGTATGTAGGAGACGCTGCTGCCCATCTCCTGAAGGCTGAGTCCCTTAGTCGCCTTTTACGATACCCACGGGATGAGAGGGGGTAGTGCTATTCTAAGCCGACACTACACGGCCAATGTCAATACATAAGAAAAAAACTAACCGAATTGAGACCTTCCTCCTTTTGGAAGTCAGTTAAAACGATTTCTTTCAATCGAGATTTGTTAGCAACGGTGCTACGTGATCAGGGTTCCGAAATATGTCCCTAGTCTGTGAAATAAGGGACGGGCACATTTAATATTTATACATGTGAAATGGATTGGAAACCGGACCATTTGAAATGTATCCATTCTATGGTTCCATTCCGACCATTTTTTTTATGGAATATGAGATACCTATGCGAAGTCGAAAAATGTAGATTACTGATTTAGGTTTGATTGTTGCTAAAATTACACTCTAAAGTACCTACTAACATAAGTACCTACTACACTTAATTTTATTTTTGTTTTGTTGCCTTACTAACGATAAACACAATCAAATTAAGCTGGCTCTATTCCTGTACCTTAATTTTGAATATCTAATAATTGATAATCCTATTTTATACCCTTAGCTTAATAATCAATCTTAATAATTTACACTCAAAGGTACGCAAACGCAGACCACTGCTACGCAAACGCCACGAAAACCTGGCAACCCATAAAAATGTAGTGTGTATTACGTTAGGGCTGGCAACAATTTGCAGAGCGTGCACGATGGACCGGGCAATGGTCATTACGAGCGAGCAGTTATCGCCGCTTGTTGCGTTCGCAGGGCTGCCACAACTGTTCAATAATAAAAAATATTACAATAGAACGCTTTTTGCGGTTCAGGATCAGGTTACGGTTGTGTTTATTATTACAAAATGAGGTGCAAACCATAAAAATGCAGTGTGTATTGCGTTAGGGCTGGCAACAATTTGTAAAGCGTGCACGATGGACCGGCCAACGGTCATTACGAGTGAGCAGTTATCGCCGCTTGTTGCTATCGCTCTTTTGTAGTCGCTATTTTTTTAGCTATTTCATAGCTTTTATCGCGGGCTTTGAGCGCGGCGACCGAATCAAGAAATTCCGTAACGAAAATAAAACCTAACACCCCCCACTCCGCCTACCATGTAGCTCGGCCGAGCGTTTTAATCTACTCTTTGGTTTGAAGTCACATTTGACATTTTCGAAAATCGTGATTTTTTTGGGTTGTAATACTGCATAAATATAAAAAAATATAATTACATAAGTTGATAAAAAATGCTATGCAATAGCTTTACCGCGGCAGTCCCCGAGTGCCACACGTATTTTTTTATTATTATTTTCTTTGGGGAGCTTACTGCATCATTTACAAAGTAAATAAAAAAGCATTTAAAAGCTAATTTCATTACAAGCTAAATAAAAGATATTTATTGAAATAGATTCACTGAAAAACTTCGCTTCAGTAATAGTAGTCGGTGAAGGTGCAAGGCGTAGGTACTGTTGTGCATTTACATTTATTTCCGGGCGGGCTGGCATTAATATTTGCCTGTTTTACTTGCAAAATTAAGCAAGTTATGTTTCATGGTTAGATTATGAATTTCCGCCAGCTTACGCCTCCCCGATTCTATGAAATACATGACATAAATGTGTTGTTACAATCTTTGATTAGTGGCCAATAAAAATGTTGGTTATTATAATATTACATGTAATTTTATCTTACAATAAATTTTAGTTCTACAATTTATTTTGAAACATCTGTTACAAGAAAACTATGTACCTACTTCCTTAATTTAACTTTCATAAAACTGTTGAGTGACAGCCCTACCGGCCATTAGTTCAATTTGTTGCCGACGAAATGTGTTGTAGATAGCCTGTTTCAGGGTTGTTTCAGAATGGTACCTATCATCCAGCTCATTTGATCGAGAAGACGAATGGTAGACGACCTATATTAAATGCATACTATTTAACAATGCTTCGCTTAGTTGGATAATTAACCCTTTTGCAAAGACAACTGTATTCACTTAATTTTATTGTTCACGGCGTGTATCGAAGTAGGAAAATTTGCGGTAAGAACACACGTCTTCTCGACTTTTTTAACTATTTCGTCGTCGTCGTCGTCTCAGCCACATGACACCCACTGCTGGGTATAGGCCTCCCCCAAGAATCTCTACAACGATCGGTCCTGCGCAGTCCGCATCCAGCGGCGTCCCGCGACCTTCACCAGATCGTCTTTCCACCTTGTCGGGGGCCTACCCACGGAGCGTCGTCCTGTCCGCGGTCGCCATTCCAGAACCTTTCCGCCCCAACGGCCATCGGTTCTTCTCGCTATGTGTCTCGCCCACTGCCACTTCAGCTGAGCAATCCTTCGAGCGATGTCAGTTACTTTAGTTCTCCTACGGTTCTCCTCATTTCTGATTCGATCACGTAGGGAAACGCCGAGCATAGCCCTCTCCATTGCACGCTGGGTGACCTTGAGCTTTCTTATCAGACCCATTTAACTATTTATTTTTATTAAATTATACTTTTCAAGCCATGCCATACTATTAAGTATTCTGGGGCCATGCGCAGCAATTTGGTAAACATATTATTAATAGAAAAATAATAAAGAAATGGACCCGTTTCACAAGTTCGGTACAATCGGGTAACTTCCCGGTTGACCAGTAGAGTTTTTTTAAGACAATTTATTTAATAAAGTAATAGATATATAGAACACAGTTATATCACAAATAATAGAACATTAACAGGTATTTCATTTGAATAATATTTTTTTTCTTTAACCATAATACCTTCCGAGAAAACGTTTCCCAAAATAACTCTTAAGTAAATACTTATGTGAATGAAATAATTTATTATTCAAAATAAATACCTACCTGTTAATGTTATATTATTTGTGATATAAAGGTTTTCTATATATATATAAATATTACTTTTTTAAATAAAGCTCCCTAAAAAAACTATACTGGTTACCCGGGAAGTTCCCCGATTGTACCTAACTTGTGAAACGGGTCCATTTCTTTATTATTTTTCTATTAATAATATATTTACCAAATTGCTGCGCATGGCCACAGAATACTTAATAGTATAGAATGGCTTCTATGGGAGTCGGGGGACTCCCCCAGAGGGGATGCGAAACTTGTGAGTCGAGTTGATATTTTTTTTTGTATTTTTCTAGATCTATCATATACAATAGAATTGTAAATGCAATAACTTATTATTGCTTCATTGGTTCTGGTATAAGTACTCGTACCCAAAGGCTTTTACCAGACATGGAAATAGACCTTACTGATATGTTAAGGTCACTTTTAAATTTGACGACTCTGTATGAAATAAAACAGGCAGAAAAAAACAGCCCTTGACGAGTTTCTTCCCGGTTCTTCTCTTTACAAGGTCTCCCGCCGTAGGGTTTGTGAACCGATGGCGTAGCTTCTTTGACGTTCATAAGTGCTTGTAACAGCCTAGACTGAATAAATGATATTGACTTTGACTTTGACTTTAAAGCTTAATGAAATTAGATCAATTTAAAAATAATGTTTAAGTTATGAAAAAAAACTTATTAAATTTCGAAAGCAAAATCTTAATCGAGAAATCTAATTACCAACACATTTAGGCACCATTAGGTTATAAAAGCACCTCATTTACTATACATGTTCCCAAGTTTTCTCAGAAATTCCACAAAGGACGCCAGATGGTTACTTCTCCACGTCTTTGGACTGTGTGAATAATTAACACAAACTCCATCCACTAATACAATGGAAACAGTATCTCAGCTTTTTATATACAACCTTTAAAATGGGACCAAATATAATTGGGCAAAATTCACCCAAGAACCAATAGAAACGATTATATGTCGGTTTATTAGTCTTGATATACCAAAGCAACAATTATATACATTTTTTTCCGCTAGCTGCTATCAATCGGGTAAAATCAAACAAAACGAGGTGGTCAGATTTCGGGCTACAACCGTTAGTTTTTTTCGTGAATGCGATGACTTTTTTTTTATGAAGTACGGGTTGACTTTTAGCCTTCATCATACCTGATGTATTGATAAGGCTGAAGATGGAAGCGAGCCTCTCCGAGGAACTGGCTAACTTATCTTTAACTGCCGGAACACAACAATGCTGAAAACATTGTTGTTATGACGTCAGACTTAGATAAGATGGTGGTAGCTAGCCAGGCGGACTTACAACAAGTTCTACCACCAACCAAACCGAATACAATATGTACCCCCGCTGGGAATTGAACCCGGGACCCCTGGGTCTGATACCGGTGGTTGTACCTCTAGACCACAAAGAAGAAATAAAGTATATTGACCTTAGTCATTCAAATACAATTTATTTCGTGCAAGTCGAACCATTAGTTTTGTCTTTTGATGCTATCGCGAGTTGTAATGATCGGCGCTCGCGCGAGAAATCATTTTCAGTGCTCACTTCCGCGGTCTAGAAACTCATCGTAGGGGTCAGGGGAGGGTCAAACATAATATATTTTTGGGTTGTTTTTTTATGAACGACGAGGAGACTCTTAGCCTTCATCATACCTGATGTTAAGTATTGATAAGGCTGAAGATGGAAGCGAGCCTCTCACGGAATCCTCAATCACTGAGGATCTCTATCTTATCTCTTAACTGCCGGAACACAACAATGCTGAAAACATTGTTGTTATGGCGTCAGACTTAGATACATACATATATACATACATACATCGAGTTCCACCAACCAAACCGAATATGTACCCATACCCACTGGGAATCGAACCTGGCACCTCTGGGTCTAATACTGGCAGTTGTAACCACTAGACCATAGAATCAGATATTCGTTGCTACAGGACTGGTTAAAATAAATAAACATTAAACGCATATTTTGGAATATGCTCATTTTACTTTTCAGGGTAGTATAAACTGAACATGGAACTTTAGACTGTAGGAAAAAAATCGACACATTCCAGGAGGAGCTCGGTGGCGTAAGGTTTAGGTGAGCGTTCGGCCTGAGACAACTAACGGGATGGGTGACCAAATCTTTATCTCGAGCTCTTCCGTGCTTTTTTTTACTTAAAATGGGTTAACTTTTGATCCCAATCAAGCCCAAGGGCTAAAATAGGATCCACTATGAAGCGAGCTAACCCAGAAGATGCCAATTCACTCTTGCTTTGATGATGGACGGGTACAGACGCAGGGAGGGAGTTCCACTCCTTTGTGCTACATTTAGGAATGTTAACCAAGAAAGGGTGGTAGCCCGCAGTGCGTCTGGATACTCTGGATGTCCGATGGATGAAGGGGGATGGCGGTATGAGCTCATGAGCTTCGGAAGGCATGGGTGCAGTTGCAGTCGGTATCGTTACCAATCAACAATCCGTATTGGGCCAGCGTGAATCATAGTGGGCCGATTCTCTTTACCTGTCTTTCGGAAAGGCCTGGTGGCCTACCGCCATCTCTGAGCGCAGTATTGCTTCAATCTTACCATGCTATTTCGTACTACGAATCTTTTAGAGTAAGCTTGTTTTTTGACGGAAGTTTTGTGACGTCGTCGCTCAATCATCGCCTCCAAAGTGTGAAGTGTATCAAAATGTGACAACTTCAATAAAAACAAAACGCAGACAAAACTTTCATAAGCCCCAGCAGTGAGGTATAAAGGTAGTCATTGACGATACGTCCATCAATCCAAATGGAGTGGACGTCTTCCAAAATCGTTTCGTGAATGTGCTAAACGTATGCCAATTAAATGGACATCTTCCAGCTTTGGATTTCCAAACGGATTGAAATCCATGCATCCAATCAAAATAGACGTCATCCGCGGCCGACCATCAATGTCAAAAACGCGCGCCACGCCATTTAGAAGCCGTTCGAGTCGTCTGTGAATGGGCAAAACCGCGTCCATTTTTTTTGTGATTTTGTCTCAGTTGTTGCTCTGTGTTGACGGGGGGTACATGTGCTTATGCTACAGAAGACCGAGTCTATGAGACTTCCAAAGAGTATATAATCACTCATCATTAATATTGGTGTCACAAGTTGCAGTAATTTGAAATAAGTTAGTTCGTCTATCCTCAAGTAATTTCTCCAATCGCTGGGTTCTAATGATAATTCAGACAATAAGTTGGTATGTGTAAATGTACTTCTTTTTTCCAACCACCCTTTCATCCATTTTCTCCTACGTCATTTCTGTCTTTTTAAAGAAATGCACACTGCTGTTGCCACCATTAAAAAATCCATTGTTATTTGTTCCGTTGCGATCTTCGAACTGGGGCGGCGCGTACGTCCAAATGGAAGTCAGTCAATGTGCCAATTTACCAGAAGTACCTCCAAGGAAGTATTCCATTAAGAACATTCCAAACAGACGTATCGTCAATGGCTACCTTTAGTTAATGAATTGTACAACTGACACAACGGGCAACTGTTTAATGATAATCTCAAAAAATTTAATTAAAAGTAGCAATGAATTTACTAGAGATACTGATTACTCTTTTACAGTGATGTTACAAAAGTTTTTAATGTAACGATTAGAAGTGGTACTTACCTACTTCACAGATTTAGAATATAGTCTTCGTTGATTGTTGGACTTGGGTACTTATGAAATTAAATTTTCGTGAAAGTATCAAAAAGTTTAATGAAGTAATAATGCTTTAAGTTTAGTTTTTGTTATTCATGATTAATAAAATAATCAATAAATCGAGAAACAGTTTAAATATCTCAATCACAAAACTAAATGTTGTCAACTGCACTCTAAAATAAAGTGCTTTACTCGTTTGCCCTAGGCTTGCTTTATAAATAATAATCTACAAAACTAATAGATAGGGTACCCTAAACTACTCTTGTTTCGTGAATTTTAACGGTAGAGCCGTAAAATATATAAAAACGACGAAAAACTAGTATGCCCCTGCAAAATGTAAAAATACATTTTAGCCATCTGATAAATACTATAGTTTAATAAACTGTGCTCTTTATTCCCGAACCTGATATCGTATTTTCTAATATAAAATAACTTTTTATAAAAAAATAAAAAAAAGAACTTTTTATAAAAAGTTTTTATTTCACAATTTTTAAAGATAGATGAGGTCCCGTGCCTACGCTGATAACCTTATGACAACTCCTCATCACCTTTTACATAATGCTTCTATTTCCGGTGCAGGGATGTTACTTATTGAGGAGTTCCCCCGATGCTTCATCATCAGCTGCACTTCATCACATGCATTGAGTCGAGCATAAATAGCTTATGAACTACATTAAAGTAATCGTATAGCTGCCGTGAAATGATAAGTATTTAATAGTTCCGATGACCATTTGTGGTCTTCATCATCAGTTCCATTTCACCGAATAGTGCATTCCGGAAGCATATGCATAAGTTACTATAGAAAACACCGAAATCGCTATAGGAGTGCCTATTTGAAGAGTTCCCTGGATTTCTCCATGATCCCATCATCAGATCCTGACATGATGATAATGGGACCACATGTGAAGTGATACCCTTTCGAACAAAAAAAGAATTACTCAAATCGGTCCAGCCGTCTTCGAGTAATCGAGTAACATACATAAAAAAAAAGAAAAAAGATTCCGTCTAATTGAGAACCTCCTCCTTTTTTTGAAGTCGGTTAAAAAGCTACACTAAATTGACCTCTAACTTAGTTTCTTCTTCTACCCCGAATTCCTACTGGCTCTGTGGTCTCAAGACGGGTCCCTTTTTGGAATGAATTATCATTTTTGATGCGGCTATATACCTTAATATTAATCATAATTTTTAGTGGTATTTTAGAACCACAGATAAAGACACAGTTGCTATCTTTATTTTCTATGTCTGGAAATTCAGCCAAAGTACCACTACCATCGATTAGAAACCATCATGTCATAAGAACGTTTTGTTTGCGTTTTTTTATTGGAGTTGTGACTTTTTCACACACTTCACACTTTGGAGGCGAAGACGTCAACAAACTTCCGTCAATAAACAAACTAAAATAAAAAGTTACACAACAAATAATAATTAATATCATGGTGGCGTTCAATAATAATAATAAATTTCGAATGTCCCGGTCCCAAACGCCTCAAAACTCGTGGTCGAGTGGTCTCCTGATAAGACCACTGGTAAGATCCAGAGGTCTCAAGTAGAAAAAGTTAACTCTGTCATAATGTATCAACGCTTTTTCGGGGTTGCTTTCAAAGCCTGTTCGGCTGAGGATTTCTACTAATAGTTTTTAGGTTTTGAGAAAAATATAATAACGTTTTATAAGATTTCACATCACAAAGGCAAACCTCAAGCTTGTAACCCCGAAGACATTCATACAATGGATTAATTCAAACATTTCTCAGCTAAAAATATGTTTTATTCAAACATAATAGAGGCATTTGTTAGAATAAAACGTTCGTTTTAATGCAAAACATCAGACATTACCGTTGAATGCTAATTTTGTAGATAGCTAGAGATTTGCCATGCGATATGCGACTTTATTGCGACTAATTAGTGTTAAGTACTAGTCATTGAAGCGCTCATGGTTCATGGTTGACAGACTAATCGTATCCGACCACGTTTCTTAAGCAACGTTCGGCCCGGCCAGGTGTCGGATGGGTGAGCATGAAGTGGCATTACAGCTGAGGTCTTGCGTGCTTCAGAGAGCATGTTAAACCGTCGGTCCCGGCTCTTAACAGTCGTTAGTCAAGTCAGAGGCCTTATAGGCGGCTTGATAAACTCTGACACCAGTGGTGGCCCCTATAAGAGAGAGAGAAAGTGTTATGTACTTATAAGAATTCTTATGCGAAAACAATTTAGCTAAGATACTGTAATTTTTGTAAACAAAATAAAATAAAATACAATCAAGCACAGTAGTGGACAGATACTCTTCGTACCTACTCAGTCGGGGGTTCGAACATCGACAAGCATTTATGTGATGAATACTTATGTTTTTTTCGTGTCTGGGTGTATATTTGTAATACGTTCGTTGGCTTTGATCTACGTGATACAAACTTTTTATATTTAAATCAGATCCATCTACGTGATGCTGTCCGTTATTTATTATACAAAATTGAACAAAATACACGCCTTTTTTGGCAGTCGTATAAAGGATTTAGGTACTTATAGGTATTTTCTTTTTAATAAATCAAAACGATTTTGGTTGTTAGTTTTGTTTTTCTTCAATTGCTTTAATATAACACACTTGTTTTAGTTACAGTTAATTAAGTATTTTGATAACAAATTCAAATTAATTTACTATTGCAATGCAAAATCAATAGTTCCCATCCCACGCATTGAATAGTCCTCAAATGAGGAATATTTAGCATTCCCTATTAAATATAATTACACGTGCTACCAATAAGTACAATATATATACATAGTTTTGCGTCGGGATCAAATTTTAATGAGCTCGTAATCTGCACTGCGACCTACTTATCAGATCCCTCATTTACATGGAATATTCAACCCTATGCTCATAGTAATTACAGCAGGTATGGTTTCATTCCTTGTTCACATTGCTAAAATGTACCTTAACAGTAGTTAATAAGAGCTGTTTTGTAAATTGTCTGTTTTGGCTCACGATCCGAACTAAATTTTTATAGTGAGTATGCAGGCAGAAGTAATTATAGTTTGAACTCGCTCATTTATAAGTCATCATTTAAGCGGAGAGATATCAGATCGGAGTTATTTCCAGGTGGGGTAATTTTATAAAGGTAAATTAGGTAGAATCTTGAGACGCCATTTTGACTTTTTTTCAGAATGGCGTCGCACTATAATACCTATATAAATGAACAGGGGACACACATAGGAGCAAAAATTTACATAAAATATATAATGGGCCAGTCCGCAGTGACGGGTGTGACGTTTCAACTCACTAATTCGGAAATCTATAAATGTTAATAACAACTATTATGTGTTATTTTTATGTCAATTTTTGTTTATATATTGTATAATGTTTCAGTAAATCCTAGTGAAATTTATTTATATTTATATTGAGTTATGACCGTCAAAGCCGCGTGACGGGTGTGACGCCAACTATTGCGAACTGTACTACTCTTCTCTGAAATATCGTAGTTTTAGCGGAAATAATAAGCTATACCTATACTTATCACAATTATTGCGTTCAGTATTAGTTAATTGACGTATTATGAAGTGTTTAGTTTGTATATCTAATACCTTAATTTTTTTATCAGTCAAAATACACTGTGACGGCTGTGACGGGACATCGTGATGGGTGTGACAAGTTGAGTTTGAGGCGTCTTAACAGGCGGAATAGTGTGTTTAATCAATTTAGATTAATGTTTTAATATTGTAAAAACAAATATTAGAGTGTCTATCAACTTATTTCCAAAAAAAAAACATCTATTTTTTCATTAAATTAGTAGTAAATATGGTACCAACTCTTAATGACGGTATTTTTTTTTATTAGGTCTAATTTTTCGTCCCGCACATCATTTTTAATTATTTTATAAGCAGTTGGGTGCTATTATTAGTCAGTTTTATGAAAATTTATGTCATTTCTCCTTCTTCATAATCTTAATTTTTTCTGACTCCGCCGCCTCATCCATGCATTTACATCCATATTGGCAAGCAAACTCCATATTGGCAAAAGCTCTTATAGCCATTTGCGTAATACATGAAATGATAAAAAGTTGTGTAGTCTTTTTGTCTTAAAATATGAATTCGTAATTTGGTACCTACCTGGTATGACTTGTGACGGGTATGACCATTATAAATCAACGTGTAAACACGTAAAGAAATTTCATTTTACCACAAAAATGTTTCCCAATGATAGTTACGAACCATAGTCTTACTTTTACAAAGAAAATTTATCAAAGTAAGCGATAAAGCTCGTACAAATTAACTTATCTATAAAAAAAACGTGACGGGCGTGACATCGATATATATGACTACATATTTGTTAATAATATTATCATGACTTCTTTGATAAAATTCACTTTTTGCACGAGAAATACATATACAATATATAAAACGACGTGCTTTTCGTTAAATAGATAAAAAAAAATGCATTGCCATTTTTGTAAGTTATTTTGCCACCATAATTATCGTATTCATAGTTTTGAGTCAAAATATTTCTAAGATTACCCAAAAAATCAACTACTTCATGTTATTATCTGTAATTAATTTATAGTTTGGCGCAACATACTTATCGTAAAATATTTTATGAACCTTCTGGTATCGATTACAGCGGACTGTCCTAAAGTGTCACGTTAGGCAGACAATTAGAGTAAGAAATTAATATAAATATTAAGAAATTAATATAAATATTAATATTAAGTATTAATAATGCCAACCCTCAGGGTCGGCATTATTAGTACTTTTCATCCCGATATTTTCACCCGGGAACGGGATCTATGCGGGTGAAACCGCGTGCGGCCGCTCTAGTATTATAATATATACAATACAAGCGGCCGCCAGCGGTTTCATCATCGTATGTTCATAACCAGGCTATCTACTATCTGTGTATCAAATTTCATCTAAATCCGTTGTGAAGTTTTTGAGTTTATTCATTACAAACAAACAAAGAAACAAACAAATCTTTCCTCTTTATAATGTTAGTATAGATTAGTTAGGATAATGAAACCGCCGCATGTCTTCTGCCTTCAAAACGCCGTTATTTTTATAAAGAATCAAATTGAGTCATCTTTCATCTGATATTCTCAAGATATTAAACGCACTTCTCCAAGATTTAACTTGATACATTTCCCTGAGAGGCATATTTCATTTATTTTTATCCAATAAAAACATTTCAGACGAGTTTTAGGTTTCAAGAAAATGTCTTCGCATAAAAGATTCTTTTTTAGCTAGCTTTATTACAGATTAGTCGAGATGAAACCAAAATGAAGGTTTTTTTCTCGTAGGATAAAATATAGAGTATCGAAGATTAATCTGATTAGTTCTGACTTCTGACGCTCAAAGGGTTTCTTTTTCTTTTAGGTTGTTAAGCCACATCACAACGCGCAAAGTTGTAAAAAGGTACAGTCACATGTATACACTTTACAACCTTATCGCATTGACGCATACGGAGACAAAGCTCCCTCTGTCCACAAATGCCATTCAATATTGTAGTTTGACAAGGTTGCTTAGTGTTTCTATGTCTTCGCACATGATACTGATCAGTAGTAGATCTATACTAAAAACTAAAATAACTGACTTGGTTAGATCTCATAACTTTTTACGCCGGAATAATTGTGTTGGGAGACTTGACATTTTTGTAAATTTTATGTTTTTGATGAGCTAAATTTGTTCTTTAACCTTATTACTTTTCCAAAAACCCTTTTCCCAAAAAATTCTACCGAACAACCGGGAAGTTTCCCGATTGTATAAGGTGTGATGATATAAGGATCCAGTGATGATATAAGGATTATACTGTCGAAATTTTTCAGTTCCCTTCACAAGCAAAGTCAGAGGCCCATGATAAACTCTGACATCAGAGGTGGCCACTAATCCTCATACTATAAGAGAAAAAAGGTCCCTTCTCAAAGACAACGATTTCAGTCGCTAGATGCTAGCAGCCTTGCATATTCAGAAAATCTATTTATAAGCTCTATTTTTGAATCGCTCGTATGACGTTGCCGCATACGACTTATGTCACGCGTAGATAGCTTTATTTCGCTCTCCTGTAATAACGAGTGAGTGGAGGCACTCGTTGCGGTCGAGCGATTCAAAATATGCTTTTTCCTATGTCGAACGAAAATCAATAGAAACTAAGCGCTCGACGTGAGACGAGCGAATCAAAAATAAAGCCTCAGATATAAGCTATTACACTAAAGTCTGATTTTTAGAATTCAGTAGAATAAATTTGACAGGTGCCAATGTCACTTTGTAAAAATAATCCTGCTTTAAAGTGTTTTTATTAATTATATCCGCAGATCCAGTTCTAGTTCAGGAGCTCTATAATTGATTCACTCGTCTCAAAGTTTCTACTGATTTTCGTTCGACTTTTCAGTTTCCGTATTCCGTAAAAGCGACCTTTCAGGTATATACTTGTTTCGCTTTTCGCTTGTAGTACCGTGTCCCAATCCCAACGCAAGCGCGCGAGGGACAAAGCGAAAAGCGTGCTATGTCAACGATTGCAAGGTCGCTAATCGCATGATCGACTCCTTGTTCGGCTCGCCTCTCGCGCGACGAGTGATTCAAAAATAGAGGTCCAGTGATGTATTGATTCGCGCACACAAATTCAATACTGTCAATATTATAATAATATATAAATACATTTTAATTCAGCATTATTTTTACAGAATGACATTGGCAACCTGGCAACTCTACTGAATTAAAAACTCAACTGTAGCACGTCCTTTAAAATTTTATAGCGTGAACCCCTAAAACAATACCCTTCTAGAGGAAGCCAATATCGATTCAAGCCATAACTGTAACAATAGGCTCCTGAAGAACCTTTTGTCAGTCGATACTTGTTGATTAAGGAGCTGGGAAAGAACATTCATCGGAAATTCGGATTAGATTTTTTTTATACTTTCTGAACATTTACAGTTGATCAACTTCTTAGTTTTTGGTCGTAATTTTTCAAACTTTTTTATTCGATGGCGAAACCAGACTTCAGTGTTGCAAAAGTTTTATAAAATGGGTATTAAATCTAGTTTGTTGTTTTTAAGCAGGTATACTTATACTTTATTTGTTACCATTCTAAAATATATAGTATTCTACAGTTTGTAATATACGTATTTTGTATCGATACATTTTCCAACAAAGGGTGCAACAGCTTATTGCACACAGTGTGCAATAATGTGCACATTATTGCCACACAAAACTAAAAAAAAACCTCCAGTGAATTTTAATCCTTCATAAGTAATATGTAATTTTGACGACCTGTTTGGCGTAGGGGTACTAACCCCGCCTTCTGCGCCAGAGGTCCCGGGTTCGATCCCCGGACAAGACAAATATTTTTGTGCATGAACATGTCTATTTGTCTTGGTCTGGGTGTTTAACATGTATATTATGTATGTATTTACAAAAAAAAGTATATAAGTATGTTTATCCGTTATCTAGTGTCCATAACACAAGTTCTTCATGATACTTAACGTGGGCTAGATAATTGGTGTGATTGTATGGAAATATTTATTTATGTAAACCATTCGCTTCAAAATCTATTGCGGTTTTATTGATGTAACCTAATGTGCTTGTAACACTGTACCATGGGTCCCTTACACTATATGTGTTATTTTAAAAAGCTCTTTGCCTTACTGAAGCCTTTGGTAGCCACCTAAATAGATAAATCAAAGTCTTACCATCTGCTACAAACTTAATAAAGAAGTTGCTAACACTTTAACGGATCATAGTACCAAGTCCCTGAATGAGCTGCTCCAAACGAAACACTATATTTACAAGTTCTACTCCTATTTTATGTATACAGGGTGGAAAATTAAAACAGGGCAGTTAGGGCAGGTACCATAATCGTTGTAGCTACATGAAAACGATCTTAGGGAACTGTTCTTAATTTTTTCACAGATTTTTTAAAAAAATTGTACAGTCTGCAGAAAAATGGTCAGTTTTCAAAAATATTATTTTTGATGCTAATCGATCCTGGTTCTCATGAGGATCAAAACACTCTAAAACACCAACTGAGGTATCAGTACTAGAAAAGTCAGAAATCTGAATGTATTTTTTTTTCAAAATCCATGAATGCAGTTCAATATTTCTCAATAAATTAAGGATGGTTTCCATGGAACGTTTTCATTTAGCTACATCGGTTAAGATACCTGTTTTTCATGCCCCGTTTCAAATTTCCAACCTGTGGGGTTAGCACGAGTAAGTATCGAGGAAATAAAGTAAAAAAAAGACATATTGAGCAGAGTTCCTACCGGACGTAAACGGAACTACATTTTCCTATACATTTTTTGACATTACGTGCTCGATACTATTTCGGAAGTAATTTATGCTTGCCCTACTGTATATAGATAAATGGGTTAAGCTTACATACAGCAAACAAGTCAACAAACCCACTATTTTATTACTGCTTAATAACTGTAAAACAACACCACCTGAGCTTTGGTACGATAGTCATGTTTTAGTACGGTTTTATTAGCTGACGTGTACAAAATGGTAATTTCTCAGAAAACAGAAAATACGCTTACAGTGCGGTCATTTTGTCGCAGGGCTGTTTGGCGCAGGGTACTAACCCCACCTTCTGCGCCAGAGGTCCCGGGTTCGATCCCCGGACATGACAAATATTTGTGTGCATGAACATGTCTATTTGTCTTGGTCTGGATGTTTAATATGTATATTATGTATGTATTTACAAAAAAAAGTATATAAGTATGTTTATCCGTTATCTAGTATCCATAACACAAGTTCTTCATGATACTTAACGTGGGCTAGATAATTGGTGTGATTGTATGGAAATATTTATTATTTATTATTATTATTATTTTAAGGGTAAATTAGTGGTTCCGTTCTAATATTCGGTTCAGATGTAACCGCCTCTGTGGTCTAGTGATAACAACCACCGGTACCAGACAGGGGTCCCGGGTTCGATTCCCAGCGGGGGTACATATTGTATTCGGTATGGATGGTAGGGCTTGTTGTATTTCCGCCAGGCTAGCTACCACTATCTTATCTAAGTCTGACGCCATAACAACAATGTTTTCAGCATTGGTTTCGGCAGTTAGAGATAAGATAGCCAGTTACTCAGTGATTGAGGATTCCGGGAGAGGCTCGCTTCCATCTTTAGCTTTATCAATACTTAACATCAGGTATGATGAAGGCTAAGAATATCCCCGTTGTTCATAAAAAAATATTGACTCATTTTTCATGCCTTAAGAAAAAAATTATTGAAAATTGAGATTTTAAATAAAGCTGTGACAATTGCCATAAAAGTTAGTTTTCTTCATGAGCCTAAAGAATGAAATCACACTTTTATTTTTTTGCCAAAACACATAATTTGCTTAAAACTTGGAGCTATCTCACTTTATATAAAAAAGCGAAAAGAAACATATTCCCAATTTTATTAACTTGCAAAACTGCCCGATGGTTTTTAGACAAGGTCAACCTTTGGATTCGTTTTCGTTACCCTAAAATAATACACACATTTTTAAAAGACAGGAGAATTGAAAGCTTGGATAAACTGAATATCTAGAATTTATCAATTGTATTTGACTAAATTAGGAGCAATTTCCTTTTTCATTCAAAAAGTGAAGGCCTTGCCTTCATCATACATATGGTATGGTAATTGGTAACAGTTACTAAGGAGTTCCATAGTAACCTATCTCCTTCCTTGCCTCCGTTCCTTGGAAAGCTATCCTATCTCTAACTACCGGTCCATAAAAATGCTGAAAATATTGTTGTTGTGGCGACTTTGCCATTGTTGTTGTGGCCTAGGCTGTTACTACTTACTTATGAATTTCAATGAAGTTACGTTATTGGTTCACAAAGCTCTACGGCATAAGGCCTTGTAACGATAAGATCCGACAAGAAACTCGTCTAGGGCTGTATTTTTGTTAGCGCCTTACATAACAACGCTCGACTTTTCAACAGTTACACATATCAACATGACGTACAAGCATACAATAATCCTTGTAAGAGCCTCCATTATGGAGGCACAATAAACTGACGTATCTCTGGCAATATACTCCAAAACCCTCGGTTGTCATGCCCCCAGTGACCCGTTTTTGCCGTCTCGTATTTTTCTATTACTCGACATGAAGGTTTATTTGGCTAGTGGCTATAACCTTAGGCCGTGGTTGAGAATGTAGCGTTGAGCAGCTTAAAAGAAATAGAAATAAGAGAATAGTTAAAGTGGCGTTTATTACTTCTTTTATTGACAATAACATAGGAGACCATTATCTATGATATATTATGAAACGAACTTTTTGTTTTCAAAACAGTTCAAATTCGTACCGTGACCTTCACAAAGTAACTTTTGTTATTGCCAAGGAACAAATTGGAGTTGTCAAATTTTGACACACTTGTAAAGGAGACGATTGAGCGAAGAAGTCACATAACTTCTAGCGGAAAAAGAAGAAGGGGTCGTTGTACGAGATTTGTACAATACCTACTAGGGAAACGCCGAGCATAGCCCTCTCCATTGCACGCTGGGTGACCTTGAGCTTTTTTATCAGACCCAAAGTTAGCGACCCCGTTTCACTACCGTAAGCTGTGTAGTGTAGGCTTAGAATAGCACACCCCCTCTCATCCCGTGGGTGTCGTAAAAGGCGACTAGTTGCAATAACGAAAAAATATCCTACTCATTGCTAACTTGCCTTGAATTTGAAGTTTCAACTTGGTATAAAACGCTGAATTTACACCCCAAGCTCTACTGTTTCAGACCTCTTTAGGACTTTTCTACTAACGGCAGCAATAGAAATATGTTACAACGGGTAATTTACTTTTTTATGCGGGCTGCAGACTCTTGTGTGATTCACGGCGTGAATTCACGCCGTAGTTTTGCGTCAGCGAAAAGCGATTGTGATATTTCAGAGATATTGTGGTTGTGATAGTGATATATGCAATTGTGTAACTTATTCAATTAGTTCATTCAATACCTTTCAAAACGCGTCCCGATAACAATCCCTATCAATTGTGAAATAGTGACGGTTTAAAGTATGCAAATGTCTTTCAAATGACGAATTGAAATGGATTGCGATAGATTTTCAAATATTAGACAATTAGCCCCCATTATGAGTGGCCACTTATAATCAGAGCCAAAATGTCGATCATCGACCTCTGTTATGGCAAAAAGCAGTTATTATTTCATCCACCTGTTGGCATAAAAGTTATAATACATTATTTATAGTTATACAGTATGTTACCGGTACGCGAATAGAGGTATTTTTTTTTATAGTAATTGCTCTGAAGTGCTTTCAATCAAATGGAATCTAATAACACTCTCGAATAGGTTTTTCGTACGCCAAACTGTTTTAGGTGTCGAAATGTATTGTCGTTATCTATTTCGTTATAGCCTTGTCATTCTATTTAATTTTATTTTTAGTGTAAGTAATCATCGAAGAGCAATACCACATTAAGCACACATGCAAAACATACTGGACCTCTATTTTTGAATCACTCGTCGCGCGAGTGGCGAGGCGAACGAGGAGGCGATCAGGCGATTAGGGACCTTGCATGCGTAGACATAGCACGCTTTTCGCTTAGCCCCTCGCGCGCTCGCGTTGGGACGCGGCACTACAGGCGAAAAGCGAAGCTATGTATATGTCGTAGGAGGATTTGATAAACAGAGTTTTCGCAAATATCCTAGAGATATTGCAAAAACACGGATAATTAGACGATGGTGTTGACATTTCTCAATCTTACTGAAAAAAGATAGGGTTTTTGCAAAAATACGGGTTGCTTTAGTAACATTGGATATTCTTTACTCTGATTGGTTCACAGAAAGTTTACTACACGTGAGAGAATGGATTGACATTTGAAACGTCAACTCGTCAACCAATCAGAGAAGATGTTGTTTTGGACGGTCCGACCAGCCAATCAGTGTTCTTATTTCATTATAGCCAGGGATTCTTTTCGTAATCTTACTAAGGCAACCAGTTTTTCGCAAAAATCCTATCGTTTTTCAGTAGGATTGAGAAATGACAACACCATTGTCCAATTATCCGTGTTTTCGCAATATCCCTAAGATTTTCGCAAAAGATCGTTTTATCTAATTATCCTGCGACATATATACGGGCAAGGTCGCTTTTACGGAATACGGAAACTCAAACGTCGCACGAAAATCAGTAGAATCCTCGAGACGAGTGAATCAAAGATTGAGCTCCTGTTAAGTATTGTGCTTACAATCTGAAAATTGTTTCATTGCTTTGGAAGGACTTCGTACTCAACAGATGTGATTAAAGCTGAACGTTTCGCCGTTCTGTTTAAAAAAACACTGATTTGTTTTAAACACATATGACATATGTGTTTAAAACATGGTGTATATGATTATTATGACGACCTGTTTGGCGCAGTGATACTAAACCCGCCTTCTGCGCCAGAGGTCCCGGGTTCGATCCCCAGACAAGACAAATGTTTGTGTGCATGAACGTGTCTATTTGTCTTGATCTGGGTGTTTAATATGAATATTATTATATTTACAAAAAAAAGTATACAAGTATGTTTATCCGTTATCTAGTATCCATAACACAAGTTCTTAGTGAAACTTAACGTGGGCTAGATTGGTGTGATTGTATAAAATTATTTATTTATTTATTTAAGATTACAACATCCAGCGTTTGCTTGTGATTCCCTCATACAAATAAGGAAAAGGAGGATCTCAAATTACCCTTTTAAATTGGCACATAACTTGTAATGTGTGATTCAGTGTTCTAAAATGTGTGGAACTTAGCCGGTCGGCAGAGCAACCTAGGCCTAGGGTTCGTGTCCAACCTGGATGTGTGAGACTATAGTGAGTGGCGTTTCCTGAAGTGCAGCTGAAGGCAAGATACTCCAGAAGCTGAATCGAATCGCGCTCGGTGACTCCCCTTCCCTCTCCATAATATCTAAGGTCCACATCATTTTTTTTCTGAACCACAAATCACAAACCGCCCCGGTAGCCGCTATACAGTCCACTTATATTACCGCCATCCCACTCTGTTGGTTATTAATAATAAAAACTCTACACTGAAGTTCATTACGTCGCAGAGTCATTTCAAACCTGTAAGATCGTTTGCCGATGAAATGGGTATTCGAATTGTCTCGTTAGTCTTAATTAACATATTTCTTGAGTTTTATAAACGCGCTGGAGTGTAATAAAGAGATGATTAGAGCAGCAGACAGACAAAAGTACACTTGTGAAAAAGAGACGACACAGAGTAATTAATAATAACAGATGGTCCAGTTCAGAACGTGTCTGCCTGTTTAGGCTGGAAGATTAAAATAATCGCATTGCTAATCATTCTATTTTAGGAGTTATTTATTTCTCACACTTCGACGAAACGCTTATAGTCATCATACTTGATGTTAATTAATGATTACGGTGAAAGTAGAATCGCGCTTCTTCCAGAATACTTTACCACTGAGGCTATCTTATCCTGCTACAACAAACTCTGGAAAAAATTTCAACTAGAAAAGTTATATAGACTGTGTTAGAAGGCTCTCTTTTTCGCGATTTCAGGGTTGTTTCTATACAAAGAGTTGTTCGTTATAACAGTTTTAGAAATGGTTTTGAGTAAACAAACAACATCATTGAGGCTAGATATTTTAATCGTCGTCGTCTCAGCCACATAATACCCACTGCTGGGTAAAGGCCTCCCCCAATAAAGGGGGGTTTGCCATAATCGCCACGCTTGGCAGGCGGGTTGGCGATCGCAGTATGGCCAAGTTTGCAGGAGACGCTGCTGCCCGTCTCCTAAAGGCTAAGTCCCTTAGTCGCCTTTTACGACACCCACGGGATGAGAGGGGTAGTGCTATTCTAAGCCGACACTACAGAGCTATTCTAATGCACAGATATTTTAATGCACTCCCGAAATTGTCGCGCATAACTCAAAACCGCAATGAGTCATTATGCATCTGTGTTCTCTACGCTGTGCGGCTGTTACCACTGCGTTGACCTCGTGGAATAGCTGCCTCTGAACCGATTGCCACCTAGTAATGAGAGCTCTCATATAGCCATATTTCACTCCGATTCCTCCTTTTTTACCCTTGGAAAATCAGAATAACTAGGAAAAATCTCGACTGCGTGTATTTCGGCTATCTCTCTCCTCGAGGATCACTTCTGCTCAAGAAAAACTAGTCTAAGTATATATTTTTTTACTCAAAACCTAAAATATAAAACAACGTTGTATATCGTTGAGGATAAATATATAAGTACATTAATGCACTCCCGAAATCGTCGCGCATAACTCAAAACCGCAACGAGTCATTAGGCATCTGTGTTCCCTACGCTGTGCCGCTGTACCACTGACTGAGTTGCCCTTGTGTCTGTGACCTTGTGGAACACCTTAAACTCAAACTCAATATCATTTATTCAGTCTAGGCTGTTACAAGCACTTATGAACGTCAAAAGAACGTCTTAAGAACCGACAAAAAACTCGTCAAGGGCTGTATTTTTCTCCCTGTTTTATTTCATACAGAGTCGTCAAATTGAAAAGTGACCTTAACATATCAGTAAGGTCAATTTCCATCACAAAAAGAAAATACTAATTAAAATATTACATTTATGGTTATTGTAACCGTAAACAATTTTTAACGGCAAAGAAAGACTTGTTTATCATACATTACAACATTTCTCGCATTACAAGATTACTGCAAGTTGTGAGGTACATACAGGTCAGTATCAATTTATTTTACATAAAAATATTTAGGCTATTTAAGCACAACATTAAGATAAGCAGACTGAGGTAGACCCATTTCCGCTGGCGCCGCTTACCTTGTGAAAGACTTATTTTGGATCACTCGAATTACATTCGCATACGGAACCCTTGCGATTCCGTACGCGAATGTAATTCGAGTGATTCAACCCGATTAGCGGTACCGATTGCCACCTAGTAATGAGAGCTTTTATTGCTAGCAGGGATCGAGGACGCCAAAATCAGACCTATCCAAAACGTTTGGCTGTTCACAAAGAGTATTGCAATAGGTACCTGAATATCATGTATAAAAACAAACTTGAGATTTTAGGTAAAGTCTATATTTTTTTTTGGGAGATCTGGCAGTATGAATTATTAATTTTTAACTCAATTCTCTAAAAGATACGTAAAAATTTGCTTTGAGACTTTAATAGTACTAAATTCGTACTATTTTCAGTTACCGCTATCTCCTGATACCAGCTAGTTGATTATCTTACTCTGTTGCTTACAGATTTTGATTGAAAGTGCAGTTACATTGTTAATTTAGTAAGATAGTTGTCACATTGATTTATACTAAAGCAGCAATGTGACTGCACTTTCAATCTATTGATAGAAACAAGTTACATAATCAGGGGGCTGGCCCTGTTTAATAAACGTTACACATTGTAAATTGTCATTGTAGATTACAATTTACAATTTGTAAATTTCTGTTTATTAAAAAAGACAATTTACAAATTTACCATGGTAGACAATTTATCCCGGTATACGGTATATACATATCTACCCGGTAGCCCGGTACTAAAACATGGAATGTAGTGTCGTTATTGTGTCGTGTCGGTGCCGTCCATCGGAAAACAGAGCGCCGCCCGGCCGGCGTCATGTCGTGCCGTTGTCTTGTCGATGTCATGTTGGCTAGTGGAAAAACGCACAATTCTGACTTTTCTTGTGATGTGGTGCCAAATTACATAAACCTTTAAGAGATATCTGCATACGTCGATATTAAATCAGTTTCCCTTTGATTTCCTCGCAATTAATGTCCGTTTGTGGTTGGAATATATCCGGTGGTTTTACTAAAGCTATTTTAATCCGTTCCGTATGAAATGGAGCGGTCTTTTATGTTGTATCGATTCGAGTGAGGCTAACATGCGGTTTTATCTTGAAATACAATTTAAAGGCATACTACGAATGAAGACATATAAATACTATCTTCCACCCGCGGGGTTTCACCCGCGTAGTTCCTGTTCCCGTGGGAATATCGGGATAAAATGTAGCCTATGTTATTGTACTCTCCGTCCTTTTAGACCGACTCCAAAAAAAGGAGGAGGTTCTCAATTCGACGGAATCTTTTTTTTTTATGTATGTTACTGATTACTCGAAGACGGCTGGACCGATTGAGTAATTCTTTTTTTGTTCGAAAGAGTATAGTTCCCATGTCCCATTGTCATATGTCAGGATCTAATGATTGGATCCTGGACAAACCTAGGGAACTCTTCAAACATTATATGCACTCCTATAGCGATTTTGGTGTTTTCTATAGTAACTCATGCATATGCTTCCGGAAAGCATCATTTGGTGAAGTGGAAATGATGATGAAGACCACAAATGGTCATCGGAACTATTAAATACTTAGCATTTCACGGATGCGATACGATTACTTTAATGTGATTCATAAGCAATTAATGCTCGACTCCACAGACATGTCTGTGCTCGACTCAATCCAAGTGATAAAGTGGAGCTGATGATGAAGTGCCGGGAGAACTCCTCAATAAGTAACGTCCCTGCACCGGGAAAAGCAACATTTTGTAAAAAGTGATGAGCAGTTGACATAAGATTATTAGCGTAGGGACGAGACCTCTTCTACCTTTAAAACTTGTGAAAAAAAAACTTTTTATAAGATAAATGAAAACCGACTTGAAAAAACTAAAAAAATAAGCCTTTTGGAGCCAAGGCATTCTACTTTGCGGTCCTTCTCTTTTATTCTTCTTGCCTTGGCTTATTTTTTGCTTTTTAGTTTTTTTTACTAACTATATGCCAAAAATCAAGATCAAGATTGGTTGCTTAGTAATGGCATCAAGGAAGGACAAACAAACATACTTTCGCATTTATAATATTAGTTAGGATTAGGATACCTAAGGGATATTTCTCAACAGAATACAAAATACGTAGAGTAGGTATCTAGAAAGTTTGTTTGTCACGCGTCGGGTCAACATCCTTCTGCACGTAATACAGAGACAGTCCACAAAATTTATGAAATTCAAAATCGCGCAAATGGATATTTCATTCCCATTTATGCGATTTTAAATTGCAAGTCAAAGAATCAAGAAGAATCAAGAATTTATTTGCTAGAACGCGGTACATAAAAGATTCTAAATTATGGAAGTCACATCACATTCACCAGGAGCTGGCATGCAAAACTTTAAAAAGAGAACATAATATGTCTAAGTATACCATTACAATATATCAGAATTTAATATAATTGGTATTGACATAAAATTGATAATTATAACTAATAAATTTCATATACCAAAACATTAAACATTTAAATTATTTTACATTTTAAATTAAAAAAAAACATTCAAATTATAAAAACAATTTTTCACTAGCCATGACATTAATTTGGTTTTAAATTGATTGAAAGACAGATCTTAAATATTAAAAGAGATACAATTAAATATTTTAATAGCCATAGGATAACAACTCCTTGACCTAAGTTCCGTTCTCATCTTTGGTAATATCAAAATAAAAGATTTGCTTACTTTTCAAATAGAAACTTTTTTATAAAGATAACGTTTTGTTTAAATCTGAATAACCGTATTATTTTATCATAACAGATTTAATGTATAACAATATCGTATTATTAGACATACGTAGATTTTAACAGCTTACGTTTTATATTTCTTTATGTAACTATTTCGGCAAAAGAATAGTAAGTGCGCATTCACATGAGGACGATAAGCGTTTTTGACATTATCATCTTTTTTCTGAATTCGTTGTTGTTTTGGACAGTGGTAATGCTTTTTTAAAATGCTTGTGTTCCCACGCATTAGGAATCGTAAAATAGACAGAAAGGTCTCAAATCACATTATCGTATTTTAAAATTAAAATGTTCGTCAATAAACACACGAATCGTCGTTAGATATTCGGTTTTTTTATGAACCACGGGGAGACTCTTAGCCTTCATCATACCTGATGTTAAGTATTGATAAGGCTGAAGATGGAAGCGAGCCTCTCCCGGAATTTTCAATCACTGAGGAACTGGCTATCTTATCTCTAAGATAAGATGGTGGTAGCTAGCCAGGCGGACTTACAACGAGTCCTTCCACCAACCTAACCGAATACAATATCTACCCCCGCTGGGAATCTGACCCGGGACCCCTGGGTCTGATACCGGTGGTCCACTAGTCCACAGAGGCGGTTAAAATAAATTGATTTAAGAATCATGAATTCTTAGTGGTTTTGGGTTTCACTGGAAAGGCGCGCTTCTCCACCTTCAGCCTTATCATTGCTTAGCATGATGATGAAGGATAAACGTCTCCACGTCGTATAAGTAAAAAAAAACAATCCGTATGCAATGTGAACGTCCACCTGTTAAGATCGTGTGTTTTTGTCGAATCGTCAATAACGGATCCCGTGTGAGTGAGTCCTTAGGTTTTATATTTCTTTGTACGTACATCAGCAATGGAATGGTAAAGGTTGTATTGCGGTTACAAAGGGCGATATAGATAGGTTTTACGATTCAAACACGACTTGAGATCACGGCACCGGCCTCGCATTGTTGATATTGAGAACAAACATTTCTAAATAACTCTTAAAAGAAACATTTGAATCCATTTTCACATAATACTTTGCGCGTGTTTCATTTGTACTTAGAAAGAAAGAAAGAAAGAAAAAACATTAATTTATACTTATGGTGTGATATAGATATTGGATTGAAATACAAAATGATTTTCAAGAATGTCGAATTCTTTAATTCAAAATATTTAAAGCTCCGATGGTTATTTTGTCTGTACATTCAATAAATATGCGAATATAAAATTGATAGTATTATAATAAAAGAAAAATTATTTTCCATGTCATTTAAAGACGCTTTATCATCTTCAAATGTCCATTGCAAGCCCACGCCACGTAGTGAATTAGAGCTTTTTCGTAAATAGAAAATTTTAATACGTTTCGGAAGAAAGCTTACCTACAGAACTACTCTAGCATTCTAAGCTTCTGTTCGTATCGACAGCAGACTTATAGACTATTTATTAATCTGTGCCTATATAGTGCTTCGCCAGATACTCTGAAATCTTACACGCCGCGCCCGCGTGCCCACTGTGGACACTCGAAAAGGATTTCATATGTTTGAGTACATCGTGCCGCGCCCGCCCCGCGCCCGGTTATATCTACGAGCGGTTTGAACGCCGTCATTGTCCTCATCATATTTTTATATTTTTAGAGTAATAAAGTACTATCCTCGTGTCCAGTTACGATTATAAGTCCCAGACGAGTAGCGTTTAGCAGCATAACCTTTATTATTTTCGCACTAAGGCCTGACACTTTATATGTCGAGGACAATGACGGCGTTCCAACCGCCCGTAGATTTACCCGCCCGCGTGTTTAGTCTGGCCAAGCAAGATGGAAGCGAGCCTCTCCCGGAATCCTCAATCACTGAGGAACTGGCTATCTTATCTCTAAGATAAGATGGTGGTAGCTAGCCAGGCGGACTTACAACGAGTCCTTCCACCGAATTGTATCGGCGAAAAATCTGTTATTAGGACGGCAAGTAACAGTACGAGTATTCTACACACTATCGAAACGACCTGTTGTTTTTACAAAATTGATCCTCTAGGTTTTATACTCTGAGTAGGTACTTGTGAATTAAAGATTATTTTGCATTTTCGATGTTTTCTATTTGCATCAAACTTTCAAAGCTTTCATATATATTTGCGTTCGCAGTGTATTGCAATTACGATTTTATAAAGAAAAAAATAACTAGTCCTTATTAAAGGTCAATGTATAGGGCTTATTTCGTCATTTGCTAGCGGGACATCGGTGTCCAGAGACCAATATAATATCAATTGTGTCTTAATCTTAATCTGAGAGGTTAAAAAGGCATATCAAGCTTAATAAAAGGCTTTATCGTATATGGTGTTAAGTATCCTCTACCGGAATTCTCAGCCACCGTGGAACTGGATCTAACTATCTCTAACTGAGGCAACACAACAATCAATGCTGAAAAGTTGTTGTTATGACGTCAGACTTAGACAACGTAGTGGTAGCTAGCCAGGTGGACTTACAACAAGTCCTACAACCAACTAAATCAAATACAATATGTTCACCTGCTGGAAATCGAACTTGGAACTCTAGTCGAGTCTAGGTCAACCGGTGGTTGTTACCACTAGACCACAGAGAGGGTCTTTACCTCTATTTGTAGATTTATGATTATTAAATTATGTATTTACTATTTTGTGTTACTAATACATTTAATTTCGATTTTGATTTAGCTGTCGAGTAGCGAAAATCTACGGAATGTGCTTCGTACCTAACATTAGTTTGGGTAGGAATTAGCGTTTGCCCTATTAGCGTTGGCGGCCCTTGGGAATACCTAATTGTGTAGAGTGGGCGCCTCGAGCACAGCGATCAGCGGATGCGATTGATGTAGCGACATATATGTTTTCAGTGATTCACCCTTTTTTGTTTTTTGTTTAGAGGAAGACCTATCAGGAAATGTCTTTCTCAAAATAAGTGTCATTTCACCTGCCGCAAACGATATGCCGGATTTGATACTTACATCAAATATTTTATTTTCTAATTTTCTAGAAGGGTATCGGCTTTAGAGGCCTTGTAGTTTAAATTAATTTACTATACTATTGTTTTTTAAACTTAACCTGTAGAAAAATTGATATTGCTGTAAATTCTATGACCAAAAATATTATCAAAGTAGGTAATAGGTCTATTTAAATCTGTATACTTTGGAAAATAATATACTGGGATTTATATACAGAAAAACTATAAACACGTGTATGAGGTACTAAAACACTTTTGTAAACTGACTTGCTATTTTTTTTAGTTTTATGAACGACGGGGCTACTCTCAGCCTTTATTATACCTGCAGGGCTAACATGCGCGATCATGAGAAAATTCGAGATGGGATGAGAAAAATTGTCAATCTCGATAATTTTCTCGCAATTCGCAACATACGCGCCACGAGAGAGAATCATCACGTCGTGAGATATCCCTTTCATTGACGAAACGTCAAGTTTTATTTTTAAATGAAAACACTGATAATCATGTGTGTCTATGGTGACTAAAACCACCCATACACAACAAATTGAACGAATGAAATGTTAAGCAAGGCCATTTAGTCTTGTTGTCAAATTCATTAAATTAAAAAATAAAAATGTGTCTTCTCTTTTGCGATTATGAATAATGACAAAGATAGCACTATTGTAAATTTTTAAACCTGTGTCTTCACCGAAACGTCACATTCACATGTGTCATTCTTGTCTGAAGCGGTAAAACCACCTCAATTGAAAAAGAAGCGTAGCATTGAATAAAATAAATGTCGAAATTGCAAAATAAGAAGTGAGGTTAAATACGACTTATTTTTCTAAGTTTTGGTTATAAATTTAAGATAGGTATATAGTATATATAAGAGAGAGAGGTAAGTACCAATAGTGAAGGGAACTCTCTTATATTATAAGGTTTGTTAGGTATTGATTTTGTACAACGCTAAAAATACTTTTAGTAGGTATAGGTAGGCATGTTTTTCATTAGAATAAATTGTAGATGAAAATATCAGCTAAGTATTGAGTTTTCTTACCTTTAGATGGGCGGGCAAACCATCCCCATTGCGTGGTTCGAGGTCCACTCGGAGTTTTTCAACTATATATAAAGCCATAGGCTTTGTGATCCGCCACAGCGACTGGAACTCGCGCTGTCGCGAAAATCGAAAGGGTCGCAGACGTCTCGTATGCGCTTCCTTTCGATCCGCCTATTCCACCTCTCTTCATATATAGTTAATAAATAATTGTAATACGGCACTGCCATTTTTCGCAACACTTTTTACGTTTCTCCAGCTATCTCTTCGAACAGAATGATCGACGACAAATAAATCGAAACCAAATGTCAAAACTCGATTATTTATGAGAAAATATGGCGCGTATGTTGCAGTTTAAAGAGAAAATTTCTCGAAGTCTACGTTTGACAGAACGACATGACAAAATGTAGTGCAATGTTACAGAAGTATAGATATGTTATCTCACCACGAGAAAATGGCGTGAGAAAATTATCTCGTGACGTGCATGTTAGCCCTGCTGATGTTAAGTATTGATAAGTTAGCGTTAGCGTTAGGCGGTCGGGGTGCGGGTCAAGCACAGCTTAATAAAAGAAAACATCAATAAAATAAACACATTCATAATATTTTATGAATTTCGATATTTTACATTTTTTAATGCTATTTTACGATCAATTTTTAATAGAAAAATATTGTAAAATATCAACTTGGAAATCCTGTCCAATGCTCTTGCTTTACAAAATTATGCGTTTTGAATGTATGACAAATGAGTGTATGCCAAACAACTTTCTGCGAAATGAGGTTTATGCCAACCGTTTTTATGCAGAATAAAATTATGACTTACAAAGTTCTGCCAAAAAGTTTTACTCTAGGGGTAGGGCATACAATACTGCGTGTAGTCGGTTTTACAGCTACTCGGTTCTGTCACTGGCTAGTATAGCACCATAATGCAGGATTTTTATATAAAATTAAATTATATGATGTTATTTTTATAAATAGTTGTTAGAAGTTTTCATTAGAAACCTAACGAAATAATTTCAAATGAAATTCTTCGTAGTATGCCAAGTAAAGTTATATCAAATAATCGCGGTACTAATTAGAAGGCATGCGAAAAAAAAAGCCAAATTAAATTCTGCCATCTTAACAATATGCCATTGTAAATTCAGACATATAAACACTCTGCCAATTAGCAGTTATGCTAAATAATATTTATGTCTAAAAAATATTTTGTTAAAAAGATTCTGCCATGTTATGCCATATAAGTTTCTGCGCATCAAGATTCTGCCAGATAGAAAGAACCCCCCAAAAGGCACAACTATCAAAATGAGCAAACGGAATAACCAAACGCAAACGGGCGCAAATGTTGTACGTAACTGAAAGAACCAATTATTGCATCTAGCATAACTGTGGCTACTAACCCAATGGAGAAGAACACCATTTTTTGTTTTATATGCCAAAAAATTCTACAAAAAATTACAAGAACAACTGTGTTTTTATTGTTTTTCTATCTTTAAAACTGACCGAGATATAAAAGTGCAAAGTTAACATTTTCGGTCTAAGCCGGTCTAAGGCTTAGACCGAGCGCGATATCGTTCATGACGTCACGTCGTCCATCTCCGCGCGAGCAACTCGGTGAATCGAAGCATTTACCCGAATGTGCCCGACGCGCGCGGAACTACTTAGCTTATTTTGATTAAGAAACAATAAAAACAACATGAGTCCATCTATTAAATATTGTAGTGTGTTTTTTCACGTTCCTAGGGATCCGAAAATCAGAAAAAAAATGAGAAATGCGATGAGAAGAACGCATCCATTAGGACCAAACACGATAGCATCTTGTTGTGAGGATCATTTCGATGTAAGTATTAAAATACTACGTATTTATACCTATACCTTGTCATGTGAAATACTAAGTAGTAGGTAGGTACTTGGTTATTGCTAGTAACTAGGTACATGATTTTTAGTATTGAAACTAACGATGTATTGAACTTGAACTTTCGTTTCCAAGGTTAATGATCATTATAATTTCAAGAAGAAACATTGATTAAAAGTTTAAAACTACTGTATTCAATGTAAATAAACACGCAAACTTGGGTTACACAAGTAGATAGGTCAATGACCTAAGTCGTTCTTCAAGATTGACGTAGAGTTCAAAAGTTTGCGCAAGTTTTGCAGTAAAATATTTATAAATATGACCTTATGGGTTGATGTTTGATTATTTGTAAAGGAATGTGTAAATATATTTATCTACAAAATCTTTATTCTTTATAAAATATTCTGCTACCATCATATCGTGGACTATGGGAAGGTTGTCGGATTGGCCTTTTTCAAATCCTTCTTCCATTTTAGTTCTAAAACAATAATTTACACAATATACTTAATCAATCAGCATTATTTAAAATCAATAAATAACACCAGAGCGCACGAGAACATACAACTTACCCGCGAAATGTTCTACGGACTAGTACGGACGTATGAGGCGGGGTCGCCTGCCGTGCCGTTATGGACGTGATGACGTCACACGGTACTCGCGAACGCTGGCGAGATTAACAAAACCTACGTAAACTCCACGCTTATAACTTTGGTAATACTGCACCGATCGATGTGAAATAAAAACTAGAATAGTGTATACGATCTAGACTTTTATTCTACGCATTTAAAAGTGTAATATTGAAACCCTGTTATCTTCTCCATTGTGCGTGGAATCCGTGGACTCTTTTTTCCGATTCAGATTTAAATAACTAAAACCATGCACCGTGTGAATCAGTTGTTCGTTTGCCGTAAAGGAGCTTCCTCGCTGCGACCATTCGCGTGTTATGAGCATTCGGTTTCGAATATTCAAGTGGTGTGGACGTTGACCCGAGCGTTACAAAGCTTACACGCGAACGTGAAGTTCGGTCGGTATGGACGTCGCAAATGGCTCGCATTTGTATTTTCAACTCAACCAAAACGCTCATAAGCGAGTACTCAGATAATGAAATGAATGAGTATGTACCTATGTATGTAGGAATACAAATGGCCACTTGTAAATTATCTCAAATATTTGTGACCTTGGTCAATCGTATTGTCATCGTGATTGTCAATTCAATGTCAATTTATTCAAACTAAAAAAATAACCAAGCTCGCAAAGGAAAGCTCGACTCGAATGTTCATAATAGGTTGATTACCATATTTACTACAAATTTAATGAAAATTTAGATGTTTTTACGTACATCTTATGTTTTGGCGCGCACTGTTCATTGAAATAAAACAACTTTTACGGATTTCAAACGCGCTATATTTCCACGAACTAAGTTGTAATTGACCGTATTTTTAGGTTTTTAGGGGTTTTTTGATTTTCCCGACGTTTCGGCACCTTTACAGCTGCCGTGGTCACGGGATGACTGTCGGCAAGCTATAGCGTTAGGCGGTCGGGCCGCGGTATCTGTTCCAAACGTTGACCCTGGCTTATTGAACATTGAAGCCACTTCGAAAGACGTGTTGAATGACGTGACGTATGTAAATATTGGTTGATTTATTTTATTATTGAACCAGTTTGATACTAACAGTTTTATATAAATGTGATGCGAGTATTATCTGCTTCACAAAACAGATATTATAGTTTGAACATTTAATTGTCCACCTTCAAGACAAGGATCCTATATGACTTGGCCGATGTCCTTTACACTTTTTTTGCGAAATACCCTATTGTGTGTTATATTAATATATGACACATAATATTATTATTATATAGAAGAGGTACGTGAACATGGTAAAACTATCAATCGAAAATATTTAGATTGACGTGGTCGCTTCCGCTAATCGCTATGTTCGGAAACACCCGCTTCTCTCGGGTCCGTGTTGACCCTCGTCGAAATCCGTGCGGTAGATTTTGCGTAATTCTCCAAAACACAAAAGAGGGTAGGTAAGATTATTTACGTAAAGACATGTTTATTTACGTTGGTTTCTCTTGTTTACTTGTAAATTTCTTTGTTGTCAGTAGAAGGGGTTCAGTTGATCTCAACAACAACATCAAATTATCGTGGAACAAAGTAACTCACGTACAGTCACGCACGAGCGATAGTATGTAAACAATGTTTTTGACAAACACAAAGCTCTATGGTTTGTTTCCGTGTATTTCAATTCGATAAGATTGCATATATACACGTATATTAAATACACTTATATTGGTATATTAAACCAAAAACCATATACACTCAAATAAAACAACTTTTACGGATATCAAACGCGCTATATTTCACGAACTAAATTGTAATTGTCCGTATTTTTTGGTTTTTATTGGTTTTTTTTTTATTTTCCCGACGTTTCGGCACCTTTCAGCTGCCGTGGTCACGGGATGACTGGCTACTTATAAGTCTACCCTCGGAAAGTTAATTTATTTCTTCGTTATGGTAGACTTATAAGTAGCTAGTCATCCCGTGACCACAGCAGTTGAAAAAAACATAGGATGTACGTACGTACATATACACTCCTTTTTGGGCAGTCTTATGAAAAGTTAGTATACCTACTCTACTATACTAACTCAAATGATGTTATTTACAGTTAAATTGAATCAAACTTTTATTTGCAAACTTAAAATATGAAGTCAGTATTATTTATTTGTTGCAGAAATGAAGTGTTAAAGTCTGAATGTAAGTGATGACAAGACTTTATTTTCTTAAATAAATTAAAAAATGCAAAATGTTATTATACTATTCATTCTTAAAGAAAAATATCAGGTAGATACTTTTAGAGCTCTGTACTTGCGAATACACATGAAATATGAATGGTATCGCGTCATTTACAACGATTTTTCGTATCAAACGCAATTTCATATTTTTTCAGAGCAAAACTTTCTGAAGTCTTTAAAATTATTATCAATGTAAAAAAATCTTTTGTTATTCCATTCAAATAAAAACTTAAATAGACGAAATGTATTCAATAGATACAATAAAAAACTAATAATTTGGCAAAGTCAACAAATAAAATGGTAGGTACACAAGTCAATCATTAGATATTAGACTTTTCGTTATTTATTACGAGTATTATATTTGTTATGAACGTTTTGTTGTTATAACACAATGGGAAAAACGCTTAATTTGTATGAGAACAATAGATCCAAATAAGGAATTAAGTAAGTTTTTATTTGTGACCCGTTTGTACTTTTATATCGAATTTTTAAGATACGAAAACTGGAAATAATTGGAAAATTTGCAAATTAGCGAAAGATATTTGCAGAAGATTGATTTGCAAACAACCAGGAGCTCAATCTTTGATTCACTCGTCTCGAGGATTCTACTGATTTTCGTGTGACGTTTGAGTTTCCGTATTCCGTAAAAGCGAACTTGCCTGTATATACATACTTCGCTTTTTGCCTGTCGTACCGCCTCCCAACGCGAGCGCGCAAGGGGCAAAACGAAAAGCGTGCTATGTCTACTCTTGCAAGGTCGCTAATCGCCTGATCGCAGCTCGTTCGCCTCGCCATGCGCGCGACGAGAGATAAAAAAAAAACTTTTTATAAAAAAATTAAAACCGACTTCAAAAAACTAAAAAGCAAAAAATAAACCTTTTGCAGTCGGTACCAGGCAAGGCATTCTACTTTGCGGTCCAACTATTTTATTTTTCTTGCCTTGGCTGGCACCGACTCCAAAAGGTTTATTTTATAAAAAGGGTCTCGTACCTACGCTAATAACCTTATGTCAACTCCTCATTACCTTTTACAAAGCTGGTTTTCCCGGTGCAGGGACGTTACTTATTGAGGGTTTATAGCCTATAGGTATGTTGGCGAGGACCAATAGCTATTTAACAAAAAAGTTTTATCAAAATCCGCTCAGTAGTTATTGCGTGAAACTTCAGCTCGAACAAGAATCTAACAATTACCTGGATGATATAATTGTTTCATGACTTCCATGACATTAGGCCCCATATCTCCGAAGATTATCATCGGATCTCAATGAGACTTATATGGGACGAAATTGACAGTGTACCCGATCGAACAAAAAAACAACTATTAAAATCGGATCACCAACACCGGAGTAATCGGTATACATACATCGGACAAAAAAAATAAAATACGGGTTGAATTGAGTACCTACCTCCTTTTTTGTTGAAGTCGGTAAAATATAATAGGCAAATACTAGTCATAACGATTACCTATTCAATTACGAGTGAAATGAAATCGTCCTGAAGCTTCAAAACTTTTACTAATATTATAAATGCGAAACTATGTCAGTTTGTTTGTTTGTTTACTTTTTCACGCAAAACTACAGAACCGATTTGGATAAAATTTGGCACACAGAACATAGGCTACTTTTTATCCCGATATTCCAACGGGAACGGGAACCAGGCTGAAAAGGTGCCGAAACGTCGGGAAAATAAAAAAACCCCTAAAAAACCTAAAAATACGGACAATTACTAACTTAGTTCGTGAAATATAGCGCGTTTGATATCCGTAAAAGTTGTTTTATTTTAATAAACAGTGCGCGCCAAAACATAAGATGTACGTATGTTAACAAAACCTGTTTTAGGTTGTTTAATCGTTATCGTTACTTTAGCTTTTAGGCAATACTTTCCACGTACCCAAAAATCTTGTACGTACGTAGAGTTGCAACCTTAGCCTTCATTTTACATGATGTTAAGTATTTACATAACATAACATTATATATAACATTCTACTTTTGTTCTAGTTGATTTCGATGCGCTTGCGCAGCCTCCTTAAAAGGATTGACGACGTCATTAGACGGATTTAGTCGTCCTCAAACGGATTTAGTCGTACTCATTAATATCATTGTTCGTGCACAATAGATTGAGCTCGATGTCCTGATATTGGCCATTGTTTTATAGCGATCACGCCGACGCAATGCATTAGTTAAAATATGTCAAGCGGATTAGGAGAAATCAATGACTATTTAGCTTTCAACTGATAATACAATATATTGTGATTATCGTTTTAGTCAATGAAGCCTTGAAAGAAGATTAAATACAACGATACCATTTGGTTAAACTGCGAATTTGAGTTAATAAAACGGGTTTACGACTCTTTGAAACGTCAATTGAAATAAGCTTTGTCTGTTTTAGGTAAGAATAGAATTATGAAAACGTTTTTGCATACCTACTCACGTACTGTATATCCTCGGAAGAGGTAGGCGGAGGTATCACTACCACAATTTTATGTTTTAATCCCATGAAAATGACCTAGTGCCGTCACCGGCCACCGGACTAAGGAAAATATAAGGATAAAAGGCAAATATTGGAGAAGTAAAAGTAATAATATAACGATTTTTAGGAAAATGAATTGAGCATTTAAGAACTGTTTATCATGCCTCCTATCGTAATGACTTATTTTAAAGGCTTTATGACAGAATTAAAGTAATTGAACCCAATCAGTATTCACCCACGCAAACCATTGTTTGTTGTTTATTTGATACTTTTATCGAGGTTTGTGTGGGACGATCAATCTAATGCAATCGTATAGAAAATTACTGAATGCGGAAGCTCGTCAGTCTTAAACAAGGTCTTAAAGAAAGGACGCCAACCCCATTTTTTTTAAAATCTAATAGCCAAAACTGTGGAAAAAAACGAATACCTAAAATATGATGAAGGTTTTCCGCGTTACCGATTTGTTGTTTTGGATTACCTAATCTTCGAAATTAGTGTGTTTCTCATTTATTTTATTCCGATGTGCTCACCCATTCCTCCGCGCAATGTTATTTTGTTAGAAGTTAACTATTTGAGTTTTATTCTTAGAAAACTAGTCCATTCACTACACTAAATTTGTATGAATGTGGTCCACATTTAATGGCAATAAAAACATACAATAAAATCCATAATAGTATTAAATGTCTGGAAAACATTAATGCTTTTGAATGTGAACTTAAAAACTTTTTAGTAATTAAGGCCTACTATAGTTTAGAATAATTCTTTAGTGATACGATCTGTTATTCTGCTGTGCCCTCAGGGGTGTCACACTGATCTTAAACTCTATGTAACATCCAGCAATGAATAAATGAATAAATGAGAAATCCTATAAGCGCGATTTTCAATGTGCAGCTATATTCGACGTTCAAGTTATGGCCGGAAAACTTATATTTTGAATTATATTTCGGCGCGTCTAAAGTCGACTATTTCTATTGTTATGAAAATTGCGATTGTCCAAATGTCCATAATAGGTAATACACCAAACCTAAAAGCCTTCATAATGCATTCATTGCTCATCTCGCTACTTCATACTCCGAATGGGAGTACTGAAGAGCCCGCAACGCAATTCGAATATGAACGAAGTCGGAGAACGAAGTCCATAATGTTTGCCCTCAAAAGTTTTCATCTAGTTCGCTAAGATGGGTGTTTTAGGAAATTAGATTTCTTTTTCGTATTTCCCGAGACAGGCTTAAGATTTTATTTTTATTTCTGTTTGGCTTATTTCCCTTTCAGAGTAACATGTAAAGCAGTATAAAATCTTGTTTGGTATTTTAAGTTGTTTCAATTATAATACTTGAAGTGGGTGTTGATACTATAAAGTTATTAAGTAAATGTGCTATTATCGTCATCATTTTAATGTCCCTCTGCTGATGCACTGGCCTTCCTTATGGATGGATAAGGTGGACGGGTCATGCATAAGGTGGACGGGTCATGGATAATGTGGACGGGTCATGGATAAGGTGGACGGGTCATGGATAAGGTGGACGGGTCATGCATAAGGTGGACGGGTCATGGATAAGGTGGACGGGTCATGGATAAGGTGGACGGGTCATGCATAAGGTGGACGGGTCATGGATAAGGTGGACGGGTCATGGATAAGGTGGACGGGTCATGCATAAGGTGGACGGGTCATGGATACGGTGGACGGGTCATGCATAAGGTGGACGGGTCATGGATAAGGTGGACGGGTCATGCATAAGGTGGACGGGTCATGGATAAGGTGGACGGGTCATGGATAAGGTGGACGGGTCATGCATAAGGTGGACGGGTCATGGATAAGGTGGACGGGTCATGCATAAGGTGGACGGGTCATGGATTAGGTGTACGGGTCATGACACTCAATACTCACCACGCGAACCCAATACGGATTATTGGGTTTTAGGAACTGCAAATTAACCTAGACCAACATTTTAACCAAAGACCTATATCGAGATAGACGAAAAGAGCGCTTCAAAATGTATGAGAATCTAGCGTGTCGTGTTTTTCGCACCCACGGTGACGTCGCGTGCGACATTTAGTGATGCGTAATGTGTTATTGACGAGCTCTTGCAAGAAAGCACTGCACAATTAACCAGTTTCGTTTCTGATTGACGCGTATTTTCATGGCAATGGTCTCAAGCGGATTGACTTAGGTCGTAAAACTTTAACCGTGGATCAAATTTTTGGCACGCAAGGTAGGTACACTTTTACCGTCTATCTCGATATAGGTCTGTGGTTTTAACGTTCCTTTTGAAAGTTTCGAAACACCCGAGGAGCTTCAGGTAATAAGTTTTAGGTCACCCATCTCGTGACCGACCTCTGTGAAAGCTGCTTAACCGCTACAATCGCAGGCCGAGCGCGATGCACTACGCCACCAAGCTCCTCAATCCTAACTTAACTAACTAATAATATATATATAAGTGCAAAAGTGTGCTTGTTTGTTTGTTGTTCCTTCACGCCTTAACCCAGCAACAAATCGATTTGACTTTTGGCATAGAGTTACCAAGGTAAAGCAGAGTAACATAGGATTCTTCTATCCCGATATTCCTACGGTAACAGGAACCACGCGGGGTAAGCCGCGGGCGGCCGCCGGTATGCTATAAATTTACATTATTATTCCTGTGTTTAATACAAGGAGAGAAGCATACTACTTACATGGTCGTCATCAGCCATTTTTTTTATGTCTCTACTGCTGGGGCCCTGGTCTTCCTTATGGATGGATAAGGAGGGCCATAGCCTACCACCCGGGCCCAATGCCCAATGGTTTTAACGACTGCAAAATGCAACCGGGACCAACGGCTTAACGTGCCTTCCGAAGCACGGAGGAGCTCGAAATAGTAAATTTTTGGTCACCCATCCCGTGACCGACCATTGCGAAAGTTGCTTAACCTCAACAATCGCAGACCGAGCGCGCGAACCACTGCGCCACGTGCTCCTCAACTACTTACCTACATAGTACCACAGACTAATGTAATCTACTTAACACAATATACAAGTACTTAAAATCCATGTGTGTGTCTACAGCTTCCTCATAAGACATAGAGAAATTAGAAGCATGCCATATTTTAGTGCATATTAGGAGCAATAAAAACGTGTCAGTGATATTTTAGGTGCAACCATAACTTCGTTACTAGGAGTTTTTTTTTGTGTGTTAGCTGGAGAAACGTGTCCCCAGCTGACACATGCCGTTTTAGGGCAAACCAGTGAGGTTAGGGCTTTAGACTATAGTCAGGAATTTAGTGCACAATAGGAGCAATGAGAACCAAAAAAACTAACCGTCACACTCAAATACTGTTGAAACTACGATCATTAAAGTGTGTGTTAGCTGGAGACCCGTGTCTCTAGCTTACACACACCTGTATCTTCGTAATTATTTGAGGTAGGATTATGTTTTATACCTCAAATTTTTGAGTCGAATTGGAGCAGTAAGCTCCAAATTTTTCTAATCTCTAGCTCGAATAGTTTTTAAGCTACGAACCGATAAGCATGTGTAAGCTGGAGACACGCTACACGTTTTGAATCACTGTAACCGTATAAGTTAGAGTCTCGTATTAAGAATCAAATGATACCTTATAATAGGTGCACACGGCATGCAAAATTTCAAATCACTGGGCTTCTTAGTTTCAAAATTATAGGCAAAAAACTGGTTTCCCGCCAAAAAATTCAAAATAAATGGCTCAGACGCAGCTAAAGCGCGGTTGCCGTTCCGTGCGCTACACTGTTGCAATCGACTTTGAACCTAACGGCTGGTATTAATTCGAGTCACTTTAGTTTGCGCTTTCGATCGTTTTAATTTCTGTTTTGAGAATTACAGACCAGGAGCCGTCCGATATATCACGCTGATTACAAACCATTTATGGTAGTTACATAAAATTGAACTATCTGATTCTCTTATGAAGTAGTTTTTAAATGTTAGTGTTAGAAAATTCACAACATTTGTTGATATAGGGCATGGATGATGGGCAATTTTCTATGAAACCTGGGCGTTAAACCAACAGAAATGGAACTACTATTTAGTACTTAGTACTAGAAAATATTTTCTTGTTTATTAACTATCATAAGCCCCCAGGTTTGCTAGAAAATAACCAGAGCGAAATACACTATCTGTACCTAACTATACTTTTTTCTCTCTTATTAATTCAGTGATCGGAATAGGCTGAGTATATTTACCTATAGTTCATAAAACAAAGACAAAAATCGGAGACTTCCTTAATACTATTTTTTTCCGGTAAAACTGGGAATTTAATTAGGCGAATTTTAACAGCTTATTATTAATATTCAAATTATAAATGCTTTTCGTTTTGACACAACTGCTCAAAAATAATTAGAATGTTTTCATGGTTCACGTGATTTTAATTTCCTAAAATTTCATTAATATTCACCATAACCAGTGATCGAATAAAGTTAATTTTTGGCAGAAAAATTGTGGAAGTAGCATCTTTAAACATTTTTTTTTTTTTATATAAATCCCAGGATTCCAAAAAATTCGGGAATGCAAAAGTAGTCGGTAACATAGTGTGGAAACAACGACTTTAGCATTATGGTACTTATTATAAAATAATCCGGGACTCGCGATCCAGGTGTTGCAAAAGGGGTTAAAATTAAGCAAGAGAGGCCAGTCGTGCGTAGATATGAACAATTGCCATGTCAAATAAATATTTTAAAATATTGTAAAATAATAATATAATTGCTGAATATAAAAACAGTATCGAAGTCCTCCGCTGCTCTTCTATATTTTTTTACATCGTAGCACAAAAATAAGGTATTTTTCGACCCCCTACGTAACCCATAAAACCCCCTTCCAGCATCAAATATCAATAATAATAATAATATCAATAATATCGATCGATTTTATATGGCAAGCGACTTATCCAAATTTTAGAGTGAAATTACAATGGAAACTGCCCCCTAATTGTCTAATTTCAAAATCTATCACAATCCCTTTCAGAGTTATTGTGATTGTGTTATTTTCGTCTGCCACATTTGCTTAGACAGTTCAATTTCGTTTATTCCATACCTTTCAAAACGCGTCCCGATCACAATCCCTTTCAATTGTCAAATAGTGATGGCCTGAAGTATGTAAATATCTTTGAAATGACGACGGCTACGAATCGTAAATCATGTACGATTCGTAGCACAAAAATAAGGAATTTTTTGACCCCCTACGTAACCCATAAAACCCCCTTTCAGCTTCAATTGACATGATAAAAAGTCCAAAAGAACAAGCCCAAAATTTCTTCAAGTCCAGGGGGCTAATTGTCTAATTTTAAAATCTATCGCAATCCCTTTCAATTGGTCATTTCAAAGATATTTAAATACTTCAGGCCATCACTATTTGACATTTGAAAGGGATTGTGATCGGGACGCGTTTTGAAAGGTATGGAATAAACGAAATTGAACTGTCTAAGCAAATGTGGCAGACGAAAATAACACAATCACAATAACTCTGAAAGGGATTGTGATAGATTTTGAAATTAGACAATTAGTAATTTCCATAGTAATTTCACTCTAAAATTTGGATAAGTCGCTTGCCATACAAAATCGATCGATATTATTGATATTATTATTATTATTATTGATATTTGATGCTGGAAGGGGGTTTTATGGGTTACGTAGGGGGTCGAAAAATACCTTATTTTTGTGCTACGATATAAAAAAATATAGAAGAGCAGCGGAGGACTTCGATACTGTTTTTATATTCAGCAATTATATTATTATTTTACAATATTTTAAAATATTTATTTGACATGGCAATTGTTCATATCCACGCACGACGGGCTCTCTTGCTTAATTTTATTAAAAACAAAACCAGCCAGCAACGGCGGTGTTGCGGCCTCCTTGTAGTGCGGAGACATGTATGATCTCCACAGTACTTAAGGTACCTCTAGATTAGATTAGGTTACAACTGTGACAAAAAGAGGCGCGAATCGAGCTAGAAAAGCGAGTGTGCCGCGGCAGTGGCCGGCGAAATTCCAGAGACGACAGTTTTTTTTTATAAAAGTACTAAAATACGAATATGTAACCCCTTTTGCAACACCTGGATCGCGAGTCCCGGATTATTTTATAATAAGTACCATAATGCTAAAGTCGTTGTTTCCACACTATGTTACCGACTACTTTTGCATTCCCGAATTTTTTGGAATCCTGGGATTAATATTTAAAAAAAACAAAATGTTTTAAGATGCTACTTCCACAATTTTTCAGCCAAAAATTAACTTTATCTGATCACTGGTTATGGTGAATATTAATAAAATTTTAGGAAATTAAAATCACGTGAACCATGAAAACATTCTAATTATTTTTGAGCAGTTGTGTCAAAACGAAAAGCATTTATAATTTAAATATTAATAATAAGGTGTTAAAGTTCGCCTAATTATCGATTTTTGTCTTTGTTCTATGAACTATAGGTAAATATACTCAGCCTATTCCGATCACTGAATTAATAAGAGAGAAAAAAGTATAGTTAGGTACAGAATTTATAATAGTGTATTTCGCTCTGGTTATTTTCAAGCAAACCTGGGGGCTTATGATAGTTAATAAACAAGAAAATATTTTCTAGTACTAAGTACTAAATAGTAGTCCCATTTCTGTTGGTTTTACGCCCAGGTTTCATAGAAAATTGCCCATCATCCATGCCCTATATCAAAAATTGTTGTGAATTTTCTAACACTAACATTTAAAAACTACTTCATAAGAGAATCAGATAGTTCAATTATAAGTAACTACCATAGATGGTTTGTAATCAGCGCAGATATATCGGACGGCTCCTGGTCTGAAATTCTCAAAACAGAAATTAAAACGATCGACAGCGCAAACTAAAGTGACTCGAATTAATACCAGCCGTTAGGTTCATAGTCGATTGCAGCAGTGTAGCGCACGGAAAGGCAACCGCGCTATAGCTGCGTCCGAGCCATTTATTTTGAATTTTTTGGCGGTAAACCAGTTTTTTGCCTATAATTTTGAAACTAAGAAGCCCAGTGATTTGAAATTTTGCATGCCGTGTGCACCTATTATAAGGTATCATTTGATTCTTAATACGAGACTCTAACTTATACGGTTACAGTGATTCAAAACGTGTAGCGTGTCTCCAGCTTACACATGCTTATCGGTTCGTAGCTTAAAAACTATTCGAGCTAGAGATTAGAAAAATTTGGAGCTTACTGCTCCAATTCGACTCAAAAATTTGAGGTATAAAACATAATCCTACCTCAAATAATTACAAAGATACAGGTGTGTGTAAGCCAGAGACACGGGTCTCCAGCTAACACACACTTTAATGATCGTAGTTTCAACAGTATTTGAGTGTGACGGTTAGTTTTTTTGGTTCTCATTGCTCCTATTGTGCACTAAATTCCTGACTATAGTCTAAAGCCCTAACCTCACTGGTTTGCCCTAAAACGGCATGTGTCAGCTGGGGACACGTTTCTCCAGCTAACACACAAAAAAAATCTCCTAGTAACGAAGTTATGGTTGCACCTAAAATATCACTGACACGTTTTTATTGCTCCTAATATGCACTAAAATATGGCATGCTTCGAATTTCTCTATGTCTTATGAGGAAGCTGTAGACACACACATTTAAAATCCCTCTGATTGCACTGAATAGCCTCTACTGTATAGTAGGTACATAATTTTTATTGTATTCCAACGTTCGAATAAAACCTCAAATGGAGCTAGACCCAGTTCTCTACCGCAGAAGCGGGAATCGATCCTCGAACCTCGGCACCGTGGTTACAATACATAACATTTATAATGCATAACATTAAAAGCTCGGCCCGTATTCACAAACTGTTACCTAAACCACAGTGAAATGACATTGCATTTCAGTCACTTGTTTTTTGAAATAAAACAACTTTTACGGATATCAAACGCGCTATATTTCCACGAACTAAGTTGTAATTGTCCGTATTTTTAAGGTTTTTTAGGGGTTTTTTGATTTTCCCGACGTTTCGGCACCTTTACAGCTGCCGTGGTCACGTTATGACTCACTTGTTTTTACTTGCAGTTATTAGGGCGAGAGGAGGGAACACTAAATATATATATATTAGTAAATTTTTGTTATTTTCTTTATTTATTATTTTTTCATATTCCTTATGTTTTCCTTACTCCTTCACCTTATCCGGGATATCTCCTTAAATACTGATGTGATTTAAATGAATTTAGTATCAATTTAAAGTTAACAGTTTAACCTTTAAAATGGTACCATTTTTATTATTCTTAACTAGTTATTAAGTACTCAAGATCGCGCAGAGTCAATTCCAAGTAAGTGATTCCATGCTTTTGCTTGCGAGTGTAGTATAAAGAGAGGACAACAATATTTAAGGACATTTTATTATTAAATACTAACGGACCCGGCGAACTTTGTACCGCCGCAGAATTTTTACATGTTGTCTATTTTCGAATCACTTAGAAGGGCTGCTAAGGTTCCACATCAAGTCTTGGTACCAGATCTTTGATTCATGTTATCGTCATCATATCAGCCCCGCACAACGCACACTGCCTGCAGGGTATAGTTATCGATTCTTATACCAGAACATAAAGTGCTCATTCGCTGAAGAACCTTATCCAAGGCGCTATACTCGTATCTCTTATACTTAAGCTGGGCTGCTGAGTTCTACATCAGGTGTGCCAAACTTTTGAATTTATACGTATAGACTATAGATTCGTACCATAAAAGTACCTACAGGATTTAATTTTTCTCATTTAAGCCGGTTCGATTCCAGGTACAGGTAAGTGACAAATCAAAAATCTTTGAATGTAGTTTGTATATATAAATAAATAAATAAATTTCATACAATCACACCAATTATCTAGCCCACGTTAAGTTTCATGAAGAACTTGTGTGGATACTAGATAACGGATAAACATACTTACATAATTTTTTTTTTGTAAATACATACATACCTATAGATATTAAACACCCAGACCAAGACAAATAGACGTGTTCATGCACACAAATATTTGTCTTGTCTGGGGATCGAACCCGGGACCTCTGGCGCAGAAGGTGGGTTTAGTACCCCAGCGCCAAACAGGTCGTCATGTATCAGTTATGTATATATGTATGTTTATTTATAATTGTGTCCGTCCATTATATATTATATATACACCTTGCTTGCTTTTTTTTCTGTCAATCTCTCCATACTGTGGGTTGTCTGGAAGAGATCGCTTAAAGCGATAAGACCGCCCTTATAACGCTTCAATTTATTAAAACTTTATTGTAAATGTAATATGTACATGGTGTTATAATAAAGAGTTATTGTATGTATTGTAACTTTTATTACACCCTGTACATGTATAGATTACGACAACGATATTTAAAACAATGATCTAATCGTCAGTTGGTAACCAGTCGGATAGATTGGCATAGGTCATTAAAGTGTAGTTATCTATAAGGTTTTGTGCATTGTGCATATTTTTAGGATATACCTAGAATGCGATGCAATGGTATTTGCAAATGGTATTTTCTTCGGAAACTTCTAAAACCTCCGATAAAGTCTTGCTTTTCTCAGAACACAAGAAATTGATTATTATAACCTTTATCACATTTGTAATATTATATTTTCCACAAAGTTCTTTCATTTATCTTTCACACTAGAGCGCTCACGCGGGCTACATATGTAGCCCACAGTGAAAGATTATTAAATAACTTTTGAACGAAAGGCGCCTCGGAGCTGCCCTTTCAGGTTTTCCTCTAGTACGGATCGTCGCACACTTTAGCAGTGTGCATCTTCCTAGACGCATAAATGTAAGCGCAGTGCATTTTTATAGTAGGGCGGGACCGGCTTTGGGACAGATCAAAAAATTGAAAAAGCTAGACTGTGACGAAAACACTATTGCATAAGACGACCTGTTTGGTGCATGGGTTCTAACCCCACCTTCTGCGCCAGAGGTCCCGGGTTCGATCCCCGGACAAGACAAATATTTGTGTGCATGAACATGTCTATTTGTCTTGGTCTGGGTGTTTAATATGTATATTATGTATGTATTTAAAAAAAAAAGTATATAAGTATGTATATCCGTTATCTAGTATCCATAACACAAGTTCTTCATGATACTTAACGTGGGCTAGATAATTGGTGTGATTGTATGGAAATATTTATTTATTATTCATTTATTTATTATAAGAACAACTATTTACTATAAATCAAAATAAAATAATTCACTTAACAAGTTAAAAGAGTTGAACAAATAAAAAAATATTGATCTGAATAGGTAAGTACATCTTCAGTTCATAAATCAAAGAACTTAGGCAATTGTTGACTTTTGATAATGTATTTAGTACGACATAAAGTCAATTCGTCAAAATATAACTTATTTGCTTTAATTAAATAAGTGGGTTATGCAAAATACCTATATCATAATGGGCTACATATGTACCCCGCGCGAGCATTGCAAGAGAATTTTAGGCGCGTGTACTCTAGTGTACTAAGTTGCGTTACATTTTGTATAACATCTCAATAGCATCTTGGTACCGCCTTCGTATCACATTGAGTAATTGTCTTGCAACTAACAGATAAGTGTTCTGTTTGCCTCTTTCTAACAAGGTTCTCATGGTTTTTCAACTCTTTGCGATAAGTGTGAAGATTTCAATTGGCAACACCTTGTAATGGTTTCGGTTCGATTCCCATGACCCCTATTGTATCGATTGTAACACTGATCTAGTTTTTAGTGATGTACTTAGTGTTGGGTGAAATTGACATGATCTTAATAGGTCAAATTCACATGCGATAGAAATGTAGATCAGTTTTTTTTTTCTACTAATGGACTAATGGTCAGAGTCGGAATCGAGAGTTTGAAGTTAAGAATGAATCAAATCTCACTCAAGTATAATATGTTTTGCGAGTTTGAGACGTTTTCAAAATGAAATTTTTAAAAACAACTCGGCCACAAGTGAATTCTCAGATGGGACTCGAACCCACGCCAGCCAGCCAAAATGGCTGTTGCATCTTAATCGATCGTTAAACACCTGAAAAGATATTCCTTTCGAATGCAAGGATATTCCTAGCATTGATGTGACAACGCTGGCCTACAGCGTATTAAAAATATAAAAGTATTGTATTTCGACGGTGGTTCGCAAGTCTCGGTAGCTCAGTGGTTAGAGCATTGGACAGGATTTCCAAAGGTCCTGGGTTCGAGTCGCATCTGAGAATTCACTTGTGGCCGAGTTGTTTTTTTCCAATATTTTTTCTATTAAAAATTTATCATAAGTATAAAAATACCATTAACAATTCAAAAATTCAAAAATCATAATATGAAATTCTTAGCTCAGAAAAACGATAAAAAGCTGCAGATAAAACGCAACGGATAATAACATTATTAAGGGCCAGCAGATAATTTGACACTTTTAATATGAATTCGGTTAAAAATATATCAAATCATCTGCCATTTAAGCTATCCAGAACTAATCTGTCGGTGCGGTGGTGAAACCGGCCCTTTTAATGTTATAATGTTTGCGACAATGGACATTATCTAGAAATATTTATTACGAGTATATTCAGATTATAATTAGGTATCACTCGTTCGGAAATACATAAAAAATTTCATCATACCTATAGCATGTTCAAATAGCGCAGTCAGTTTTCCTGAAACACAAATAGAAAATAGAATTGCGGGAAGCTCAAATATTTAGATGAAAAATCGCAAACTCCACAGCGCTGGTAACAAATGATAACGTATAAACCCTCCGCAGTTCTCACAACTTAGCACTTTGTAACCCTGTTATTGTGGCACGATTCTAGTGCAAGCAATAATGACACTAGTTGCTGACTGGAAAACAAATGGTGTACTTTGAAACCGTTTATGCAGTAAATCTGCTTTTTCCGAGCAGTTTGCTGTGAGAGATGGGGGAATTGTGATTTACTGTCAACGTTTTTGACAACTATCAGATGCCCTACTCATGTCGGTAAAACAGTCTATGGTTAAGAAAGGGACGAAGCGATAGTTTTCGAAAACGATTATAATTTGCCAAACTCGTAATAAGGGCTCTGGTACTTGGACAGTTTTAAACTACACAGAGTGGAAATTTAAAACAAGGCACGAAGGGCATTGTAGCTACATGAAAACGTTCTTAGGAAACCAACCTTAATTTTTTGATAAATATTAAACTGTATTCAGAGATTTTGAAAAAAAAAATACAGTCAGCAGAAAAAAATATAAAAAAAAATTTATGCTAATCAATCCTGTTTCTTATGAAGATCAAAACGGTCTAAGACACCAACTGAGGTATATACTCATACCTCAGTTGGTGTCTTACGCGGCGTACCGCGGCATGTGGCGCGAGAGCGGCATGTGTGATTTTTTTGCGTTTTTCGCGATTTCTGACTTTTCTAGTACTCATACCTCAGTTGGTGTCTTAGACTGTTTTGATCCTAATGAGAAACAGGATCGATTGGCATAAAAAAAATATTTTTGAAACTGACTCGTGAATGCAGTTTAATATTTCTCAAAAAAATAAGGATGATTTCCTAAGAACGTTTTCATGTAGCAAAAACGGTTAAGGTAGCTGCTCTTACTGTCCCGTCTTAAATTTCCACCTGTATAAGGTTTTGTGTGATTCCAAGAAGTTCGTTTTGTATTCGTTTCGAAATCTAAACGATAGTAAACAGATTTTGCTTTGGTTATTTGTATCACAAATTATTTATTTTGGGTATTATTTACTTCTGCTACTAACCATACTCGTATTATTTTGGTAATATTTCCTACTACTACGAACTATACCCAGTCGTAATAGGTATATAATTAAGTATATTATTTCTTTAGAGACCGGCAAAGCTAAGTTTAGTTTTACTATGTTATTAGTTGAGCTTGACTTTATTTAAATTTATTTTTTGTGATAACATTTACTTCTGCTCACCAGAATAACTATTTTTAACTTTGTTTGTATTTTGCAGATGGTTTTTGCTTTTTTTACAGTTGGGAGTTCACAAATTTGAAATATATTGGCTTATATCTGTTAGCTACTTAATGAAAATAATAGAAGTAAAAGACTCAATAAAATAAAAAATTGTTTAACAAAACAACTTTTACGGATATCAAACGCGCTATATTTCCACGAACTAAGTTGTAATTGTCCGTATTTTTAGGTTTTTTAGGGGTTTTTTGATTTTCCCGACGTTTCGGCACCTTTACAGCTGCCGTGGTCACGGGATGACTGGCTACTTATAAGTCTACCCTCGAAAAGTTAATTTATTGTCGTTCGGATACGGTTAGACATTTACTATAGCATAAATTATTATTGATTTGATATTTTGATTTAATTGTTATTTTAATTCTTTATTATTAAGAAGAGAGAAAACTAAAGACTCTACTGGCAGTTCACAAATTGGGAGGACCTTCGAAAAAAGAAACTGCCAAGAAAACTTCGAAAGCGGGCCGACCTCCATCTTTATAAAAAATTAGGATATGTTGACTCCACCTTTACTTTTTTATATTTATTTATCTACAAAAAGAGCTAACCGTATCTTTGGGTCTTGCAGTGCGTGATTTGGGTTGAGACTTTAATTTATGGATAATAGGGTCCCAAGCTGGTGGAATCTTCCACCCATCATCTCTATTGAAGTTTGGGTATTTGGTAATTTCAATACGCAGCATTCTGGGGACAAATTTTTGTTCCCTGGCGAGGATCTGTGGCTTATCAAACCTTATGTAGTGGGTGGGTCCCTCAAAAGCATGTTCACACACTTTAACAAGTTTATGGCATCAATAAAATAAGCAACCCAAAACTGAATTTAAAAAAAACTAAACATTAAACATTTTTCTTTCTTTCTTTCTTCACTTACAAGATATGTTCTGTGTTATTTTACCGCGGTGGACGTTATTCTTCGTCTGGCTTTTATTATCCGTTGGCTGGCTAGCAGGTCATAACTCACTCGTTCATCCGAGGTCAATAGATATATATCACTTTTCTGGTCACGCCGCTCTTGTGGCAGGAATTGGAAAACTCCAATCAAGCGAAATGAGACTAGATATAGGGCCCCGAAACATATACCTAGGTCTTAAGCACATCTAGTTTATATTATTTTTAAGTTTATGATCGTACTTTTTTCCCTTGCGTTATAACAATGCATTTCGTTGCACAATGCAAAGATTTGCGCTGTCAATTGTACATTTTCTGTTTGTTTTTCCAAAGGCACCGTCACGAGTCTAACTTTTATTATCGGTTGGCTGGCTCGTAGGTCATAACTCACTCGTTCATCCGAGGTTAATAGATATATATCACTTTTCTGGTCACGCCGCTCTGGTGGCAGGAACTGGAAAAAGAAATGAGTTCGACTAAGTTCATTTATAGGCCACCGGAAGATTGCACTGTAAATCACGAGTTTTGGCCTGATGGCGTAGTGATCGTGGTACGCTAATGGTCTTATGTTCGATAGACTCAGGGCACACATTGATATGATAAACATTAATGATTGTCCTGTTTTTAAGTGTTAGGGCTAGCGCATATATACAACTTTTAGTTGAACAACTATTGTGTTGCGAATCATATTACTAAGTAATATACAGGGTGGAGAAAATCTATGGGCTCTGGAGGGGAACTACCTTAAATCCCTTAGTTAGCCCATTTTACTGAAAGGAATCATTTCTTTATTTTTTAAACGAAACAAAACTGCATTCAAAGATTTTTGTAATTTTTTCAACAGAGCCTTGATTAAAAGTGCTTTATCCGTCTCTGAGTTTATAAGTTGAGTTTTCATGTGTTTCCTTTAATTTAATTTTCTATGTTTGTTAGAGAGAGTTGATCCTTTTGATTGACCCTATCGATTGATGGTATAAAAGTACAGAATGTTGTTTTTTTTACAGATTTTAGCTGGTTCGATTCTAGGTTGTGGGAAGCATATTTAAATAAGCATATACAAAAATGTTTCAATGCAGTTGTGTTTAATTTAAAAAATAAAGAAATGATTCCTTTCCGTAAAATGAGCTAACTAAAGGATTTAAGGTAGTTCCCTCCAGGGCCCATAGATTTTTTCCACCTGTATATATTGAAGCGCTCATACTATCAACTAATAGTTGTTCGACAAAAAATTCGTCATCGACTTTTCCATCAACTAAACTTTTTAGTTGCGTGGAAATCGCGAGAAGTACACAACTCGACAAAACAGTTTAGTCGATGGAAAAGCTACTTATTTAGGAACCAGACAAACATTTTGGCTGATTTGGTGTGACGTTGCCTGATTTAATAGTTATCAAAAATAATAATGCATCAAATACCAGCCTCAAAACCATACATCATAAGTAGATTATTTATCTCTCAATCTAGTTTGTTTTTAATATGTTTACCTTTAAATGTCAGCTATGAAATTACCTACTAAATAAATAAAATTTTGCATACAATCACACCAATTATCTAGCTCACGTTAAGTTCCATGAAGAACTTGTATTATGGATGCTAGTTAACGGATAAACATACTTTTAAACTTATTTTTTGTAAATACATACATAATATAGATATTAAACACCTAGACTAAGACAAATAAACATGTTCATGCACACAATTACTTGTCTTGTCCGGGGATCGAACCCGGGCCCTCTGGCGCATAAGGTGGGTTTAGTACCCCTGCGTCAAACAGGCCTTAAAACTTAATAATAAAAAACTGAAGCGTTTTTTTTAATCGAATTATATTTTCTACCACTCTACAGTTACTTATATGTAGTTCAAAATAATACAAAGCTTTAAATAACAGCACAACTTACGTTTGTCGGATCGGTTATCGATCCGTTTGAGCCGCCAGTTAACTCCATTAATTGATAGTCAAAGTAAACGATCGTTTATTTTTGTTTCAGTTTGCAAACCTGGACTCCTGTTGACTTCGCCATGGATTCCGAGAGGTGAGCTTTTATTGCCGTTTATTTTCGTACCTACGTCAATTATTTCCATCGATATTACATTACATTTTCGATTTAATTCCGAGTAACATTGGTTTGGCTACGGACAGTTAAATTTAGACATTTCTATTATGTAAAATATGACAGAATATAACTTTCTGTAGCCAAAACAATCCATTAGTTAGTTACAGAAACCTAACCCGGTGTTAGTAGTTCCCTTAATTTGGGTGTTAATTTTTAATGTAAAGAAATCAAATGTAACCCTATTAATAAATTACTGAAGTTGTGTTGGGATTTTAAATAATGCTAACAATAGTAAACTATCGACGTCATCGTCTCAGCCACATAACAACCACCTCTGGGTAAAGGCTTCCCCCAAAAAGGGGGGTTTGCCATATTGGCCACGCTTTGCTGGCGGGTTGGCGGTTGCAGTACGGCCATGTTTTGTAGGAGACGCTGCTGCCCATCTCCTGAAGGCTGAGTCCCTTAGTCGCCTTTTACGACACCCACGGGATGAGAGGGGGTAGTGCTGTGCTATTCTAAGCCGACACTACACAGCTAATACACAGTTAATAAACTATAATAGTGATTAATTTGTTCATAAGGCGAAACTTACACCCATATTCTAAGTCGTTCCTCCAAAACTTACTCGTCTTCGACTTAACGAAACCTCATTGAACACCTCTTCGAAATACTCCTCGAAACGGTATTCTAAGTCATAACTCCGTAAGGACCTGGAGGAGCCAAAGAGTACGTAGCCACTCCGTGTTAGGCCTAGCGCACACTACCATTTTTACCCACGACGAGGTTGAGTGGAGTGTAAAAAGTTTTGGAGGAACGACTTAGAATATGAGGGTTACTGCCTTGCTATTTTGATAAGTACTTTTGCAAAATCACTTTCGTTTAAATCGGAACCTATCCTCATTCTGTATTCAGTAATGATGATGAAAACTGGAATACAGTAAAATAATGTATCAACCTACTCTCCTTAAAATATACGCAGCAAGTAACAATACAACGTCGAGGTAAAAGTGATCGATTAGATTTATAGCAAACCCCTCAGAATATCAAATGTCTCCAATCTCAGTAATGTGTCAGCAAAATGGTGACAAAAATGGACCTTTTCACATTCCTACAAACGGCATTGTTTATTCTTCCGCGATTTTTGTTATGTTACGACATGACGAAATTTTAGGTAGGTACATACTAGGTACATAGTTAAGATTTTTTTTCGAATATTGACATTATATCACGATTATTTTTGTTGTATTTTACTGATTATGACATCCAATCTTTTGAGTTTTATCAATATTTATAGGTAAAACCGAGTATTTTTTCGCTTTCATAAACGAAGAGCCATTATCTTCAAAACTTACTATAAATCCTAAATATATCGAAAACAACGCGTTTTTCGGCAGAAAAAACACAAAACCTTCGGAAACTTGAGTTCTGATATATTTTTTATGCAACAAAATGCAAAAAGTTACATGAAATATGCATTTAATGCAAACGTACCGCACAACGACGTGAACTAACATGAAGAACGGTATCACGGAATAAATAGTGAAAAAGAAACGGTTGTTAACAGAAGGCCTGGTAAAATCTTTGTACTATTTTATTTTACCAATGATTAAAAAAAACTAACGTTTAAAATATCTAAAATATATGCTATTTTTATGTGATAAATATTAAACAAGAAAATATACTAGAAAAAAGCAACTAGTCTCATGTCGCCCTAACGGGATTTGAACCCGCAGACCTATGAGGACACTTCGAATTTTTCCAGTATATTCACCGTTCTACGGTGTTGGCCACCGTCGCTTCATCAATGAGAGAAATATCCTCGCATTCAAAAGAAATTTAATTTAATGCGAGGATATTTCTCTCATTGATGAAGCGACGACGGTGGCCGACACCGTAGAACGGTGAATATACTGGAAATATTCAACGTGTCCTCATAGGTCTCTGTAGCAAATTGGTTAGTGCATTGGGCCGGACTCCCAAGGATGCGGGTTCGAATCCCGTCAGGGCGACATGAGACTAGTTGCTTTTTTCTAGTATATTTTCTTGTTAAATATTTATCTATAGAGGAGCTCGATGGTGCAGTGGTGGTGCAGTGTTTCGTGCGCTTTGAGTGCAAATTTCGTCATGGTCGGTCATGGAATGGGTGACCAAAATTAAATTATCTGGTGCTTCTCCGTTCTTTGGAAGGCACATTATGCCGTTGGTCCCGTCTGTATTTACAGTGTTTAAACCCATCAATGCGCATTGGAGTCGCGAGATGGGTCATGGCCCATTCTCCTTATCTACCCACAAGGAAGGCCAAGTGCCTCAGCAGTTGGGACATTAAAATGATTGATGATATGATAGATGACTAAATCAAATTTTCGCGTCATAAAGTAATTCAATTTCTCCGTGGTATAACAGACAGGCAGGCAGCTGATAGACACACATATATAAATACTTATTTCCTTTCATATTTTTATGCATAGATTTCGGTCAATTATCCTATTACCATTGGGTATCAGGTTTGCATGACGACCTGTTTCGGCTTCGATCCCCGGACAAGACAAATATTTGTGTCCACGAACACGTCTATTTGTCTTGGGGTGGGTGTTTAATATGTATATTATGTAGGTATTTACAAAAAAAAGTAAGTATATAAGTATGTTTATCGATAACACAAATTCTTCATGAAACTTAACGTTGGCTAGATAATTGGTGTGATTGTATGCAATTATTTATTTATTTATTTATTACTTTCCACTTTGACTTTTTTTTTACTTCCACTATTTTCTTCAATAAGCATTTAATCAAAATTTTGCTTAGCATCTGTTAATGAAGACAGAGCCGATTCGCATGAGCAAATACTTAGGTACATTAGTAATTCGCAATGTTGTTCGTTTATTTATAATATGGATTTTTGGTCACTTATCTCATTCAGTATCGCCCATAGCAAAATAATGCTGGCCTCTACCGCCGTCGAGCTCTTCTCCAATTCGATTCTTTTATTACTTCCACTATTTTCTTCAATGAGCATTTAATCAAAATGGTAACACTAGAGTACACGCGGCTTAAATTCTCCTGCAATGCTCGCGCGGGGTACATATGTAGCCCATTATGATATAGGTATTTGGCATAACACACTTATTTAATTAAAGTAAAGAAGTTATAATGTGACGGCTTCACTTTATGTCTTACTAAATACATTATCAAAAGTCAACAATAGCTTAAGTTTTTTGATTTATGAACTGAAGATGAATTTCTAGAAAAAAATATAAAAATTACATATTCCGGACCTATTCAGATCATTATTTTTTTATACTTATGGAAATCCGGTCCAATGCTCCGATCCGATCCGACCCGATCTGATTTCCAAAGGTCGTGGGTTCGATTCCTATCTGAGAATTCACTTGTGGCCGAGTTAATTTTTTCCAATATTTTTATATTTAAAAGTTATCATAAGTATAAAAATAGCATTGAAAAAAGTAAAAATTAAAAAAATCATATTTTTTTATTCGTTCAACTCTTTTAACTTGATAAGTGAATCATTTTTCCCACAGCCGGTCCCGCCCTAATATAAAAATGCACTGCTCTTACCGATGCGCCTAGGAAGATGGCACCCTATTAGAAGTATGTGACGATCCGTACTAGAGGCGCGTTTCGTTCAAAAGTTATTTAATAATCTTAATAATCACTGTGGGCTACATTATGTAGCCCGCGCGAGCGCTCTAGTGTTAATGAAGCCAGCGCCGATTCGCATGAGCAAATACATCTGTAATTCGCAAGGTTGCCCGTTTGCGATCCTCTGACCGGACAAACATTAATTGGACAGGAAATTAGATTCTGTTGGTACTACATAAGTTAAAATAGACTTGTTGTACCTTAATGTACTGCCAAAAGTCAGTCAATTTATACATTGAGCGTTCTGTAATTATATTTACTTACTTTTTTACCTACTTACATACAATCACGCTTTTTTCTAGTTTAAGGAAAGCAGGATCCTTTTTTTTATGATTTTGTAATTTTTGCATTTTTCAATGGTATTTTTATACTTATGGTAAATTTTAAATAGAAAAATATTGGAAAAAATTAACTCGGCCACAAGTGAATTCTCAGACGGGAATCCGTCTTTCTTTCAAAAATTACAAAATCATAAATTATTGGCAGTTGCATCTTAATCGATCGTTAAACACCTGAAAAGATGTTACTTTCGAATGCAAGGATATTCCTAGCATTGATGTAAAAACGCTGGCCTACAGCGTATTAAAAATATAAAAGTATTGGAGAATTTCGACGGTGGTTCGCAGGATCCTTTCTTTCGATTTGCATTTCATCTCATCACATTCCTACTCATACTCATACTCACAACATTTATTTAGTACAGGCGAAGGACATAGAAGTGATATTAACTTAACACAATAAAAAGAAGAATTAACAAAAAAAAATACTTAATTTAAAATTGCAGGATTGAGTAAATGGTCCCACGGCTGCACTAAAAGGGACCTAGTTCAGCATTATGTCAGTATTACACTGACGCTGGTTTTCAACTAGACCGCTTTTAGTTTATTGACACTTGGATGCCATAACAATATATAAGCAATAGTGCAGATGTGCGATTGCGTGTGTGTGTGTTTTTGCATAGGTATGTATGTTTGAATGCGAATGTATGTGCATGTGTGTGCGTGTGGATATGTGTGTTCATCTCTGTGCGTGCGTGTGAATGAGTGTGTTTATACTTCCTCATGCTTATATTTTCTATTGTGCAGCATACTTATTTATCCCATTTATTTTATTTACCCATGAATTCATAATTCATACCTTTTGGACCACTGGTTACCAAATCTTCTGTCATTAATTCCACTATGTGACTAATGGCAAGTCAAATCGTTCAAAAATTAACGCTGAAATCCGAATAATTCCTATAAACCTGCATTTTTTGCATGTTGTTTGGGTCCACCTAGATAGTATTTTTATCCAGATTTGCAGCATTCTAAAATGTGAGCACGCTGAGTTATGGCAAATAGATTTTTTTCCAATATAAATATATTGAGGTATCTCCGTTGAAATTAATGGGAAATGGAGTTGTAGCAAATTTAGTTACCTATATTTTATAATATTTTAAGACTAGAGGTGCGTCCGCAGGTGTGATAGTTTGTTCACTATCGACCATAAACCAAACAAACCTAAATACCGGATGTAAAGGGGGAAGTTACACTAAAATTACTAGAATTCTACTGTACTATGTGTTCATTATCTAGTTACATATATTATGGTAATCTAAATTTAATTTAAGTGAGATAAACGAAAAATGTAACAAAAATATTCATAAAAAATATCATTGAAAAAAACCTTATTATCTTGGGAGTAGACCTAAAAAGTGCCAAAAAAATTGGATTAAGGCTCAAATTGTCAGGAATTTTGTTGACTTTAAAAACGTAATATATGACTGGTCTAATAATAATGCGAAAATAATAAAAATAGGAAATTGTTAACTAGGGAGCAAACAACAATTTTAAAGCTTTTCGTCCAAGTTTTAAAGGCGATAGTGTTTCTTTGAATTCAGATTGTAACGAAGGATCCTAGAATAGAGGAGTCAAAGTAACTTTATGTATGTCACTCGAGCTTAAAATGGTATTGCGCCCGAGATACACTCTACTTTTTAATGTCCTGAATGTGAAAATTGTATCACATTCTTAACGCCCGACACACTGTTGTCTAAGTTTTCATTCTCACTACTTGGGAAAGACATACTACTAACATTTGAAGTGAAAACTTCTTTAGCGGCGTTGTGCACATCAGAGTTTTAAAATTTTTGGGATGGGTAAAAAATGTTAAAGTCGCTTCAGGACACGTGACCCTGATCGAAAATTCGTAAGACCATTAACCGTTGACCTATTTCAAATTACATAAAGTCTTACACTTGAAAGATCTACGTGTATTACTTAATAACGACCATTATATAAAGATTCACTTCTGCAGGCACTCCCAGAGTGCAACCCGTTTTATTTTAACTTTTTTTTCACCACTAATTGAATTTGAAAGTAAACAATAACGACGAACGAAGGCGGAATGGGCGGATTGCATTTCGCGGTTTTTTTTTCACAAAGTTTTGTTTTATTTAGCTTGCGCGCGGTTTATTTATCATACAGCCAGCTTGTAGAATACAATGTCCGTGATTGATCTCTTTGGTGGTTTGAATTTTGCTAATAAAATACACATTTCGAATGAAAATTACTTGTCCCTTTTCTTCTATTTGTTCTAGGGAATATATGTCAAAATATAACTGTCCGGAGCCAAAAAATTCATTAGTAAGTTATCGAAACCCGGCGTCAGCCCCTGTTTTCAAAGAGTTATATAAACTATAAATAGTTTTTTTCTTAAATATAAACTATGGGGAGACCTTAGCCTTCATCATACCTGATGTTAAGTATTGATACGGCTGATGATGAAAGCGAGCCTCTCCCGGAATCCTCAGCCACTGGGGAACTGGCTATCTTATCTTTAACTGCCGGAACACAACAATGCTGAAAACATAATTGTTATGGCGTCAGACTTAGATAAGATGGGAATCAAACTCGGGACCCCTGGGTCTGATACCGGTGGTTGTACCACTAGACCACAGAGGCAACCGCCAAAAATAGTATTTTTCGAATGGAGGTGATCCTACTAATTTTTTATTATAGTTGTGAAAATTCGGATGTTACGAGTTTTGTTTCTCAATCACGCAAAAACGGCTTAATAGATTTAGATGAAATTTGGCACACATATAGTTTATAGCCTGGATTAAAACATATGATACTTTTTATCTAAATATTCCCAAGGAAACGGAGAGCTAATTATCTTACGGAAACTTGGTTTCGTTTCAGTTCCGTCTCTGTTGTGGCTGTCATACAGTATGAAAATCTGACATTAATGACAGTACGAAACTGAAACTGAGCTGAGTCTCTATTAGACTAGTGGACGCTCGCAGTTTTACCCGCGTGGTTCCCGTTCCCGTGGGAGTATTGGAGTAAAAAGTATCCTATGTTCATAAACAGGCTATCTACTATTTGTGTATCAAATTTCATCCAAATCCGTTCAGTAGTTTTTGAGTCTAGTCACTAGTAATGCAAACAAACAAATAAACAATCAAATCTTTCCTCCTTATAATATATGTAGATAAACAGCCTGCGGGTACCATGGGGGCGAAACCGCAGGCTGCCACTAGGAAAGAAATAATAATAATAAATAATAAATAAAAATAATTTTTATTTTCTCATTACAAACTTACCATTGAAATAACGACATTTACAAAACAGGAATAAGCAATCTAAGTTTGTGAGAGGCTGATGCCTGAGCTAGGTACAAAATACCTGTGTTACAGGTATTTTGGACAGGCTCCCACCAATAATATTAATTATCTATCACAACTCTACTCCAATATAAAAACTACCTACCTAAACATTTCGTGATCGTGACGAACCAGTTCAGGTTGCAACAATACAACAATATTCTCCAATATATCTTTCCCCGTTCTCGTTTATATGAAAGCAAAATAGACGGTCTGTTTTCACTGAGAGACCCTGACCGGAATATCAGATGGACGGGCCTCCATTTCTCGTAACCTTCTGTACGATTCTGAGTTCTAACTAAAGAATATTTGCATAAATGGAAACTGGAAAATTTATTTTATGATGATAAATTTTAAATAGGAAAATATTCGAAAAAGTCAACTCGGCCACAAGGGAATTCTCAGATGGGACTCGAACCCACGACCTTTGGAAATCCGGTCCAATGCTCTAACCACTGACACCTGAAAAGTTGTTTCTTTCGAATGCAAAGATATTCCTTGCATTGATGTGACAACGCTAGCTTAAAAATATAGAAGTATTGGAGAATTTCGACGGTGGTTCGCAAGTCTCGGTAGCTCAGTGGTTAGAGCATTGGACTGGATTCCCATCGGCTTCCCTTTTGGATATTCGTCCCCAGTGATCTACCATGCCATGCAGATCACAACTATTATGTCATTAATTATTGTTACCCATTAGTTAAACTATACGTGGATATGAGTGAACAAAACTTTTTATTAAATAAATTAAAACCGACTTCAAAAAACTAATAAGCAAAAAATAAACCTTTTGGAGTCGGTGCCAGCTAAGGCATTCTACTTTGCGGTCCTAATATTTTATTTTTCTTGCCTTGGCTGGCACCGACTCCGAAAGGTTTATTTTTTGCTTTTAGTTACTATAGAAAACACAGAAATCGCTATAAGAGTGCCTATAATACAATAAATCATCAGATCCTGATATGATGACAATGGGTCCACATGGGAAGTATACTCTTTCGAACAAAAAAGAATTACGATCGGTCCAGCCGTCGTCGAGTAATCGAGTAACATACATAAAAAAAAATCCGTCGAATTGAGAACCTCCTCCTTTTTTTAAGTCGGTTAAAAATGTTTTATTTCCATGCTTATAATGAATTTTTTTTGGTCCGGCTTACCTTCGTCTATTTAGACCACTCGCTACTGGTACCTATAAGACACTATGGAGAATGTGATGAGAGAGTATAGGAAATTATCAAGCAAGAGATATCGTAGTTTAAAGATTGTCTTTGACCTTAAATTCGATATCATTTATTCAGTCTAGGCTGCACTTATGAACGTAAGCACTTATGAACGTCAAAGAAGCTACGCCAACGGTTCACAAACCCTACGGCAGGAGACCTTGTAACGAGAAGAACCGGCAAGAAACTCGTCAAGGGCTATTTTTTTCTCCCTGTTTTATTTCATACATAGTCGTCAAATTTAAAAGTGACCCTAACATATCAGTAAGGTATTTTTTGGTTACACGCCTATAAAAGAAAGGCGTGATCATGCTGTGTTTTTGTAAAATGCACTTTCAATAATTAACTAATTAAAAAGTCGTATTTTTTAATTTTTTCAATGAGGAGACATACACACATAATTAACGACATTAGCCGATTTTCATACAATCGAGGTAACTTTGGAGCCTTGGTTCTCGTCAACATTCGTAAAGATGTAAGAATCAGAGTTTACAGTTTCAGAAATTCAATACATTTTTATGCAAATTTCGCGTTTTTAGGGTTCCGTACCTCAAAAAGAAAAAACGGAACCCTTATAGGACCACTTCGTTGTCCGTCCGTCGGTCTGTCAAGACCGTTTTTCACAGGAATGCGTGAAGGTATCAAACTGAAATTTATATCTAATACTCAGGTCTACTATCTCTTGGAGCTGTGAAAAAATCAAACTTCTTAGCGAAAGCAATCAAAAGATCTATCTATGCTGCAAATTTCTGCAAATTTTCGAAACTCGCACGGAAATCAAAACCTACAGGGTACTTCCCGTGAACTTAGAATCTTGAAATTTGGAACGAAGTAACGTCTAATAGTACAGATAAAGGAAAAATTGCGAAAACCGTAAATTTTTTGTTACATCATATAATAAAAAATATTTTACGGAACCCTCGGTGCGCGAGTCCGACTCGCACTTGGCCGGTTTTATTTAAACATCCATACATCTCTCAGAATGTTGTTTAGATCAGTTTGGTATGAATAGCAATCTGGATCTCATCCATTCACTCTTGGATGGCCATTGTCAGATCACAGCTCGGTCTATCCTTGGCAGAGAAATAAGGCTACAAAGTTACCTCTATTGTATGAAAATCGGCTAGTGTCTTGTGAATTTTACTCGTTTTTAAATAAACAAGTCATAATAAGAGTTTATTTTTATCAAGTAACTGAATTGACCCAGACGGTGTTTTTTTGAAAAGCCTTTTACACCAAACATTGTTCAAATCCCAGAGGACTGAAACCTGAAGACGACACTAGTAATGAATGCCATCCGCATTTTTTGCCACTCGTACCTCATTAACGAAATATGATAAATTATCTCGCGGAGTCTCTTGAGAGGAAAAACCTTTGGTATTAATTTAGAAATAGTGTTCCGGTCCCTGATGAGTATAGAATATCTTTACCTTTTCATTACTTAGGAACACCTTTTTGATTATAACTTTTTAATTTTGCATTTTACAATGCTATTTTTATGTGATAAATATTAAACAAGAAAATATACTAGAAAAAAGCAACTAGTCTCATGTCGCCCTGACGGGATCATTGATGAAGCGACGGTGGCCAACACCGTAGAACGGTGAATATACTAGAAAAAATCGACGTGTCCTCATAGGTCTCTGTAGCATAATTGGTTAGTGCATTGGGCCGGACTCCCAAGGATGCGGGTTCGAATCCCGTCAGGGCGACATGAGACTAGTTGCTTTTTTCTAGTATATTTTCTTGTTTAATATTTATCACCTTTTTGATTGTTGATGTATTTGGTGAACAAAATTGACCAGTCTTTAATGAATTCGACATTAATAAAGTAAGTCGACAGTGTATTGGGTTCTGGTAAAGTTGAAATTTAATAATTTTCTGGTTATTATTACCTTCAATGTTAATATGTAAGTACTTGTTTACGAATTTGTATCAACTAACTTCATCATGTAAGACGTTAAAGGTAAAGGTTTGTTCAATGTTTGAGAATCAGAATCATTTTATTCCTTAGAAAATGATATTATATAAGATGGTACAATAAATAAAGTGCAAACGTTTTCTGTCATTAAAAAAACGTAGGAATTAGTACATACATAAAAAAATACAATTGATTATTATTAAGGAAATTACAAAATTATTTGAATGTCAAATGTCATCATTACAAAAATGTCAAATATAAAAGTTAAAATTTACATGTCACAAAAAGTACATGTCATAAAAAACTGAATAATACATGAATTGTGGACTGGTACATAATTATTATTATTAATGTGAATTAAGTGCGTTTATTATATAATATAATATGGCATTATTTCCTTTCTAAATATTCATTTATTGTATAGAAAAGAAACAATGCTCCTATGTAATTCATTGAAAATAATAATTGCTTATTTATTTATTTAAAGAGTCACCAACATAAGGTACAGCAAATGAAAAATATAAAAAAGAAAATTAACAATGGATTGCTTGTGGCTAACTGCACCTACAATTACCTATAGGTAACCACAGCATGCGTTATTATAATTAGAAAAAAAAACACGTTTCTTACATTGAGATTAACATTATATGAAAACTACTTCTTGCTTCATCTGTAATTACTAAACTAAATAATTACAGATGAAGCTAAATATATATAAAAAATAACACCTATTCATAAACAAAAAAGGTATAATAACCTAAGATACGTCAGTTTTTATTAACTTCATTTTGGGAAGACTTTGAGAATGGATATCCAGATCTGGCAGTTCCTTAGACATATAATTGTACAGACGAGCCAAGCGAACAGCTGGTGAGCTGCGACCCAATCTTGTTCTACAAAAATTTATGTTAAATAGTTTTATTGTTCCATTGCTTGAGCATATACATTTTTCTTGAACATTTCTAGCTTACATTTTGCCAAATACAATCTCCCCTTATGTCTAGTTTGTCGTACTAAAACATCTACTAAACTAGTACTAAACTAGTTTAACCGATTATAAGTTATTCCTCATAGTCATTAGTGAAATAACCAATAGATTTACAAAAAAAGGCCTTTTCTTCCGATCTAATTCCTATAACTCTTCAATGTTTTACTGAAAGTTGTTCCTTTACAAACAACTAACAGATTTACAGAAGAAGAATGCGAATTCTTATAAGTAACACTTGATTCAATATGCGACTGATCTACACAGACAAGTACCAAACAATAGCAAGGTTACTTAATCCGCCACCAAAAAGATTTACCAAGTGCAGTCTATTTTGGTTGCACAACAATGACACTTGCATTCCGGTCGAAGCGACCTGGCGCCACTATCGGACGAACGCGGACATGCAATCACTGGGGTGACCATGAATATTGATCTTGGTAACTTATTATCCAAAATATATTGCGGAGAGTTCTTCTTAAATATATAAATTAATAAAGATATATAAGCTGATGTGACAAACATGATAAATATTTTATTAGTTGATCGTAAACGTAAACCCGGTTTTTTCTCACCCGCTCAAAAAAACTGACGCTTTGCTCCATTACTCGTTTCAAATAGACTTGTCAAAATATACCCTAGCACGCACGAAAGTATTCACCTTCATGACAAGCAATAATAATGAGTACGAAATGAGCTGACAGAAATAGTTTTCATTACTAAGATAGCGGATTTATATTAACTCGGAAACATGTTATGGTTGAATCGTGCGTGACTTACGCAATATTAATAGATATCATATGAACGGAGATAAGACGTGGAAGGATTAAGTAGTATGTAATGAGAACTGGACTTCAGGGATGTTATCCTGTTGCCATAAATATTACTCGTACTATAAATATGAGCCCAGCGTATTCCAATTATTTCCAGAAAGTCTAGCGCACGCACTTAGACAAAGTTATTTCACTTGCGACGACGACGTCACGAAAGAATGTTTTGCTGTCTCTTTTACTAAATTGATGTGTAAGTGATACTAATGCAGCATTATATTTATCTTTAAAAAAACATTGAAGTTACAGAGTTTTTATAACGAGAAAATTTTAAATTCCCACGAACCACGCGTGTGAAACTAATTAATATATAATTAACTAGTTTATAATTCTGCAAAAATGCTTAAGCCAGATAAAAGTTTTAATCAGTGGAAGACGAATATTAGTCTTAATTCCACATCATGGTCACCCTTGCAATGTCCATCAGTAGGACTAGCGCGCATTCGATAAATACGTGCGCACGCGCAAGCGAAAGTGATTATCATACCATTACCGTTACGCAACGCGTATTCTTAAGTGAATTTTATTGAAAATATACTTAAAATGTTTTAGTTCCTTCTGTCATAAATATTTACTCCTACAATATTTGAAATGGTCAGGCAGGTTATAGTTTATTGAAAATCTCTACAGCGGTAAAAATAAATGATAAGGATAAAAAAGCAGAAATATTGTGCCGAAAATGTAAAATGTAGTAAGTGAAAAAAAAAATAGAATTGCTGTATCAGCCATATTTATTTTAACGAAAGATCTTATCAACGTATACAATTTAAATGTGCCGCGTTATTTGTTAGTTGGCCGCATCGATTCCAAATTCGATGATTTAATATGGGTCGACACTCCCCATCCTCACTTATTATTATATATTATTATATATTCCATTTGCCTTTCGCACATACCTTGTCTTGCATTAGAGACAGCGAGGCATTGCTGCGCCCCTTTGCGATGGTAGCTGTCATCGCAACACTTTTGGCAACACTGCCGGCAGAAGATGAGAAGGGCTTTGTTTTTTCTAATGGCCGCTCGCGCGGGATTTAGTGGCCTAATCGCTCAGAACCCTTTATAGACGATGTGAAGTGTCATCCCGCCGAATTCCTCAAGAAACTGCAACAGCCCACTCCAGGGACGTCCCAGGCTACCTCCAGCTCTAAGCAGCACCACGAGGCGGTCAAGGCATCGTGCCCTTCCTTGTTTATTTGTTGACCTCTCGTTCTTTAACCATAATTTGTTTGTCCGCAATACAGTCCACAAAATTTTAATAGCCCGCACAACCTTTTTTGCCGTTTATAGTACAGTTGGTGATAGCACGGAATTCTGAACCACTGAGGAGCTGGTTATCTTATCTATTCATGGCGAGGCTGTAGGCTTGATAAGTAACAGATAAGATGATGGTAGCAAGCCAGGCGGACTTAGAACAAGTCCTACCACCAACCAAACCGAATACAATATGTACATACATGCCCCCATGCACCCCTGCATGCGAATCCAAATGGAGACCTCTGTACTTGATACTGAATGGTGCTACCACTAGACCATAGAGGCGGTTAAGTAAAAATATAACCATTTCCTGAGTTTCTTAACAGCTACTAACCTGATTAAAGGTTCCCTGAGGATTTTCTCGAATTTCCACGCGAATGAAGTCGCAGGAAAAAGCTAATAATAAATAAGGTTGGGAGGGAGTTTATGAAAGAGGTTGCATCAAAAACAAGCGTGTTGCCATAACAACGCGATGAAATTGCAAACCCCACAATAAAGACGCTCACGCGCATAAATGAACAACAAGTTATATGTCCACTGTTTCATCTTTTAATTCATGTTTATTGTTTATAATAACAAAGTGATTATTAAGTCCATCGAACCGCTTATTACATTGCATCTTCAACATGTTATTTAATTCAAACATTTGCATCAAGATTTTTAATTGAGCAGTATTACATAAGTCCGGACATAGTATCTTGGACAATATGGCTATTCGGTCGTTAAAATTGTGATTATGTATTCAATAAATGTCTCTAAATTATATGTGTTACCGACATTAATATTGCATACGTAACAAAAAATCGCTGATTGTAATCTAAAATCTTATGCCAACTTTGGCATTTCTTAAATATTGATAAATATTATACTTATAATATATTTTTGTTAGTTCCTCTTTGTAAGCTAGGTCAGGGTTTTTGAAACTACTTTGTTTAAAACGTTATTGACACGACGTTTAAAACGTAATTGATAAAAGATTAAATAATTTAAAAATATCCGACTTAATTATCCGTCGGGGCTGCCGGTAAATGAATTAGTTTTGCAGTTTTATATTAACGTGAATAATCGGAGATAATAAATTGCTATACTAATTTATATCCATGTTGAAATTTAAAATAGTGATTGCAGCCGCTGACGGATAAATAGGTAACTCAGGGGTTAAGTCTCGGTAGCTCAGCGGTTAGAGCATTGGACCGGATTTCCAAAGGTCGTGGGTTCGATTCCCATCTGAGAATTCACTTGTGGCCGAGTTAATTTTTTCCAATATTTTTCTATTTAAAATTTATACTAAGTATAAAAATAGCATTGAAAAATGAAAAACATCAAAAATCATAAACTCATTGGTTTTTAAATTATTTTATCCTATTTCAATTACCTTACGTCGTGGGTTTTTTATTTTTCATTTTTTTTTATCTTTTTGGAGAACTCGCAGCGTAATACTACAGCGCCCTCTGGTGGTTTACAGCTATAAAACATGATTATACTCCTTAAATATCTCCTATTTAATGCAAAAAACCGCACCGAAGTCGGTTTGATAGCTTCTGAGAAGCCCTCAATCGCCAAGCATCCTGGGTGCTGCAGTGGCACCTGGTGATCTGTAGTTAAATGATACCTGTTGAATGCAAAAAGCCACATTGAAATAAGTTTAATAGTTTTCGATCTGTTATCTGGTTCCTGCAGCGCCCCCTGGTGGTCTACCAACATGAAACATGTCTAAAGCCTGCCCTGAAATAACCCCTTTAGAATGCAACAACCCGCATCGAAATCGGCCCGGAAGTTACCGAGAAATATGGTAACAGAGATACATACAAACGACCTCTAACCCCAAACGCATATTCCGCCTCCGTTACGCAGTACCGTACTCGGTAGCCTCCTCCGTAGTCGGTAGCGTCCTACCGTACTCGGTAGTACTCCGTTACCTATCTTTGCAACAGCAACGCGACAGCAGAACAGACGGACAACAAAATGATGTTTAAAGAGCTAGCGCAGACGACGGATAACGGAGGACTTTTTGTCCGCGACACCTCTTTATTGTTAACCAAATACGATTCAACTTAGATCGCGTATATCTATGAAAAGTACGCGATAGTTCTCGTTATTTATTCAACTTTATGTTCTTAGTAATAAGGTCGTGTCGCGGACAAAAAGTCCTTCATGTCCGTCGTTTGCGCAGGCCTTAAGGGTTCTGTTTTTTTCTTTTAAAGTAAGTCAAAGTCAAAGTTTTTTACTTATGATAAATTTTAAATAGAAAAATATTGGAAAAAATTAACTCGGCCACAAGTGAGTTTTTTTTTTTATTCAAATAGACTTATAGATAAGTACCTTCGTATAGTCCAAAAGTTATTTTTCTCTACCAGCCATTCAGGACATCTTTTAACTGATAAGAAGAACGGCCGCAAGAAACTTATCAGCCTTAAAAGAAACAACAACATTTACAATGGAACATGTTGTTGCCAAACACAAATCTACAATCTTGAAATATATTTAATAAAAAAGGTAAATTTTCTCATACTTATATTAGAATATTTTCCTCTTACACAATTTACAATAGTTATGTTTAAATGTTGGTATCACATCCATGCATTTTGGTCTTTTAAATAGTCATCTACCTTGTAATAACCTTTGAAAGAGTTTAACATTTATATTAAATTTATGCAGGTACGGAATTTAAGTAGGTACGGAACCCTAAAAAGTATTAACGTCACTTTTAATTAAATTAAGTTTTTTTGGCGCACGTTTGTTCTTGTCAGCTAAAAGAGTCTGAAACGGGTGGTAGGGTAAAACTGACCATTCAAAAATGCATGTAATATGCTCAATTGAATAAAGAATATTTTCATTTCATTTCACGATGACACTTTAAGAAAACTATTTTTCAAATCAAATCAAATCAATATCATTTATTCAGTCTAGGCTGTTACAAGCACTTATGAACGCCAAAGAAGCTACGCCATCGGTTGACAAACTCATCTCACACGCTCAGAAAAGGAGGATTTGTCATTCAGTTTCCGCGTAGAAAATCGCATTTTGCGGCCTAGCGTGGTAAAGTAGGTACTTTTTTAATTGAATACCTAAAAATAATGTCATAATGCGTTCCGAATCGCACTATTGAATTTTTTGTTACATTTTATACTTATTTTAAATAGCTTTGAATTAATTATAATACTCCGTTTTGGTTTTATTATATTATTTTATTGAATCATAAAAACAATAACAATAAGATTAAATTATTTGTTCTAAGAATTTTATATAAGCTGGGTGAGATTTTACAACCTGTAATTCTGAACGTGATATAAACCTTTATTTTTAAATTATTGTCTTTGTCTTGTACCTTATGTCAATGTCAACATTTACCGAATCGTTTTTATTGTTATTTTTAAGTGACAATATATTCCTACTTTAATTAACTTTAAATTAAGTCTAATACTCCTTTTTTATTATTTTAGTTTTTTATATCATTAAAACAATAAGAATAAGTATTTACATTAAACTTTTTGTTTAAATAATTTTTTACCGGAAGTTGACCGCGGAAACAACCATAAAATGTTCCTCGCTGTTGTGAGGTGAAAAATTGTGTGTTGCGCTCGGCAGAAAAGTTTTAGCTGTCTTGTATCTTTGAAATCCTCACCTTGTGTTATCTTGTGTACTTTGTACTCGCTACGCTCGTGGTTCAATCCAAGAATCCTTCACTCACTCAGGTTTCAATAGAGGTAACTCGCCGCTAATAACCAACTTTCTAGCCTTGCATAACAAATAACTATTGTTGCGTATTATGGAAAAGAATAACATATTTATTTATTAGATATACCCACTCGCCACTTTGTCCCCTCAAAAGTCCAATGTATCTGTTTTTTTTTTAATACATTAATATTTCACGTGGTTATGGATTTACTTGGGGTATCCAACCGTATTATTAATATAAAATAACTCTTCTTCTTCTTCCTAGTAAAAAGGACCTAAATCCTATATTAACAAAACCTGATCCATAACTCTTTTGAATGGCAAACAACAAGTTGACCTCATTGTCCAAACATTAATTTTGTAAAGTTCGTGGCATTTCGGTGGCATAGTAAATTTAATCTAGATTGAAAGCTAAAGTTTGAAACTAAAACTATCGGCCGTGGTAAACATCCTTTCGTATGACGATTAATAACGTCTGTATGAGAGAGAATTTGAGACAGGCGCTGAGTTATGGAGAGATGAGCGCAGTCAGTCAGGGATGGCAATACAGAAAATATAAAGTTTAGAATGTTATTGTTTTTTTTTTAATAACATACAACGTGGTTTTCTTATATCCCATAACTTTAAGGTTCTAATTACACCATTCAACGATTCGAATGGCACAATATATCTTTTCCAAATCAAAAGATTTTCTTATATACTTTTCCATACAAATTCATTGGGCAAAACTACGTTTTTGTATGGGAAAGTAAAAAAAACTTTTGAATTTAAAAAAATATATGCCGTTTGAATCCATTATACGGTAACCCTAAGGTTTTAATCAGACCGTATAATGGATTAAATTTTGTATATTTAGTTATGGGATATCAAAAAGAAACACGTTGAATGGTTATAAACTAAATATTTTGGTACTGCTATCCTATAAATAATCGAAATCGGATCGATGTGTCAGATGTAGTGCTGATATTTTATTATTATTATGGTTAACAACCTTCCATATGACTCGATGATTAATAACGTCTGTATGAGAGAGAGAATTTGAGACAGGCGCTGAGTTATGGAGAGATGAGCGCAGTCAGTCAGGGTTGGCAACGTTGAAAATTCATAATATTTATTTTGTAAACAAAATTTTATGTTTAATATAAAGACAACAGAATTTTACAGGTATAGGTACCGTTTTTTTACATTGTTTTCCTAGTTGACTAGAAAGAACCCAGTGAAATGTCTTTCTTTCTCTCCTCTTCCATTTTTACTAAAGTTTTATCATGCAGCCTGGTTTTGAACAGCAAATCTGAGCAAATTGGAGACTAAGTGATACGTGAAAATAAAAACTAAATCAAGTTCAATCATCTCATACTCACGTGTGAAAAGGTAAGAGTCAGATATATTAGCTATTTCCCAATCATGATCAAATAATTACTTAATACTAGAACCCTCAAAAGAAAATTGTTTAATTTAAAGCTTTGTATAAGTAAGTAATAAAATATAAAAAAAACCTGCCTAACACAGAAATATAAGAATAGGTCCTGTAAATATTGAAACTGTAAAGATTTGTAACGTATCTTTTATTTCTGCTTTGCATTTTAATGAGCAAAAAATGCGACGGTATATTCATATTTCTCCTTTCATTCAGTGTCATCCTTGAGCAATATTTCCAACCGTACTTGGGTAACTCATGTTTGTTATTTCAAAAACATCGTTTCAACAAACATGGATAATGTAAAAGGAAGGTGTCTCATCCCGGGATACTCGTGAAGTACTTATGTTATTTTATTTTAATACTGAGCAATCGGCTTCGTATTTTATAGGCCGAAATTGAATAAATAATGATTATATAAAAAATTGATTAAATTATTATTCATATAAAAAAAAAACAAAATAAATAAATATTTATTTACCTCACCCCAAAGTAAGCACTATAAGGCTTGTGTTATGGGATACTAGGGTAACGGATAGAAATACATATACCAACGGATAGATATACCTACTCGTACTTAATGATATTTTTGTAGTTATCCTAGGTCGCAATTCTCGTATTCATCATATAAACATTTTGCATAAATTTTATTTTTTTGACTCATTACATATTTTTGGTTATATTTACCTAAAGTCACGTTTTGATTCAAAGTCAGTCAAAGTCAGTAGCATTGTTTGTGAATTTTACTTGTATTTTCCCCGACGGAAGCAAGTTGTATAGAGTAGTAAAATACATTTTTCCTTATGGAATTGAAGGAGCTTTATTGTCGTCCATCGTGAATTTCATTTTATATTAAAATATTATGTGAGGGTCTTTTTACTTAGGGTTTTTTTTCTTTGAATAGGTTTTTGGGATTACATAACTTTTTAATTTTGCATTTTACAATGCTATTTTTATGTGATAAACCCATCTCGTCAGGGCGGCATGAGACAAATTGCTTTTTTCTGGGATTATATAAACTGTAAATATCTAACTCTTGTACATTTTTTAGCTAAATCAATATCCATGATATCTTAATATGTGTGTTTCTTTTCGACTCTTAATGGTACGACTTCTGTACAAACAAACATTACACAATTATTGGTTCATCATACGTTAATAATAGATAAATACATGCGCAACTAACTCGTTTTAGTTATTTGTTTGTGCGAAATAATTAAAAAATTGTACATTCATACATAAAACACGAGTAAATTAATATCTTTTAACTTCAATAATTCTACGTATGTGTGTGTGACCCATCGCATTTATATAGCTTATGTATGAAAGTATATTTTTTTAATAAATTCGCGCAAACAAATAACTGAAACGAGTTAGTTGCACATGTATTTATGAATTATTAATGTATGATGAACTAATTAATGTGCAATGTTTGTTTCTATGGAAGTCGTACCACCTTAAACTACTGAACTTATTTTTGTGACTTTTGGCATATTTAATAGTTAGACATTGTCAAAAGACATAGAAGGCGCTAAACGACTGAAGCTAGATAGCAATGAGAAAATGACACGCCCGGGAACGAAACCGATTTTGCAGATTAGGCGAAAAAACTACTAAATCATTTCGTAGTTAATAACTATAGACATTAAAGAGAAAATGAAACTACATGATGCTAAATGTTATTCATCCATCCATCCATCCATCATCAGCCTGTGGACGTCCACTGCTGGACATAAGCCTCTCCTAGTTCACGCCTAAATTCCTAAATGATGTCCACTAATTAAACCAATTTCCAATTGAATGTGAAATACTCGAATTTTAGTATTTTTACGGAGTCATTTCGAAAAGAAAAAGTGTCGAGGCAAAATCATAAAATCGTGTTTCTGGTACATTACAAATCTAGATAGAGGTATGAAGAAATGTATATATTGTTACCAGATTTGTAACATCTCTAATCATCTTATAATTGTTGCGATAAGCTTAAGTGATCGATCACCAAGAATATCACTGAATTTCATGTAGACAAAGTCACGGGCAGAACGCTAGTTACATTAATTTTGATTTATCATATCGAATGACTGCGTTTTTGGAAGTTTTTTGAATTATCTTTTCTTACGCTAATAAATCTTTTTTTTTATTTATTGCTTACGATAGCGAGTTTTCCAATTGTGAACAATTGCCAACAAACTTCGTATTCTAAAGAATTTCGGAATTTGCAATAAAAAGAAACTGTTTCGTAGACTTTACTTCTGAGTGAACCTTTCAGTATTATTGTAGGCATTTCTTATCGAAACCGATATCTTCGCCTTTAGACCTAAATACATTCTTGGGAAGTTTGGACTGAAGTTGAAACTGAATATTTGAGATACATTTAATTTTATAATAGTTGAAGTTTATATACGAGTACCTTAACTTATAGGTACAGGTTTATTAAAACTCGTCCTTTTCTTAATCTTTTTAAAGTTTCAATGAATTTCATAGGACTTTTACGATTTTAACGACAACTTGAAGTATCTATAAATTAACTCACACGACGCGAAAATTTAAAAAAAGTAAAAAAGCCTCACTTATCGCATACCACAAGATGTAAGGGTTCGTTTTGAGGATTTGGTGACTTGTCTAGAATTTCCTTAAGGTTTTCTTCCAAACAGATCTACATCCCAGCTAAAACACCTCTATCTCGACTGGAAAAAAGGTTTTATCAAATATTTCAGCTTGTTTTTTTTTAAGAAGGTACTATATTGCTGAGCCTGCTTTATCGTCATGATACATAATTCACACGAACGAAAGTACACTTCGCCTTATAGTCTGCACGCCGCCTGAATACGATACTACGCCAAACTATTCTAAACTGTATACTACTGAAATAAAGACTGTTTTCCATTGATTCTTCTGAGGCAGAAATTGAAGTGAATGCTTGAACAAACCAAAACATACGGAACTATTGAGGGAGATTTAAAAGGTTGTATTTGTTGGGTCTATATATCTTTTACAATGACAGCGATGATACGACTATATTTTCATTTGGCAAAACATTCTGTGGTATTTTAGGATTTATCAACAAATAAGAAAAATGTTACTGATCTATTAATAACATTACCGTTGTTCATAATGTAAGTTGGAGCTTTTACTAAGAATAACATTTGAAGCCCCTTGAACAGGGGCAGAGGCTGACACTTGAGCCAAAGTGATGTCACCACTCTGGGCTAAGTTTTTTTTGAAGTGAAAACTTCTTTAGCGGCGTTGAGCACTTTTTCTGTAATGGGTATAAAATCTTAAACTCGCGTCAGGACACGTGACCTGATCGAAAAAGCGTAGGACGGATGGAGAATGTTGAGGTGACAGGTTGACTATGGTCTCGGTTGCTTAGCGACAGACTGTTGATAATGTCTTTTACTTGTCTCTTGTTTTATTGTCAATATATATTTTTCGATTCTCTATAATAACTAATGTTTTCTTATATCTTATTACCTAACTTAACGTTCACTTTAATATGGTTTGTCATGTTTGTGTACGATAGCGCAATAAATGAATATTGTATTCTACCACATAAATGATAGTACTTTTATACTGATAAAGCAATTGGTGCAAAATTATTCCCTAACCATTCCAAAATATCAAACATGCTCAACGTTAATAATCAAGTTTTCACTTCTGCCGGCACTCCCGGAGTGCAACCCGTCTTTTTTTTTTATAGTAATAACTGGGCAGGCATTTGACCACCATCGTGCTTAAAGGAAATGCCTATTCACTCCCGCCTTGAAGAGGCCAAGGTTGTATAGGAATCGGGGAACACATGAGTAGGCAACGCATTCCATTCTTTAGCGGTTCGCATAAGAAATGTGTCAGCAAAGCGCTTGGTACGGATCGCTGGAATGTCTACGACGTACGGGTGATAAGCTAATCTGCGTCTGGTATCCCGATGGTGGAAAGGGGCTGGAGGAACAAGGTCGTGCAGTTCTCTCGCACACTCTCCAAAGTGTATCCTATAAAATACCGATAGACATGAAATTGTGCGGCGGTGACTGAGGCTCTGAAGTTCCGCCGTGGCCAATGCTGAGTTTCCAATGAGTTTCCTGGCACGGTTTTCAATCGATTCCAGAAGCTCTAGCTGATACTTAGCAAAACAAACCATCCCACAGGTGACAGCAATACTCCATAGACAGTCGAATCTGCGCTTTGTATAAGTTATCACTATCATGTTACCCGCTGCTGGGTATAGGCCTCCCTCAAATATCATAAAGAAGGGATCACAGTGAGAGCAAATTTTATAGGAGATGCTGCAGCCCGTCTCTTAAAGGATGTGCTTGACCAAGTATCCACCAGTAAATTAGGGCCAATCCACATCCCACGGCACGGCACCATCGCTGTGGTAGGTATGATAATCTTGAACAAATGACAGCTCAAGCTTATTCTAATAAATTCAAGTAAATTTCACACATTGTGTGAAAAAATACTACTTACCTACATTTGATTTTACAGGATTTTTCCTATTAATATTTCTAGCTCAGTTTAAACGTAAACTCTGTCACCGTTACAGCCCTATCATTGGCTTAAATATCCTCACATGTAGGTACAGGTGTAGGGATACGCAGGGCAGTACAAAAGTTCGATAGGCAAAACTAAAAGTTCAATAGATAGAAGTAGAAAATGAAATAAACAAGCTTTCATGATGTTCATCACTTTCAACTTGATTATCAAGTTGAATTATACTATTATATTCATTGATTCGTAATAGGTCCAAGACTACCATTGTTGCTGGTAATAATGTACATACGTCTTTGTTTAATGGACGGTTGTTGTTTGTATCAAAATCGGAAGCAATTATTGATATACAGATTGTATGTCTCGATTAGCTATTGACATAAAATTTAGACTACTAAATTGGTCAGGGTTTTTGATAAAGTGTTAGTGCATTATTAGATAGATAGATAGATAAAACACTTTATTGCACACACAAAAATACAGACAGAAACACAAGAAAGAGTTGACATACATGTGGGCAAAGGCGGCCTTATCGCTAAGAGCGATCTCTTCCAGACAACCTTTGAAGCATAGGAAAAATGGAGAGAGAGCGAGAGGTAGTGCACAGGCAACAAGCAAGAATGACAAACTTTACTTAACAATATTACTGAATATATAAATAAATCTACCTACATAAACTACTAAATAAATAGTCATAAATAAAAATAAAATATTTAAATAAATAACAACTAAATATATATTTAATATATCTATATATATTATAATAATATATACTTGATAATAAACAAATAAAAAAGAAGAAGGTAGTTGCAAACTAAACTAACTATTAAATAGTTATTTGTTATGAAAGGCTGGAAAGTGGGTTATTAGCGGCGAGTTCCCTCTATGCGAGTGGTTCAAAGATTGAATCCTGAGCGAAGCGAGGATTTCAAAGGAACACACAATTTTTCACGTCACAACAGCGAGGAACATGTTATGGTTGTTTCCGCGGTCAACTTTTGGTAAAAAATTATTTAAACAAAAAGTTTAATTTAAATATAGCTTATTCTTGTTGTTTTAATGATATAGAATCTAAAAAAATTAAAAGGGAGTATTATAGTTAATTCAAAGTCATTTAAAGTAGAAATATATTGTTATATAAAAATAACAATGAAAACGATTCGGCAAATGTTGACATTGACATGAGGTACAAGACAAAGACAATTTAAAAATAAAGGTTTATGCCACGTTCCGAAATCCAATCATAGGTTGTGAAATCTCATCCAGCCTAATATAAAATTCTTATAACAAATAGTGATCTTATTTTTATGATTCAATGAAATAAAATAATATAATAAAACCAAAACGGAGTATTATAATTAATTCAAAGCTATTTAAAATAAGTGTAAAATGTAACAAAAAGTCAACAGTACGATTCGGAACGCATTTTGACATATTTTTGGGTTTTAAATTAAAAAAGTATTTTACCGCGCTAGGCCGCAAAAAGCGAATAAAAATATCCTCCTTTTCCGAGCGTGTGAGGTGAAAAAGTTATTATTTTAAAATTTGGCCTTTTTAATGCTATCTTAAATATGATAAAACTAGCAGCCGCCTGCGGTTAGACCCGCGTGGTTCCCGATCCCGTGGCAATATCGGGAAAAAGTAGCCTTTGTTTTAATCCAGGCTATCTTTTATTGGTGTGCCAAGTTTCATTCAAATCGGTTCAGTAGTTTTTGTATGAAAGCGTAACAAATAAACAAATGCTCTCCCAGCCTTTCTTTTAATTTGGAGAGCAGTGGACCGGACGAGTCGAATTTTTTATTTTTTTGTATTTTTCTATTAAAAAAATATTGGCAGATCCCATGTCGCCTCGACAAGTTCAGATAAGTACTTGAAATAGTAGTCGTAAGGTATGTTAATGTGTGTAAATACATATACGGACTAAAGATTAGAAAGTGCTCTCAGTGTCGTTAAAAGGGAAACGTGTCAGTTTTCAATAAGTAATTCCTAGCGAAAACTTGATGTCCGCGCGTGCGCTGGATTAGTCAATCCGGTTCGCGACACCATGCGTTTACGCACAATTACTCTAGTTTTCCGGAGAAAGATTTTAAATAACGTGTCATTTTATATGTTTTCACATTTCCTTTTTTACCTGTATTAATGATAAATTGCTTGCTTCCGCTTTTCCGTTGTCAAAATCGGAAAGCATTTTGTTTTACATAAATGTTTCAACTAACTACTAACCTACCTAAAGCTAATAGAATTAAGTACCAGACAAAGATATAAGTACTTAACTACAAAACCAATTGATTCCTTTTTTTTATGAGCGACGTGTTTTTTTTTAGATACCTACGTTCAATTTATTTCTTTTGTTCACATGTTATTTATTGTTTAACTAGACATGGTGTGGCAACATAATTTTACGAACTGACAGTTGGATGTGTCATTTTACTGAATCTGGAGGTCTACTCTCTCAGCACTAAACTCGTAGTTTCGGCCTAAGTTACGGACGTTTCCTACTCCGTATCACCTACGGACAGCTTAATAGTTCGGAGATCCGAACAAAGAATGAATGAGAATACGTTTTGACATTGTCCCTACTCCCAATGTGTTTATGCCGTTTGTCCAAAACTAGTAGATCCGAAATCAATAGAGAGTAGGCTCCACAGACATGGCTCCATCCCTAGTTTCGGGAAACTTACGGACGGGGGCCCGTATCTTAGTTGACGGGTTTAGAGAGTGGCCTCCTGATTAAGGATCCAACTATAAGATTTAAGGCTAGAAAGGGATAAACCCACTATACTCCTCACTTGTGTTGAGGGATCCTGAGAAGATGCCTTTGCACTGGATATAGTCTTCCTGAAATAATAGCAAGAAATATGGGGAACTGGACAAATATTCACGCGGGCATACTCGCAAGCGGTCGCTAGTAGAGTCAATTTACTCAATAGCCGTGGAACTTATGAAGGCTCCATTAAAAATGTACGGCCCGGTACGCTACAATGCCGTCGACAAATTATTTATTGATTCCCTTCGCTTTAACTGTTGACACTCGACTCACAGCCAAACCACTATTGCTAAATGGAGTACAGCTCTTCAAACAATTGGAATCAGGACATAGGATAGTGGACTGAAAGGCTTTATTTAAAAAAGATTTTTAAATAGTGGCATTGCAGTAACTGTTCATTTTTAGATACAACGGTATTTTACTTTTACTAGAAACGTCAAAACCATTTGCAGAACTAACTTTTTGTATGAAATCAAAGCCGAAATTGTAAAGAGCACTTTTTCATACTTTTTAACATGCTGGATTCTAATATTTCTATTTTGAGATTGTTAGTTGTATTGTTGTGTGCACACATTAAATTTCTTACCTACCTATTTATTATATTTTATTAGTTCTTCAATATCCATCATCAGCCTGTGGACGTCCACTGCTGGACATAGGCCTCTCCTAGCTCAAGCCTATTGTGGCGCTCATAGGAGGATATTAATTAGCCTACTGCTACCACGCTGGCCAGACGGGTTGGTTGGTTTGTTTCAAGATTTTCTTCTCTCGCACAGGTTTTCAATGCGTCGAGCCTCTTAGTCGACTCTTACGACATCCCAGGCATGTAAGGGAGTGGTGACACTTGTATTCTTAGGCCGTCACCATACGAAGTCCGCACTCGTAAATTTTAAATAGTTTAAGTCATCATTATTGATTATCAACATTTCTTTCTAAACTTACTCTTTCACTCGTCTCGGAACTCCAAAGCAAATTACTTGTAGATGATATCATGCCCGTATTTTATTTGTAATTACCTCCTTAATATACAAAAGCGTACATAAGTTAACGTAATAAAAATAAGTAATTATTTATACCCGGACTTCAATAGGTGTTTTGAAGGCATGTTCAAGTTCAATTGCTATGTACATTTCCCTAAGCTGTTTCTCGATATTCTAATCTTGCAACGATATGTTCATCTTGATTCAACCGAGCGTCGTGGTAAACAAAACTATTGTATTCCCATATATCGTTACATATGTATCGCACAAAGAGAATTACTCCATTATTACTACTGTTTATCACTCGGATCTTATGTTCCGCACACAGACAACACATGAGACCCAATTACTCAACATCTGGCCTGGAGATATAATCCGACTAAAATACAAACAAAACAAGTTGCCAAATTAGGTAAGATTAATTCTAGATAACTGCCAAGACGGGATATTCGAATTGAAACTTATACCAAAGAATACTAACGTACTTACTCGAATACTGTGTTTTCTTAATTCATGTCATTTTTGACATGACATGATGTATTTTATTGTGGAAAAAATTTGGCCAATATAAGCACAGATTAAATTAAAATTCAGGCCCAGATTATATAAAAAAAGCCTTAGAATTATATTTTTGTAAAAATATATATAATGATAAATATTAAGTGTTGTGAAAAATATACTAGAAAAAAGCAACTTGTCTCATGTCGCTCTCATTGATAAAACGACTTTAATATACTTAACGACGTTAATATACTATAATAATTCGATGTGTCCTCAAAGGTCTCTGTTGCATAATTGGTTAGTGCATTGAGCCGTATTCCCAAGAATGCGGGTACGAATCCGTTTAATATTTATCAAAACCTTTGAACTTTGCCCATGATTATTTAATAAATTCGTTACTGAAGAAATAAATCGGATACATCGATTACTTATTATCAATCAGTGATAACCTAACCGTATTAAATTTTTTCCATATTATCATGGCGAGGTAAACCTCTTTCTTATGTTCTAAGTACTAAGTAAATAAATATTATGCAATTGAGTCATGTCATGGCCTTTGCTTCTGAAGCCCTGGAAGGAAGCCATTTAAACTGCATCAGTTGGCAAAGTATCACTGGAGTAAGTGTAATGTTAAGTAATTAGCACGTGTTACATATGGTGAACTACGTCTAATGAAGGTATAATCATAATAATTTATTTGCACTCAGGTCAGGTCAGGTGTCGGATGGGTGACCGTAAAGTGGCGTTACAACTGAGCGTTTCCGTGCTTCGGAGGGCACGTTAAACCGTCGGTCCCGGTTGTTGTCATTTGATAACAGTCGTTAAGCCAAGTCAGAGGCCTTATAGGCGGCTTGATAAACTCTGACACCAGAGGTGGCCACTAATCCTCACTCGATAAGAAGAAGAAGAAGATTTGCACTTATTAGAGAAACACTGCAGATGACATTAAAATAAAGATCAGCTGAATCAGCCATTTACAATAGCATGCAAATCTTAGAGGTACATAATAAAATGAGATTTATACAATATTGATTAATTCCATAGATATAGGTATCTTTCGCTTTACTAATAACCACGTATAAGACAGACAATCTTAAAAGGCTACACGTTTTGGTAGGTTGCCAAAGTTAGGCAGTAACACTGCATTTGGTTAAATGATTATCAATTTTGGGAGTCGTTTAATTGCCTAACTGAGGCCTTTTTTTCGGGCGTTCACTAAGTTTGCGTCCTTTATTTTTCTAATATTATAAATAAGAAAGTCTGAAATTTTTCATATACAGGTTGTTAAAAGACCCATAACGAAAATGATAACCACGTATTCTCTCCATCGTTACCATCATTTTCTTGTATGTGACCAAATCCGGGAACGTGATAGTTTAGGAATAACTGATTGAGTTATTGAGCATCAAAGTCAATATTTATTTTTAAAGATTATCGTTTAAAGTTACAAAACCGTAATGAATATCAAAAACAATCAAAAATACTAGATCCCGGCCGTCTACTCGTACCGTCTAGACACACGCACACGTCACGTTGTTGCACGCGTTTTTTGTGTGTTTAAATAACACCCATTTTTTGAAAACGAAAAACTAAAGTCGTTTCCCAGCAATTATTTGCACATATTCTTATTATGTACACTACGCATATATTACGGCTTCGGTTCTTTTAACATCCTGTATATAGACCATATTACCCGGTATAATAATAATAATCGCTCCTGACCGTTTTCGGCTAGTAATAAGTCAATGGTTTTCTGTCACGGCGTCTATAATCTGGCTCATTGAGAGCGTTGCTCGTGTGGTCATGCAAAAAGTGGAAAAATCTACGGCCTCACCCATATGGGACATTTTATCCCTATATTCCCACGGGAGCGGACATCGCTCCGGTAAAACCCCGAGCGACCACAAGCTTGGAAATATTTCTTATTTTTGCACAACCAATTTTAAGTCTTCAGTATTCCTAATGCGTTGCGTTCGTGTTGTAATGAATGTTTATTCTGTGAATAAATTTCCTTATTTGTCAACAATATAACTAAACAACTTTGGTAAATCTTTACCAATATATTCAAGTCGGTATCTGCTTATTTCGTCTCTTTAAATTGTCCTCAATTGGCAAACAGCCAAGATTTCAACAGTGATTATAAAAGAGATTCCGAATTATGGTTAGTATTCGTAGCACGAAATGTCTAGGTAGGTAGACTGAAATCTAATCGAGTAATTTTCAAATTTGTACAACCTCATGATAAATTTTAAATAGAAAAATATTGGAAAAGTCACCTCGGCCACAAGTGAATTCTCAGATGGGACTCGAACCCACGACCTTTGGAAATCCGGTCCAATGCTCTACCACTGAGCTACCGAGACTTGCGGATCACCGTCGAAATTCTCCAATACTTTTATATTTTTAATACGTTGTAGGCCAGCGTTGTCACATCAATGCTAGGAATATCCTTGCATTCGAAAGAAACAACTTTTCAGGTGTATAACGATCGATTAAGATCCAACCGCTAATAATTTATGTTTTTTTTTATAATTTTTGCATTTTTCAATGCTATTTTATACTTATGATAAATTTTAAATAGATAAATATTGGAAAAGTCAACTCGGCCACAAGTGAATTCTCAGATGGGACTCGAACCCACGACCTTTTCAATGCTCTTGTCTCTTAATAGTACAACCTCATTTGACTGTACTTTACACTTGTACTACAAAACCTCCACTTTGTGAGCTATATGAGAATGAGGCCTTCAAGGTCTGTTAAGAACTACTCTGCCGTCGATTGTAGAACAGTGTTTCATATTAAAATAAACAAAATAAAATAAATAAATAAAATAAATAAATATTCGCATACAATCACACCAATTATCCAGTCCCACGTTAAGTTTCATGAAAACTTGTGTTATGGATACTAGATAACGGATAATACATTTTTTTTTGTAAATACATACTTAATATACATATTAAACACCCAGACCAAGACAAATAGACATGTTCATGCACACAAATATTTGTCTTGGCCGGGGATCGAACCCGGGACCTCTGGCGCAGAAGGCGGGGTTAGTACCTCTGCGCCAAACAGGTCGTCACTACTTTTAAGATATTACTTTTAAGATAACAAATAAAATATTGTAGACGCAATGAGAAGCTTAAAACGGTTCTTATATGTTTCATTATCCTACTTCCTACACATATTATAAATGCGAAAGTAAGTCAGTTTGTTTGTTTGTTACTTTTTTACGCGAGAACTACTGAAGGGATTTGGATGAAATTTGGCACAAAGATAGTAGATAGATATCCTAAATTCAAACATTGAATACTTGTTATCCCGATATTCCTACGGGAACGGGAACCACGCGTGTGAAACCGCGGATTCCCGCTAGTACAATTATATTTTTTAATAACTTTATACTTCATGGTAAAAACCATGAAATACTCCTTGATCCACAACTTTTCACGAGTCATATATTATAATTTTTTTACAAGTAACTGGGCAGGCATTTGACCACCGTTGTGCTTAGTAAATAGGATGTGGTCTAAGGTGTAACATGCTTGTCTAGGAAATGCCCTATTAACTACCACCCAGGTTGCAGGAATCGAGGAACACATGAGCAGGCAGCGCATTCCATTCTTTTCATTTCAATTAAGTTGACACAATAATTAAATGATTAAAAAACTGTTGGGAATCAAATGTTGGAGAAAAACGGCCAATTTGAAATAACTGTTGTTGCTATTAAAGTAATCATTTGGTCGTTCGCTGCCATCTGTTAACGGAAACTTGACCAGCTGCGCGCGCGCTGTCCGACCGTGTCCGAAACTGCGAGTTATTCCCATCCGATCCCCTGGTGGGTCTGTTTTATTTTTGTTTTTTTTTCTATTCCCATCGGATCCAGAATAAATGTTAATATTTTATTCTCATCTATACATATAGTTCTCAATGATTGAGTCTGACTCCCCGTCGTGAATAAAAAAATAATGTGACAGCTTCAGATTTAAAACAATTCTTATGTTTAAAACGGTATTTCGAACCAAGAGAAGATAATTTAATTTTATAAATTTATATTATTTTCAGTAGGTATTCTTTTTAGTGCTCTTCTTATTATTGTACAATAAAAGAGAATTAGCTACTCAACCGAACATTTTAAATACTGACTGATTATAAATCTCTTAAAATATTCTAACTTATTTTACATTTACCTTTAAATAAAAATAGAAAGACCAATAATTTACCAACTTGGTGCAGTTCCGTTCGTCACTTATAAACCATTTCCGGGCAAGGACACCTGACATTTTAAAATACGTCTTATTCCTTCGACATAAAAGCGACGTCATGCTCCGCTGCGCACACGCCGCTCCCCACTGGATCCACGGGAGCTAAGGAGCGGCTTCATACTGCACAGTCAACGACTTTGCAGAAGGACAAAATAATAATAATAATAATATATAATAAATAAATAATAGTATACTTACAATTAATGAGGTTGCGAATTGCGAACAAATATAATAATAAATATATTTTCTTGTTTAATGCAAAATTAAAAAGTTATAATTAGATGGCTGTTTTATCTTAATCGATAGTCAAACATTTGTAAAAATGTTGCTTTTGAACGCGAGAATATTTCTCTCATTGATGAAACGACGGTGGCTAACACCGTAAAAAGATGAATATACTAGAAAAATGCGTCGTGTCTTCATAGGTCTCTGTAGCATAATTGGTTAGTGCATTGGGCTGGATCCAAGGATATGGGTTCGAAAATCCCGTCAGAGTGACATGAAACAAGTTAGTTTATTTTGTACATTTTCTTGTTTAATATTTATCACCTTCTTTCTCAGTGATATTTATGAGAAATCATGTATCTTTACATAACTTCTAGCGATGTAAGCATGTAAATAAATTACGCATTACTGTGTCTTCGTGCACTATATTACTATAAATTCTTTTTTGTTTCCAAACATAAGTAATTTGACAATTCATATTTTAACATAAGCTAGGACTTACAAGGTAATATGAATATGTATCTGCTGCCGAGCTAGGCATAAGCCTGTATTACGGCAAACAGCGCCGGTCCCCTTGGAGCAAGATCATGTGAGTCCAATTTAGATAAAAATTACTTTTAGTGTAACAAAAAAAGAAAAATCTTGTAAATTCCTTTACGGATAGTGTTTGTGTAAGCAATGTGAATGATTGCGCATGTGTGTTTGTGTGTGTGTGTGTGTGTGTGTGTGTGTTTGTGTGTTTGTGTGTGTGTGTGTGTGTGTGTGTGTGTGTTTGTGTGTGCGTGTGTGTTTGTGTGTGAGAGAGTGTGTGTGGGCATGGGTTTGTCCGGGTATAGTACATAACACTGCAGATTTATTTACTTGATAATTTTTAATGTAAAAATGTATAGCATTGAAAAATGCAAAAAAAAAAAAAAAAAAAATCTAAGATCATAATTTATTTAGTTGTTGTTCTGTTGTTCACTATGTTCACTATGCAACAACCGCACTTCCTATGCTTTTTTCGGTTTTTCAAGCCAAGTTAATGAATAAACTGTGAAGGGAGTGGTCGTTTTATAAAAGTGGAATAAAAACTTATGGTTTATATCAAAATATCGAGTTAAAAATACTTATCTGTTAAGTATCAAGTGCTTCAATGTTAGGATTAATATTGCAAATCACGGAAACCTGAGAACATTATGGGCACTGAAAGGTAAGTCTAGAATAAAAATAACAATCAGCTTTTATTAAACGTTACTTTTTATGTTACTAACCTGGATATTCCCATGGGAATAAAAAAACCTGAGTGTAATTTTTAGTCTTACGGCTACTTTGTAGGGGTTAATAAGAATATGTCTGAGTCATCCACCAATTGTGTATATGAAACCTCTTTTTGATCCGTAAAAGATATTTCATTTCAATAAACAGTAGGTACACGCGTAAATTTATGATGTGCCTACTTATGATTACGTAAATAAAAAGTGAACAGACAGTACAGACTTCTCAGATTTTTCGGAGTCGCTGGGTATAATCGTACAGCAAAACAATTTTTGCTGTACGATTATACCCAGCGACTCCGAAAAATACGAACGTACCTCTAGTAGTACGAAAGTACCTCTCTTTACAAAGTAAGATAAAGCGCTCAAGGTCAATGTTTGTTTACCTTGATGTGCTGCCCGATGTACAGAAACATGGCTTATTTCAATGGCTATTATTTGTTAAACCTAACATTGCCAATTAAAGATACAAGACAAAACATCAAACTTATCAATGATTCGGCTGGGATTTGTGTAGTTACTAAGTCCGCCTGGCTAGCTACCTACAACTGTATTCTTTGCTACAACCGCCTTATCTAAGTCTGCTGCCATAGCAAAAATCTTTTCAGCGTCGTTCTATTCCGGGATTAGTGCCCGATTTACACAGGCTGATTATGTTACGGAGACTCAGTTTCGTCCTGTCATTATTGCCACATTTTCTACTGTATGACATGACAGTATGACAGCTACAACAGCGACGATACTGAACCGAGCTTCCGTTAGGTAATCAGCCCTACATTGGCGAGTGACAAGCGCCTGCACAGTGAAACAAAAGACAGCGCCCGATTTTATGTTATGGATCCCCTTGCAAGGCAGCTTGCAAGCCAAGACTGCCTCTGAGGTCTAGTGGTACAACCATCGGTATCAGACCCAGAGGTCCCGGGTTCGATTCTCAGCGTGGGTACCTACATATTGTATTCGCTTTGGTTGGTGGTAGGACCTGTTCTAAGTCCGTCTGGCTAGCTACCACCATCTTATCTAAGTCTGACGCCATAATAATAATGTTTTCAGCATTTTTGTGTTCCGTCAGTTAGAGATAAGATAGCAAGTTCCTCAGTGTTTGAGGATTCCGGGAGAGGCTCGCTTCCATCTTCAGCCTTATCAATACTTAACATCAGGTATGATGAAGACTAAGAGCCTCCCCGTACTTACCAATTTGGCAAAAGACTTGACCAGTGTAAATGGGGCATAAGGGGTAAGAGATACCGGGACAATTTGACATGTCGTCGTTTTGCTATGTCGCCCATCCGATATCATGGTAATTTGCTATCAGGACATTTTTAGGAATTCCACGTTTTGCTATGTCGACTAGAAAATTCGTCAGTGGTTGAGGATTCTGGTTGCGCGTTGCCCCGATGTCGATAAAAAAGAATCCCTACAGAAATTAAAAGTATAACAGCTAACGATAACTTACTCAACACGTAGATACTCGTTAAGCTGCTTTCTATCTTCAAATACTACAAGGACAAATAAGTTAAGACACGTGTCGTGTTCAAATAACCGTTAACAATAGGATTTAGTGCTTGCGTCACTAAAGTTCATAAGTAAAGTAAATATTACTAGAAGCCCGGTAGTGCCGATGCCGTAGATTATGCTTTTTGTCATCCGATATGGCAAGCCATTAATTTGGAACTAAGAGGATAAAGTTTAGTTAGTTCACAGCAAGGTTCATACGTGTACAACAATATGTACAATTTTTTATCAGCAGTGGCTTTAAAAAAAAGATTTACTCTCTGAATTTGCGTTAGTCTTTCTACTACATCATAAGCCATCAAACATAATACGAACATTATAATACGAAGTAGCACAGATATTGAGATTAGACTTTGGGTCTTTGGATTAGAATTTGACTTCTAATTTTCCTTGCTTTCTAACATCTGCGACTATAATGCAGACTGGAAACGTAATTTGCTTACTTAAAATGATGCAAAATCTACACAACCCAAACAAAAGTGTTCTGTTCCTGCTCATACTTGGTCTGAATAACAATCAATACCCAGTATTAGTAGTCTAATCCCAAACTAGGCAAATCGGCTTGCTCTTTCAATTCGTTCTGTTAACCTTTTCCGTATGTCCAATAAATAACTTTGCGCAACACTTTGTTTACGTAAAAATGGATAGAAACACATTTTGCGATTCGCCACGAATGAGCGAAAGGCGGAATCTAATAGACAACAGCTGTAGGCATGCGTAAGCAGTCAACGCAAACTTAGCATAGTTACGATTTAAATTTTGTATTGATGATACAATTTTTCTCCACCGCCTCTTGTTAACACGGTATCAGGAGTCTTAACTAAGCTACGGGCCCTAGCTAAAACTACGGATGGAGCCTACTCTCTATTGATTTCGGATGTATTCGTTTTGGACAAACGGCACTAACACATTGGGAGTAGGGACAATGTCAAAACGTATTCTCATGGATTCTTAGTTCGGGTCGCCGAACTAATAAGCTGTCCGTAGGTGATACGGAGTAGGAAGCGTCCGTAACATAGGCCGAAACTACGGATTTCGTGCTTACAGAGTAGACCTCCAGATCCGATGGTTAGAAAAACAATAAACTATCCAATATTGCTGAGTAGCCAGTTTCAAAAACATCCTTACCAACAAATTCTCCTAAAAACCAAATCAACAAAATAGCAGTCACATTAAACCGTTCAGAAGTTATACTTATTCTTAGGTAAATGTTGTATCTAGGTAACATCGGTTCATGGTAAAACGATATCTAAATTCATCATCGTCTCTGCCGTCTATCAACTGCGGTAACGATAACATCAATTGTCATATACTGCCACGTAATTTTAATCAAAGTCAAGTCAACTTCGTAAAATTTTAAATAAACTGGTAAAAGTGCAGGTACTTTTGAATCGTCATATGTTTTTCCCAGGTTTTTCCTAGTTATCGATTTAGGGCATCTTTTGACTGATTAGGAGAATATCTGAAAGAAACATGTCAGATACCGAACACAAATCTTACAATAAAGTATGAAAAATTAATAGAATAAATTATTATTCAAGATTAGAATATTTTCCTTTTACAATCATAATAGTTAGACGACCTGTTGGGCGCAGGGGTACTAACCCCGCCTTCTGTGCCAGAGGCCCCGGGTTCGATCCCCAGACAAGACAAATATTTGTGTGCATGAACATGTCTATTTTTCTTGGTCTGGGTGTTTTATATGTATATTAAGTATGTATTTACAAAAAATATATATAAGTAAGTTTATCCGTTATCTAGTATCCATAACACAAGTTCTTCATGAAACTTAACGTGGGCTAGATAATTGTGATTGTATGCAAATATTTATTTATTTATAGTTATGTTACATGTCACATTTACACTCTCTACGACCAAAGTAATCTTTTTAAAATTGTTACGCCCTGGCTGGATAGACGACGACAAGAAAACAAGAAGGTTGTCAAGAACTATTAATAAAATAACCACTCTTCCTGACTTGGTTAGATCGTATGGTCCCGTAACATAAGCCAGTTCTACCACTTCCAAGATACTAAAATAGATTATTACATTCCTTTGAAGGTGCCACATGTAAGACAATATCGCAGATAACATTAATTGTATGATTTTTTATAAAATCAAAACTTCGATAGGTAAAATTTATTTTGCTACTCTAAACAATAACACATAACAAATCTGGATCTTGCCTGGGTATTAATAACTTTATTATTTATTTAAATCTTTATTGTACAATAAACACAAAGTTAGATACAAAAGGCGGACTTAATACTAAAAGTACTATCTACCAGTCAACCTTTAGGGGAACAGAGAGCAGCGAAAGTGGGACAAAATGCGATTTGTTAACACTGACATATAAACGTACATCACTTTAATACTACATAAATATACAAAAGCATACATACTATACTAATACTATATACATATATCTAATATAGATACATAAATAAACAAAATACCGTACCAACAATTAAATGAGAAAAAAACACACTAGTTGATGATAAATTACTAAACAACGAACCCAAGCACTCAACCCATCCAAAATAAAAGCACAAATATTCCTTTTAAATGAATATTTGCTGGTAGTTTTTCATATCGTTGGTGTCATTATTACAAAAATCGGAGTTTTGACGAAATTATCAAGAAGTCGCACGGTCGGTTTCAACGTAAATATCGTATTCTAGTTAAAGTGTAATTTACGCCCCAAACCTCTGAAACGGAATACATTACCACAGTAAACATAGGTAAAACCAGTAGGTTAGAGTATCTAAGCTATTATAGCGATACAATTAGCTCTCGAATTTACTATTATAATCATAGACGAAAATCTTTAAACGATAACACGAACTTGATAGCTTTTTCACTTTACCCGATCCGACATCGATATCGGTGCCGATGCCGACATCGCTACATGTAAAATGTATGGAATATGTAGGTACCTGCCTTTCACATTATCCAATCCGATGTCGGATATCGGAGCCGATACAGATATGTCGGCCGCGACATCGGACGTTAATGTTTGCCATCATGTTTGTTTTTCTATTTAAACTAAAACTAGACTCCAATAACTTTTTTTTGTAATTTTTGGCAAGGTAAAGGGACCAGGGACTGTGCAGCCTTTCCAATATGCATTTGCTTTTTGTTTTAAATAGTTTTATTTTTTGTTTTTATATATTTTTTTTTTTGTATTGCAGTGTTTAATTTTTGTTTGTTTGTTATTTTGTTGTCACCAAATAGGCTCCTCCAGAATACCAGCGTCTCAGTGGCATGCTACGTATGTCACTGTGACATTGCTGAGGATGGGGCCTATTTGGCCGCGCACTTTTTTTTTTTTACTGTTATTCTTTTTTATTTATGTTATCATTATTTTGTGTGTGTGCCAATAAATAGTTTTTCTTTCTTCTTTCTTTAACATTGTAAGTGAAAGGATAATAAGTTATCATCTTGGGCTTGCAAAATAATAGTGACCTCATGGCTCTTACAGCTAAACTTTGACGAAACTGAAAATCTATTGTTAACTATGGCATAACTGCACCCATACAAACATACACGCATAGATTAACAAACGCATACATACCCCCCCCCCCTACCCACACACACAAATACACACTCGCACACACGACACACACACATACATACATACATACACACACACACCACACATACACACTTACTCACACCAGCAACTAGCAAAACATAATAAACATCACTTTAGCATATTTTCTCTTTATCATGTTTCAAATGTGTTGTTCACTTAAATTAAAATGTAAAATGTTGTATAAAATGGCTCGAGGATGTGGGAGCCTGATGACCTGTAACACAGGTATATACCTAGCTCAGGCATCAGTCTCACACAAACTGTTATTTTACCATGTTCATGTTCCTATATAATTAGATTTTGTAAGTTTGTGATGAGAAAATAAAAGCCTTATTATTAGCCTTATTATTATCATCCTGGATTCTACTTACTTCCACTACCACGTAGACTGTCCACTGTATTGTCCTACTATGAGCGATGCAGTATTTGTTGTGATTGTATTACGAGACTTAATTAACGACACTATAACCACAGTAGTTATACTAGTCATCATAAATTAATATAGCCAAGTGAAGATAACCACAATAACTATGATTGCGGTAATCTCGTGTCTTAACTCAGAGACTAACTACAAACGATTCCCAAGATAGCACACATCAGAGATTATCTAATAACGAATCCTTCGCCTTGCAGTTCCGAGTGGCGTGAAATTATACCCAGCACTTGCAACGCATTGCACGCGTCGCAAGATAAAAGATGGAGCGATTGTAACAAATTTTTTGAAAACTTTTTTTTTATTTTTTATTTTTTGCATTTTTCAATACTATTTTTATACGGGAACGGGAACCATGCGAGAGAAAAAGCAGGCGGCCGCTAATAAAAAAAAAGTTATAATCAATTTTAAATAGAAAAATATTGTAAAAAATCAACTCGGCCACGAGTGAATTCGTGAGTGAGGTCGTGGGTCCTATTTGAGAATTTACTTGTGGTCGAATTGATTTTGTCCAATATTTTTCTACTTAAAATTTATCAAAACATTTTTTTATTAGCGGCCGCCTGCGGTTTGTTTCGCGTGGTTCCCGTTCCCGTGGGATTATCGGGATAACAAATAGCCTATGTGTTAATCCATTACTTGAAGTCCCTACATTCCAAATTTCATCCAAGTCCATTCAGTAGTTTTAGCGTCTAAGAGGAACAAACAAAGTGACATACTTTCGCATTTATAATATTACTAGCATTTATAATATTATTAAATTATTGTTATCTGTCTTGTGGATCAAGAAACCTGCCTTCTACGAGACAGGGATGAGGAGGCGATTATATATAACTAGCGGATCCTCGTGGTTTTACCCGCGTGGTGCCCGTTCTCGTGGGAATATCGGGATATTATATAGCCTATGTCACTCGGGAGAAATGTAGCTTTCTAATGGTCTAAGAATTTTCTAAATAGGTCCAGTAGTTCCTGAGATTAGCGCGTTCAAACAAACAAACTCTTCAGCTTTATAATATTACTAGCGGATCGCGCGGTTTTACCCGCGTGGTGCCCGTTCTCATGGGAATATCGGGATAAAATATAGCCTATATCACTCGGGAAAAATGTAGCTTTCTAATGGTCTAAGAATTTTCTAAATCGGTCCAGTAGTTCCTGAGATTAGCGCGTTCAAACAAACAAACTCTTCAGCTTTATAATATTAGTATAGATAAGTAGGATAACAACTTGGAAATGCGCTTAGCATTCATCATACGTACCTGATGTTGAGTAATGAAAAGGCTGAAGATGGAATTACGCTTCTCTTGAAACCATCAACCACGGGAGAAACAAATAATCTTATCTCACAACAAACGCTGAAAATTGATTTTTTACCATATTTAATTTGTTTCTGTTTCCGAAGCCCCGATATTTCGGCGCAGTTGTATGCGCCACGCTTGGTCACGGAGTCACTGAAGAAAAAGTGAGTGACTGAGAATATTGTTCATAAGTTTTTTTTTTAACCAAACACACCAATTATCTAGCCCACGTTAAGTTTCATGAAGAACCTGTGTTATGGATACTAGATAACGGATAAACATACTTATATAGTTTTTTTTTGTAAATACATACATAATATACATATTAAACACCCAGACCAAGACAAATTAGACATGTTCATGCACACAAATATTTGTCTTGTCCGGGGATCGAAACCGGGACCTCTGACGCAGAAGGTGGGGTAGTATCCCAGGTCGTCTAGTCAAGTTAAGTACTTATATTTAAGATGGTGGTGTGGTAGCTGGCCAGGCGGACAATTTATATAACCAACCAAACTGAATTATAATTGATGCCCAATGGGAATCAAACCCGGGACCTTTGGATATGATACTGGTGGTGCTACCAATAGACCATGGAGGAGGTTAGACTATACTAATTTCTCTTTTTACGACTTTTAATGATTACTTAATAATTTTTTTCTTCAATTTCTGGCATCATATACATAAGGGACATACAATCGGGGAACTTCCCCGATGCCCAGTAGAGTTTTTCTCGGAAAGTAGGTACTAAGGTTAAAGAAATAATCAATTTTTCAAATTAAATAGTACCTGTTAATGTTCTATTATTTGTGATATAAACGTTTTCTTTATACAGTGGTGGTCACATAACTAAAGACACTAGTCGATTTTCATACGATCGAGGTAACTTTCGAGCCTTAGTTCTCTGGATTGACCGAGCTATGATCTAATAATGGACATCCAGGGAGTGAATGCAGGAGAATCAGATTGCTATATACACCCAACTGATCTGAACAACATTCTAGGAGATATATGTATAAGTTTAAAAAAAAACGCGAAAACAGCATAAAAGTGTATGGAATTTCTGAAACTGAAAACTCTGACTCTGACTCTCTCTCCTTACATCTTTTAGAATGTTGATCAGATCAGTAAGGTATGTATAGCAATATGGATCTCCTCTATTCACTCCATGGATGGCCATTATCAGATCATAGCTTGATCAATCCTTGGCACAGAACCAAGGCTCCAAAGTTACGTCGATTGTATGAAAATCGGCTATTGTTGTTAATTATTTGACCACCACTGTATCTACTCCTTTTTTAAATTAAGCTCCCTAAAACTTTACTAAGTTCCCCGACTGAACCTATGTAATAATAATCTAAGTACCTTTAAGATTTGTTCTGAAATACTCCCTTGATATATTTATAAACTATGTAGTACCGTATTAACGCACCGCAAGTTATACGACAAAACATTAATTTTTCTTACTTCCGCAGTTCTCTCATAATTTACACTGGGTCTCAAGTGGCGGAAAATTATACCACGCGCTTGCAGTAACGGATTCATTACGTGTGTCACAAGTTAAAACGACAAAGCGTTTTCTTTCTTTTATAGTTTCTGGTCTTTTTACTTGACGTTGGCGAATGTACAAACTGTACGAGCCAAAAAAAAAAGTTTCTGGTCTAATATTTCTGTAAGTATAGGTAAAGCGCGCTTAAATTTTTCACCACAAATAACTGTAAAATAATAAATAAATAAATATTCGCATACAATTACACCAATTATCTAGTCCCACGTTAAGTTTCATGAAGAACTTGTGTTATGGATACTAGATAACGGATAAACATACTTATATACTTTTTTTTTGTAAATACATACTTAATATACATATTAAACACCCAGACCAAGACAAATAGACATGTTCATGCACACAAATATTTGTCTTGTCCGGGGATTGAACCCGGGACCTCTGGCGTAGAAGGCGGGGTTAGTACCCCTGCGCCAAACAGGTCGTCTAACTAATATGATTAAAAGGAAAATATTCCAATCTTGAATATTAATTTATTCTATAAATTTTTACCTATCGTATCGTATAGATTTTTTTAAATTCATAACAACATGAAGTCACCCGTGTTGTTCCGAATGATTATTAGTGTAACACCGACTAGGTATTTATCGACCTTAAATTTTTCACAGCAGTAAATAATTTTTTTTCGTACTTTGGATAATCAACATCTAAGCCTTAAATACTACACCTATATATTACTGAGGAAAACTTATAAAGGAAATAACCATTAAATAACTTGGTAGATTATAAATTAAAAGCCCCATAGTAAGCGACTGCTATAAAGCTTGCGTGATAAAATTTGGTTTTGTCTACTTCTCATGGTCATCAGCCATTTTTAATGTCCCCACTGCTGGAGCACTGGCCTTCCTTATGGATGGATGGATAAGGAAAATGGGCCATAACCTACTACGCGGGCCCAATGTGGATTAGTGAGTTTTAACAACTGCAAATTCAGCCGGGACCAACGGCTTAACGTGCCTTCCGAAGCACGGAGGAGCTCGAGATAGTAAATTTTTGGTCACCCATCCTGTGACTGACCATTGCGAAAGTTGCGTACCTCAACAATCGCTGGGCGAGCGCGCGAACCACTGAGCCATGAGCTCCTCGTACCCTCGTACTTCTCATATGACGCTTTAACTGTCGCTCGAGGCTATAACTTGTACCAATCATTTTTCATCGCCTCATCGGGTAAGTTAAACAGCTAACATCTTCAACGTAAATGAAAAAGGGTACAAGTATAGTTTTATAAATGTTAGTAATTAAATAAGTTCATAATACTTTAGGATAAGTAAGGAAAGCCCGTGCTTCAAGAGTAAAAAAATTACGATGGGGCAAAGATGGTGCATTGTCCGAGGTAATGTGATTAATTTTATACTTGAAAGTATGTACATACCAACTGTGTAGTAAGGTACTTAGAAAATTTTACATCCTACCTACTGTCTTGTCTGTCTACTATTATGTCTGCCATTTGACATCTTAACAATTTTGACTTTAGGTAATAGTATTTAATGACATCATAATATTATTGACATTTGTGATTTTAGTGAAAGTTCGTTTTCAGTATGTGTGTTTTGTTTTGTTTGATTTCTATTTGACATTTTAATTGTTTTTTTTTGGCATTTGTTTTAATTAATTTAGTTTGACATCTAAGTTGGCTCTTGGATTGACATGATAATTTGCTATTGTAATTATAAAAAAATCTGTATTTATAATATTTTTTTCTGTCTTATTAATAATTATAACATACTAGCGTTTTAGGATAACTGCAAGTCAGCATGTTCACCAAATTGTTAAATAAATTAATAATTAAAACAAATAAATTATAAGTCTCGGTAGTTCAATGGTTAAATTGGGTTGGTCTTCCAAAGGTTGCGAATTTGAGTAACCTATTTGAGTAAGTATTACTCTGGAGGCCTAGCACAAAAAACCTTCCAGTAAGTATCGAATAAGTATATACGGTTCAATGTGTCATGTCATACATAAAAAAATAAACTACATTTTCCTATACATTTTTGACATTACGTCCTCGAAACTATTTCGATAGTTTTTCGTACTAGCTCTACTGTTAACGTGTCAGCAGCCAGTAACAAAGTCGTTATGGTTACAATAATATCCAGTTTCATCGTATATGGAAACTAGGCATGATTATCGGAACGCCAAAGGAATCCATGGGAACTCCTTGCTAATAAAATAAGGTTGAAAACGAGTATTGTTTTTTTTTCTTTAACGCATTACTGAGATCAATTAAAACGATATAATGTTGTTTAAGAATGTCTATAATGATTATGTTGTACAGTGGCTTATTTTACCTACGCTTGAAGTATCCTACAGTTTTGTTTAACGGTTATCAATTACATCAATAACTAAATAGCTTAATTGTTTGCGGTTTTTTTTTAATTTACAACGCCGTTTATGTAGGTAATTATTATGCCTTACAATTTTTTTTTCAGTTGTTATCACTTTTTGTTGTTGTTATTGTTTTTATACACATTATTAAGGTACCCTAGTAAAATTATCTTCAGCATTGTCAATAATAACACAGGTATTATGAACGCTAAGTGTCATCCCGTTGTTCATAAAAAAAACAGTAATAACTTTACGTTTTTAACCTTTTATAATATCTGATAAAATGCAACTCGGTAAGCTGATATTTAGATAAGTATAACTCACAATACCTACTTGTTTAATTTAACTGGTTTGAATCTGTGGTTATTAATTTTAACGATAAAACGACATAACTGCTCGTGATAGAACTATCTATTTATGGTAGATATTTTAAATGTATTAGCTACTTGCTTACCGTGACAACTTATTAAACCTACATAAAGCGGAAAGCCATCTTATCTTAATTATAAGTAAGTCGTTGTCTCAGCCACATAACACCCACTTCCACTATCCAACAATTTATTATCTAGAGCTTTTCGTGCTTTGGAAGGCACGTTAATTCGTTTTGGTCTTGGCTGTTTTTGAACACACACCACCTAATCGATTCGATAAAGAAGATCTGGGCCCGTATTCACTATGACCCCTTACCGATTCCTTGCTCAAACCACGCCAATGTCGTTTTGTTTTTCGACATTTTCAAAACTCGTTTTACACTAACAAATTTTAAACTTATTTTTAAAAATTGTTAGTGTCATATATTGTTTGTTTAATAACTATACAATTTGTGACTGTCATGTACATACTTGTAAAATAACTCTTTACTTTGTGAGTATCAAACCAAGTACGACGTTGCCGTGTTTTGAGCAAGGAATCGCTAAGTGGTCATATTGAATAATTAGCCTGGGGGCCAACCGCCATCTCTTTGCGCAGTATTGTTAAAATCTTATCATGCATGCATTATCTGGGTATAGGCCTCCCCAAAAAGGGGGGTTTGCCATAATCGCCACGCTTGGCAGGCAGGTTGGCGATCTGATCCATGGTCAAAGTTTTCCGACCTAAGTCAGTCCGCTTGAGATCATTGCCATGAAAACACTCGTCACTCAGAAACGAAAATGGTTAATTGTGCAGTACTCTCTTGCAAGAGCTCGTCAATAACATTTCCACATCACTAAATCTCGCTCGTGTCGTAACGTCATCGTAGGTACGAAACATTCGACACGCTAGTTTCTCATACAGTTTGAAGCACTCTTTTCATCTATCTCGATACAGGTATGTGGGTGACTACAATTAGTAAGTATGTAGGTACCTACGAGTACTTGACAAAATATAGCACAGAAGTCCAATATGCAACAATCCTATAAATTATCTTGTTTTTATTCTTTACAAATAGTCTCGATAAAATCTTAACAATATGCAATGGCATCAGCGATTCATGTTTTAATAATGAACGATATGAATATTGATATGCCATCATGATATTGTATTCATGGCGATTGGTAATATATTTGTTAAACCTTCTCCAGAATATAAGCCTTAAATCACAGATTATATGTATAGAACTTTAATAGTAAGTACTACTTACTTATAATTTAGCTATGTAGTGTCGGCTTAGAATAGCAATACCCCCTCTCATGCCGTGGGTGTCGTAAAAGGCGACTAAGGGACTCAGCCTTCAGGAGACGGGCAGCAGTGTCTCTTACAAAATTGGCTATACTGCGATCGCCAACCCGCCTGTCAAGCGTGGCGATTATGCATGCATGCATGATAAGATTTTAACAATACTGCGCTAAGAGATGGCGGTTGGCCCCCAGGCTAATTATTCACTATGACCACTTAGCGATTCCTTGCTCAAAACACGGCAATGTCGTACTTGGTTTGATACTCACAAAGTAAAGAGTTATTGTACAAGTATGTACATGACAGTCACAAATTGTATAGTTATTAAACAAATAAAATAACTTTAAAAATTGTTAGTGTCATAAAGAAAACGAGTTTTGATAATGTCGAAAAAAAATACGACATTGGCGTGGTTTGAGCAAGGAATCGGTAAGGGGTCATAGTGAATACGGGCCCAGATCTTCTTTATCGAATCGATTAGGTGGTGTGTGCCAGCCAAGACCAAAACGAATTAACGTGCCTTCCAAAGCACGAAAAGCTCTAGATAATAAATTGTTGGATACCCATCCCGTGAACGACCATTGCAAATGCAGCTTAGCCGCCACAATCGCCGACTGAACGCGTTAACCCTGCACGACCGAGCTCCGCTACTCAAGGTCGTTATCGATAGCTAATGCATAACTGGACTAGATTGAAAATTATCTAACGTAACGGAACGCAAACGTAATTGTACGTCATCAAAGCTCGCGTCAGGTAGCCGTTCCTTACGTGGAAACGATAATAGAATATTAATACGGGCTTTATTAGTTTCACGTAACTTGGTATGGTGGTTGATAACTCGTATTACGGACGTATTACTCGTATTACGTGCATTTGGGAAGCTACGTCGAGTCCTTACGTCGTCGATCCCACAGTGCCTAAAGACGAAAGTCTTCAATCAGTGCGTCCTACCCGTTATGACTTACGGAGCCGAAACGTGGACACTGACGGCACGGCTGGTCCACAAGTTCAAAGTTGCTCAGCGGGCTATGGAAAGGGCTATGCTCGGCGTTTCTCTGAGAGATCGTATCAGAAATGAGGTGATCCGTCAGAGAACCAAAGTTATCGACATAGCCCACCGGATTAGCAAGCTGAAGTGGCAGTGGGCTGGCCATATTAGCCGTAGAACCGATAACCGTTGGGGTAAACGAGTTCTAGAGTGGAGACCGCGTCTCGGCAAACGTAGTATAGGACGTCCTCAGGCACGGTGGAGTGATGATTTGCGTAAGACGGCTGGTAGGAGCTGGATGAGAGAAGCCGAAAACAGATCTCAGTGGCGTGCACTTGGAGAGGCCTATGTCCAGCAGTGGATTGCGACAGGCTGATGATGATTACGGACGTAAGGTTACAGTGTCTTATAAAGTTTTACCAGTGTTTCATCATCCGTGTGGTATTCGGTATTGTCTGTAATACAAAATAAAATGTTCGCAACGAAAAGTAGTTTAACGATGTCCCTTTCTAAAGTCTCATCTATTTTTAACCAAAATTCATCAAAATTTTTCATGATAAGGCAAGAAACAAACACCCAGATAAACTATCGTGTCTAATAGGCAGTAGCCTGATGTTTGATTGAATGTACAGTCGGGGAACTTCCAGGTTGACCAGTAGAGTTGTTTAGGAAGCGTTATTTAAAAAAGTTAAAGACTTATAGAAACTTTTTTTTATGATTTTTTAATTTTTGCATTTTTCAATGCTATTTTTAAGCTTATGATAAATTTTTAAATAGAGTTTCTTTTTCTATTTAAAAATGTATCATAAGTACATAGAAACCGTTTATATCACAAATAATAGAACATAATTAGGTATTTCATTTGAATTAATTATATACATACACTTAATTTAGTTTTCTACGGTTGGATTCACAGACCTATATCGAGATAGACGGTAAAAGTGTACCTACCTTGTGTGTCAAAAGTTTGATCCACTGTCAAAGTTTTACGAAGTCAGTCCGCTTGAGCCCATTGCCATGAAAACACGCGTCACTCAGAAACGAAAATGATTAATTGTGCAGTGCTTTCTAGCAAGAGCTCGTCAATAACATTTACACATCACTAGATCTCGCTCGTGACGTCATCGTAGGTACGAAAAATTCGACACGCTAGGTTCTCAAACAGTGTGAAGCGCTGTTTTCGTCTATCTCGATATAGATCTGTGGTTGGATTATAATAAACAAGCTGACCCGTGGCCACTTGGCTAGGCGTCGATATTTTTTTATTTTGATGAAATTACCTCATGATCAAATATTACCTATTTCAATTATGATAAATATAACTTTCTGTTAGTGAAAACATTTTCAAAATTAGTTTAAAAGATCTAGATTATCTCTTCACATTTAAACCAATATAGCTCGGTATCTCAAGTACAGCATCATGAAAGTAAACACTTTATCGTGTGATGATCCTTCGAACCATAAGCTGCTGTGTTTTATCACAAGATAAAATATTATACTTAGGTTCTTCATCGTATATCAGAAGCTTAAGGTCTTTACTACTTGACTACCGTGGGAAAATGATAAGCGAGTATTACTTTATTAAACTGATGCGCTCGTGGCCGCTCTTGATAGACTGATCGTAATCTATCTCGTTTGAAAAGCAACGTTCGGTCCGGTCAGGTGTCGGATGGGTGACCTCACAGAACAAGAAAATAATGTTCTGTGGGTGACCCTGAAGTAGCGTTACAACTGAGCGCTTCCGTGCTTCGGAGGGCACGTTAAACCGTCGGTCCAGGCCATTGACTTATAAAATACTTTGGTCCAGGCTGTTGTCATCTGCTAACAGTGGATAAGCCAAGTCAGTGGCCTTATAGGCGGCTTGATAAACTCTGAACCAGAGGTGGCTAATCCTCATACGATAAGAAGAAGAAGAAGATTTGTAAACTTAGCAAATTGCTCATAACTTTATACTTATCTAGTTACATGGAAACAATCTGAAGTCAATTTCCTATACTATATCCTATACATTGTGCAATTATTAAGATTGTTGAATAAAACAACTTTTATGGAATTAAAAACGCGCTTTATTTCACTTACTAAAAAATAATTATTCAAATCGGTTCATAAATGACCGAGTACTGAGGTAACAACATTAAAAAAACAACATACCACCCTCCCCTTGAGGTAACGGTCGGGTTTCATTGTGGTTCGCCGGCCCTGTCATTGTCCTCTCCACCTCTTATTCAGCGACCAGGTTCCGCTCCAAACTGGGATTGGCGTAAAGCAGACTTTCAGGGCCTTTATACGGCATTACAAACTTTGGATTGGGCGGATCTCTTTGACACAGCGGATATTGACGCTGCAGTGATATTGTTCTATGGCCGTCTGTATGATTGCATTAGTCAACACGTTCCCAAAAAATCTGATTATAAGCGGTATGACAAATACGTATATCCCAAATGGTTTAATGCTGATATTATAAGCAACATACGTATGAAATATTACCATTTGCAACGGTACAAGGCTGAAGGAAAACTCTTCAACAAGGAATTATTTAAATATTATAGATGGCACGTTAAAAATCTGATTGACACTGCATATAAACAGCATTTACATCTGACACAACAAAATATAATTGACGACCCAGCCGCATTCTGGAAGTTCGTGAAAGATAGGAAGAGTGAAAGGCAGAGTATGAAAGTATATAAGGTTGGTGATGACGAAGTTACCGGGCAAGCCGCAGCTGACGCTTTCGCGAATTATTTCAGTTCGGTTTTCCAGAATAATGTGCCTGTATTAAACCCCAACGAGGCGGTGCGAGCTGCAGACGGTCAATGCAATGCCACTTGTATCACTATAAACTCAGTTGGCCCAGCCGATCTGAAGATGGCCATGAGACGGCTTAGACCGAAGTCATCGGACGGTCCCGATGGTATTCCTGTATTTTTAGCTAAGGACTGCAGAACGGTACTTGAGGGACCTCTCTTGTACCTCTTTAACTTAATCTTATCCCACTCTAAGTATCCAGACATCTGGAAAGTTTCGAGAGTCACCCCAGTTCCTAAGGCCGATAGTGGACATGTGGTATCAGACTTTAGACCGATAGCCGTTTCATCAGTCTTTCCTAAAGTATTTGAAACAATGTTATGCCAGCTGCTAAATAAGCAAACGGAAAGTCTGCTTCACGATAGTCAACACGGTTTTAGAAAGGCTCGATCTACCACTACAAATCTTGTGGCACATCTTGATTACGCTTATGCAGAGTTGGATACTGGTAAACAGGTAGATACCGCCTACTTCGACTTCAAAAAAGCGTTTGACTTGGTAGATAATGACATCTTGTTACGTAAGTTGGCGGTAATGGGCTTTGCCCCAAAACTTGTTGATTTTTTTTCAAATTACCTGCGAGATCGGCGTCAATTTGTTAGAGTTGGTGGTTTTCAGTCTGGTGACTATTTTACAAGATCAGGTGTAAGTCAGGGCAGTACGCTGGGCCCACAGTTATTCCTTATCTTCATAAACGATTTGCCGAACAGCGTCACCAGATCAAAATGCCTGTTGTTCGCAGATGACCTAAAACTAAGTTTAGGTATAGGTGACCTATCTGACTGCGACGCACTGCAAAGTGATATCGACGCGATGAGGGATTGGAGTGAAGTGAATCGGCTTCCATTTAATACTAGTAAATGTAAAATCATGACATTCACGCGTAAGCGCTGTCCAATAAATGTAGAGTATAATTTAGCTGACGCACCCCTAGAGAGGGTAAGCGACATTCGTGACTTAGGAATAATGTTGGACTCTAGACTAGACTTTCACAACCACGTGACACTTATATGTAAAAGTGCCAATAAATTGCTTGGCTTTGTCTTACGCACATCGTATCAGTTCAATGGAGTGGGAGTTGCTATGGTACTTTACAATGCCTACGTACGTAGCAAACTTGAGTATGGTGCCATTGCATGGGATCCATATGAAGAAAAGTATATCGTCAAGATTGAACGCGTACAGCGTAAATTTGCACGGTGGCTTTACAAGAGGGAATATGGCTATTATCCATATCTGTATCCCTCTCTATTTGTATCTGGAATGGTTGGGTTAGATACCCTGGAACTCAGAAGGGTTATGAAGCTTTTTATACACTATTTGGCCATCATACGTAACAAGATAGATAGTCCAACGATCTTAAGTAAAGTAGAGCTATTGGCTCCCAAGCGTCTATGTTGGGATACGGAGGGGACGGTGGCTCCAAGGCGACTTCCGCGACTTTTGAGGAGGCCCACCACGCGCACTAGCTACGCCGCGCACGCGCCCACCACTCGTGCTTTGCGTCTCATTGGAGATATGCTCGTTCAACACTTTGAGATCGACCTATTTGCGGACTGTTTTGGCCAATTATGTAATAAGGCACTAGTATACATAAGTGGTGCCATAAAATGAGTTCCCTGGTTGTTTAGTTTTTGACATACAATGTATTTTGATAATAATTAATTGACATTGATTCTATTTATGTAATTCCTTCTGACATGCTGCGATTGTACTTTATTCACAGATGATTTTGACATTTATTATGGACATTTGTATTTTAATATTTCTTTATTCCATATTTTTTTTGACATACTGCGATTATTTCTTAGTTTTTAGATGATTTTGACATTTATATTTTAATATTTTTCCCTAAGCAATAATTCTCTTTGACATGCTGCGATGGTACTTAATATAGTTCATAGACGATTTTGACATTTGTATTCTTATGTTTCTTTGTTGTATTCTTTAATATTATTATTTTTTGACATAGTTCTCAAGATACCCCTTTGACAAATAGTATTGTGTAAATTTTGTACCTATATAACATTGTATTTTTTTTATATATAATCTGCAATTTTAATTTATTTTGGATTGTTACTATAATTCTACGTATAATAATGAACTTATCCTAACTTGCTGGCGTTTTGGGCAAACTGTAAGCCAGTAAGTACACTGTTTTTAATAAATAAATAAATAAATAAATAAATACACAACGAATTGATAACCTCGTCATTTTCTTTAAGTCGGTTAAAAATACATTACTTTTACGTGTTATTTTATGTTCATTTTGGTTTCCGTTAAAGTCGTTGTATTGTCGTGCGCGCAAAAAATTTTGATAATGACGTGTTATTATTAATAACATAAAATATTGTGCAAATGTGCCTCCGGCTTGTAGAATGCACACACAAAACCAAAGTTTGTGAATTTTGGTAGATACTCAATGGACCTTGAAAGACGGCATTGGTTAAATGCTACCATAAAAATAAATTTAGAGTATTAGAATGAGACCAAACAAGGGATGAAAATCTCAAGGGAAGCAGAGGAAACAGGAAATCTGTGCACAGGAATATGATTCTTTAAGCCTGCTACAGAATTAACTATGTGATTGTTACCTGATAGTCCGCCTGGGTCTAATCACCAAAATTGGTATCTAAGCACTCTCAAAAGTATATGTAGTTACTTTTACCCACGATGGACGGAACGGAACGGATACGGTATAATGCGTTTAGGCACAGATGAATAAATAATTACTTGGTTTGGGGTTAAAGGTTGCATAATGTATGTCTGTTACCATTTTTCTCGGAAACTACCAGACCGATTTTAATCAAATTATTAAGCTTACTTAGTTTTAAAAAAAACGGTATGTTTTCGTATTGTATTTTATAACCGCCTCTATGGTCTAGTGGTACAACCACCGATATCAGACCCAGGGGTCCCGGGTTCGATTCCCAGCGGGGGTACATATTGTATTCGGTTTGGTTGGTGGTAGAACTTGTTGTAAGTCCGTCTGGCTAGCTACCACCATCTTATCTAAGTCTGACGCCATAACAACAATGTTTTCAGCATTGTTGTGTTCCGGCAGTCAGAGATAAGATAGCCAGTTCCTCAGTGATTGAGAATTCCGGGAGAGGCTCGCTTCCATCTTCAGCCTTATCAATACTTAACATCAGGTATGATGAAGGCTAAGAGTCTCCTCGTCGTACATAAAAGAAAAAACTTACTTTTGGTTTATATCTGTAACTTGTTCTGTTTAAATATTATATAATCATATCTGGTTTTATAAGGTACCTACGGATTTTTTAATCATTTTGAACCCAGCAAATGAAATTAGGAAAATCTAGGGAAACTGAATTAAAGCTGGTTTTTGGTTTAACCACTTTCTGTTTATATTTTATGGTAGTACTTATTCCCAAGCCACGCCGTACATTTTTATAAATGGTCTGTCATTTATCCTGCCGTGTCGTCGCAACATTTTCCGATGAAAATTGGAACTGTACACCATTTTTTGGGCTATAAACGTCGCTGAGACACGTCTTGTTCGGTAATCTATGTTGCTTTCTTTTGCTTAAAAATGGTAACAGCTATTCCATATTTTCGACGACCTCCGTGGTAGAGTGGTACGTACAACGGTTTCAAGGTGTCGCCTACTCTAAGGTCCTGGGTTCGAATTCCGGTAGGGGCAAATGTTTGTATGATGAGTACGAGCATTTTTAGAGAGTGAGTCATGTATATATGTATAATTATATGTTATTCTAGTATTCCATAACACAAGCCTTTGAGTGCTTACTTTGGGGCTAGGTTGATTGGTGTGAGCGTAAGGAATATTTATAATAATATTCGTGATATTTTTAACAAGTTATCAACTTTATTTTGCACTAAAATATCATGGTACACGGTACAATTTCACATTGGAAAAGTCTTTAATCTAATAAAATAAATCTGAATTATTTTTGTAAAAAGATTTTGATAAAAAAATCAAAAAAATTAAATACAATGTATTTTCCTTTTCAATGAGAAATGATTTATTGTCCAAGTTCAGCATACAAAAAAGAAACATTGTTTCTTACAGTTAAGTTTATATAGTATGGAGCTTAATGGACAATGGACAGGACATAGTACATTTTGTCACGACTGGGAATCTGATGATATTGCGACGGAAAAATTCCCATCTTGTGACAAAGAAAATTACAACACACAACTCCGTGGAATTATAAATGGCAAAGAATTTTTTTCATTCATTTTATAGGCGACTTATTTAGTCCCGATCTGCCCCTACTTTTCTCAGACTTTATTTTTGTATGTATCTTCTATTCATAATCTCTTTAAGGTACTATTTTATAGGAACAAAACTTGACTATTATTCATTTAAAATAACAGTCGAGTTCAACGTTCTTTCGGAAACAAACAAGCTTTCTAATCTGGCAACTCTTTCACATTGTTTTTTATATTGTCCTCAGCCGCAGCGAGTCGGCCCTGAACAGCCCGACGGAACCGGACGTCTCTCTCGCCGCCTCCCTCACGGACCCTCTGGAGGCCCACACCCTGGACGAGGCTAGGCGGAGTATCAGGTAACAATCAATACAATCTAGTTATAGTTTAATAATCTAAGCAAATAGGGTACTACAACAGCAGTCAACTAAGACATGTCACATTTATTTTTTAGAATTACGCTATGGCAATGTTATTGTTGATTGATATCTGTAGCAACAGCATCATCTAGATTACTCTGTCTGTACTGCTCATGCGATAGGTTAATTTTCGGTATCCTATGTGAGAGACGACATTCTGTTGTGAATCTGTGCCTAATCCGTGTTAAGTAATTATTAGATTAATGTTAACTCTTGTTAATATTAACACTTATTTTATAACAATATTCTCTATTTGCAGAGACCTCAGAATGAAGTACCGCGCGCAAGCACACCAGCTGCTGACATGGCGGCGAGCCCATCGCACCCAAGAGGAACTGGTGTCCCGCCTGCAGCGAGAAAAGGCGGAGCAACTTAAGTCCCTCTCCAGCCAGCTTCTGCTCTTCGAGTCGCGTCTCGTCCGGAAGCAAAAGGAGATCACCACTATGCTTGCTCTCAGAGAGACGATCATCATGAAACAACAGAAAGTCATAGAATCTTTGCAAGCCAAACTCCTCGACAACGGTATAGACACCTCCCAAACCATTCCTGACTTCAGGGACATGCTCCAAGACACACATATAACAGGTGACTTTGATTCCCTCAATGATTCAGATTCCGCTGTGATAATGGAAGACGTAGACTCTGACTGCAGCAACCTCCCACATATTCCGAGGTTCCGGTCTGCTAATCCCGACAGCGTCACAATAGTAAGGTCCATTTCAGACGCTATCGATCCCAACCTAAAATACAGTATTGTCAGACGCTCCAATGGTTTCTTGCGGAGACCAGAAATCTTGGAGACTGTTTACAGCGTAGAAGAAGAAGCAGACGGCGATTCTACAAAGGGCTTAAGTGCTCAGAGTAGCACAGAAAAAGAACTGAAAGACGCGAATAAAACTGATGAGGAGAAATGTAAGGAGACTACACTCCTCGCTCAGAGACGTGACAATTTTAGAATGAGAAGCGTAGTGCTTACCGCTGAGGTAAAAAGCATAGACAGCGATAAAGAGCAGAAGCCTAAAACTGGTAAGGACTCGTGGTCTTACAGTTACGTTCCAAAAAGGATGATTCCAGCCAATGATTCTGATGAAGAAGCGACTTCTAACGCCGAGAGTGAAGAAGGCGACCCTGAGCCTAGGTCCAATCACGTCGTAACTTACAACAGAGTGATGTCCAACCATAGAAACGTGACAAAGCCTAAGGATGTTAAGTATAAGAGGATAAATAAGGCGAAATCGAAGAGTTTAGAGGAACTGCGCGGGAGATTAAAGAATTGGGTAGAGAAAGGGAGCAAGTTGTCAAACATACCGCTCGAACACGCTCAGAGTTACGCCTGAACTACTTTATAACAGTTCCTCTTTAATTAATGTAACGTGTGGGTAGGAACAAAGTTTCCAAAACCTGTAATACAAGACTAGGACGACTAAGTTCTATAAAATCGGTCTCACGGTAAAACATCACGACAAACACACGTTGGTAGTTTTAAGTTAACTTTTTAATTAATAGGATTGAACTAAACAGCTTTACGTTATGAGGCAAACTATTATTGATACTCTATTCTTGATACTTGAGCCTATTGTAAATAGTTTTCTAATAAGCAGGCATTGATTTAGATCAAGCCCAGTGAACGTTTTCTTAGTTTTCTATTGATTTTTAAACATACCTATCGTTTTAAAAAGTGACTTAATTTTAAATGGATAAGCTTTTAAAATGTTGCAAAGTCATTAGAGCTTTCACAATACGTAATTTTATTGAATAATTGTAATGTTGAATCAATAGAAAACTGCGATAATACAGCAAAAACATTGTAATTTTGTGCTGACTGATTTTGCGTATCACTTACAAAATGTAAGGCAAAATTGTGTATAAAAAATATATCTTAAATCGCTTTAATATCGGAATTGAAAACATGTTGCTCTGTGATTTAAAAACAATTGTTTTTGTTATTTTTTTCGCATTTCTTAGTGAATTAGAAAAATATATTAATATATTTTTTACGTTAACGAAAAATCTCAGTATGTTGTAATACCTTAGATGATTACTATTATGAAAATAATCTCAGTGCCAATTATATTAAAGTAATATTTTTCCACTTCAAGGGTATTGTAAATTTTATGAATTCTACATATACAGGATGTTGTTTTAATATCCAATGCCAAATAATGAAAAAAAACTAAAATCCAAATTTACAAAATAATATTTGACATCCTTATTATTTGAACTTTAATTTCACAATACGTTAGCTTTTGAAATTGCCCATTGCTATTCTGAAGAAAATAATGACTTGTTTTCAATCTGGCCACCGTTTTAATAACTGAAAGACATTTTCGTTCATTTTAAACTTTCATAGGGATTATAAAGTCTTAGTAAGGTAATAGATCAATTTTATCACTCTCCTCGAGTCACAAGGTCTTTTATAATTCCATTAAGAGTTGAATGCTGTTCAAATTTGTTCGTCTCTCGCACAGTATCATAATCATATCTAGAGAATATTTTATGAATACTCAATTTAATTTTGAACACCTTCATTAATTAAGACAATTTGTTCTCTAATTGGGACTTCCAAATTGGAGTAGACTTGACGGATACTTCAATTAGAAAAAAGTCAGTATTTTGTATTCACAACATCCTGTATATTTATTTGGCTTATATAACTTTCAGCTGTATACAGAAGAAGGCTTGACAAACTATATTTTACTACATATAAATCAATATTGTACTTAATTCCTAATAATAGTCAAATACACAAATAATTCGATTGAAACATTAAAAAAAATAAGTACTTAAACTAAATATGTTGTTTAATTTTTTACCAAAAGAGGAATCTGTACATATCTACTTATACTAATTTTATAAAGCTGAAGAGTTTGTTTGTTTGAACGCGCTAATCTCGGGAACTACTGGACCGATTTAGAAAATTCTTAGACCATTAGAAAGTTACATTTCTCCCGAGTGATATAGGCTATATTTTATCCCGATATTCCCCACGGGAACGGGTACCACGCGGGTAAAACCGCGAGGACCCGCTAGTGGAATATAAAGTAAATAAACAATACTACGTTAAATACGTAGAAATTTTCAAAATTATTCCGCATGGTTCCCGTTTTCGTGAGAATATCGGTAAAAAACTAGTCTACTCTCCGTTCTTTCAACTAACTCTATGCCAAAAATCAAGAAGGTTGCTTAGTTAGGGCGTGAAGAAAGGACAAACAAATACACTTTCGCATTTATAATGTTAGTGATAATATTTTATGTTATTTTTGCATGTGAGAACTGTGAACGCGTTATGCGGCGTGTTTTGGCCCTGACGCTAAAACAACAATGTTTTCAGCATTGTTGTGTTCCGGCAGTTTGAGATAAGATAGCTTATATAGTTATAGTTTCTCGGTGGCTGAGGATTCCGGGAGAGGCTCCCTTCCATCTTCAGCCTTATCAATACTTAACACCGAGTTGTTGTCCTAAGTGTTCTTAGGTAAGTCATGTAAAAAAACAACATAGCGGCAGTAATGTCCTATAATTTGAAGTGAAAATAGGTATGTGTATCAAATTAAAGTGCCTGTCTTAAGAATTTCAAAAAGGTATTAAAGGTATCAAAAAGGTATTTCATGGATAAATAACAAAAAAGATATAAAAAAATCACGAAACTTTCTTTACTACTTAGTTTCTGAGAAATCGTGTGAGAATACATAGGTTTATTTTTGCTGGTCGATTGAGTAAGGATCAGCGATTTAAATTTTATTTTAAGTTAACTATAGGTACATTTATTTTAACGAGCAATGATCTCATTTAGTTATCTAGCATGCGTAATCGGTCTATTGAAAATGGAGCATCCATTTCCTCTAAGTAATGAACAATTTTCTTTGAATTGATAGCGCTTGTTAAAGGCCGGATCTCTCTCATTCAGGTTACGAAGATAAAAAATGTTGAAAGGATATAGGTAGATAGAAAATTATACCTACTCAATTACTATAATCCTCGGTAATTTTGATAGTAGAAAGAAACTACTATACATAGATAGTTATTTAATACCTAGATACTTTGGAAAAATGTAGAAGTTGTTGAAGATGTTGAAGATTGTATATAAAAATACATTTTGCCGCTTTGAAAATCATTAGTTCGCAAAAGTTATTAATTGCAACATTGCCTAACAGAACTCAAATTGTTGCACCATAGGCGAACAATAGTGCAATGTGGAAAACGATTTTAAAGTTTATAATACCTACCTTCTAAAATAAAAAGCCATACTTTAATTTCAAGATTTTTCCTTACAGTCTCCAATCATTATAAATTCCTTCGACCCTGGCCTTCAGGTCAAAAGGTATATTGTAATTGTAGCTGAGTGCGTCAAATTGTTTCAATTGCTCCCAAAAAGGACCTATAGAAGGGTCTATATAGCGAAATAAAAGCTTTTACACTGAAATTGGCAGTATTGTCACAGTACATTACGTTTAACCAGTAACTTATCTGCGTATAAAACTGCCTAAAGCACAGACGCGTTGGGATTGAAGGCAGTTTTTACTTTAGATCTCTGCCCCCCCAGCATGGACATCGTTATATCCCGCGATATGATACAGTGCGTCATGCTGTCTTGCTTACTCCGCTGCGATGTGAGCGGGACAGTGACACGATATCGAGTTATCGAGTCGATAAAAGTCGCTCATACTAGGGCTACTGGTAGTCTTAATTATAAATAATCGCCTCCTCATCCCTGTCTCGTAGACGGAAGGTTTCTTGATACGCAAGACAGATAACAATTATTTATTTACAATGGCAGCATAAGTAATAACATGGTAATCCAAATCCAATTTTTGTCTACAATCGGGGAATTTCCCGGTTGCCCAGAAAAGTTTTTTGGGAAACGTTTTTTTCAAAATATAATAAGGCTAAAGAATTATTTTATTATTCAAATGAAACACCTTAGTAATTATGTTCTATTATAGTAGAAAACGAAAAATATGAGAGAGTATATCACCGAGTGAGTGGACTCACTCGGTGCTGAGATTGGCACGGTCTAACAACTCCTGAGGATGTTCCTTGTGTGGGCGAAACACGTGTAGAGTAGTCGGTGAAGGTGCAAGGTGTGTCACTGGGCTGCATCTGCATTTTTTCTTGCGGAATTACGCGACATATTTTTCGTTTTCTACTAAGATATGGATTTCCGCCAAGTAACGCCTGATTCTATCAAATATGTTCTATTATTTGTGATATAAACGTTTTCACCTACACGCTCTTCCCTTTTTATTATTTTGGTTTTATTATTATTATTTAGTTATCATTAAAACAACAAGAATAAGGTATGTTTGGACTCAACTTTTTGTGAAAAGATTTTTTTACCGAAACTTGACCGCGGAAACAAACTAAAAAATTCCTCGCTGTTGTGGTGTGAAAAATTGTGTGCGCTCGGCAAAAAAGTTTTTAGCGTATCGTACTTTTAAAACTTCGCTACGCTCAGGATTCATCTTTGAAATCCAAGAATCCTTCGCTTGCTCAAGTTTCAATAGGGAACTCGCCGCTAAATCCAACTTTCCAGCCTTGCATAACAAATAACAATTTCTCTAACTCCATTAATTTCTTCCTAAAAAAATCTACTGGACGAATGGGAAGTTCCCCAACAGTACACAGAAAAGTGAAATATCTCCACTGGGGGCACAAGCTTCACGGATGTATAAGGCGAATGGGCCACTACTTACTAGATAGACCTAATTCGGATAGGATAACAAACATACCATATCTACGATCAGATTTTTTATCAAATGTATCAAGTACATCAAATCCAATTTATTCTCTACACTTAATAATAATTTAATAAATGTCTATACGTGTTGTGTAATGTAATTGAATATATTAATGAAATTTTATTGAAATATTTATTTAAGGTTATGCAATTAATTATTATTATTTTATGAATTTATGTAATTATGTTTTTAAAATAAATCTATCTTTGTCACTCAAATGCCAACACCCTTACAGGGTATCACATGTACTTATATATCTGTTTACTCTATGTGATTGTGCAATAAATAAATAAATAAAGTGGGTACAACTAATTAAATCGAAACTGCTCAGACAGGCTTGCACCAACTGAAAATAAATACGATTAGCTCTAAACATATTTCAAAATTCACTATTTAAACGAAGTCATTCGTTTAAATAGTGAATTTTGAAATATGCAATGACATTTTAATATTTTTTTGCGATAAATAAGTTTAGTGACATTTGGTGGTAGTCGCCCTCGTGGCAGTTGTACTTACCGCCTTCGCTAAATATTTACTGTGGCACAGTTCTAATACAATTTACACCACCAGCGATTGTTTGCGAGAATGTACGCCTCATTTGTGCAGGAATCGTTTCATTTGTGTTCCACGGACGCTGCTTAGAATTTCATTCAATCAAAAGAGAATTGTGAAGGTACAAAAGAAGGAAATTAAACGAGCACCTATCCGAAGAAATGTTTCTTCTTCGTCGGAGCGTTTTGCATTTTGTATAGTGCGAGTTTTCAAATAATTTCCTGTCTTGAATCAATACTTACTATTTTATGATTCTGTAATTTTTGCATTTTTCAATGCTATTTTTATACTTATGGTAAATATTAAATAGAAAAATATTGGAAAAAATTGACTCGGCCACAAGTGAATTCTCAGACGGGAATTCACTTGTGGCCGAGTAAATTTTTTCCAATACTTACTAGTTAATAAGATATACCTACTTGTATGGATGTAGAAGTGAAGAAATGTGTTCTTATTACATTAGAATCCAATGCTAAAATACCGAGTATAGCTGTTGGTTATGTTACTTTACGCAGAAGACTTTTTGGGACTTAGATTTAAGTAATGACGTATGACCAATTTGGAAACTGAGTTATTATTTAATTTGAAACTATATTGAACAGTATTCCTTTTTTATCGTAAATAAAGTGAAATATAAATTATTTTTGGTATGTTTGTTATTAAAAATTGCATTTCTTGATATATTTTGGTATGACGACTTTGCCCTTACCCCCTATAGGCGCTTACTCGGGCAAAGCGGTTTTTTGACAAGTTTTCGTAATTTGCATATAACAAAGCTTTACAAGCTTTTTGCAAAATGCGATTACACTTTATAAAATTTTATTAAATTCCCTATCCATTGACATAAAATACTTTTTCAAAATCCATAGATAACACTAAATTGCTCATTTTCCTCTACGCAAAAAAAAACTAAAAACTACATTCAGATTTCCTACATAGTTATTTCTTTAACCTCTCAGGCCTTATGATACACAATAGATACTTGTTCTCTGGACACCGGTGTCCTGCTAGCAAATGTCGAATAAAAAAATTCAACCCGCGTTAAAAAAAGGACAAAAAATAACATCAACTTAAATCCAGATATAATACGCGGCAAGTGAAAAAAAACATTTCGAATAAAAAGGGTTCTTTTATGCTAATGGACTTAATAAGATATAATTTTCATTTTGGATGCTCTGACATTTTCTTTAGACCGCTTATTAAAATGTCAGTCATTCTTATCAGAGCGTCCCCAAATTGATGTTTTCTTACGCCGTTCTTTTTTATGATTTTTGAACATACAGCTGGCCTACAGCGTATTAAAAATATAAAAGTATTGGAGAATTCCGACGGTGGTTCGCAAGTCTCGGTAGCTCAGCGGTTAGAGCATTGGACCGGATTTCCAAAGGTCGTGGTTCGATTCCCATCTGAGAATTCACTTGTGGCCGAGTAAATTTTTTCCAAGATTTTTCTATTTAAAATTTATCATAAGTATTAAAATCATGTTTAAGTTAAGCAGTGATAGTGTCACTTTAAAATTTACTATAAAAACAGGGAAATAACTATTAATTTTTTTTTGTATCGGATTTAGATGTTTCTATTTCAAGTGACAAAAAAACTAGTTACATATTTGCGACTGCACGATGCCATTTTTATGGTTAATTTTTTTTCACGACTACCCACAAAAGTTGTGACTTTTTTTAATGACGATTGTACTGTTTAAATAAAATGTATAATGTAAACACAAACTCATACATAAACAAAATATATAAACAGAACCAGTGCTTTATAATAAAAGTTGAAATTAACATAAAACGATTAAGTAAACAAATTGGAAACCCAGACCGTTCGGGGGAGAATGGGGAGGTATTGTGTACTTCGTCTATAAGGGGAGAATTCTTTGTGATTAAATTTTAAATTTCAACACGGTCTCACTCTCTGAGAAGGTAAAGTTAGCAACACAATTTAAGGTATTACCTGTTTATTTTTTGACAATATAGTCTAGTAACTTATTAGGTTCGTATTTTTACTTGAGATTTGTTTTATTTTTTTAGTAGGTATGTAGTTATTTAATAATAATAAATAATTGCATACAAACACACCAATTATCTAGCCCACATTAAGTTTCATAAGGAACTTGTGTTATGGTCACTAGATAACGGATAAACATACTTATATACGTTTTTTTGTAAATACATACATAATATACACATTAAACACCCAGACACACAAATATTTGTCTTATTTGTCTTGTCCGGGGATCGAACCCGGGACATCTGGCGCAGAAAAGCAGGCTTAGTACCCCTGCGCCAAACAGGTTGTTTTTATAGTGAATAAAAATGAGATTTCACGTAGTAAATTTTCGAAGATTTCAAATAGTTAAATGATGAAAAGCACTTAGGTATTTTCTACAATGTGTGGAAATATGTGAGAAACGTCAAGTAATTACTCGTTATATATAAATTACTCATCATCAGCATTTAAATGTCCCCAATATCGGGGGAACAGGGGTATGAAGAATGAGCCATGTCGGTTACGATTTATATAATAAATCAATATTTCCTAAACCAATTAACCAAGACCCAAAGTAAGCACTGTAAGGCTTGTGATATGAGATACTAGGGTAACGGATATAAATACATATAATTATACATATTTAAAGTATTTAAGTGTAGAAATGCCATATACACGTCCATGACTTAGGTACACACACAGACATAGATCTTAATGTATGTCTGTGGTTACACAGCTACCGGGATTCCAACACAGGACGTCATATTAGGCAACACCTTGAAACCGGTGTAAGTACCAATTTACCATGGAGGTTGTTATATTAATATTATAAAAAATAACTTGTCGTTTTTGCCGACTATACTCTCTCTCTCGTCTCATTACGTTCTCGGTCGGCAAAAGTGCTGTGGTCCACAGATGCTGAAAGAATAAATTATGTCAGGAAACTTTCAGCGGATGTTTACAAAACGCCGTCTTTTTATTGTCTCCTGAAATGACGGTACAAGCACGTACTTCTTCATAAACACCAATTTTAATGATTATTATAGACTTAAGCGACTGGTCACGTCCTCCTTTGAGTCAACAATAAAGTACGAAGTGACTAGGAGACGCGCATTTAGTAGTCAAAGAAGACTTCTTTCAATAGGTACCTACATAATTAATATTAGCATCATCGCTTCGAAAACGGGCATGTTGCCATGATAATCTTAGATTTGGTTGGTGGTAGGACTTGTTGTAAGTCCGTCTGGCTAGCTACCACCATCCTATCTAAGCCTGATGCCATAACAACAATGTTTTCAGCATTATTGTGTTCCGGCAGTTCGATATATATGATAAAAAAAAATGATAAAATTTATTTATTGCACAAAAAAAAAATATATATATATATAAGGTAGCCAGTTTCTCAGTGATGAGGATTCCGGGAGAGGCTCGCTTCCATCTTCGGCCTTATTAATACTTAACATCAGGTATGATGAATGCATTAAAGAAAAAGATATTAATAATCGTATAACTGAAAATGTATGGCCTGCTTCTGTGATTCTAGCAAAAGAGTGGCAAACGCGTGCCATTCAACCAACAATTTTTATAACCAAAATTAGTTTCGTTCGTACCTTACCACTGTTTTAAGCCACGATCTGGCTATATGTTGGTCGGTTTCTGAATTAAGAAGTTCATGTTGAGAATAACCCAAATCTCACTCATTCGTGACATTGAATTTTTAATGTCCCCACTGATGGGGAACTTGCTTTCCTTCTGGATGGATAAGGAAAACGCGAAATTAAAAAACACCAGTCACCACGCGGGCCCAATGCGTATTGGTGGGTTTTAACGACTGCAAAAACAGACGGGACCAACGGCTTAACGTGCCTTCCGAAGCACGGAAAAGCTCGAGATAGTAAATTTTTGGTCACCCATCCCGTGACCGACCATTGCGAAAGTTGCTTAACCTCAACAATCATAGGCCACCACTGCACCACGGGCTCCTCAATCGATTAGAAACCGACATTGAAATAAATTTTAAGGTAGATAATTAAAATATTTGGAAAATAACCGGCAGTTTTTTATTATTTTATATTCTAGGGCGGACTTTTACCAACTGACTTTAAATACGTTAGCGCTAAAGAAATTTAAAACATCGCTCTGTCACTTTTGATTTCAAACGAATGACCGAAATGCAATGTCATTTTAAATATATTTAGCGTTAAGGTGGAACGATTTTCATACAAAAAACAGTCGAGATAATCTTGGTAGATTAACAGAATTAATACTTAAATATATGTGCAACTATTTATTCTCGGGTATTCATTTGCGCTAAATTAATAAACAAACATTGTTTCATTCAGAAATCACCTATAAATGAACACTAAATTTTTGCAAATATTACGACTGTGTATGTGACAAATGTCGTGTACGTATACAAAAATCGCCACGTTGCCATTCCATGCGGCTCAGACGCGCAACGCGCGAAGTTGCCGCTCTTACGTTTGTCTCGATTTAATAATTGTTTAAATTTGTCTTTACTAGATTTTTCAGCTGTGTTGCCGTTGCGTCCCAAAAGAGACGAGTTTCGTCAGTAATAATTTACTTTGGGATTATGATATAAAGTTGTGATTTGTAGGATTTATCTTGACTCCGATTTTTAAAAATGCTAAACACGATTTTACATTTTGTTTTTTATGCGTAAATCTTTTTTTCTCCCATCACTGTAAAAAAATAGAAAATAAGATTTTATAAAGAAAAAAAAACGAAACGAAAATTGTATCTGCTTCGTGCAAATAAAATTTACTTGTATTATGTAACGTACTTGTTTATTTAATATTTAATATTTTTTTTTAATTAGACAAATGTCATGTGGTCCCTTTTCAAATATTAAATTGTCCGCAATCACATCTACGTACTGACAACACCGTTCCGTATTTGTCATTTGTTTGTAGTGTTTTTTCATTGTGACTAGGGAATGGGTCCAGTCAAAATTTCACTGAAATGAAAATTAAATATAAACGAAATTTATGAAATCTTTCAAAACGGGTGGAAATATTTCAGTTTTGAGTGAAATTTATTTTCTGACTAGAAATGATTTATTTTACGTAAATCTTAATGATTTAACGATCTTAATGATTTATTTTAATTTTAATTTTACAATTTTAACGTATTAAATGTTCACTTAGCTATTCAAAACATCATAAGAATGATGATAGCATAGAGATAAACATAGACTAAGCCAAATACAAAACATGAATTTGACGTCACATAGGTATCACTTGACTATTGTTGTTTTGACTATGAATCAGGACATTTGCGCGAAAAGCTAATAACGCGAAAGACTCTTACACGAAAAGCCGTTTGCTCGAATAAACATTTGCGCGAATAGTGCACAAATGTAATTAAATTTGCCTCAATTATTGGTCAATTAGCCTTCAAAAACATTTTCACCGTACAGTGCATGAATGAATGTTAGCGCTATCTCAGCACTTTTTTTTCTAGATTGTACTTAACATTACATAATACATATTTACGATACACAAGAGGTTAGCACTTTTTATTTTATAACCTCTCAGGCATCGGAAAACGAAACACAATAGATATTTAATTGTTTCCAACCCCGGTGTTCGCTGCGCTGCTTTACGAATTAAGTATTTGTTGAATAATATAATTACATTTTGAGGTAAGTACTTAATAGTAATTTTTTTTGGGGCATTTTTGCTTACTTACATGTTTTATGTATTAATATTTTATAATATCAGTATCTTTATAAATTAAAACACGAAATTAGTTATATGCACATAAGTGTCTTTAAAGACTCAATCCTCAGAAACGTGAAGTATCAAATTGATATTAATAAAGATTAAAGTCTATGGTTCCCCCGAACTGTAAAAATCAAGCTTCTAAGTTTTTACATCACCATAATAAATTATCGCAGTAAATTATAGCTTTAAAGGTAGAATTTAACAAGATTTACAAGATGTAAAATTTCACCACATAAGTAAACAAAAAGAGTAAGTATAAAAATGGCGTCTCGAGCTTGATTCCAAAACTATTATAATATAAAATGGAGATTGTAACTAACAAACAAGTAGACAAAATATGATCATTTGCGCAAATTTATATACGCGCCAATATACCGAAAGGAGCTAAATGTATTGATTTTAAATAAAACTAATATAATAGTATTGTAGTATTGTACTAGCGGATCCTCGCGGTTTTACACGCGTGGTACCTGTTCCCGTGGGAATATCGGGATAAAATATAGCCTATGTTAATCAGGGATAGTGTAGCATCCTAAAAGAATTTTCGAAATCAGTCCAATAGTTTTTGAGTTTATTCATTACATACATACATACACATCTTTCCTCTTTATCACTACATAGTATAAAGCAAAGTCGCTTTCCGCTGTCTGTCCCTATGTATGCTTAGATCTTTAAAACTACGCAACGGATTTTGATGCGGTTTTTTTTAATAGATAGAGTGATTCAAGAGGAAGGTAAAATAACCTTCAATATATAGTAGAGAAATACTGTAATTTTTAAGGTTTCTAATGTGATGTCGTAAATGATTACATTTTTTCCGCTTACATTGCAAACGCAGGCTGAACCCTACGAGATTTATCAATATAAGGTAATAAGTATTTGTACACCTTGAAAATGTCTACAGAAAACTCCGCGGTGGTTTATGTTTATCTCTTATGGATAACCCACAATAGCATAAGTCGTGTAGTCCACGCGGGCGAAGCCGTGGGCGGGAAGCTAGTAATATTATATAGTATAGAAGTATAGAAAACGGTAACATGATGATCCAACAACCACCACCACTTTTTTTTTGATTGAGGAAACACTGCAATTTTAATCAAAATCTGTTCAGCAGTGGTTTAAAAAAAAGATATTATAATGGGCAAACACACTAAGAAATCTTAAAATTTAGAGTATCAATTACATTCTTGTCACTTGTGCAATTTAAAAAAGTTGCAATTGCATTTGTTGCAATTTATACATCAAAATTAATATTGTGATGTTATTTAAATAAACAATAATATAAAATAAATAATAAAAAAATAATAAAAAAAAATCTACCATCAGAAGTCTCGAACCCTAACTCTTTGATATCTAAGCCGAGTACGTAGACCGCTGGGCTACTTTATCATTTTCAGCTGGGTCGAAATATTCTACTACAAGAAACTCAGAAATAAGGTATGCATGTGTGAGTGATTAGTAAAATTGGGAGACAGAAACACTCTCTCGAGATATTTGGATGATTTATGTACTACAAAAAGATAAATGTTGGTTTCGAAAATTCAATATTTATTTATAGAATGCGCTAATAGTATTTTGAGTTAAAAAGATACAAAGAACAATTAACAAATAAATAAAAACTACTAAATAGCGAAAGTAGCGCCATCTAACGACCGTTCAGCTTTTTGTAACTTAATCGTTCCACCCAGTTGGGTGATAGTTACCCTAGGAGTACTTAGTATCAATTTTATTGGTATATTCATTAGAATAAAATTCAGACAGACCAATATTGTGTAATGCGGATTTCTAAGAAGCAATTTCACGTTTTATATCGCTCACATTTTTATTAAAAAAAAGAACGTGTGTTCGTACGATTTTGTTATCTATACATTTATGTACACTCAACTGCACGTCAAACTAACTTTAAACACGCCCTTATCGCCTTAGTTTATGTAATTACAGTGATTTCCGAATGTACAGCTGTTGATGTTGGTGAGGTTGGTATTTGTACATTGGTTTGGTTATATGTACATTTTGAAATACTTTATCAACTTAAAACGACGCTACTGACCTATATTGCGGATAAAAGTGTGAAAGTATAAATACAAAAAATAATGGTTTAATTAATCATTTGTTTACATTATTTTAATAAGGTCTTCTTGTTGATGTTACATTGAATTAGGGAAAATGAGAATTTTTGTTGTATTATTGGTCGTTTTCTGGTGTTATACAGTAAGTACCTGTATTTTCTTCTAACATTTTTATTACCCAACTGCATAGGGAGGGTTATGTTTGTCGTGCATCTTGTATGTTTGTTTGTTCATATGTAATAGTCTTTATTACCCTTTTAGCTCTCAAACGGCTGAACGGATTTCCATAATTAAGATATTGTTAGATTTGTCTTGAAAGCCCAAGTGTTCTAAGAAAGTGATTTTAAAAAACTAACATGGCCGCTTTGAGGTGCTATTATTTGAAATGAATAAAATGTAATTGAAAAAGGATAAAATAATATAAAAACCTCCGACTTAATTATCAGTCGGGGGCTGCCATCACTATTATAAATTTTAGCATGAATATAAATAAATCCAATTTCACGTTACTATAAAACTGCAAAAGTAAAGTTATTTTACATCATACTGCTCGGTAACTAGGATTTACTAGATATGGTAAGAGGCTGTGTAAGTTGGCATGTGCAACACAGTGCATTGTTTATATAGAACGTTCCATTTTCAAATCACATTACAAATCAAGCATAGGGTGAATACACACACACTAAGTGAAGTACACTTTACCATTTAAGCATGTAAAACTCCTTGGTGAACCAATCTCTTTTCTTATAAAATGACGAACTTTTTACTGAAAAAAAAAAACAATGAAAATGGTGGCATTTCATTTCAGTTCAAGCTGCAAAACTCTTAGGTCAATTTTTTTTTATAAAATGATAAGAAATCTTTTTACTGTACTGTAATTAAATGCTTGTTCACTTGCGACGACTGTATTAAAATTTAAAATAAGTATATAATTATAAGTTTTTGCTAGTTAAAAGTGTTAGTTCATCATGTCAAGTACTTCATCCGATGAAGAACTGGTCGGGACGCCTGATTTATGTCATCTTGAAGCCGAAGATATCGTACAAATGTTTTATTTACCTCGCATGAATGATGTAAAGTAGAATGCTTACCTCGGTTGTAAGTAGCTATTACAACCTCGAACTATATTCGCCCACGCTCGCTTCGCTCGCTCGTGCGTCTAAATATCTCGGGTGCACTCGATCCTTTAGCGCCCTTTGCGAGCTGCGCTCGCACAGGCGCCAAATTGGATCTTGTTCTGTAATAGCTCCCTTACGTCCCTTGTGTAACAAACTACTATTACATCTCTCATGTTCGGTAAGTAGGTTCTTATTACCTCCAAATGGGGCTTGTAGGTGACTAATTAGCGCTGTAGGGTAATAATGTACTTAGCTCGAAAAGCCCTAGGGCGGTAAGTAATAAAAAAAAACACTTCTTTTTTTCAAAAGTTCGCGTACATCTAACCATCATCCTGGCAATAAACATCATGCATTCAGCCCAATGACCAAAGAGGTCGCTTTGCTATCAGTCATCAATTTTAAATATCGAACGGCGAAGCTCTAACATTGATCTTGAAAAAAAAAATTAAAAAGTTCTAGGCGGGAATAGAAAACTTTTACTTTAAATATTGTTTGTTTTAGTGATTGTTCTCATTTCACTATAGATTTCAACAAATAAAATGTTTTATTCTTGTAATGCCGGTTTTTTTCTACTTACCTCACAATCGAGATGTAAAGCAGAATAGTTAGCTCGGGTGTAAGCATCAATTGCACCCTCGAACTATAGGCTCGGGCTGCAATGGAGAATGTTACTGGGTATGCGAAATCGCTTGTAACTTTGTCACAGTAAAGCCTATGTGAATATAAACACACTATTTTTTGTTCCATGCCAAAATATCAAATAGTTTAGATTTTATAGACATTTAAAAATCCCGTTAATTTGCAATCGCCGCGCGTTGGCGCTGCGTTGGTGTGACGTCACAGGTCATACACTCCTTCCGCGCGCAGTACACGGCCCGGAGACATAAGTGATATAACGTACTTAACCATACTCAACGCTTGTCAGTAAATTGTTGTTTCATTTCGTTTTTGATTTAAGTATATTAGGTACTGTTATCTTCATAGTGAAATTCACAACATGGATGACGGATATGAAAAAGGGCAATCGGATAATTTACCCAAAATAGATGGACTAATGGTTGATTTTGTTGCTGCCGTAATGCGAAGAGTAAAAATGAAAAAGTAAAAAGAAAAATCAAAATATTTTATTAGGTGACGTTTTTTTTACTGCAGATCTTTCAGGTTTATCATTGTTTTCTTGTTGACATTTAAATTTGTGAGGTACTATGTCTTATTAACCGACTTCAAAAAAAGGAAGAGGTTCTCAATTCGACGGAATAATTTTTTATTTTTTTATGTATGTTACTCGATTACTCGAAGACGGCTGGACCGATTTGAGTTATTATTTTTTTGTTTGAAAGGGTATACTTCAAATGTGGTCCCATTGTCATCATGTCAGGATCTGATGCTGGGATCCTGGAGAAAGCCAGGGAACTCTTCAAATATTATAGGCACTCCTATAACGATTTCGGTGTTTTCTATAGTAACTTATGCATATGCTTTCGGAATGCACCATTTGGTGAAGTGGAACTGATGATGAAGACCACAAATGGTTATCGGAACTATTAAATACTTAGCATTTCACGGCAGCTATACGATTACATTAATGTAGTTCATAAGCAATTTATGCTCGACTCAATGCATGTGATGAAGTGCAGCGGATGATGAAGTATCGGGAGAACTCCTCAATAAGTAACGTCCCTGCACCGGGAAAAGCAGCATTTTGTAAAAGGTGATGAGGAGTTGTCATAAGGTTATCAGCGTAGGCACGGGACCTCTTCCATCTTTAAAAATTGTGAAATAAAAACTTTTTATACAAAAATGAAAACCGTCTTCAAAAAACTAAAAAGCAAAAAATAAACCTTTTGGAGTCGGTGCCAGCCAAGGCAAGAAAAATAAAATAGTAGCACCGCAAAGTAGAATGCTTTGGCTATTTCATTTTCGTATAAAAAGTTTTTTAAGTTGCAGTTTGCCCCCAACCAGTTTATATTAAATGTAGTTCCATTATTGTTTTATTGTTTCGCACCTGTGATGCGATCTCTTGGACGACTATAGTTTATTCGTTTGTTTGTGCTACGTAACTGAACCATCATTTCTTGGAATCGGCTCGTGATTCCAAGAAATGATGGTTCAGTTACCACTTATACCTACTTGTACAAACCAAATACAAACTAGATCCTACTAACCTACTGCAAACTATAAAAATACAATAACAAACTACCTATAATACAAATAACATAATAGATTGTCAATGTACCTACGTCAAAATGATCTTCACAACAATATACTTTGCTTTTAACTCCAAATGGATCCAACCTCTTCATAGCTTTTAGCCATTTCTTACTAATTTTAATATCCATTGGAACCAAAAAAAATAACTTTTCGGGTGCATTGGTGGTAGTACTTTTACATTTTGGCACAACACATGATTTTCTTGTATTTGAATTCGACATTTCGAACAATATTTGCGTTATTTCGTAGTGAACCGTACCAGAGCGCGCAACGTACTGCGTGAGTGTATGACCTGTGACGTCACCGCAATGAGCGCCGGCCGGCCGACACTCGCGATGTTTAAAATTCAATATCTCGGGAACTAAGTGACATATCGAAATAATTTTTACACACACTTTTTTTATTTCACATGGACTATAAGAAAAGTTAAAAATCGAAACTAGTGAACATTCTTCATTGCCTTTGACTACTAATCTACTATTAATGGCAGCCCGCGACGAATAATTTTATTAAGGCGGAGGTTATTTTTATTATTTTAACCTTTTTCAATTACGTTTTAACCGTCGTTGGTATTTTCAAAATTTTGAAATTTGCTTTTTTGAACTTTTTAGAGAGCACAGATATTATGTACATTGTTCTACAGAAAACCCATTACTGAAAACCTCATCAAAATCAGACTAGTAGTTTTGGTTTTGTTCAAACAAATGTTTACTGCAGCGCCCCCTGGTTAGTTGTCACCGTAACACTTATCTAATTACATTCACCTATAAAATCCAAACCCATTACTGAAAACCGCATAAAAATCGGACCAGTAGTTTTGGAGATAAATGGTAGGTAACATTGGTTTGCAAAAAGATATACTTAAATAAAAAATATACCTATAAAAGAGATCCTTCAGGCTCCTTACATATTTGGCCCATTTTCTAAAAGTGCCGGCTAACAAAAAAAAAATAGTACTAATGGTAAGAACTTGTCGTTTGGAGTTATAGTTGATATGGCACAAAAGTTGTATGATTACTCAGAGTCGAGGTATACAAGTTCAAAGATTCGTAATTCTCATACATTTATGGATTTTTGAACGTGTAAAAAACCTTGATTGATCTGAAGCATTTTTATTATAAAGTGGTGTAATTATATTTTCTAATAACACATCTAACAATATCCCTGCAACAAATATAAAAATTAAGTACGTAAAAAAAAAAAATTTTGCCTATCTGTAGGTACGTACCACTGTAGCTATAAAAATTAGGGGTGCCAAATTGTTTTGTCTCGCGATGACTTCGGATAATAATCCGAAGTTTCAGCAATATGTATGAAAAGTTTTAATTTTTTAATTTTGGCATTTTTCAATGCTATTTTATACTTATGATAAATTTTAAATAGAAAAGTATTGGAAAAAACAACTCGGCCACAAGTGAATTCTCAGATGGGACTCGAACACAGGACCTTTGGAAATCCGGTCCAATGCTCTAACCACTGAGCTACCGAGAGTTTTAATGTTTAAAAATGATGGCTGAAAAAATGTATGAAAATGATGGCTAATCTTTGAACTTGTATGGGTTATAGAAAACCTAGAACTTTTGTGCCATATCAATATCAACTATTGCTCCAAACGACAAGTTCTTACCATTATTATTATTACCAAGGATATTCTTAGCATTGACATGACAAAGCTGGCCTACAGCCTATTATAAATATAAAAGTATATGAGAATTTCGACAGTAGTGTTCCGCAATTCTCGTGAGACTTGCGGTAGCTTAGCGGTTAGAGCAATAAACCGGATTTTCAAAGGTGGTGGGTTCGAGTCTCATCTGAGAATTCACTAGTGGCCGAGTAGATATTTTGCAATATTTTTCTATATAATATGTATCATAAGTATAAAATATGTATTGAAAAATGCAAAAATTCAAAAATCTTAAAAAAATAAGTTTGTTAATGGTTAAAATGGCAATAAGAAAAGTAGTACATTTTGTGTTAGAGTCCCTTGATAGGTCGCAGAAGTGCGCAAGTATCTTTTGTGATTTGTCTAAGGCCTTTGACTGTCTTCGTCACCATATTCTAATGTTGAAACTCGAGCATTACGGATTTCATGGAGTTGAGTTAAATATTATAAAATCATATTTATCGAATAGAACTCAGACCGTGGCTATTAAGGATAAAATCTCAGATGTAGGGACCACTGATATTGGAGTGCCTCAGGGGTCGGTATTAGGTCCAATTCTTTTTCTTATTTATGTCAATGACCTAGTAAATTGTCTTCCTAATTGGTCATTCGTTAGTTTATTTGCAGATGATACTCATGTAGGGATCAATGATAAGTGTGATGCAAGACTCGAGCTTAAAATCAAGGAAGCCATGAGTTACTTAAAAGATTGGTTCCAAGCTAATGGTATACTACTTAATGACGACAAAAGTAAGATTATGCACTTTCAATCGAGAAAGGGACTAAACCGAAACGTGTTAGTTACCGACACTACATTTTTGGGATACACTATAGATCATACTATTAGTCACTCATATCACATAAATAGGTTATGCAAAAAGTTAGCTAGTGCAAACTATACACTATTGAAACTTAAGCTAGTAACAGACAAAAGAGCTTTAATAACGGTGTATTATTCCTATGTTCACTCCCTCCTAAATTATGCTATCACTGTATGGGGAAATGCATCTGACATTAATCGCGTGCTGAAATGCCAGAAAAGATCTTTACGGATCATTAACGGGTTAAGAAAGCGTACGTCGGTGAAAAAATATTTTGTCATCAATAATATCATGACGGTGGTTTCATTGTACATATATAGAAACTTGATTGAAATCCACAGTCAAAAAGACTTATTTCAAAAGCGAAAGGACGTTCATTCTTACAATTTAAGAAACAAAGAGAGGCTGTGTTTGCCAGCGATAAGATTGAAAAAAGTGCAGAAACAGGGCATATATAATAAGATAGCAATGTACAATAAATTACCCCAAAATATAACACAGTTGGACACGCTAGAATTTAAAAGCGCTGTCAAACATTTCTTTACTTCTCATCCATTTTACTCCTTAAATGAATTCATGACAATGCGTCTAGAAGAATCTTCATTCTTGCAAAGGGATCATGTGTAATTTTTTAATTGCAATTATTTTAATTCTGATTTTTTTTTATTTTCTTGTTTAATCTAATATTATATTATTAATGTTACCTATTTGTAACTATTATGACAACCTCAGGGCAATTTTATGACATATATTGCAAGTCTATGACTAATATTATTTGATAATTTTATATACTTTTAAGTGTAATTATTTTAATTTCTGATATTGTTTGATTTATTACTATGATTATTATTGTTATTTTTAAGTATTATGACAACCTAAGGGCATTTTTATGACATATACTATAAGTCCGTGACATGTTTTTGAAGTATAAAAACTAATAATGACAACAGATTGTGTAGCTTATATTTTTTTTTTTTTTTTTTTAGATTTTCATTTATACTGTAATAAGTTATATTATAAAATATATTATTTTTTCAATATTTTAAGACCTATGTAAATGACTTGCCTTGTATAACATTCTTCGTTATAAGGTTAATAAATAAATAAATAAAATTTAGAATCGTGCGGCACGATTTAAGAGCTAATAGGGATAAGAGGGACTCCCATTACAAGGTAATACATAGTTATGAAGATATTAAAAAATAAAATTTAACCTCAAAATGTATGAAAATCTACATCTACATCTACCCCTTCACTACAAGATTAAGACCTAGGAGAATTAAACAATTTCTTTAACTATCGTAATATTGGTTTTAAATAAAAAAAAAGTCAATTTGTGGCGCTTCGCCGGCTGCTGCCGCGGCACGCTCGCTCGGCTCTAACATAATATATCTATAAAAGTAAAAAAAAAAATCGTTACTGGCGCTTCGCGGGCCGCTTATGTAATTTTATTTACGGCCTTGGTGTCTATGTTTTAGGTGACAGCAGACATTTCAGCTTCTTTATTGCGTTTTGTTTCACGGCATTGCATAGACAAGTTATTTTTTTATCTTTACGACAAGTCAAACAATGATAATGTGAGGTGAATTAGCGTTTCCTTTCTGGGCCCGTATTCACTATGACCACTTACCGATTCCTTGCCACAAACCACGCGAATGTTGTATTTGGTTTTGATATTTTAAAAATTCGTTTTCTCTGTGACACTTCAAAATTTAAAAATTATTTAACTTGTTTAATATTTATACAACTTGTGACTTTCATGTATTTGTACAATAACTCTATAATATAATTGGGGAGTGTCATAGAGAAAATTTTAAAATGTCAAAACCAAGTACGACATTGGCGTGGTTTTTTATAACTACACTATTAACATGTGACACTTTTGACGCCGGTGATTGGAGTGGAACAGCTCCGTGAAAAAGAGATCTTAGTGCCATCTAGTGGTAGCCATGCGCAACTTAATAACGACGTTTTGCAGCCGAAGTAATGAAATACGCGCTATTTAATGCTGTAATTATGTAATTTTGTACCCAATATGTGTCGTGACACTAAAAACTAAACTAAAAGCATTATCTTACTCTACCAAGAGATACTTCTGTCAAGTACAGACGGCGAACTTCCCGGTTGACTAGTAGAGTTTTTTTAGGAAGCTTTACTTAAAAAAGTTCAAGATATATAGAAAACGTTTAATTTACTAACCGACTTCAAAAAAAGAAGATCTATTCGTCGCGTATATTTTATTTTATGTATGTACATCGATTACTCGATGACGGCTGGACCGATTGTAATGATTCAAACGTTATTAGATCAGGTGTGTTCATTTTGAAAATTCGAAAATTTCGTAATCAGTTCAGTATTTTTCAAAAATACTGTTGTAAAAACTGCAAGATGGCAATACGATCACGAGATGGCGCTGCTTATGCCTTTGTGTTTTACAATTGCAAAATAAAAAACATTTTATACAAAAAATAAAACCCACGAGTTTATTTTGAAAGAAGTTTACTAATTAACCGACTTCAAAAAAGAAGGAGGTTATCTATTCGTCGCATATATACAGGGTGGAAATTGAAGATGGGGCAGTAAGGGCAGGTACCTTTGTTGCTACATGAAAACGTTCTTAGGAAACCATCTTAAATTTTTTGAGAAATGTTGAACTGCATTCACCGATTTTGAAAAATCTATCCTGTTACTCGTGAAGATCAAAACACTCTATGACACCAATTGAGGTATGAGCACTAGGAAAGTCAGAAATCGCGAAAAACTATTTCCATACTATATAGTTAACTGTACTTGGACAAAAAGAAAGACGAAGGGCACAGCAGCACGCGCCCGCGCCGGCAGGCGGGCGGAGCGCAGCGCGCTAGTTACCATTTAGAAGGTTGTTTTATTATTATTATTTTTTTAATATCTTTGTATCAATGTTCAACCAGTTCAATTAAATTATCGTCTAAATATTGAAACGAAAAAATTGTTCTCAAGCATTTGTTAGGAGATGCCTGAAAGTCTCATTCCGTGTTTTCTGGTAGAAAGAAAGAAAGAAAGAAACAAACACATTTATTGACACACCACACATACGATACAGACAATAAAAATAGAAAGTAAAAAAAAAAGTATAAATTTAATAAACACAACAAAATAATAACTAATAGGAAGAATTGTGTGGGGTCCCTATCTCAGCGTTTTGCCTCTGTGTCATTCACAGGTGGGCCGAATGAACACAGAGGCGCTGTTATTCTGACAGGGTTTGTGAGAAAGGAAGATGACAAGAGAAGAATAAATAAGATATATACGATAAGATATAGACGACGAGAATACTTAAAATACACAATAATACATAAACTTATAAAACTAAATACTACAATACATATATACTACGATCGATATTTTCAATAGGCAGAACGCTCTCAGCACTTTGTCACTTGATGCAGCAAAAAATATTTCAAATGAATACGATTGACTTTACGCAATCGCCTAGCTGATGTGTGTGTGGTAGCGCATGGCATACGTCCCGCCCCGCGCTCCGCTTCACCTACCTACCTTTCTTAGCGAATATATGGAAATAGGACAACTTTTACGGATATCAAACGCGCTATATTTCGCGAACTAAGTTGTAATTGCTTGCCGTTAATTTGTAGTTTTAATGTATAGTTTGTAAGCTGAAAAGGTGCCGAAACGTCGGAAAAATCAAAAAACCCCTAAAAAACCAAAAAATACGGACAATTACAACTTAGTTCGTGAAATATAGCGCGTTTAATATCCGTAAAAGTTGTTTTATTTCAATGAACAGTGCGCGCCAAAAAAAAATAAGATAATAAAACATAAGATGTACGTATATGGAAACAGTTTTAGCGATTTCTGACTTTTCTTGTGCTCATACCTCAGTTAGTGTCATAGAGTGTTTCGATCCTTATGGGAAACAAGATCGATTTAAATAAAAGAAATGTTTTTAAAAACTCAAAATTTTTCTGCTGTACAGTTTTTCAAAATTTGTAAATGCAGTTCAAAATTTCTCAAAAAAATTAAGAATGATTTCGTAAGAACGTTTACATGTGCGATTGCGTATGGTAATCGTATACATTTGGCAGTTCATATCGTATTCAATCGGCTGCAATTTGTATGGCATGACATTTATTATGATACAATATGAACTGTCAAATACTATTGACTTTACGCAATCGCAATCCCTAGTCGGAACCATTTCACCCAGTTCTCCAAAAGTCCCCAGAAAGCAGGCGGAGGCGAGTCATCGTTCACCCCACCGGTGTCGGACTCTCGAGCCTTCATGTGCGGTTTAGATCCTCTTCTTTTAGCTTGTCCGCTTCAAAGAGCTCCCAGCTTCTTTAACTTTAGTACTTTCCGAGAAAACTTTTCCCAAAAAAACTCTACTAATCATCCGGGCAGTTCTCCGATTGTACAATCACGTGCAATGACATAGAAGCAACCTTGTCACATTACAATATTGAATGACATTTGTGGCAGAGAGAGCTTTGTTTCCGTGTGCGTCAATACGATCAGGAGCCATACCGCGCAACTGGCGTCGGCATCGGAATCGGCTTCATTTGACAGATGGATGTAACAAATTCCTGCTTCTTTTTGACACAAATGAAAACTTACCAAAGACTAAGAGCAAAATGTCACAGCCATCTATCAAATGAAGTCGATGCTGACGACAATTGCGCGGTTATATAATGTATACGTGTCACGAGCAATGGCTCGTGCGTGACTGTACAATTAATATAGATAATCAAATGACATGCAACCATCTTCCCAGACCATCAACGCAGCCTGCCTCTACAAGCAGCTAGGTGGATGTCCCACCTACGACCTCTCCACTGGGGTCATCACCTGCCCCGCCTCCTGCTCCAGCGGTTGCTCCTGCAGCTGCTCCTGCACTGGAACCAGCAACTTCTGCACCTGCGGAGCTCCTACCTGTAGCTGCTTCTTAGACACGGCAAACGTCTGCAAGGCATGCAACCCGGAACCTTCGCCTATATGCTCCTGTCTCGCCGCTATGGATCCTCCTTGCAGCTGTGACTCGAAGAAGTCTTTCATTTACTTCCCTGAAATCACGTATCCTGTTACGGCTTTGGAGATGAACCCTTTCTTCTTTAGTACGTGTTTTAATTTGTAAGGTGGTATAATAAAAGAACTATTAAAATAAAACGTAAGATGGCGTTACTATAACATCAAGCGTTCTTTGCAAATCTTGTAATAAAATTAGTATCAGTCATGGGAAAGGTAACCAAAATTTTTAGATCTTTAAGCTTTTCCGGGTAGAGTAGTTGCTTATATTGCCTTATTCTATTTATTTGGGGTCAATTTTCGACTTCTTACACACTGTAGACGTCTGCAAGACCTGTAAGCTGAAACCTTCGCCTATATGCTCCTGCCACGCCGCTGTGGATCCTCCTTGCAGCTGTGACACGAAGAAGTCTTTCATTTACTTCTCTGAAGTCACTTATCTTGTTGCGGCTTTCGAGATGAACCCTTTCTTCTTTAGTATGTGTTTTAATTTGTAAGGTGGAATAAATCGGACTGAATTGAAAACCTCCTTCTTTTTTGAAGTCGGTTAAAAAGAACTGATCGGAGGAGTCTTTTCGTACTTTGTCATTTAGAATGAGTAAAATCTGAAATACTCGTAGCTTGTAATAAATTATTTATAAATATCATCATTATTATAATAGTACCTAATACTTAGGTATTTACTATTTAACGAAGTACAGCAGTTTCTCGAGGCGAAAATCAATGACCAGTGTGTGTTGCCAGTGATGATTTACGGTAGTGAAACGTGGTCGCTAACTATGGGTCTGATAAGAAAGCTCAAGGTTACCCAGCGTGCAATGGAGAGGGCTATGCTCGGCGTTTCCCTCCGTGATCGAATCAGAAATGAGGAGATCCGTACCGTAGGAGAACTAAAGTGACAACGCTCGGAGGATCGCGCAGCTGAAGTGTCAGTGGGCGGGACACATAGCGATAAGAACCGATGGCCGTTGGGGCGGAAAGGTTCTGGAATGGCGACCGCGCACAGGACGATGCTCCGTGGGTAGGCCCCCGACAAGATCGACCGACGATTTGGTGCTCGGACGCGGAAAGCCGCTGGATGCGGGCAGCGCAGGACCGATCGTTGTGGAGATCCTTGGGCGAGTCCTATACCCAGCAGTGGGTGTTATATGGCTGAGACGACGAAGTACTTAGATATGATGAAGGCTAAACGTCTCTCCGTTGTTCATAAAAAGTAGGTCTACGTTAGATAGAAAGATAGATAAACACTTTATTGCACACACACATTACAGAAAACAGAACAACCACAAAAAACCTGAATCTATGGTGAGCAAAGGCGGCCTTATCGCTGAAAGCGATCTCTTCCAGACGACCTTTGAAAATTAAGGATAACTAGAGAGATATGTAAAGGGCAGTGTGCCAGCATAATATTTAAAGTAGATATATACAAAACGAAAAAGCCAACAAATTAATTAAATTTAGTCTCGATAGCTCAGTGGTTAGATCATTGGACCGGATTTCCAAAGGTCGTGGGTTCGAGTTCCATCTGAGAATTAACTTGAGGCCGAGTTGATTTTTCTAAATTTCAAAAAATCATAAATTAACAAAAATTACGTTATGTGCCTATGTATACTTTGTTGTATGGAATAACATTATGTTGAATGTCAAATCACTTTCCTTCAATACAAAGTAACTTGGCGTTATTTTAACCGTCAAGCGTGCTCTGCAAATATTACAATTGTCAAATTATTAACCCAATTGCGTCTGTAGTTAAAATATTAGACATTCAGCAACTTTTGCAATCAGATAGCTGACCAAAAATTATAAGCTTTTCCGTTAGGTATTTAAGGAATGTTTTGTTCTTCTCCCAAAACCAAAACAATATACCAGTATCGTAACTTTTACTCTGCACATGTGGTTGGCAGTTTCGGGATAACCGCTGTAATAAAGGGCTTACCCTTAAACCGAGTAAGCAATAAAATGTAGGTGAGTCCGCTACGACCCTGCCCTGATGTAAGCTCATCTGTTGAATTCTTTAATTTAGTGAGGGATATACCGTTGGCAAAAAATGCGAGCAATGTTTTTTTACGAACAACGGAGAGACGCCTTCATCTTAAGTACCTGGGGAGTTAAAAAGGACGCAAACGCAACATTGCTAAGTGAATTCACTGACAGTTCATTTAATTGTTCATCTTCTATGGAGTTAAGAACTGTGTCAGTGCCAGTGTAGAAGAATTTGCTTTTAATTTTTTGAAGGCAAGAAAACTTACTAAAAGCAAATTCCATTGGAAATAAACAAAAAAATGAATTGTCAGTGAATTTACTAGCAATATTGCTTTCGCATCCTTTTTAACCCCCCAGATCACAGAACATTATGTGTATCTGCATGCGTAGATTAGCACCTCGACAAAGCATTCTCGACACTTTTCTCGCGCGAGCGTATTGTCTGTCCCGCTTACACCGTACTGATATGAGCTGGACAGACATCGAGAGATAAGAGTCGTCAGCGAGTCGCGGTGCGCATGCTACGCTGGCAGATGATACTTAAGTAATGATAAGATTGAAGGTGGAAGCGCCCCTCTCCCGGAATCCTCGACCACTGAGGAAGAGGAACTGACAAAACTTATCTGTAACTGTAATTTAACACTCATATCAGATACGAGGTCACCGGTTCCATTTCCAGCGGTGAGATCACCATTATCTTACGTCTGTCTCCAAAGCAATTAATTTCAGCACTTTTGTCTTTAAACATTTTGAAATAACAATGTCTCACTAAGCAGTGGATAGATGATTGCGTTATTGAATATGATTTGCAATAACGCAAACTATATTCAATAAGGCAACCAAGAGCATGAGCGCGACTTTCAAAAGCTATCAGATGCAGACGATGCAATGCATAGTTTTTGATAACGTTGATAGATAAGTAATATGTACTAGGGGCACAGGTGCTGTGTGTCTCGCAACATAACAAAACGCGGTCTTTATTAACCCGTCTCATTTCTGTCACCACGGTACACCGCGGCGTGGGAAAGTCGTGGAAAAATGCCAGCTTCCAGCTATGAGCTATGAAGTGTTTAGTAGAAAATGGAGTCCTCGAGGTATCAAAGTGCTACGTATAATAAATATCAGACAGTATCAGTAATATTCATTTGATTCCAAAAAGGAGCAAGTCAGCCTCGGTTTATTGTTAACCTAAACAATTTATGGAAATAAACATTTTTCATTTTTTTCATTTTCATTTTTCATTCCGAAATATGTGAGTAGACGATATGTTTGACGAAGAGTGGTTTCCGTCTAAAGGTGTTTTTACAATAAAATATCTATTGTGTCTCGTTAACTGTTGTTCACGAAAGTGCTACGACTGTTACAGATTTCAGAGCCCAAAAAAATTATATGTATGATATATAGGTACCTAAGTAGGTATAAATATTTCAAAATGTTTCACGTTTGCAAAATTGTTGGTGACAGCAAACTTTAACAGCTATACTAATATTATAAAGCTGAAGAGTTTGTTTGTTTGAACGCGCTAATCTCAGGAACTACTGGACCAATTTAGAAAATTCTTAGACCATTAGAAAGCTACATTTCTCCCGAGTGACAGGCTATATTTTATCCCGATATTCCCACGGGAACGGGCACCACGCGGGTAAAACCGCGAGGATCCGCTAGTTAATAATATAATTTTGGCTTTGCTCACTAAGTTCAGCATATAAATCACCATAATTTATTTCATCATGAAGTTTTGCTGAAAAAACGTGTTAGATGTGAACATGGAACGAGTTCTTCCAAGTTCAACACGTGAAAAGTTATAATAGATTTACTGACACGATTGCGTTAGGTGGTTTAGTGATTACTTAACTTGCGATCACGAGACGGCTAAGCAACTTTCGCTATGGTTGGTCATGGGATGGGTGACCAAAAATATATTACGAGCTCCTTCGTGTATCGGAAGGCGTATTAAGCCGTCGGTTTCGGCTATATTTGCTTTTGTTAAAACCTAGCAATCCGCATTGGTCACGATGATGATAGGTGATCATTGTCCCTATTCATCCATAAGGAAGATCTGTGCCCCAGCAGTAGGGGCAATAAAGTGACTAATGATAGTATTTATCTTACACGTTCACTGACAGTAAACGGCTATTGACTTTATAATAATAAGGCCTACTTTGAATATATCAAAAGTCCCGTAGACATAAAAAAAAAAACTGGACAAGTGCGAGTCAGACTCGCGCACCGAGGGTTCCGCACAAATTTGTAGGTACAGTCGGGGAACTTCCCGGTTCATCAGTACAGTTTTTTTGGGGAACGTTTTCTCGAAAAGTAGGTTATAGATATAATTTATTATTCAAATGAAATACCTATTAATATTCTTTATTTCTGATGTAAACGTTTTTCAAAAATTTAGTTATTATCAGCTTCTTCTTATCGAGTGAGGATTAGTGGCCACCTCTGGTGTCAGAGTTTATCAAGCCGCCTAAAAGGCCTCTGACTTGGCTTAACGACTGTAATCAAATGACAACAATCGGGACCGACGGTTTAACGTGCCCTCCGAAGCACGGAAGCGTTCAGTTATTATGCCAATTTACGGTCACCTGACCGGGCCGAACTTTGCTTAACAAACATGATCGAATACGATCAGTCTGTCAAGCGCGGCCATGAGCGCTTTATTTTATGAGCGGTTATTGGTATTTTCAGCTTAAATATATGAAATAATATTGATCAACAGGTGCACATATCTTAGAATGGATACGGTTTAGAAATGTGCTTTCTTAATAAATATTTTTCGTACAATACTCCATCGATTGAACAAGGTTTGAATGGTGTGTAGGGTTTTCGAAAAGGCGCCAAGTATCCATACATTTGTGTCATTGTTCACCATAGTTCTAGCACAGTGTAACTAAGGAACTAACAGTGGGACAACACCCTTGAAACCTCGCGGCCATGCCGCTTTTGACAAGACTTTCATAGTATTTTACAGGACATAATGTCACCGAGCGAGCGTATGGCAGTTCGGTCTGCTGTGTCCCTGCACGATCGCTCTGGCAAAAACTTGTCCGTCGGACGACTATATGCATAGATAGACTGGTTCTAGGTCTACGGAAAGTACCCTATGAATTTTGATTCTCTTGAGAGTGTCAAAATATACATTGTCAGGAGACGATTGTTGACCTAAATATGGTTTTAATTTCAACTCGATACCTCCATGCGTTCCTGAGTTTTTCCCGAAATTGAGTTTCCAATACTAGACACCATATTTTGTAAAAATATGGTGTGTCAATTTAATTACAAATGTATTATTTTTAGATGTTTTTCTGTATTTGAAGTAAAAGACGATATTACTTGCCAAATTTCATAGTTCTAGGGCAACAGGAATGCTATGAATTTTGATTCCCCTAAGAGTGTCAAAATACATTTTTGCGGCATAAATGACTCTACCTTTTTTTGCGTTATTTATAATTTTGATATTTTGAGGGTAGGGTAGGGTAACCCTAAAAACAATTTGCTTTCCAATTTCAAACGGAGGAGGCTTGATACTTCTTTGTCAATTTTGTGTTTGCGGCTCTATACATTTTTAACCAGCTCAGAGTGGATTAATCCAGTGAAAACCGCCGTATCAGACAAATGTGGTCTGTTACTTCTGTCCCTGTCGCACAAGAAGCATTTATCGTATGTGCAAAAAGGAGGGAGATATTAATGTGTGCTTAGAATAATCTATGCTTACGAGCTACAAAGGTAAATTTTGTAAGAAAAGGTATCTACCTAACATTTTAACTCGCCTTATACTACTCATAAATGAAACACTCAAAATTAGGCGTAAGAACTAGAGTTCTTCAATCATTGCATGAATGAAAAGTCACATGTTTAGACCCGAAAAAAAATTTCAAATAAAAAAAAATTATAAAAAAAAATTAAACCGAATTAAAAAAGTAAAAAATAAAACTTTTGGAGTCAGTGCTAGCTAGCTAAGGCCAAAAAAATATATAGTTAATAGAAGTGCAATGTAGAATGCTTCGGCGGGCACCGTGATGTGATGTCTTCGCTCAATCATCGCCTCCAAAGTGTAAAGTATGTTGAAATGTGACAATTTCAACAAAAACAAAACGAGAACAAAACACAAACAAAACGTTCTTATGACATGAGGGTTTCTAATAGATGAAGGCCCGCTGTAGATGGTCAAAGCACACAAAAAAAAACACTTGAGGTAAAATTCATGTTTGTTAGGCAGTGAAAATGAGAAAATATTTTTCCCTTCCATTTTGTAATTTACACATTCTCAGCATCATTTTCGAGTGTAAAGTGTCATTTTCACCTTGGCCCTAACGATTATTGCAAATTGAAAGGCAGGGTGTGAAATTACATCAATGCCGATGGGAATTATTTAGATTGGGAATTTATTTACATTCGACGGCCTCTTGGTTTCTATTGATTTCCGGGGCCATTCGTGAGGTGTCAGAGCAAGATAAAAAAATGTTACAATGAACATAGTTATTTCTAAAACAAGCATAAAACACTTTTTTAACAAATGTCCGAACAGCTGATCAAGTTTTTATGAAAAGTCGGTTTTCGTTTTTTTTTCGGAAAATACATACTCTCACGAGGTTATTGGTGTTTTACAAATAACCCCGTATAAGCGGAATGGGGCTATATTAAAAGTATTATAACACCGTCTTTCATTTATAACAGAGTTCAAAAAAATCTCCTCGGTTAGCCGTCATCGTTTTTTTTACTTACCGATTTCTCGAAGACGGTCGAACCGATTGACATGATTCAAACGTTATAACGTTTACCACGTTTACCAAGTTGGTCCTATTTTATTAGAATTTTGAAACCGGTTGAGTAGTTATCAGGAAATCTTGAAAATACTGCCTTTTCGGTAACACGTGAAATGAAGTGAAAACTTCTTTAGCGGCGTTGTGTTCGCAGAGTTTTAAATTTTTGGGATGGGTAAAAAATGTTAAAGTCGCGCCAGGACACGTGACCTGATCGAAAATTCGTAAAACGGAGGGAGAGTAGACCGCCCGGCGCGGTGTAGGAGAGGAAGTAATATCCCCCTCTTTTTCTACCGCGCGGCGAAAATGTATGCCTGCTCCTGCTGTTTCGTTTAAGCGGTTTTCACTTCCGCCGGCAATCCCGGAGTGCAACCCTTTAATCAGCGTTTTTACTTTGTCTTATTATTTTGTTTTGTAGAAAGTAATTTTTTATAAGATTTCGTGGGCCGTAGCTATCTATATCTTTGCTATACGAATACTTTCTCATACCGACGTTGCTCTATAATATTCTTTGCGTTCCTTTCGTTTGCTTTTACATCAAATGCTACAACTCCACTCTTTTAAAATTTAAATCCGCTGTCCCTGAACACTAGTACATTCAACAGCACAAAAAGGACAATTTCTTTACGAAAACCACTGCTATCACCAACGCCGTAAGGTCGAAAAATATTAGTCTTAATAATTATGAAAGAACAGTCGGGGATCATCCCTGTTAAAAAGTTAAAAAAGTAAAATATGTATATGTAAGAATTTAAACTCTACTGATCAACCTGAAAGTTCCTTGATTGTACTACGGACTATTATTTCCTTGTTCTTTGTTCAACCTCTTTGGCATTTCTAGACGAAGATAGGCACTTTTTTAAACGACTAGTCATCATCATCATAGCTTTTGACTGTATTGAGATTTGCTGTTGGGAATCGAATAGGCGTTATAAGTATAATGTTTTTGTGTGATTTGGTAATGATGATTATCTATGTTCTATTTCAGAGGAGCTCGGTGGTAACGAAGCCAGTGCGTTGGCTTCGCGATTGAGGTGATTAAGCAGCTTTGGTAATGGTTAGCCATGGGATGGGTAACCAATTAAATCAACTCGGATTGTTACCCTTAGATGATCAGAAGAGAACACTTAAGCTGGCTAGCGTTAGTATCGTATGGACGAGTTTTGAAACAATATTTTTTTTAAGTAACAAAGTTCTACGCGGATGAAGACGAGGGAGTAATGCTAGTTTTAAAAAAAAAGTTCTACTGTAGTTAGTAACCAATTGTATAAAAAATAAAAACAACAATTTAATATACACAAAGTACGAACAGCTGCTGTGCAGACCCCAAATTCTTCTTTTTTTATGCTTCAGAAAAAATTGTTTGAAATCTTTTTTTTATATTGCAACGTATTCTCGGCATTGCAAGTTGGCTAATTACACCTCTTTGTCTGGCCAGTTTTAAATATGAGGTTTTTAATATGCCCAGTATACACCCACGCAAACCTACTAAGTATCTACGTTGTTGGAGTTTGAAATTTTTTGTATGGAGGCTAAATTCGCAGTATGAGACGCCATTAAAAAAACAAAATGGCGACTTGAGCATCTTTGTATAGAGTTTCTGTGGGGTATAGTTTGGGTTTGCTTACACAAATTTTTAAGATTAGCCTCTGTGCTCTTTCAACTTGAATCAGAACTGTTTTTGCCGTACCACCCCAAACGCTAACACAGTAGTTCACTGATTGACAAAGAGCTAACAGTTAATAAACATTTTTTGTAATTTCTTTTTCACCTCACACGCTCTGAAAAGGAGGTTTGTCAATCAGTTTAGGCGTAGAAAAACGCATTTGGCGGCCTAGCGCGGCAAAGTTCTTTTTTTAATTTAATACCTAAAAATATGTCTTAATGCGTTCCGAATCGCACTATTGACTTTTTTGTTCGGTTTTTTGTTTTTTGTTATATTTGATTCTTATTTTAAATGGCTTTAAATTAATTATAACACTCCGTTTTGGTTTTATTATATTATTTTAGTTAATTGAATCATAAAAAAATAACAATAAGATTAAACTATTTGTTATAAGAATTTTATATTAGGCTGGGTCTTTATGTTTAAAGAATTTTTTACAGAAAGTTGACCGCGGAAACAACCATAAAATGTTCCTCGCTGTGGTGAGGTGAAAAATCCTCGCTTCGCTCAGGATTCAATCTTTGAACCACTCGCTACGCTCGTGGTTCAATCCTAGAATCCTTCATTTGCTCAGATTTCAATAGAGGTAACTCGCCGCTAAATAACCAACTTTCCAGCCTTGCATAACAAATAACTATTTCAGCTGAAGATCTTAACTGCTTAAACCCAAATGTTAATTTTCTATTTTTTTTCGTTAGCATGTCTACATGAGCCTTAAATTTAAGATTTTCGTCAATTATTATTCCTAAATATGTGATTTGGTCTGTCGATGATATTGAGGGGCATGTGCAAGTGGTGGAGAAGCAAGCATGCGCTTTTATAGATAGGTTGAGCGTCGCAGGCACGGATGATTTTTTTGAGATTGAAAAGGGAATAATACCTTTGTATCTTTAACTCCAATTATTTCACTAACCTGACACTTTAGGGCATTATGTTGTAAGATATTTTTATTCATCTTTACGTTCCCTATCCATCTATATTTAAGGCCCGTGTTATCCATTCTAATGTTCCCTCCAGCGCCATGAGTATAACACCTACAGCTTTCACTAATGAATGGTTATAATTAATGTTTAATTTTGTGGTTGGTTTATAATATTTAATTTTATAATGTTTAATTTTATTTTAATGTTAAATATTTATTGATTTCCACGCCGAACTAAGGCAGAATATGCCGAACTTATATTATTTATCAGCTTAAATTGTATACCATATTCTGGGAAATAAAGATTATGATTATGATTATGATTAATAGCTTAAAAAATCATTAAAAAAATGTAGACCGCCGGAATTTTTTTAATATTTTTTTAAATTGACTTTTCAACGTCAAAGGTTAGAAAAGTTTTTTCGACGGATTGCACACGTGCGTAGCACGCGCTTAAGTCTAGTTTATCTATATAAATGGATATTATCGTGCGGCATCGAAATAGCGGCTTTCTCATTACTGACGAACTATATTTTTCACAAAACTGTCACAGTTGATGTATAGCTTGCTGTTTTGCTGCTTTGTATATTATGAAAAGCTTTTTAGGTCGGGTAGGTTTTTATTTTAAAGCTTTTGGGTATTATTATGATTAAACACAAATCAAATTAAGTATAAACTGAATCCGCACTATACAAAATATTATTATTCGTTCCACCATTATTTAAATTCATGTTGAAATAAATGAAAAAGTTTTAAAAACAAGATTACTTAAGCTCAAAAAATCAGCTTAAATGGGGAATGAATTTCGCGTTCTCAAACAAAAGACAAACGCTCGGCCTAATTTAATTAAATTGCGCACCAATTTAAAGAAAACTGGTTACAAAGGAAAGGCAAAAATATGATTTACACTAATCACGGTTGTTTAGGATGAATTTAAGAGATAACAGTGGGGTTGGCACGAATACTTTCGAGTAAGTATCAAGGAAGTAAAGTAAAAAACAACTGTTGTCCAAGAACACGTTGTTTAATAATTACATTTGGGCACTGTAGGTCTACTTTAAATAACATTTTTGTATGGTTACTTTCTATAATTAGACTGTTTGATGACAAAAAAAAAACGTAAACGGAACTACATTTTCCTATACATTTTTTGACATTACGTGCTCGATACTTACTCGATACTACACTCATTTGCAAAAAAAACGGGCGGTTTTGATTTTCATTCATCTTTAAAAAGATACAATACCAAAAAGGTTTCAATCGTTTGTACACGTTACTGGCCGGTTTTAAAAATGCTGTGGTATTTAAAAAAGTACGTTCTAAATTCAAATTTTCATTTGATGCTCATTTTTACAGAAAACCCCTTTTTATCCTACATTTTTGGCGCGAAGTTCCAGAAGTTAACATCGACTTTCATAACTTTTATTCAATTTTTATCGATTAATTTCATATCCTTGACTGTCAAAGCTTTATTTATTGCTGTTTGGCTGTATCAAAAATGGTAGATAAAGTGGTAAAAGCTACCAAAATTATCGCGCTGCTTGAAGAGGGTTGCAGCCAATGTTTCGTGGCTAGGAGGCTAAATGTTAGTCGCTCGACAGTCCAAAGGACCTGGCAGCGATATCAGGAGACTGGTTCCGTCGAGAGAAGGCCTGATTCTGGAAGACAACCATGTACCCAACCACGGGATGATCGTTTTTTTGTGAGTCGCGCATTGAGAAATCGCAAATCTTCGTATGTGGATCTTAAGAACAACCTCCAAGAAGTAAGAAATGTGCATATTAGTCTATGGACGGTCAGGAGGAGGCTTCTCGCTGCCAATATACGCAGTCACCGCCCGGCCCGCGGCGCCAAATTACTCAGTGAGCGAGCACAGAGTTCACAGGCTTAGGTTCGCTAGAAATTGTGAATCATGGACTCAAGAAGATTGGAATAGGGTTTTGTTCTCTGATGAAGCCAGGATATCTCTGTTCGGTGAAGATCGACGTCGGCGAGTGCTAAGAAGACAAGGAGAACGCTTTTCAGAGGCATGTTTCGAAGAAATCACACCTTATGGTGGGGGCTCTGTTATGTTTTGGGCAGGAATAAATTCAATGGATCGTACAGAGTTAGTCTTCATTGAAAACGGCTCACTGACTGGGCATCGATACATAACGGAAGTTCTAATTCCTCATGCACAACCCGCATTGGCCGCTCTAGGTGAAGACTCGATTTTTATGGACGACAATGCTCACGACAATGCTCATGCAAAACCCACCGATCCCGCGATGTTAATGCGTATGTGCAAGAGGTCGGCATTCGTCGTTTGGATTGGCCAGCTCGAAGTCTCAATCCCATAGAGCATGTCTGGGACGTTCTGAAACGGCGTGTGAGATCAGTACACCCGGCTCCGCAGACCATCAGAGAGCTGAATAATGTGATTACTGCGGAGTGGAAACGTATTCCGCAAGCAAGTATCCGGGATATACTCGCTAGCATGCCCAGACGAATTCAAGCTGTGATTTTAGCTAGAGGGGGTCACACTCGATACTAAACATTTATCTGCTTTTACATTATTAAAGAAAAACAAACAAAAAATCTTTTTTATTTTTACTTCATGAGTATATGCACTACTAGCGAACATACACTACTAGCGAGGTTCAGCATTATTTCCCATAAATTGTATCTACTTTTTATGAAATACTGATGAAAACGATTATTTTCTTATTAATTTACCAAATTGTGAGGATAAAATTACCTATAATTATCAAACAAAGCAATATTAACATTTGAAATGGTTCATTGCTTAGGTGCGTAATGAGTTTATTTCGATAGTTATTCGTGCTTGCCCTACAGCACAGTAACACATAAAAAAAAAAATCTTTTTTTTACCTCCGACGCAAAAAGAGGCGGGTGTTATAAGCTTGACGTGTGTGTGTCTCTATGTCTGTCTGGGCAACGCAGCTCCCAAATCTCGGACCGATTTTTCATGAATAACAGGTAAACGGGTAGTATGACGAAAATTCAATTAGTATATGTTATGGGGACAGGCACTGAAATGATAAATTTGGGGCATTCCCTTTTTTTTTATCTAATTAACTGTAATCCTAATCAATAAATATTTTGTGCCTGGTTTAAGTGACTACCTCTTCAACCTAAAAAAAAATATTAGAACCGTACAGTTACGCTCTGCACTAGCTATTTTCATCGATGCCACACAAAGTTTCCTGCTGGGAAATCACCTTAATAATATAGACAATGGGCTGGCAACATGGCACTATTGTTTCCGGACATCATCTTAAACCCAACCAACGCTAAAGGTGGCGTGTCGGTGAGGTGAGGTTATGAGAGCGATGAGTGATGTTTAAGCAGTGCCGTAACTAGGGCGGTGCTGGCGGTGCCCAGGCACAGGAGGTCTACTATCTAAGCAAAACTCTCTCTCGTCTTCGTCTCTCGAAACCCGTAGTTTCGGCCTAAGTTACGGACGTTTCCTACTCCGTATCACCTAAGGACAGCTTAATAGTTCGGAGACCCGAAATGAGAATGAATGAGAATACGTTTTGACATTGTCCCTACTCCCAATGTGTTTGTGCCGTTTGTCCAAAACTAGTTCATCCGAAATCAATAGAGAGTAGGCTCACTTACGGACGGGGGCCCGTATCTTAGTTGACGGGCTTAGAGAGTAGGCCTCAAGGGCGCAGACCCTGGGGGCCACAGAAATGACCAACCTGACCTGTCACCAAAATCTGACCCGGCAGTTTAGAGAAAAATAGTACCTGCTTTCTAAATATTAGATATTAGAGAATATTATAATATAATAAATAGCTTTTTCTATCCTAGATTAAGCTCTCAAGCTGCACCCTTGATGTTCTGCCAAACCCGCAAGAGCTATGAGCATCGCTATAGCGTGATGGTATGTATGTATGTTTGTTGTTAGTTGAGTATGTGCCTACTCACACAAATAGAACACCAAAATAGTTTACACATCACACGCTCTGAAAAGGAGGTTTTTCAATCAGTTTAGGCGTAGAAAATTTTTGAGGCCTAGCGCGGCGACGTACTTTTTTAATTTAATACCTAAAAATATGTCATAATGAGTTCCGAATCGGACTATTGACTTAATGGTTATATTTGATTCTTATTTTAAATAGCTTTAAATTAATTATAATACTGCGTTTTGGTTTTATTGTATTATTTTAGTTCATTGAATCATAAAACAATAACAATAAGATTAAACTATTTGTTTTAAGAATTTTGTATTAGGCTGGGTGAGATTTCACAACCTATAATTGGATTTCGGACTGTGACATAAATCTTTATTTTTAAATTGTCTTTATTTGTACCTCATGTCAGTGTCAACATTTACGGAATTGTTTTTATTCTTATTAATAAGTAACAATATATTCCTACTTTAAATAACTTTGAATTAACTATAAGGTGCACCGGGGCTATTGTAACTAGGAGGCAAATGCGACTAATCTAAATAATTATTTATATACGAGTTTTGGTAAAAACGACATCTGTGATCTTAAGCTGCAATGATTAATTGTCACTATAACCCACAGATTTCGCTAGTAGGATCAAAACTTTGCGAACGGCAAAGCATTATGTCAAACCGCCATTTTGAATCTCTTCGACTCGGATGCGTGGCACAGTGTTATAGTACGAAAAAAATATTTTTATTGAGTTTTTCGTTTGTTATCGATTGTGTTTGCGATAAACGTAAGTAACATTTGTTGTATTTTCTTGATCCAATGTTCTGTTTATAGACAGTAAAAGGCATAGTCACATTTGCCTCATCAAAAATTATACATGATATAATTGCAACTTTTAGGTTAGTTGCAATAGCCCCGTGAAATTTTGTATGAAACCGAAATCACTAGTGATGTCTTGGGTCGATATAGTAATTATCGATTAATACACTTATTTGAAGATAAAGTATCGATATCATGTGCATTGTTATATCTTATGGTCGAATCTCGTACTATCTCGGTAAAGTGGTGGTAAGTATAATTTATACATACATTAATTTGGTTTTTGTTGTTTTAGATGGTTCGTAACTATAAAAAGAAAAAAATAATAAAATACTCAGAAGAAAACCTCAAAAGAGCTGTAGAGGCAGTAAGAAATAAATAAATTAACAGTAACGTGCAATGTTATGTTATTAAAGTTGACAAAATTTCATTGTGATTTTTAACGTAAGTCAATCTTTATACGTAATAAATGCCATTGGTGAAAATTTGCAGTGTCTTTTTTTTACTCGTAAATGTAAGTGCATTGCCAGGTGTCCCAACACTAGTTCCCCTACAAATAGTCGCATTTACCCCCAATAGAAATAAAAGTTTGATTTAATCGAAAGTTAACCTTATTTGCTGGCAACAGAATTGAAAATCCTGTAAAATTTGTTTTGAGTTTTATCTTTGTTTTATTTTTTTCGCAAAACTTATTAGAATTTCGTTTTATGGCATTTAGTTGCTTTTACCCCCTATGTGGGGTAAATGTTACTATTTCTACCTTCAACAAATTAATCATATATTTGACTCCTAGATATCAAGTTATTCGTTACATAATTAATATAAAAACAGTCTGCATTAAATATACAATAATATGCATCCGAAATATATACTAAAATAATTAACAGGTAACAGTTATGAAACTTCAAAGTTAAACAACTTAAATTTTTAGTTACATTAGCCCCGGTGCACCTTACCTAATACTCCCTTTTTTATTATTTTAGTTTTTTATATCGTTAAAACAACGAGAATAAGGTATATTTAGATTAAACTTTATGTTTAAAGAATTTTTTACCGGAAGTTGACCGCGAAAACAACCATAAAATGTTCCTCGCTGTTGTGAGGTGAAAAATTGTGTTGCGCTCGGCAGAAACAGTTTTTAGCGTCTTGTACCTTTGAAATCCTCGCTTCGCTCAGGATTCAATAGAGGTAACTCGCCGCTAAATAACCAACTTTCCAGCCTTGCATAACAAATAACTATTATAAGTTTGCCATTCTAACTAACTAATGTCACCTAAATACTCGTCTATTACAACAATAAATCAAACAGCAATCCTTTTAAAACTTCATTTTGTAGCATCAAACATTCGTCAGAACATTAAGTTTTACATATTGATCTTAAGCGGCTTTATGGCACAAGTAATAAGAGTGGTTTTTGCATAAAAAGTGTTAAACTTAACGTGCTTTTGACTGTACTTGTTACATGGAGATGGCACGCGCCATTACCCGTTGATGACTTTCTGCTCGCACATGGGACACTTGACATTTTGACTTTAGGCAATCTTCTTTGCGTATTGAAAGACTACGGTTTCAAAAACAAGGTGCATGCGGTCAAAATAACAACTGAAGACTTATGGCACAAAATCAAAGAATATATATGTCGCAGCCAACTGGTTAAATCAGCCGTTTGATAGGAAGGCTAGCCCGTTAATTAAACGCCGGCATTAGAATTTTCGAAAACGTCGAGAGGCTCGATGTTTTTGAGCTTGATGACTTGCTGGCAATAGCTTTGGAGCATTTTCTACTACTTTTCCATTCACACTTAAAGACTGCACGTGGACAGACGCTGTTCCTTTTCACGCGTAAACCGCTAAATTGATTTGAGTGAAATTTGGTATGGACTTAACTTGAACCGTGGAGATGTACATAAACTACTTTTTAATCTGATAAATGCTGATAAATGGCACACTTACGGTAGTGAAACGTGGTCGCTACCTATGGGTCTGATAAGATGGCCCAAGGTCACCCAGCGTGCAATATGGAGATGGCTCTGCTCGAAGAGGGAAATGAGGAGATCCGATTTCAAAAGTCGTGGTTTTGAGTCCCATCTGAGAATTCACTTGTGGCCAAGTTGGCTTTTTTCAAATATTTTTCTATTTAAAATTTATCATAAGTATAAAAATAGCAATGAGAATGCAAAAATTCAAAAATCATATAAAAAGGATCTTCAATCTTCGATGACGAAGGAAGGATCAAGGTTCAATGACGTATTAATTAAGTAGGAACCTAATCGATGTCAATCTATTTTGAAAGCAACTTTTTAAATTACGTTTAACAAAAAAAAACTATTGGATAAATTTAACATTTAGTTTGTCCTGCTCCCTACGTAAACCTACCTGTACCCTACGTAAACAAACTTTTTATTAGCCAATAACAAGCAAACAGGTTAAAATCCTAATCGTGTTACAAATCGCTCGTAAATTGATCAAAGATTCCGCTAAGATTTTGATCCCCTCTCAAATTATAATTAGTGTCTGCAATAAATTGAAAGTTAGCTACGACTTTGAGCCTTGATAGAAGCCCATCATGAAATATTGACAAATACACGCAGATTAGATAAAGTTTCACTTTGAAACCTTAAAAGATGGTTGAGAACTAGGATTTAAAATTTCTTTGTGGTACCTTATATTTTTCAGAATAAGCTTTACAAATGGTAAATTTTAAATAGAAAAATATTGGAAAAAATTAACTCGGCCACAAGTGAATTCTCAGACGGGAATCGACGGTGGTTCGCAAGTCTCGGTAGCTCAGACGTTAGAGCATTGGACCGGATTTCCAAAGGTCGCGGGTTCGATTCCAGGTCTGAGAATTCACTTGTGGCCGAGTTAATTTTTTCCAATATTTTTCTATTTAAAATTTACCATAAGTAAAAAAATAGCATTGAAAAATGCGAAAATTACAAAATCATAAATTATTGGCAGTTGCATCTTAATCGATCGTTAAACACCTGAAAAGATGTTTCTTTCGAATGCAAGGATTTTCCTAGCATTGATGTAACAACGCTGGCCTACAGCGTATTAAAAATATAAAAATATTTGAGAATTTCGACGGTGGTTCGCAAGTCTCGGTAGCTCAGCGGTTAGAGCATTGGACCGGATTTCCAAAGGTCGCGGGTTCGATTCCCGTCTGAGAATTCACTTGTGGCCGAGTTAATTTTTTCCAATATTTTTTTATTTAAAATTTACCATAAGTATAAAAATAGCATTGAAAAATGCAAAAATTACAAAATCATAAAAAAATAATAAAAAAAAGGTTTACAAAATAAATGTTGCAAAAAAATATAATTGTAAAATGTAACATTTCAAATTGTAAATAAAAGCAATCTTTGTTTTAAATCCAGACTCTCTTCTATCTGTGTGTCAAATTTAATCCAAACCGGTTCAGTCGTTTTTGCGTGAAAGAGTAACAAACGTCCAAACATCCTCACAAGCTTTCGCATTTATAATATTAGTAAGAAGTAAGATAAGAAAATAAGAAAATGTCACTGACCCTACGATATTCTGGAGAAATTATATCCGAATCAAATCTTGGACCAAAGTTTTATCTTTCAGCTATGAATTGAGACAGTTTGTCAAACTAAATACAACTTTACAGCAATAACGCGAGCGTGGCTCAAGCTAGTGGTACTAAATGAGAACTCGCTTAATGATATCCATCCATCATCAGCCTGTGGACGTCCACTGCTGGACAGGCCTGGCCTCTCCTAGCTCACGCCTATTGTGGCGTTCATGGGAGGGTATTAGCCTACTGCTACCAAGCTGGCCAGACGGGTTGGTAGAGGGTTTGTTACAAGTTGTTCTTCTCTCCCACAGGTTTTTAATGCGTCGAGCCTCTTAGTCGACTCTTACGACATCCCAGGCATGTAAGGGAGTGGTGACACTTGTATTCTTAAGGCACACACACGGCAGGTATAGCTTATTGATATAGCTTTCTATATTTCGTTTTCAATTAATTAATATAATTTTTATAATTTATTTTTATGACAAGGCAACCGTCGTATCTATATAAAGTATGTCTGATATAAAGTATCTAGGAACGACACGCCACCCTTTCTTAATTTTTTTAAGAAAAGGTGCTGCATAAAAGTATTGCTGCGTTAGTAACGCAGTGTAACCACTAACTTTCAAAATTAAAACTGTAGTTTTTATCGTTCTGTTTAATAGTTAATATTTTTTTTGGGTTTATACTTATTACAATACGTACAACTGTTTTTAGTAGAATAGGTCAATTTGGCAACCCGTAGTCCATCAGAGGCTGTATTCTATTCTAATATTTATACCTAGGGAAGTTTTTTTTTTACTTTTGTAATGACAAATTAAATTAAGTATTTTATAGTTAGTTACTAGAAGGAAGATAAGAGTAATAGGCTACTAAACCTTTTCATATTGCAAAACAATCTTGATTGTTGGCTAATCCTGAAGAAGGTAATAAATAATAAGACAAATTAATTGGAACTACAAATTATTTTTAATTATTATTTTTAACAATGTGCTACACAGCAAGGTTTAACTAACCTTAAGCTACAAAATTTGCAAAGCTTCACAGGTTCGTCAAATGTTAGGCACATTACAGCAATGTTTGTGGCTTTAAAATTAAACATAGTTTTGGAGGGCCTTAACAGGGTTATAACTAAACTTTTTAAGAGGAATGTGTAGCAAACGGTCTCCATACAAACGGCGATAACGTTTTCCACCCTCTAAACCTTAACATACAACAATGAATCTTCGGTATAATGTTAAAATGAAACATAACTAGGGCTGTGCGTTTTGTTTTTTTTTTTTTAATATTCATTGTAGATTTGAAGATATTGGCACTTTTTTGTTTTGTATGAAATCACTAAAGTGCAAATATCAAAATCTATGATAAATATTTTTTAAAAATCTACAGCCCTAGTTCTTATGCATTTCAACAATAAACCTACCGAAAATTCATTGCAGGTTTAGAGGGTGGAAAACGTTATCGTCGTTCGTATTTTGCTACAAACTCCTCTTAATATACAATCTGTTATTACCACTCCATTCATTCAATCATACAAACTTACTAATTAACCAACTGTACTTGATAAATGCATATCTGGCATAACAAAGCTCTTACGTTTTAAAGTTACGAATGTTGAACGTAAAGAGAAAATAATATCATACGGATATACGCTCTACAATTTTATTTGAGACTAGAGGCCGGGCGCGGTTTCACCCGCGTGGTTCCCGTTCCCGTGGGAATTTTGGGATCATTTATAGCCTACGTTACTACTTGGGGTCTAAGGATTCTCTATACCAAATTTCGTCAAAATCGGTCCAGTAGTTTTTGAGTTTATTCGTTACATACAAAAATACAAACCTTTCCTCTTTATAATATTAGTATAGATTGTCGTTTACTTCCAGTACTTTGATGATGCCTAATAATGATTGCTTTTACGTCCAAAAATACAAAAAAATCAGCATTACATGCCTTGAAATTTTGGGTCGTATTCACCATTGTTTTCAGAATTTGAGAACTTTAAAAATACAGTTCGATAGCGCAGAACGCCCGCGATGGTTACGCCCTTTGAGCCGCAAGGTATCGATATAGTCCATTTATCGATTTAACACAGTAGGTAAGTACGGGTGATCTGCCCCCTAAGTGTCTAATTTAAAATCTAGCACAATCCCTTTCAAAGGTATTGTTATTGTGATAGTGATTTATGGAATTGTGTTACTTAAAGTCAATCCCTTTCTGAACGAATGATGTTTGTCTGAACCTTTCTGAACAAACAAAAGAGAATCCCTTTCTGAACGAATGATGTTCTAAATGACACTTCATTTGACACTTCTCCATTTGAAAGATGTTTTCATCTGTCACTTTGCTTAGACACTTCAATTTCGTTCATTCTATACCTTTCAAAACGCGTCCCAATCACAATCCCTTTATATCAAATGGTGACGGCCTGAAGTATGTAAAAATCTTTCAGATGACGAATTAAAAGGGATTGCGATAGATTTTAAAATTAAACAGTTAGCCCCCTAATCTTCTTAGGGGCAGGACCTTAGTGATCTCGGTAACCTATTTCCAACATCATATTGGTATTTTTCATGTCAGCAGAAACAACAAAACACTACATGCGCCATTCCAAGCTACGTCAATTCAGGTCACGTCTTTCCCATTTTTTGTGGCTGATCTAATATTTTGTGACAACGGAGTAGTTTTTATGAGCTACTTTTACTTCTGGGTCCCAATTCTGCTAATGCTTAAGTCACAATCGTATTCCAATGGTGTTTCAATGGTAGCCCTCTTTTACACAGTTCTTGTTACAACAGTGTAAATAAACACTACTATTGAAACACCACTGAGAGACGATTTTGACAAAAATTTAGCAGAATTTACCCCCTGGTTTTATGTGTCGGCTGTCGCAGCCAGTAACTATATGTTTTTTTTTCTTTGTGCCCAAAGTTGGGGAAAGGTGGAGCTTGAATAGAATAGAAATAGAAAATTGTTTATTTTTTTGCAACACACTTAGATACATCTGGTATTTTAGACATCTTATAAATAGGTAACATATTTCTATAATCACTTCGTCAGACGTAATGCGGATGCCTTTATGTGCAGCAGCAAAACAGGGTCTAGGCTCGATGTGGTATTTTCGCTCGAGGGATGAGCGAAACATCGATTTTCAGCCCTCACCGTATTGATGGGTGGGCGGGAAATGGTGAAAAAGGTAAAAAGGTAGTGTTATGTGTTTAGAACAAAATTAAGCGATTTTTTTTTTTCTCAAATAGTTTTTTTTACCTCGTAGCGTCTGCGATAAGCTGATAGCCCCGAGCCGAGCTTGGTGCACTTGGTGCACACTCAATAGTTATTTTTACTATTATTGATATTATTTTAAGTTGTTTTTCTTTGTTTTTCATTGCTTAGGTAGATTTAATATCCAAATAAACGACGCTAACACTTGATAAAATAAAAAAAACATATTTTTTTCCAAACACGTAACACCACCTTAACTTTGGGCACAAAGAAAAAAAACACGGTATACATAAAGTTTTACAATTACTCCTTCTTAAATATTCATTTCCATGAGTTCGTAGAACTTTGCTCCTTGCTTGCATTGCTTTACGAGCTATAATTGGATGGGTAAGGAGTGTGTAAGGTGCTCAGACTGAAAAAAACTTAGGTAGTAAGTGGGCATTAATTTTAAATTATTTATTTATTTTTCACCTCACACGCTCGGAAAAAGAGGTTTTGTCATTCACTTTCTGCGTGGAAAATCGCATTCGGCCTAGCGTGGAAAAGTATTTATGACGTATTTTTATTTCTTAATTATTATTTTTAATTTAGAAATAAAAAAGACAATGCGTTCCGAATCGCACTATTGATTCTCCGCTCGCAAAAAGTTAAAAAATAAAAACTTTTGGAGTCGGTGACACGTCCAAAAGTTATTTCTTTACTTTTTGAAGTCAGCTTTTGTTTTTAGTTGCATAATAGAAAGGAAACATGAAGATATAGTACCTATATGGGATTAGAACTACGCCCACGGGATGGTAGTCGTGGGCGACCATTATAAAAGGTATAAAAATATCACAAGCTAGGAAAGTACTTTGCCCAGCAAAAATATTTCAAAACCGTGGTGAGTTCCAATCCATATTCAATGTAGGTGCACTATAATTTTAACTTTAAAAGCTTTTGTATTTCCATTATTCACATTTCACACGTTTTCCATTTCATTTCAATTTTAAATCGTATGCCGCACCCATCGGCGTATATTTTCTGCTATTCAATATCGTACGTGTTCAGTAAACTAGAATATATTTTAAAATATGTTTTCATGATGTTTGTTGTGCTTGTGAAAATCAGAAAATCAAACTTCCCTTTAAAACTCAGTACCACCCTTGCAAAATAACCTACAATAATTTTCAAAATATATTTTCGAATTAAATGATATGAGAAAGGCTAATGTATGAATTACAGCTTCAAAGAAAGATGATTCGTCGACAACTGCCGTTGTTCATTTGTCGATAACGCAAAAAAGTAGATAGTTACTTAAAATTTTAAACAAAACAAAATTTAGCGACCTTTTGATACTAAAAATCAAATGTTTCTGCTGACATTAACATTGACAGCTTAATGTATTATTTTATCGCCTATATAAGCACATACAATTCTTTTTATCCTTTATTATGTTTAATTGGGATTATATTAGTTACGCTTTGTAACCGGATTCCACATGGCCGGAAAAGTATATTAGTAAAATGTACCTATGATAAATTTGAAATACTTAGATTTTTTTTTATATCCAATAAAAATTTTCTATTTAAAAATTATCATGAGTATATAAATAGCATTGCTATATCATAAATATAACAATGCAATAATTCATAAAATATACCTATTGTAATTTCTCCAAAAGTAGATACAAAGACTCAAAAAATCTATAGATTAGTTGAAAGGATTTCAATAAGGACATCTCTAGAACTGTCAAATTTGAAACGTCACAGGAATCATCCTACAGCCCGCGCCACGAAAGAAGACCCCTGAGAGAGGCAGCGTTGTAGTCTATGGCCTGACCCGTTCAACATTAAAAAATAAGCTCTATTACTATGAGGATAATTTTGTTCCTTTTTATTCTGCGGAACTTCTTTCGTGGCGCGGACTCTAGTTGAAAAAGTTGCTCAATGTGCGCTTGCAATTTTAGAAATCCCACCTCTCCGATCCACCATATAGATACCTACAGCTAAGGGAATTTTTGGAGAAGTTTTAGTTCGGCTTACCTTTGCTATATTTCGACTACTCGCCACTGCTATGTACCATAAACCTTCAAATTTACGGTTGCCAAATCCTTAACATAACCATTATCAAAGCTATAAGCTTTTGTCAAATCATAAGTACAGTCACGATCACGAAAAATAATATACCCCTAACATAACCTTATTGCATTGACAAACACTTAATGCTGAAATGTCATTCAATATTGTAATGTGATAAAGTTGCATGGTGTGTCTATTGTCGTATGATGGCTTGATATGTCACATACGAATATTCCGTGCAGATATTATAGAATAACATCTTCCCTGACCATCTTAGGCATCTCGGCCCGTAAGCACGTAGTACTAACTACTAACTAACCTTATGTTAAGAGTGTTATTGCACCGCGTGACTGAACAAAGGGAAATGTATGGACCTGCTTTTGTGTCGCACAAAAGGGTGACGACGCGGTACAGCCAACTTCATACTTCTTTCGGCTCTCTTGTAGTCCACATAGGATTGACTACAAGAAAGATGCACATTTTACTAGCGCAAGTTTATAAGAAATATATCCGAGGCTTATCTATAGTGTCCTTACGTCACCTGGAAGTTAATATTCATTATTTCGCGACCCCTGCTCTGTGGCCGGTGCAATTTTTTTATTATCTTCAAACGGAATAATTAAGATGCGAGGAATTCTAAGGAAAAGTATGATGCTAGTGATGTATTCTGTTGAACAATAATAATATTTTGAACTTTTTGTGTTCTCTATTACCGGTTTATGGATATGAGGTTTTCCTTTCTTAATTAAATAATCGCTTATTCAACATTGCGTATTGCTCTTGGATTTGGATAATCAAGGTTTCATCAACCGTGTCGGATATATGATCATTTGTTCTATTAAATAGTAATAAATATGATTTAAGAAGCAGTTTAATACAAATGCAAATTATGAAATAAACTTACTTACCATAAAATAAAACAATAAAATGAAAACAGAGTGTTTAAAAACACAATTAAATCGGGAACAGTTGTAGGTAGTGTTCAATGATCGTACGCTCCAAAACGTAAAATGTGCTTATATACAATATCATAATTTTTAGTAGATAGGTACTTAATTTATTCAGTGACGAATTTCAAATTAATTAAAATTCTGTAGTATCTTACAGTAAAGTCAAACTATCCGCATCGCACTAAATCTCGTGTCTAACTCAATGCAGCTCTTTCGACTTTTGGTGGAACATTTTTATTAAAATTGTTTTCTTTATCGTCTACATAAGTGATTGCGCTCACCACTGCACGCTTCGCTCGCTCAGGTGGCAGCCGAGAAATTGCTAGCGCAAAGAATCTGCGGGAATGACGAGGTTTTAATTTATTTCCATCGTGAAACGCTCTGGTTGCTTTCAGAACAGCCAGTTTCAAATATGTTTTCATAAAATATTGTTATTTTAATTAATGGATAGTCAACATATTATATTTTTTATAGTTGTGTTCCGGCAGTTAAAGATAAGATGATAAACTTTAAATAGAAAAATATTGGAAAAAATCAACTCGGCCACAAGTGAATTCTCAGATGGGACTCGAACCCACGACCTTTAGAAATCCGCAGCATTGGACCGGACCTATTTAAAGTTTGTCATAAGTATAAAAATAGCATTGATAAATGCAAAAAATCAAAAATCATAAAAAAAGATAGCCAGTTCCTCAGTGATTGAGGATTTCGGGAGAGGCTCGCTTTCATCTTCAGCCTTATCAATACTTAACAACAGGTATGACAAAAGCCTAAGAGTATATAAGAGTACACATAAAGTTTATAATGTACCTGCCTGTAATACTACTTTTGCACAACACTTCTCTCTTTTTTTAGGCCCACTCTTATATAATCGCTTAAGCAAACATGTCGTCTTATACAACAAAACAAAGCATCTATGCGAAAAGATACTCCAGGACTATCTGATGGACAGGGACTACGATGAGACTGAAATGTTATTTCAGAGAATTATATAATTTTACAAACTCAATACATTAAAATATATTTTACACTTATTTTAGTATAATTTTATAAGTTATCCATATAAAAATATATACTTGCTCAAATAATTTAAATCCAATTTTATACTTGTATTCTATATATATCTTATATACTTATATAAAAAAAATATCTAGCTCAATCTATTATTATGGCTATTTTTAGTTTTGTAACTTGTATTGTAACTAATATCAGACTTTATCTGAATATTTTGCGTATACTGTGCAAAGTTGTTTACTTACTTTTGTCATCGTCACCATTTGGTTACCGCTGCTTGTTAATATACCCACATTAAAATATATTAAACGACGAGAATCATTACTTTGCCGTAACACAGTTTTTAACTAGCACGGGAAGAAAAAGGATCTTTTATGTTTTTGTACCAACTTATTATTTAAATTGAACAAGTGTTTTGGAAAACTAATAGTGCGTGTACCTATTGGCATATTAAGTAATCTGCATTATGTGAATCATTGTAGACCTAAAACTGCTAATACCAAAAAGGTGTTAAAATCAAGTGTTTATTCTACACATTTTCTAAGTGTCGTCACATATAGTCGAGCACTGTAAAAGGTAAAGAAAATGTTTATCATCCTAATTTTTTTTATGGTTTTTTTATTTCTTTTGTGTTTACCCGCATAGTTAGGTACTAATTTTCCCTTTTAAGTTATGTTAGTGTAGGTACAAGTTTGTAAAGAATGCAAATAAATAAAGTTATTAAAGTTATTAATACCCGTCGTTCATAAAAAAAATGGAATGTTTGATTAAACTATCTTTAAGTTAAATAGTTGTTAAATTAAGGCTTAATTTTTAGCACATTAGGTACATATGTATAGAATAGATAGCTAATACTCTACATATGCCAATTACTGGTCTAAGTTTCAGCCACCATAACAAAATCCGACAAGGAAAGCCGCTAATACTCTCCCTAAATCCCTAATAATTTCGTCACGCGTTTAGAATGTACTAATTACAATGACTGGCTAGAAACGTCCATTTACAGCTTGTAAAGCTACCGGGCCTAGAAACAGGCCGAATAATGGGTCTTTTGTGTAACGACCGCCGCCATTACGCACAGATTCTACTATCAACTTCATTCTTTACCTAATTGCGATTGTAAAGTTGAATTCATTGAACATTAGACTGAATACAATGTAACGTTTGCCATGGTGGGATGTTAAAAAATTAAAAAAAACATTTTATAAAAAAAATCAAACCGACTTCAAAAAGTAAAAAATAAAACTTTTGGAGTCGGTGCCAGCCAAGGCATTCTACATTGCACTTCTATTAATTAAATATTTTTTTGGCCTTAACTAGCTAGCACCGACTCCAAAAGTATTTTTTTTACTTTTTGAAGTCGGTTTGAATTTTTTTTATAAAATGTTTTTATTTCAGATTTTTTTGTTACATCATGTGCCGTTACTTACACTAAAAATCAGCCCATACACAACAATGATGTCATCTAGGTAAACGACTACTTGCCAAAACGTGTTTGATATTTTTCAGGATTATGAAAAAACTACTAGCCAGATCTTCGTAAAAATGATATGGTACATAAATAATAAACCATTTTCTTTCAGATAAAAAAAGAATTATAAAAATCTGTTAACAACTGGCGAAGTTATGGTAAAACATAGAAAAAAAAAAATACCGTCAACTTGAGAACCTCCTCCTATTTTTGAAGTCGGTTAAAAACAACATGCCTTGGCACAGTTGATAAAGCCCGTGAGTCCTAGAGACAGGATGGCTTTGCAACGTTTGACTGACATTTGGCTGTTTCGGTGTATTATTATTTTAGGATAATAATATAGGGGGCTAAGCAGCTCCAGTTGGAACTGTAGTCACTGCGACCTATAAGATCTATTGCAACTCGCCGCCTTGTATAGTATGTATAAAAATAACAGTTCTTTCCTAGCAATTATTTTTATGTACACTACGTATTTATACGGCTTCGGTATGGGTCTTTTAATATTGTAACATAGCCTGTATAAATTATTATGCCTCGTAATGAAAGTGTTAGTACCTATTTCTTTTACCTACTGAATAGTTTTTGACGAAGGTTCTTCATGTTCGGTCAACGTAGCTACGGGTAATACAAAATTTCAAATTTCTACAGACAAATCTGATCTCAACGGCATAACTCTTAAACTCCGAAGTCGATTTTAGAAATTTGACAGATATGTAAAGCCGCAGCTGCTGTTGACTGTACATTCAAAAGTGCGTCAACCTTTACAACTTGTCTTTGAGAGCACCCTTATATCACTTATAATAGCGCCGGTTTTCGTGGCGCAAATGTAAGGCGTGTCCTGCCTGACGTGCGGCTTACTGTACCTATAAGTATTTGCAAATTTCCAATTTCGTTTGGCTTGCTACGTTTCCGCCACCGATAAATTCAAAGAATAGATTGAAAAGGAAATAAAACATCACCGTCGATTGTTCGTAGGCCAGATTCAATTCTTTGGGATTACATTTTTTTCTAAAAGGCTTGAAGTAATATCAGTGGGAGTAAAATCTAAATAAAGTCAACAACACATATTACATAAAGAGAACAGCTCTAATTACTTATGATTGATTAAGATTAACACGCGATAAGGACTCGGATCAAGGTCAACATCTCTTGATGTGCTTACCTATTTATTCCTTTAGCAAATCTATACAAATATTATAAAGAGGAAAGATTGTTTGTTTGTTTGCATTGAATAGGCTAATGTCTACTGAGCGGATTTGGCTGAAATTTGGTACACAGATAGTAGTTAGCCTGGTTGTGAACATTGGACTTTTATCCCGATATTCCCACGGGAACGGGAACCACGCGGGTGAAACCGCGAGCGGCCGCTAGTATAAATTAAAAATAATGAGGGACTTAAGTTGTCTTTGGACTATTTGCATGAAGATAAAAGCGGACTTGGAATCTTTTTCATCTGCTCAAGACCTTTTTTTGAAAGTTGGAAGGTACTATAAAACATAATATATAACCTTGGACGAATGTGGTTAATTCGTCCAAGTATATAACCAATAATCAAATAATATGATGTGCTTGTTAGGGCACACAAACCTGCGATGCGATACGTATTCGCAAACTTCGCATACGATCGCAGCAATTATACCTAGCAAGCGATGCGGCGTCGCACCGCATCGCATCTGTTTTGTTTGGGAACTCTACGTCATTTTTGGTCCTAAAAATGGTCACACACAATATGAAGCCTTTAAAAATAAGATAATGTGGAAAATAAAACGCCAAGAAACATCAGTTTTATATAAAACTACAGTTAGTTATCATCAACATAATTCCTGTTTGCGGTGATAAATCATCAAATTAAACTGGATGTTCCGGGTCCACAGTTAACTCCAAAAACACTCGCACTTCATACGTCAGTTTAGCAATCAACTCCTCAGAAACTCCAGTTAGAACATCCTTTACATTACTCAAAGCCTTATTTACAACCAAATTCACGCGTCCACCAGTTCTCGTCCATTCCATGAAACCATTAAAAAAATCAGTGAATGGCTCCGGTTTCAACTTACTGTAGAAGAAATCCATATCAGACATTATAATCTGAAGTAACGTTAAATCACGTCCTGGATTCGTTTTCTCTTCCTTCTTAAATACAGTGTTCAGTCTAGTCGCTACTGTCTTCTGGACAGTTAATAGTATATTCTTAGTAGGTACGTAATCAGCAAACGCCATATCGTTCAGAATAATCTGAAATTCGTTGGCTGTTACTTGACTTAGGCGACTGTAGAAACCAGTATCAGGCAACAACTCGTAGACAGAGCGTACAAATGATTTAACTCTATTATCAGGGAGAGCTGCAAGACGTTCCAGAATATCGTTCAGACTCTTGGTGAACTCCACGGACCTCAGGCAAATTCTGTGATTTTGGCAAAGCATCTTCTGATAAAACCCTTCTGTTTCAGCTATACCGATCACCAATTTCTGGGTGAGGTTCTTTCTTATTTCGCTTTGAGGTGGATCATTGCCCATTTTGTCTCTTAAATACGAAATAGTATTAGTCTGAAACTTACCACTAATCTTCTTAATAACACCCACCCACATGTACTCTTCGTTAGTGTCTTTTACTTTGTTGCTCGTTGCCTTCAGGATTTTCCTGACATCGCGCAAACAATTTTTCAATTTTCCAAATATTGGAGTGGCTGCTTCTAACTGTTCTTCAGCTTTTATATTGTGAATTCCATCAAATAAGCCGTCGGAAACTTTGGCTAACGCGATGACGTATTCATTGATGAATTGATAGAGGGTACCACTGCAGAAGTCAATCTTACGACAAATTGCTGAGCTAATAACTTCCATGGAGATGTAATCTGCTTGTGGGTACATGGACCGCCGGCCGCTCACGGCGCGGGCAGAGCCTCCATCGCTGCGCCGAAAGAAATTAGTTAACGCATTCAGTACGTCACTGCCAAGACTTAAAGTACCTTGCATATCCACCTTGACTGCATATGCGCATGTTGTGATTGCTGAAAAATATTAGGTTTCAATACTTTCAATTACTTAAAGTTAGTTTCGTTTTAGACTTAAGTAATGACCTCATTACGCCAAATCATATCGAAAATCATCATCAACCGATGTTATATCCCCACTGCCGCAGCACAGGCCTTTCTTATGGATGGATAAGGAGAAGGAGTATGACCCACCACGCGTTTTATACTATAATAACAGAGACCAACAGCATAACGTGTCTTCCGAAGCATGAAAGAGCTTGAAATAGATACCAGAAAAGTAGTAACCGCGTCTTTTAAATGTTCTTTTAAATGTTAGTGACCAATGAACCGCACTCATCAAAATTACAGGAATAGCCACATTAGGTTATCGAAACTCACCAAAAATTAAACAGAAATATTTTATAGGCGTCATGTTGTTGCAGTTTTTATGTGCACTGCATTAAATTTATATAGTCTCAAAGTTGCCAACGAAACTATAAAACATGCAATATAAAACCAAATAAATGCAGTTCTTCACATAAGAGTGATTATGTTATTGCTCTAAAAAGTATTTATTTTTGTTTTAAAAATATCGGTTCGCTTGAACTTACAGGAAAGGGAAGAAATCGACGGCGAATCGTTTCTTTGCGTACAGTGTAACTTCTTCCCAGTTGACAAGTAGAGTGTTTAGATGGAGCTTTTTTTAAAAAAAAGTATTGTATATATAGAAAACGTTTATTATCACAACTAATTAAATATTAATAGGTATTTTATTTGAATACTAAATTGTTTATTTAACCTTAGTGATATCCGAGTAAAGGTTTTCCAAAAAAACTACTGGTCAACCGGGAAGTTCTCCGATTGTACAGTCACGAGCAATATTAAGTAAAAAATATACAACCATAAACATTGGAATGGAACACACGGAAACAAAGCTATTCAATTATTAAACAAAGTAATGTGACAATGTTGTAGGCAGAGAGTTTACGTAGAAGTTATTATTATTGTAGGCACTTTCAAAGTCTCAAAACTGATGAAATCATAGCTGAACAAGGTCTTTTAATTTAGTGTATTTACTATATTCTATGATATAATCAAGGTTATTTGGGCCAAATAACTTGGCACGGGAAATGTCACGTGGAGAAAAAAAGATATTAATTTATGATAAATTTTAAATAGAAAAATATTGGAAAAAATCAACTCGGCCACTAGTAAATTCTCAGATGGGACTCGAACTCACGACCGTTGGACCGGATGGTTAGAATGGTTAGAATCTATCTAACCAGATAGAACCATAACTAGCTACCGAGACTTCGAGTTGATTTTTTCCAATATTTTTCTATATAAAATTTATCATAAGTATGTATAGTATATTATTAGGTACCTATATTATAGTATAGCATTGAAAAATACAAAAAATTAAAAAAATATAAAAAGATATTAATTTACTTCGACCGTACAGTATGTACCTACATCGACCTATCAATTTCTTAAGATTAAATGCTTAATTTTTCAAAATCTACCATAATTTTATCTTGTTTTTTTATATTTTATATTATCATCAACAACATCTTGTGTTGTCAACAATAATAATAATCTTACAACAGTTGAGTAGTCACTCAACACTTTCAATGGTTTGTAACATGTTGTACGACGAAACTTTTGGTTTGCTATAAAATAAGTTGCTTGACAGTGGGAATGCATCTACAAACATTGACAGAAAACTGTTTGTTTGTTTATTACAATATGTTTTCGTTTAAAAGTTTCTTCAGTGCAAAAGCAAGGTAATACTAACCATAGACCACATAAACACACCACAATCTAGATAGATATTTGTCTATGATCATTCATTCACATTCGTTCTCCTTTCACCATCCTATTGTCAAAGTGACATTTGATTGACAAGTCTTTTTATTTCGGCCATTTTCGCCGAATGTTTGGTGTTCGTTTTGGGTCACGTATCTTTTCGTGGCCTTTAGATCACTGATCTAAAATATAATCAAGATGGTGCAGAAGAAGGTAAAAACTATGTGCGTTTACTCTTTATGTATATTTTTTTAAGAAACAGTGAATTTGTTATGAAAAGTGTGATCCCTTGGTAACATGTTTACGAGTCGTACACTTCCGATTTTGCTAATGTTTTTCGACTTTGTGTACAAGTGGGTGTATTGAATTAGTTGGTGCTATACGTATCAACAATTAATTTGAGTCGAGACTCGGGTAAAATTCCAACATAAAATTTCTTACCTATATCCTGTTTTATAACCTCCCAAAACATACATTGCCATGATGTTAAACTTTGCAAGAATGAATGCCGTGATTACACCGATATCACCAAGATCTTTGAGCAACACCTCTCGTTATACTAGTTCGTGGTCGGCGTGGTGCAAATCAGTAATTTAGTCGTAAATTCCAGCCGAAGAAGAAGGTAGGCAAGAAGGTAGCGGCCGCCCCTCTGGTCGTCAAGAAAGTTGAGCCCAAAAAGGTTGTCAACCCTCTCTTCGAAAAAAGAACAAAGAACTTTGCTATTGGTAAGAATAGTCGCATATTTTTTTATATAAATTTCAATCATTTGATTTTGAGGTTAGTATTTGGAACAGAAAATGTAATCTGACCAAGACAATTAGGCGCATGACAGCTAAGAAAAACTAACTAAATAACCAAAATTTTAAGAAGCGATAATCAATCAGTTTATCACTGTATCGCTAATTAATCAGATAATAGGAGGATGCAGGCTGCAGATGCCAAAAGTGCAAAACCGCATCATGCGCCTAATTGTCTTGGTGGGATAGTACCTATGTTACCAGCATTGGCATTAAGCCACAGGAAACCAGCCCAACTCTGTTTACATTAAATAATAAGTAAAAAAGAGGACTGGATTGACTTAAATACGAAGAAATGGTACTTATCTTCAATGCTAGGTATTCAAACTTGCCAGCAAGTTAATTTACTTGTGATAATGATGTAAACCTTTACTCTGAAAAAACCATGTGGTTTCAAAATAACGAGCTTTTTAACACTGATGTCACACAATCATAACTAACATATTACACATGCATCTGATATTGTCTACATCAAAGTGACTATTCACCAGGTCAGGACATCCAGCCCACACGTGACCTGTCCAGATTTGTGCGATGGCCCAAGTACATCCGCATCCAGCGCCAAAAGGCAGTGCTCCAGCGCCGTCTCAAGGTGCCCCCACCAATCAACCAGTTCACCCAGACACTTGACAAAACTACAGGTACATATAAAATCTATTTATTCCGTTATATATCAAAAAACCGTTTTGTAGTGTTTGTTACTGTCTGTTTATATGTCTAGATCAATTTGTTTGTAAGACTGACAATCTTTTTTTTTCTTCTCGTTTTCTTCAAGACCTAAAATATCAAGCTTTCTTCTGAAAGTGTTTTTGTACGAATGTTAAACATCGCTTGGTTTTTTAGCAGTGTATTGCCCGGTAAAATCAGGTTGTGAAATTTGATTGTATCAAATAGACTTCCAAAAATTCCAACTGGAATATTCCTGAAAACCTTCATGGGGCTAGGTAATGGGATGGGATAATGATAAAAACAAACAGACAGTACCATAATATACATTCTCAATTTACTCACATGATGAACTTCCAAATGCAACTATGAATAACTATGATTATCAAAAAAATACACGAGCTTTTTAACTCTGAACAAATTTTTTATTATTTAGAGATTAAGTTGAAAATTATTCAGTACTAAAATGTGTTTTACATTCCAATTTCAGCCAAAGGTCTGTTCAAGATCCTTGAGAAATATAGGCCCGAGACTGAGGCTGCCAGGAAAGAGCGCCTAAAGAAAGCTGCCGAAGCTAAGGTATTTAAATTACACAATAGTGTTGAAAGAAAGTCTGCTGACCTGACTATTGAAACTGAAAGCACAATAATAAATAAAAATAAATATTATTAATTATTTCTACTGCTCTCTTAATTAACAGCACTTTTATATTTATATGCCATCATGTAGTACATCAAATATAAAAAAAAACTGTTTATATTTCTAGAGATATTATTTTTTTATTTTTAATGTCACCACTTTGTATGCAGCTTGCGGCTCACGCTTGACCGATTTGGTCAGAGAGTCCTTTGTATGAAACTGTATACAATGACATCGCGCAAAGAGTATTAGACTCTTTGAAGTTTGAAAACTTGTAAATCCGAAATTACTTTTTGTATTTGAATAAAATAAACACAGTTAAATGTTCAAGCTATACTGTAATAAATTTTCAAGCAATTTAATGAACCTGTTGTTAATCCTTAAAATCAAACACTATTACTATCTGACCAAGACAATTAGGCGCATGACAGCTGAATTTTTTTTTTTATTTTTTTATAAGGCTGCAATTTCCAAAAGTGCAAAACTGCATTCCTATCATCGCCTTGGTTGTGTAGCTTTCAATTTGTGTGAGATTCTACATTGTTGAGAAATATGAATCGTTTTGATGATAATGATTAGTATTTACTCAGAAATGCAAACATATAAGATTGTCTTATTGAAAAAGATTGTTGAGTAAGTATTTTGAAAAATTTACGAAGCTGCTGTCAAAAGCCAATACAGACATAATATTAGAAATCCCTACCATCACATTATTCCACTTGACATGATGCATAACAACACAAAACTGATGGCTATGAAGACATCTAACCACCAAGATCTCTGATTTCCCTTGAAAGTCCATAGCCCAAGTGTATCTTCTATGAACATTCTAACGAGCTCATTTCACAGGTTGCCAAGAAAGACGAGCCTCCACAAAAGAGGCCCAACACAATCCGTGCTGGCACTAACACAGTCACCAAGCTGGTGGAAAAGAAGAAGGCACAGTTGGTTGTCATCGCTCACGATGTTGACCCCATTGAGGTTAGCAAATATTCTTATAATTTATTTCATTTTAATTAATTAATTTTTCCTAACAAGCTACACTTGAACTCGTGCACTACGAAAACCGCCTCTATTACGAGCGACGTAAAGGCGCTCTCAAGGTCAAAGTGTATAGGCGTAGCTGTTGTTGACTGTACTGACTAGTCGAGTAGTAGAGAGTTAGCCAAAATTCATTTGCTGAATTAATGAATGTAATAATGTTTTATTCAATAGGCTATTTGACAATGCGAAAAATAAAGTGTCAATTACTGTTATCAGTATAAATTATGAGTTTAAAAATGGTTTTTTATTAACGTAAGTTGAAAATAATTATAAATTTATTTAAAAATCTAAAATTTAAAAATGCATTTTTTAAACGTTTTGACACATGATACAAAACGCTCCTGATTCGTCGAGTTTATAATGACGTCACCTGCTTATAAACCTCGTTTGCCTACGTATGTGGATGATATGCAGAATACAGGCAAGTGACGTCACCGAACCCATTGCAGCGCCATATTGTCAAAGTAGCGTTTTGGCGCGCTATTTAAATATTGAATTTTTAATTTGATATTTTTCAGCAAATGTATTAGAATTAAAAAAAAAAACAATGGATTTTCAAAACCTGTCAAATAGCCTATTAAATTCATTACAATTCATACAAGAAATTTTGAATCGTCAGTTTTGCCCTACCACCCATATAAGACTTAACTGACAAGAAAAAATGGGCGCAAAAAAACTTATAATCTTTATAAAATGGTAATGATATTTACAAATAATATATCATTACATTACATAATACATTACCACCCATTTAAGACTCTTAATTGACAAGAAAAAATATGTGCAACAAAACTAATCTTATTAAAATGGTAATGATATTGTAATGTTATTAGCCAGCCCCGGCACTCCATACAACCGGCCGCTTTGAAATATTAAAACACTAATGAGTGTACTAACATTCATGCCTGGATGTTAGTGACAAATATTTGTTTAAATAATTATGTAGCAATGATGTAAGAATTTCTTCACCTGAGGCAGTAACAAACCTTGTGTTGAAAGTTGCTTGCTGTATGAAGATGTTTGACTCTGAGCTACTGTTTAAAAATTGTTGAATATATTTAAATGCATTCATTGCTCAATGCTTATGATGTCAGAAGTTTTAGCTAATAGCTTTTTGTCAACATCAGTGGCCTACCGCGTAATTTTCGTCGACATGTCGAATATGGGCGCGACTCTTCACACGCGAGCGCTGTTGCTATTGCGTTGTTCCGTCAGTCTTTCTCGGTCTAGCAAATGGCGGTTACTAGCGAGAGATGTGTGGTCCAACCCTAACTGTAGATGTAGTGAATTCTCTGAATGTAGATGTAGAATAGAAACATATTGGAAATAAACATTGTAAGGCCCTTCTTAGCAAGTAGAAAAACTTATCTCTCCCCGCCTCTGTGAGAAAAAGGCAAATTCCTCTATGTATATTATTGGGAACTTGGAAAATAACTTCCTTTATTGTATTTTGAACTGCTACTTTTCTCGGAAATTTAAATAACTTAGTTCGTATTATATGTTCAGTTAGTAGTTATTCTTAAAATAGAATGTAATGTATGTTCTTGGAACTTGAAATATAACTTTGTGTTTATAATATTTCCAGCTAGTTCTGTTCCTTCCCGCGCTGTGCCGCAAGATGGGCGTCCCGTACTGCATCGTGAAGGGAAAGTCCCGCCTCGGCATGCTTGTGCACCGCAAGACCTGCTCCTGCTTAGCGCTCACTAATGTAAGTTTTTAGCTCATAATGGTTATAATTTTTTTTTTTTATATTAAATGAGTTTACTCTTGACTTCAATCTGGCCGAAGGGTGTAGATGTGGTCTAAGGTGGAGAGAGTTCGCCCAGAAGAAGGGGTTAAGGCGAGAAACAGTAAAAGTGGATTTTATTGTGTTGAGAAGTAAATATAAAACTGAACAGAAGAAATTGTATAGTGGTAAACAAATGATATAAATTAGATGTTTGCAGTATTTTAGTTATTCTAGGTTTATTGTATTTCTGGACTTTAATGATTCACAGTTCGTGCTCATTTGACACTAACACGCTATTATTACGACCAATTGAATATTCTGAACTTATTTACACATTCAAAATCCGAATTTGACTAGCCATATTAATAAATGATAATAAATAAATTTTATACAATCACACCTATTATCTAGGCCACGTTAAATTTCATGAAGAACTTGTGTTATGGATACTAGATAACAGATAAACTTATATACTTTTTTTTTGTAAATACATACATAGTATACATATTAAACACCCAGACCAAGACAAATAGACATGTTCATGCACACAAATATTTGTCTTGTCCGGGGATCGAATCCGGGACCTGGCATAGAAGGCGGGTTTAGTACCCCTGCGCCAAACAGGTCATTTATATTGTAAATAACTACAACTGCCACTAAAACGAAAATGATGATTATTTTATTTGCTATCTGAGTGCCATGCTGCCAACTCATCTACCACCAATAGATTTATCTGAGTAAACACCACCTGTTCTTCACTACTACCAAACCATTCCCATTACTAAAGTTATCCAATCTTCAGGTGGAGTCTGGTGACCGCGCCGCCTTCTCCAAGGTGGTGGAAGCGATCAGGACCAACTTCAACGAGCGTTATGAGGAGTTGAGAAGGCACTGGGGCGGTGGCGTGCTCGGCAACAAGTCTAACGCGCGTATCGCCAAGCTCGAGAAGGCGAAGGCAAGAGAGCTCGCGCAGAAACAGGGCTAAGCTTAATAAAATAAGGACTATGTACTCTATTGTTTCATTTTTTCTTTTTATACAGTTAGCATTTTATTATTAACTAGCGGTCGCTCGCGGTTTCACCCGCGTGGTTCCCGTTCCCGTGGGAATATCCCAGGCTATCTACTATCTGTGTACCAAATTTCATCCAAATCAGTTTAGTAGTTTCGGAACCTATTCAATGCAAACAAACAAATCTTTCCTCTATAAATATTAAACAAGAAAATATACTAGAAAAAAAAACAACCAGTCTCATGTCGCCCTGACGGGATTCGAACCCGCATCCTTGGGAATCCGGCCCAGTGCACTAACCAATTTGCCCAATGCTTTGTTGGAAATCCTGCTGTAATTTACTTTACATAGGTAAAATAAGTACCTACTACATGGCACCTGTTATAACACGCATGCATACACACGCACGCACACACTTACAAATTGTTGTAACATAGATATGTAATCCGCGGGTGTATCCACAAACCTTCGGAAACTTTCTGATAGCGGAATCTATGCATTTGACAAAATAGAGCAAGACAGCATAGATTTCGAATCCGATTCCATGTCTGATGGTTGTGAATCAGCCCACTGGAGTCCTGTACACTGGGTTGCTAGTTTAGGTTCTAGATTGCACACTCGAGGCAGTTATTGTAATGTACCATCTTGTGTGTGATGAATAAATGTCTTATTTATTATTATTATTATTTATTAATGGTAGAACAACAAAATTACGATATCTTTTTTCTTGTCCAAATTCCATCATAAAACGATTATAACAATAACTAAAATTAAACTTAATTATGTCTAACATCGACTCGGTAGGTATCCAGTAAGATTTCGTTAAAATTTTAAATTCTTTGCGTAACCTTACACCTTGTTTACACACTAGCATAACAAAATATTCTTTCTTTTAGTCTTAGTTGAATAAAACCATTGTCAAAGGCAAACATTGTCTTGACTATCATATTGACAAAACTGCTGTTTTAATCATACTGAGTTACTCTCTAGCATAGTAAATTAACCGTTGCCAGTTCTGCTAATATCATGCCAGTCTACATTTTAAACTATAATAATATCTATTCAGTTAGAAGGCGGATATCGTATCTTACCTAATTTCTAATATTCAACCGGTTTTATATACCGTTAATGGTCACCTCACCTCACGACAAACTTAAGTGTGTGCGTTACCCCCGCAAAATGGTGCTTTAGAGAGGCGAGGCAGATAGTGTGTCAGAAGTACAAATTTGTTTATTATAACAAAATTTGTGTGAATTGTAGTTTCTAAGATATTTGAGTAAACATATTTTGCTGGAACAACGCATGAAACATTACCCTGGCAAAAAAGTAATTTGATCTCGGAGCCGAATACATGATTAGATAGCTTTTGTTACGTAGTAAATGTTAGCAAATAGCAAAATTTGTGTGTGTTATGGTTCTCGAGTTATTTAGGATTTTGCTGCGGTAACGTTTGGGGATTTCTCATATCTCGAAAACGGTTCAACACAGAAGTTTGAAAAAATACTAATAAGAGACCTTCATTTGTCTAAAAGGAGCAGAAAGTTTACTAAATATAGTAAACAAATTTCTCCTCCTGACACACTAATGTAACTCATAACATTTTGCGGGGGTAACGCAATCAACTTAAATATCAAAATTATCAAAAAAGTAGAACATAAAAATTTGTGTGAAAGATCGACTTTTTACTCCAAAAAATCGGTCAAAGTACTTCTGAGTAACGACTCTATAGACGCCACTGATCGTTGCGTTTTGGCGGTTGCTGTCGCCATCTTATTGACGGTAGATGTTAAAGTTTCCAATGAAGATGCCAATTTTTCTAAAATTTGCGTCCTCCGTTCTTCTGCCGATAACCATCTTGCTTGCATCTCTGTAGCCCAGAGGGGTATTTCGTCATTTTCTATCGCTGAAAGAAAGCTAATATTTCAATCTCTGTAACAGAATTCTAGACACTTGCAAAGTGTGACGACCTGTACCTACAGTTAGCACGAAAAACTATCGAAATAGAATCGAGAACGTAATGTCAAAAAATATATAGGAAAACGTAGCTCAATATGCTAAGTTACGGTGTAGTACTATGGGGCGGTAGTACAGATGCTCCAGGCTTATTAACTATGAAAAAAAAACTCATTACAATTATAGTCAACATAAAAGATACAGAAAGTTGCAAACCCTACTTCGAAAAATATAAAATATTATTGAGTATTGAAAAGTCTCTTACATTTTTTACTTTACTTCCTCGATACTTACTCGAAAGGTATTCGTGCTAGGCCTACTGTATGTCTATGTCACAGGAGTTTTCAGTAGTTTTTGCGTGAAAGAGTTGGAAACATCCTCCAAACTTACGCATTTTTATTAGGTATAAAATAAGTACAGTGGAATCCGTTTATAATGATATCGAAGGGAACTGGCAAACAAGTCATACAAAGCATTTTTGTGAAAAATAAATTATGTAAGTAAATACATACTTATTTTATTAGAGAAAATAGCATATTATAGTAGCGGAGCCCACGATGCTAAATGGGGATTTACTCGAGCGTCATAGAGACCTTGGAGGTACTTAACCGGGTACAAGATATATTAATCCCCCTGTATATTAATCTGCCGCGCTTTCCGAAATCCCCGCTTTGGCTTCCATACTATTAAATCAAAATAAAAATTGCACGTAATACGAGACATCGAGATGACATTTCTTTTACTTATGATATCACTAAAAACAAATCCGTGATGTTCAACTGCCAATTACTCGCCGAGATTAAAAAAAAAACATTTTATAAAAAAAAATCAAACCGACTTCAAAAAGTAAAAAATAAAACTTTTGGAGTCGGTGCCAGCCAGGGCATTCTACATTGCACTTCTATTAACTATATATTTTTTTGGCCTTAGCTAGCTAGCACCGAGTCGGTTTGATTTTTTATTATAAAATGTTTTTATTTCAGATTTTTTAGTTACATCATGTGCCGTTACTTACACTAAAAATCAGCCCATACACAACAATGTCATCTAGGTAAACGACTACTTGCCAAAAGGTGATTGATATTTTTCAAGATTATGAAAAATCTCATCAGATCTTCGTAAAAATTATATGGGACCAAATTGACAGTGTACCCGATCGAACAAAAAAACAACTATTAAAATCCGATCACCAACACCGGAGTAATCGGTATACATACATCAGACAAAAAAAAAAAAAAAAAATGCGTTGAATTGAGTACCTCCCTCCTTTTTTGTTGAAGTCGGTAACAAAAACCAGCCACGTGCTGAACGTCGTCGGGAATCGACGAACATGACTGAAGGTATACTATGTAAAGAATCATGTCGGTGACTAATAACGGACCAAAATTATTAAAAATGGATCATAATAAGCGACATGTCACTGCTTACAAGCGAAGTCATTATTATCTGACTTTGTTACATAGAATTTTATGTGAAAATCAAACTTCGTTGTGTAATCACTTAACGTCCTAATAGGCGGTTGGTCAATAAAGGCGGAGTCATAATAAACGGATTCTACTGTAGCTGTATAGATTAGAAGTAGATTACCTGTAGTATCGTCTCCATTTTGAGAGATCTGAGGTGATGGCGAATATGGCGATAGTGAAATATTATCTTCTACTTCGAGTTTCACGGGAGGAGACGAACTTGTGTCCATAAGCGGATCCGGCGTAGGCGAAGTCTGAAATGTATTTATTTAAATCTCTACGGCAAATAAGCGTATTTTTTACACAATGTAAAAAATACGCTTCTGCCGGCACTACCTATTGGAAAATCCTTATAGAGTCCGCCACGCCACGATGGAAGCCCCACGGAATATTACTTAGGATTTGCTTAGGTACTTATACGTATAGTGATAGAGCTTGTTTTCGAATGTTGAATGCTACTGCAGCGCCGGCGTCGCTCTCATGGGACTTCCTTCGTGGCGCGGACTCTAGAACTGAGCATTTCTCAAAACATTTATACTATATTACAGTATTAGCAATAAAATTATATTGCTTGACTAAATTATGATAATATTAGCTTCAGCCGCGCGTGGTTCCTGTTCCCGTTGGAATATCGGGATAAAAAGTATATAAGTAGCTTATGTTACTCTTCGTCCTTTCAACGAACTCTATGCCGAAAATCAAGTCGATTGGTAGCTTATAAGAAATCGCTTCGGATAGACCCCCATAATGCGCTCTTCGATTATAAGCGGTAAAAAAATGACGGCGTGCGACGTTCACAGTTCTTTATTCGCTACGACGTGGTGGTAAAGCTGCTTAAAAGTTCATTCATGTCCATTAAATTGGCTTTACTACAATAAATTATTTTTGTTTGCAAATAAAAATACTAGTTTATTAATTAGGTAGGTACAGTGACTTAAAGTAAAAAAAATATAAGTACTTAATTGAAAATTTTGAATCATAAGTAAGTAGTGTAATTTTTAAGAAACTAATTCAGAAATTACATTTTTTTGTAGCAAAAATGAATTCCTCGTCATCTATTTATACTTGTATTAAAAAATGTAAGGTTCGGGCGATTTTTGTCGCTACGCTCCTGTACTAATATTGGTAATCGAAATTGGTGAATGTTAACGGCACCGGCGAATCTTAACATTCACCAATTCGATTTTAATATATGCTTGAATCGGACATACACCGGTGAATCCTAAATACACTGAGGAGGTATAGTCCGGGAACTTCCCGGTTGATCAGTAGTTAAAATCAAAAAACCTAAAATTACGGACAATTACAACTTAGTTCGTGGAAATATAGCGCGTTTGATATCCTTAAAAGTTGTTTTATTTCAAAAAATGTTATGTTTTTTTAAGTGAAAACTTCTTTAGCGGCGTTGTGCACATCAGTTTAAAATTTTTGGGATGGGTAAAAAATGTTAAAGTCGCACACGTGACCCTGATCGAAAATTCGTAAGAATTTACCGTTGACCTATTTCAAATTACAAAAAGTCTCACACTTGAAAGATCTACGTATAATATACGTAGATCTTTGGTTGTTATTAACTCATATTATGAGTTAATAACAACCTTTATATAAAGATCTCTCATTACTACCCATTTTCATATTGATGCGGTCAGTTTTAATGGATTTAGGTTCCTGCCAAATCAAGGCCCCTACCGCGCAAGTGTCGTCGGCATCGACATCGTCTTCATTTGACAGATGGATGTGACACATTGCTCTTAGTCTTTGAAAAGTTTTTATTTGTGTCAAAAAGAAGCAGTTTTCATCAACTTTTTATGAAGTTGTGGTCAAGATATAAGTAGTGGATTTTGATCGTTTTTTTCGTAAGCGGTTTTCACTTCTGCCGGCAATCCTAGAGTTCAACCCGTTGCTTTTTTTTAACTTTTTTATTTGTGACAAAAAAAGTTAACAACCTTTTCTGGTAATGTGAGCTACATTTTGCGTATGTAGACTTTAAAGAAAATGCTAATACGGTAAGTAGGTACCTCTTCTCTTATTTTAATTTTCGTCACTGTTGTTCGTGATTGTTGTTTTTTTATTTCTTCTGATCTAAAATGTCTTACAATTTTAGGATTATTCTGGCTTTTCGATTTCTGACTTATTGTATTTTTTTTCTTTTGATTTTGCTTCTGTTCTCTCCATTTTTTCCTTGTTTTTTCCTTTGCTTCTTCGGACAGCTCTGTAATTTTTTTTGTCCTCTCTTTTACTAATTTTGCATGTCTTTTTTTGTGCTCTTCATATTTAGTTGGATCTGATTTCAGCTTTTCTCTATATCTTTTCATTCTTTCAGCTGGGGTAAGTGGCATGTTTGTGTGACCTAAAAAAGCAATTTACCTTTCCATCATCATGCAGTTATGAAGGTAAGCTCAAATCTGAAAATCCAGGCTACGCCATCGGTTAGCGAACCTTGCAGCACCACAGATAGGATGTAGCCTATCATTTGCGTCATCTTTAGAAAAATGCCCATAGAAATTTCTTCACCGATTGATATCAAAACTGGGGTAGTTGGCTATTGTAAGCCAATTAAGTGCATTTAAAATACTGCCAAATATCTAAGAACAGTTCCACTGAATGACAATTTCGGCCACTGAGAAACATTTAAGTGTACTTAATATTTCTCAGTGGAACGTAACAAATGCTTCGCGGTTCAAACATGAATACAGTCATTTGCTGTTTTTGGCTTTACTAAAGTAGCTTTATTAAAGGAAAAACAAAGAACGTTAAAATAAACATAATACCTTGTAATCACGATCAGTCAGTGGAAATCACAAAATATCTCGTATTTATAAACGTAACTTTTATGAAGCGAAGTGTGCGTGTTTGGTTTGCGGGAGACTCGCGATGTCGCGGTCGCGACTGTCACTGTCACAAAATAGAAAATAAAATGGCAGCCAGCAGCAGCCTTAGAGTGTTGCTAGAATAAAATATATTACAATTTTGGTAGTAATTTCATATTATAATAAAGAAAAAAATACGTCACTCAGGAGAAAATTCCACATGTGACGTACTTTTGTTTTTGAATAAATGATATCCTTTTTGTAGTGAAATGATCAAAAATAGTTAGATTAGTACTTATTTGTCTGTTTTGTGCATAAGCATAATAGGTCACTGTACTAACAGAATACCGAATACGTATCTTTAGAAAATACGTATTTGACGTAAAAGGCTGTCTAATACATCGAATACTCATAATTGTAGAGATGATACACACAATAATGTATATGTAAAAAAAAAAAAATGCCCATCTAACTAGACATTTAAAAAAAGGTTATAAAAAAAATAATGAAATTAATGACTAGGAATGTCTGGATAAATAAACGTATAGCAAAATGTACATAACTATATATACTTAGTTAGAATACTACTAGCTATATATACTTAGTCAAAAACTTATACATGTATGTATATCCTACCCACCTCATCTACATCACTTGGTTGACCCTCGATATCTTGGACCTGATAACAACATGAGTGATAAGATTCTTGATTGATAGGTACCATAAAATATCCACTGAGAAGAAAACTATTACTTTACCTCACTTTCCGATTTCTTCTTTAAAGCGTACTTTTGGCGCCATTTTAATCTCATCTCATTCTTTTTATTTTCGTCCAATGCCTTCATTTTTTCTCTGTAATGTTTAGTTGATCTTGCTCTGTTTTTCGCTTGTTGAATGTTATATTTCTCCGGGTTGCTTTTTTTAAGTCGCTCTCTATAGTTTCTAGATTTTTCTGCGTTGGTCAAAGCCATCTGTAATTAATAATAGTGGAGTATTACAAGCAATTAAGTAGCTGCGATGACACAAACTTAAAGGTACCTACTACCAATAAAAATATTGTATTAATTTAATTTTACCAACTAATTACATTTTTGTATTCATTTAATTTTCCAATATAACCTAGAAATAAAAATGGAAACCTTATTATTTTGGACATGATAACAATATGAGTGATAAGATTCTTGATAATTAATTACCTTAAAATTTTCAATATGAGAAGAAAATTATTTTCGTACCTCACTTTGTGATTTCTTTTTTAAAGCGTACTTTTGGCGCCATGTTAATCTCATCTTATTTTTTTTATTGTCGTCTAATGCCTCCATTTTTTCTCTATAATATTTAGCTGATCTTGCTCTGTTCTTTGCTTTTTGAATGTTATATTTTTCCAGGTTGCTTTTTTTAAGTCGCTCTCTATAGTTTCTTGATTTTTCTGCGTTGGTCAAAGCCATCTGAAATTAATAATAGTGGATCATATCAAGCAATTACCTGCGTGAACACAGTGTGCGAGTCCAACTCGCGCTTTTCCGATTTTTTTTAAATAATAACAGTTCATAAAATATGATTGTGTTATAATAAACGAGTGAATACTCACCTTTATTTGGTGGCGTAGAGAACTGTAGTGGCGGATAATTACGTACCGTTTTAGCGTTGAAGTAGGTACCAATATGGTAGCGATATTTTCTTCTACGCTATCGTCCGTCACGTTGAGAAAACCTCTTAGATTTCTGTAAATGACGAACAATTTTGGTGGCATTATAGCTCAAAACAAGGCTTTTACTTTTAATCACATGGCAAACTGATAGTTTTGAGTGAAACAGTTAAACTTACATTAAGATGCACTAAAATAAAAACTTCCTTCGAAAAAACTGTACACAAACATGCCGCATCTGACGTTCACATGTCAAAATTGTCAAATGCCTGTCAAGTCAACCTCAACTTAATGGCAAAAGCAATGCTGCCAGATTAAAAATCCGATTGACCGCTAAAATGTAAAAAAAGCGCTAGATTTATTTTCGAAAAAAGGCGGTTTAAAAAACACTTTAATGCGCGCTAAATAAACTAAAGTTTTACTTGAATTAAATCAAGAATAACAAAGAGAAATCAAACTTAACGTTTCTAAAATTAAACACACTTTGCAACCTCCACCAAGTAACTTAGCTGTGCACTGAACAATTACTTAATGAATTTATTGAAATCAAAACCATCAATTGAAGTTTCAATAAAGGGGATTCCCCATACTAGAAATTTTCAGTACTGACTAACTAACAGACTAACAATGGTGTTGTCAAATAGTTCTAGTACACAAAGCGCTAAAATGGCAGCACTGACCAGCCGCCGGCAAGTTGCTCTTTAAAGCTTGTTTCACGATAGATGGCATATTCACTGGACCCATCCCTAAAGCATCCGACATAAAAATTGGGACACAACTTTTCATACATACTTTAATGACCGATTCGTAAAATGTTTTTTTATTAAAAGTTTTTGATATAATAATGGCTTTTGAAAAATACAGAGATAATATATAATTAAAAAACGTGTCTAAGTTTACAAACGATTTGTACAAACGTTTTGAGAAATGCTCTATACGATTGAAATTGCAGAACATAGACATTAACAAAAGCTTTTTTAAGGTTTGGACCACATCTGTCAACAGTCAGCGTGCTTTCTCCTTTTCCGTCAGCCTATCCTTTTCGGTTGCTCAGACAGAACCGCCTTTTGTTAGAGCGAGAAGGACTGTGGACTGCTGCCGTGCTGACATTTATTATGGTCCAATCCAAACCTAACACTACGAGCGCACGTCATACCTTCTTCACGGATGTATACCAAGCAGACCTAAATATGGATTGGTGAGTGTTAGTTAACTAATTAATTAGGTACTAATGCAGCTGGACTGGACACAAACGTGCCTTCCAGCACGAAGAAGCTTTCATTGTAGGTCACTCACACCGTGACTGGCCATCAAAGAGTAAGCTTATATTAGAGCTACCTTACCTATAACGAATGTTGTTAAAGTGCCAAAACCGCAGGCCAACCGCCAAACACACTCCAAAGATAGGAAAAACTGTGGTGCAGTGGCACATTTCAAACAGTATTTGCTCTGCCTACAAACGGCCAAAATGACGCACTCACACAGATACAGGCTCGGACTAGAGTGCAACCTGTGAGATCCTTGTAGCGATAGCGAGCGGCGCGTGTGTGTGTGTGTGAGCGTGTCATATCGACAGAGTGCAACGAGAACGACTGTTTATTATGTTTAGATTGGCAGTGGTTGGTTAGCGCGTTCGGCCTGCGATGCGATTATTGTGAAGGGTAAGCAATTGCTATTTTTTTATAGTTTTACCTTATTTTTTTGCTTATTTTTCTCTTCATTTTCTGCCACAAATTTTATCCAACATGCACTTGTTTTAGTAGAAGAAATATGCTGTTTTGTGCACCGTTTTTTATGCCCCGGTTTGGAACCAAATGATTCTATCGTATCATCGGTTGTTCTTTGTTCGGATCTCATCTGTGTTTGGGGTTCATTATTGCTTTGAAACTCGTATATTGTCTGCGGGAGTTTCGTTATTTCAGGATCCTCTGTCGCTTCTAAGTCATCATTAAACTGTAGTTGATTTTCTAGTCGTTGGTCCAGTTCTGTTGTATTTATAGGGCTGTCATGAGATTTTAATTTGAGTTTGACATCATCTAACAGAGTTTGATCTTTTTTAAACTTCTTAAATGTCTCAAAACATTCCTCTGGATCATCTTCTAAAGCTTCGTCTCTAGCCTTATTCAAAAGTGCAGTACATTCCGAAATTTCTGGATGTCGGTTTAAAAATAAAGCTAACCATTTTTTACCTGGCCTGTTGTTTTTGAATGGACAAGATTTTAGTTTTTTCTCTTGTATTATTTTTTGAACGACTTGCAACAAACGGTTTTTGGTGACAGGCCTATGGTTGTCCTTCATCTCGAATAACCACTGAACCAGCAGCCTTTCTTCGTCCTTGCTTAAAATTGGAGCTGGACCAAAGTTACAGTCTATAGGAGTTTTACCTGTTATTTTGTTGTACAATGTTATTCGTGGGACATCATACTTAACGGCTGCCACAGCAACCTTAACACCTCTTTTAACTTCTTCTATAGCTTTTGCCATCTGTTTTTTAGTGTAGTTTCTCTTTGGAGCCATTCTTAATAAAAACATAAACAAAAATATTTTATTTTAAACTAGCAACACAGCCCGGAGATATTGTTTGTCGGATTTTTAATTCAGTAGATTAATTTGACAGGTGCCAATGTCACTTTGTAAAATATAATCCTGCTTTATACTTTTTTTTTGACTCTTCAAAAAATGGCCGCGTCATTGCGTTTTTTAGATTTTACCGTACAATTTCTTTATCTATACTACAAAATATATTTACTTGACATTAGCAAAATTCGTGAATTATATCGCGAGCAGGCCATTAATTAAGAACCAAGCGAACTTTTTTTTCTCAATGATTTGCGCAGATCCAGTTCAGTAAGTATTGATACCATTCACGCACAAAAATTCAATTTTATCATTATAGCTACATTTTAATTGATTTTTTACAACGTGACATGGTCAACTTTTCAAAACACTCTACTAAATTATAAATTCTACTATAGGGCATAGTACCCACTACCCAGTGCCGTGAAGCCCATAAAAAAAATTGGACGATAAATAAAGTCAATTTCAAGAAAGAAATCTCCTTCTCTATAAAGTGGCGCTGCAGTCACCTTCATCATTCGAAAATAAGCTCAACTACTATGGAGATAAGCAAAACATATTTTAGTACCATTCATATTCCGTGGGACTTTTTTCGTGAGACGGACTCTACATAACCTTCCCAGACAAATTATATTTTTTGGTGAAAAGTATAAAAATCCGGTAAATGCAGATAGGATAGATACCTAGACGTTTCTGAGATGAGTTCGAAAGTCGTGGCAATGAACTTTAATTTATAACAAATAATTTATGTATTTCTCTAATTATGGACATTTGTTGTTCATCACTAGACCGTATCACATTTGAGAAAATTAAAATTCGTAATTAAAAGTCTTATAAATATATAAGTCAATGCCTTACAACAAAATGTTTATATTATAAGTGATTTATTATAAATTATGGTAATACACTGAACCAATCATGAACATTGTCAGTAAAAGTAAGGTTATGATCTGCATTACAAACTATGGCATGCAAAGAAATTCAATGTTTTTTTTTTTTTAAATAAAAATTACGACTCACCCGTATCTGGATTGTTATTGTAGGTAATTGTTCGTCAACCAAATCATAAAAATTTTTTGGAAAGAATAAAATAAATATGGACGACTTGTCAAACAAAATTGTTGACCGAACGTCATTTATGCTATTTTAAAATAGTGTTACCAGTGACCAAAAATCACTCGAATCTGGTTTTTTTATAAAAATTGTTTCAACAGTTCATTACTGGAAAAATGTTCACGACTGGCGCGCGTAAATTAAAATTAAATCGAAAAGAAATTATTAGTTTGTAACTCTTCAAACCAATCGATATAGTGCATTAAAAAAACTACTGTACTTATCGTTGAGAGGTCAGATCAGAATAGGGGTCATTATTACAAATAAAATAATACATATAATATAATAAACTATTGTGTAATATTCAAACTACTATGTACATATTTATTTTTTCTAACTTTTAGGCGTTTGATAAAAAAATGCGGCCTTGCCATTTTTTAAATATCACAAAGAAGTATAATTAAACCTAGTGCAACACGAACGCCCGCTTTAGCGCATGCATGGTGCTGGGAATTGTCACAGATTATTAAATAATTACTAGTTACTATATAGTATTGTTGGTGCCATCCATCTATATAGGCAGGTAGGCTATTAAAATGTATGAAATGAGATAAGTAAAAAAATGTGAATAATGAATAGTGAATGTAATATTTAACTACTTAAATCATCTATAAAAATATATCTTATTTATACTTAGAATTATTCTGTATTGTACGTGTTTTGACACTTAACTACTGGAGTAGGCTGGACCGATTTTTTAGGTGTCCCCATTTTGGGGAAAAGATAGATTTTGTAGGAATAATAAGTAATCGTTTATTCATACAAAAACCAAAAAGTATCATTTTAGGACAAACAGAAATCGCTTTTGGGTAAAAAAATAATATTTGTTCATAGAAATCATATTATTTTGAATGAAAACAAAATAAGATCTGGGGAAAATTTGGAATTGCCGTCCCTTCCTTGACGCGCGGGATTCGCGTCTGTGTGAAGAGAAATGCAAATCGCGGCGGTCCATGATTCGTTCCTGACTTCATTCATGAAGTTGTAGTAAGTAAAGGTGGAGCTAACACTTCCAATACCTTATTGAGGCCAAAATTCTGTGTAGCGTTATGATAACGCCGTTATCTCTCTCTCTCTCTCTATATTAAGTACATATATTGTAAGTGAAAGGATAAGTTAGCATCCTGCATTCCACTTACTTCACATCCATGAACAGTAACATCGAGCACAAGGCTATGTCTGCCAAATGCCAGTGTCATACCATGGCAATGTCGTAAGATGGTAGGAAAGCGTTGCGGTATATAATTTGTGGTTGCGGTCTATCACCAAATACTATAACCAGACAGATACTCTTTATTATCTTAAGTGTTCCTATGGTTACCGTTATAAAATATGGTTACTTATATAAATATAATATAGAAAAAAGAACCTGTAATAATCTACTTACGTCAATATAATTAATGTTTAGTAAAATAGTTTTTAAATGGGTCTGCAAATGTGATTCAAGTGGTCAGTGATTTCTGATACTCTAGGATTATTGTTATCTCAATGTGGCATTTTAGTTAACTACAATATTTTATACTGATACGAGTTAACTTATCATCAACATAATTTCATAACTACCGTCAATATTTGTGTCTACTCAGGCCATACCATAGACAATTAGTGTTGCTAACTTATTAAATTTTCAGGGGAAATAATAATATCCAACTTGGGAAAAGAAAGAAAGTTCTGAAATGAACACTCAAAAGGTTAAAATTTGGTTGAATTTCGTGAAGCGAGTGAAATAGGGGATGAAAGTTTGTATGAAAATCTGTCAGTTTTGAAAAAAGAATCTTTAAAATTTGTATTGAGTTGACGATTGAAATGACCTATCTCAACGTTTTCAAAAATTAGGGAATGAAATTTTGTAAGAAAAGTCCTTTATTTTCATAGTAAAAGTCACTTATTATTTAAAAGGCTTTATGGTTTGAACTTAAATACAAAAATCTCAAGAAATCAACCGCTAAGAGGGTAAAAGGGTAAATAATGTTAAAATCTATATGGGTGTCGTTATTGAGGTTGTAATGGATGTTGATTGCAAAAAGTCATCGATTTTTAAGTCCGATGCGGTGGACATGAATCAACCCATAATGGTTTAAGAAAAGGGTTAAAATCTTCGTAGAAAAGTAATGTAAAATAGCCGAGCGACATTGATCGCGATAGCTTTGGAGCATTTTCTACTACTATTCTATTCACTCTTGTCCTTGCTTATATTATAAAATGCTAAAAAACAGTGCACTTCTGTCTGGTTGTTCCGTTTTACGCGTACCTAAACCACTGAATCGAATTTAGTATGCTGATAAATGGCACAGTTACGGTAGTGAAATGTGGTCGCTAACTATGGGTCTGATAAGAAGGCTCAAGGTAACCCAGCGTGCAATGGAGATGGCTAAGCTCGAAGAGGGAAATGAGGAGATCTAAACTAAAGTAACTGACATCGGCATCGCACCATTACCCAGCAGTGGGTCTTATGTGGCTGAGACGACGAAATGGCACCACTACGTGACATCCTAAATCCGCGCGATAAGCTAATTCCTCGCAAATGAAGTCGTTATATATAAATCGCAAAAAAAATTGTCATCACCAGAGTTAACTTTGTACGGAAACCTATTGTTTCGCCATTTTAGAATTTTTGAAATGGCGTCTTTTGATTGGTTTATTGTGACTGAAGCGGATTTGCTCCTAACAAGAATTGGATCGAAGCGTCCTTGCATTTCAGCCGTATTTTAATGACACGTTATCTAAGTATATAATAAGGGAAATAAGTATGTACAGTGCGGCCAGTTAAACTAGCTACATTTTGGTGTACATAGATAAAAAAACCGGCCAAGTGCGAGTCGGACCCGCGCACCGAGGGTTCCGTTTCAAATTTTCAAAAAAATTTTTTAAGCTGTAACTAAAAATTTACGGTTTTCTCAATTTTTCCTTTATCTGTACTATAAGACGTTATTTCGTACCAAATTTCAAGATTCTAAGTTCACGGGAAGTACCCTGTAGGTTTTGATTCCCGTGCTAGTTTCGAAATTTTGCGGAAATTTGCGGCATAAACGGCTGTATCTTTTAATTGCTTTGCCTTAGAAGTTTGATTTTTTCAGAGCTCCAAGGGACAGTAGACCTGAGTATTAGTTATAAATTTCAGTTTGATACCTCCACGCGTTCCTGAGATAAACGGTCTTGACAGACGGACGGGCGGACAACGAAGTGATCCTAGAAGGGTTCCGTTTTTTCCTTTTGAGGTAAGGAACCCTAAAAACGTAAAATTTTGGATTGAGACGGATTTGCTTTTATACCCCTCAAATGCGAATTGTACAGTGCGACACAAAAGAGTAGAAAATAATTGGTGTCGCCTCTAGGTCAATAACTAGCAATTATCTACAAAAATAAGCATATATTTCCACTTGTTAATACGAAAACATGTTTGACAGCAGAACTATTATCTTGACAGTCGTTGTGTCGCCTTACATTACATTGAAGTTGCTTATCAGTTCTTCAAAAATCTGTTTTCTACTTTTTTGTGTCGTACTGTATCATTTGTTTGTTTATTTGTTACTCGTTCACGCAAAAACTACTTAACCGATTTTGATGAAATTTGGCACACAGATAGAAGATAGCCTGGATTTAATTATAGGCTACTTTATTATGATATTTGCACATGAAAGGGAACCACGCTGGTAAAACCGCGGGCGGCCGCTAGTCCTTCATAATTGACAAAAAATATATAGGGTACACACCTGGAGGACGACTTCGACTCCAGACAGCAGCACAAGGCTCTCCTGTTATTCACCGACTACAATCATATCAATAACGACACTTATATAGATCCAAAACGTCATCCGTGTGGATTTTATAGATATTATAATTTAAAATCTGCAGCTTGTAAAACGTCCTAAAAACATTGTATCTCAGACATAAAAATATTTTATTCAACAATTTCAATTTTAACGAAGATATCAGTTTCATACAATATTGATTGTATATCGGAGATACAATGAGTTACAATTTTACAAAGTATATGAGGACGAATTTTATTGTAACTCACCAATCATATACAATAAATAATTAAATATATACATATATGGCATCAAAATGATACAAGAGTTTAGGTCTTACCACGATTACTTATATGGTCAAGATCGATTGGCATTAGGACTTATCCGTAATGGAGAAGATAACCATTTTTGTTTTATATGCCAAAAAATTACAAGAATAACTGTGTTTTTATTGGTTTTCTATCTTTAAAACATTTTCGGTCTAAGCCGCGGACCGAGCGCGATATCGTTCATGACGTCACGTCGTCCATGTCCGCGGTCAATCGAAGCATTTACCCGAATGTGTCCGACGCGCGCGGAACTACTTTGTTTATTTTGATTAAGAAACAATAAAAACAACATGAGTCCATCTATTAAATATTGTAGTGTGCCTAAGTGTAAAAATACGGCCACGTAAACACCCGAAAAGTTGTTTTTTCACGTCCTAGAAAGAAAGATCCGAATATCAGAAAAAAAATTTACAAATGCGATGAGAAGAGCGCATCCATTAGGACCAAACACGACAGCATCTTGTTGTGAGGATCATTTCGATGTAAGTATTAAAATACTATTTATACCTATACCTTGTCATGTGAAATACTAAGTAGTAGGTAGGTACTTGGTTATTGCTAGTAACTAGGTACATGCTTTTTAGTAGGTATGTAGGCACTCGATCGCAGTGTATTGAAACTAACGATGTATTGAACCTTTCGTTTCCAAGGTTAATGATCATTATAATTTCAAGAAGAAACATTGATTATAAGTTTAAAACTACAGTATTCAATGTAAATAAACACCCAAACTTGGGTTACACAAGTAGATAGGTCAATGACCTAAGTCGTTCTTCAAGATTGACGTAGAGTTCGAAAGTTTGCGCATGTTTTGTAGTAAAATTTTTATAAATATGATCTTGTTTGATTATTTGTAAAGGAATTTTTCTATTTTAGTTCTAAAACAATAATTCACACAATACACTTAATCAATCAGCATTATTCAAAATCAATAAATAACACCAGAGCGCACGAGAGCAGACAACTTACCCGCGAAATGTACTGCGGACGTATGAGGCGGGGTCGCCTGCCGTGCCGTATGGACGAGATGACGTCACACGGTACACGCGAACACTGACGAGATTTACAAAACCTACGTAAACTTCCCACGCTTATAACTTTGGTAATACTGCACCGATCGATGTGAAATAAAAACTAGAGTAGTGTATACGGTCTAGACTTTTATTCTAATAAAAAAATAAAACGCATTTAAAAGTGTAATATTGTAACCCTGTTATCTTCTCCATTGCTAAGATTTTTTCTTAATCTTTGTCGAGCTCTCCTGTAAAATTCCAAAAACTGAGTTACCATGTTTTTTATAGCGTCTTAACATACGAATTGTCTCTCCATTCAGCCCATCCAATACCGTCTTTCAGATGGAATGTGTTGGCATTATACTGGCAGCAAAGGCAATTTTATCCAGAGAGGTAACCAACCGCCCTTGAACCCCTTAATACCTATCTATCTTTGCAAGAGCAATGCGATAGCAAAAATTGCGCGATAATTGCTCAACGTCACGCATCACTATAGCAACCGCACTGTTATTACAGTCAAGTCAAAGTCAAAGTCAATATCATTTATTCAGTCTAGGCTGTTACAAGCACTTACGAACGTCAAAGAAGATACGCCATCGGTTCACAAACCCTAGGGCGGGAGACCTTGTAACGAGAAGAAGCGGCAAGAAACTCGTCAAGGGCTGTTTTTTTCTCCCTGTTTTATTTCATACAGAGTCGTCAAATTGAAAAGTGACCTTAACATATCGGTAAGGTCAATTTCCATCACAAAAGGAAAATACTAATTAAAATATAACATTATGTGGTTATTGTAACCGTAAACAATTTTTAACTGGCAAAGAAAGACTTGTCTATCATACATTACAACATTTCTCGCATTACAAGATCACTATACTGCAAGTTATGACGTACATACAGGTCAGTATCAATTTATTTTAGATATAAATATTTAGGCTTTAAGCACAGCATTAAGATAAGCAGACTTGCTGGCAGCATTTCCGCTGGCGGCACCCGTTCACGAGCATGACGCATGAACCAGCCATCGCTTCGCTTAACCATTTTTTAGGGAACGTAACGACCCGCCTCACACTACACCCCCGAAGAAACGTTTGAGTGAGCATGACGTACTTCAGGTACTTATGTTAAGCTGTATAAATATAAAAAAATACAATGGCAACAGCAAACAAAAGAAAGTTAAAAGTGCCTTAATGTAAGCCACAACACAACCTACAATGTCACTAGAAGACGCATCAGCTGGGTCACAATCTCAAAGCGTAATTAAAGTTAAAAAATATAAAAAAAAGCTTTTATATATTTGTAATAATTGAAAACATTATTTACCTTTATTTACTCTGATCAAGCAGTGCCACGCATCTCAACTCAAAACATCATAAATAACATAAAATCAAAACAACATATATCTCTACACATTTTAACACAAGCAAACATGAGCAGACCCATTCCGCTGGCAGCACCCGTTCACGAGCATGACGCATGAACCAGCCATCGCTTCGCTCAACCATATTTTAGGGAACGTAGCGACCCGCCTCACACGACACCACCGCAGAAATGTTTACAGTGCTGGGTCTACCGAACAATAGGTGAACTAAGTTTAGTGTACAGTCATTTGCACACGTTTAGATCCCGTTGTTGCTACCAAATAATCCGTAAGCACACCACTTAACTAGCTCGCATCAAATCACTGGAAACTGTAGACAAGCGAAATGAGCACTTCAATATATAAAATAACTAACTGTTCTAGTTATAATGGCCATATAATATGTCAATGCTAACTGTATTTATTCAATCTATGTAAGGTTAAATCGGATTCTAGATCCGAATATAATTGGACTTTCAAGAATGTGTACCACGAGGGAACCCTAATAAATAATGCGCATACATTCGGCCCGGAATATCGGGGATATGATAAATTCCTGAAAAGGTCAAGATACTGAGAGCTATCGTGTGATAGCTTTGGTTTAATACTGCTTATCTTATCGTTATTGGATTGTATGATGGGAGTGTTTTGGTGTTACTATTATATTATAACTAGCGGATCCCCGCGGTTTTACCCGCGTGGTGCCCGTTCCCGTGGGAATATCGGGAGAAAATATAGCCTATGTCACTCGGGAGAAATGTAGCTTTCTAATGGTTCAAGAATTTTCTAAATCGGTCCAGTAGTTCCTGAGATTAGCGCGTTCAAACAAACAAACTCTTCAGCTTTATAATATTAGTATAGATAATACCTATACTTAAATTGATATGATAATTATGTAGATGCCTTGCCTACGTATATTACGGAGTTTTTGGTTGAGAGTTCTAAATATCTTATTTAGCACGTACCATATAAACAAAATACGTGAGTGTGTAGTACTAACATTAAGAAATAGATGGAGCTGTTCTTAGATCAACCAAATAATGAAGTTCTGATTGGGACCCCATGGTATAATACAACTTTTCAATGATGTTATGGTAGGTATGTATTTATTACCCGACTGCAAGGAAAGGGTTATGTTTTTCGCACGTATCTAGCATGTTAGTATTTTATTTTATTAATCTTCGGGAAGCTCACAGCTAGGTCTAATAACAGTGCTTTAATAAATAATGAAGGCCTATTACAAACTTCTTGTAAATGTAAACAATTAAATTAGTAGACCTAAGACTTAAAAACTTTAACATACAATAAAAAAAGAACAACATACAGAGGGAAATAATAATAACTTTATCCATTTCGCTTCCCTATTCCGAAAAACACATTATTTTAACAGTCGTTTAAACAGTATTGTATGATGTCAAGTCCATGTCAATTCGATGTCAATGTCAAGTATGTTTTATATGCTATGTTGAGGAGAAGTCTTGAAATCATACAAAAAATGGCAAGAATTTTCGAAGCTGTTTTATTATACATAGGTACATAAAGTAGCTGATCGCTCAGTTCTCAAACGTGTTTACGTGTTTTCGTAGACTTGGCTGCACCTGTCGTAGATGTTGCCCGTAACGCCCGTAGACTTGTTGTAGCGTAACGTAGTCAAGCAAGAGCTACGAGGAAAATATATTCATTTTTCAATATATTCAAGGAATGTCATTTTTGTGAGATAAACACAATCTGAGTTTCGTTTGTGTATTTTTTTGACTTTTCTCTTCTTCGGCTTCATTATTTTTATTGTAAACAAAGTGTACTGAAAGTTTTGACTACTAATAAATATCGGTGTAGGTACTAACGTTACGGTCTACGCCCCGTCAATATAATAATAATAATAATAATAAAAATCTTTATTGCACACGATAAACACAAAACAAGTACAAAAAAAAAATATATACAGAAGAATATACAATAGGCGGCCTTATTGCTACATAGCAATCTCTTCCAGGCAACCTTGGGTGAAAGAAAACAGATAAATAAGGTAATAGGGGAATGGGTGCACGAAGAAGGAGAAGAAAAAGTATATATTTACAAATAGATGGATACTGAAAGAGAGAAAATATATGATAATTTATAAGTTAGGAGAAAGAGAAAGGAAATGTCTTCTAACTTGATCACCAAAGGATTTTACAGTCTGAGCCTTTCTGATGCCCTGTGGTAGTGCGTTCCAAAGTCGGACCGCGTGAACGGAAAAGGAATAGGAATAGAAGCTGGAGGAGTGCGGAGGAAATTTTAGGGTGAGGTTAGAGGTGGAACGCAAGGTACAATGTGAGGATGTGGTATGAAAAGAAAAACATTCTTTGAGATAAGGTGGGGAAGTTGGTAGAAAAAGGATAGAGTAGAGAAGCTTGAGTGTGTGTAAGTCCCTGCGCCGGCGAATAGGAAGCCAGTTAAGTTTGCTACGGAAGGTTGAGACATGGTCATATTTGCGGAGGTTGAAGATAAATCTGATGCAGACATTTTGCAGACGCTCTAGTTTGTTGAGTAGTTCTTCAGATAAATCAGTGTAACAGACATCAGCGTAGTCTATTATAGGTAACAAGAGAGTTTGGGACAGAGTGATCTTGGTACTGGTCGGCAAAAAATTACGTAGACGACGTAAGGACCCATACGCAGCGAATACTTTTTTTCTAACGCCTTCCACCTGAGGTCTCCAAGATAAGTGCTGGTCAAACGTTATGCCAAGGTTTCTGACAGTATTTGAGAATGGGATATTAATACCATCTAAAGAGACCACCGGAAGCACGTCAAAATCAATCCTCGAAACGAAATGAGAGCTACCAATGATAATACATTGAGTTTTGGAAGGGTTAAGGGTGAGACCGTATGACTTACTCCAATAATTTATGTGAGCTAGGTCTTTGTTAATAATTGCAATTGCACGTGAAAGTTCAGGTAATGGTGCCTGTGTGTAGATCTGCAGATCATCAGCGTAGAGGTGATAGGAACTAGAAAGGGTTTGCGTAATAGAATTTAAAAATATAGAAAAGAGAAGTGGAGATAAAACGCCACCCTGAGGAACACCGGCATTGATATCACACCACGTGGAGAAGGAATCTCCAGTGCGGATACGTTGCCGTCGCCCTAGCAGGTAACTTCGAAACCAATTAATTGCAGCTGGAGATATGTTCAGAGAACTTAATACACCAAGGAGAATGTCGAAATCAACTGAATTAAATGCATTGCTAAAATGCCATTACAGTTAGTTGACGATTATCCATCGCAAGGCGTATGTCATCCGTAATCTTCACAAGTGCTGTAGATGTGCTGTGGCCCTTCCGAAAGCCAGACTGAAAAGGGTTAAGGAGATGGTTTTTATTTAGATGATCAGTGAGCTGATTGTGAACAAGTTTTTCGAGGACTTTGGAAAGAAAGGGAAGGATTGAAATTGGACGAAAATCTGAGAAGGATTTAGGTTTGGCTTTTTTAGGAAGAGGTATAACATTTGCATCCTTCCAAGATGCCGGAAAATAACCAGTGGAAGTTGATGTATTAAGGATGTGGGTAATTATAGGAGTAAGGATGTCGAGGATAGGAAGGATCATTTTACGACTGATAGAATCAGCACCTACAGCACTGGAGTCGATTGACAAAATAGTTTTCTTCACATCACAGTCTGAAACTTGATTAAGAGAAAACGAGTCACCTTGGGTTGGCAGGTTAGAAAGGTATTGTAAAGTTTTGCTTTTATAATTGCCATCAATAGGCACTGACGATGTGAAATGACTATTAAGTTGGTTGAAATCGACATTGTTTTCTGTGACACTGATGTGAGATTTGCCAACACCAAGAGTTTTTAGAAATTTCCACACTTTAGCGGGATCTTCCTTTTCAATAGATTGATGAATGTGGCGTCTTTGAGCGTCCCTAATCACCGTATTGCACCGATTAATATGTAATGACAGGACAGGACTAATTTGAGTAATTTTAGTATTTCACAAAATTCTGGTTGTTAATGTCTTTAATTTAATGAAATAATATCTCATACTTTCTACATAATAAAGTTTGTAAGACTGTTACTCGCATCAACAGCTAAATATTTTGCCTGGATAAAATCTTGCATACAGTAGGCTTATTACGAGTTTGGCAAACTTGACTTTACAGTAAACGTTAACGTAAAATGTAGCTCTGTCTCTTTCACACTTAGCGACTGTTTTACCGACATGAGCAGTGTATCCGATAGTCAACGCTCACGAGTCCTAAATGTCATGTTAAGCAAACTCGTAATTGGGGTAGACCATGACTTGGAAATCTTGGAATAGGCCATAATAGTTATTTGTTATGCAAGGCTGGAAAGTTGGTTATTTAGCGGCGAGTTACCTCTATTGATTTCAATGGTACAAGACGCTAAAAACTTTTCTGCCAAGCGCAACACACAATTTTTCACCTCACAACAGCAAGGAACATTTTATGGTTGTTGCGGTCAACTTCCGGTAAAAAATTCTTTAAACATAAAGTTTATCTAAATATACTTTATTTTCGTTATTTTAATGATATCAAAAACTAAAATAATAAAAAAGGGAGTATTATAGGTAATTCAAAGTTATTTTAAGTAGGAATATATTGTTACTTATTAATAAGAATAAAAACGATTCCGTAAATGATGACACTGACATGAGGTACAAGACAAAGACAATTTAAAAATAAAGATTTATGTCACAGTCCGAAATCCAATTATAAGTTGTGAAATATCACCCAGCCTAATATAAAATTCTTATAACCAATATTTTAATCTTTTTGTCATTGTGTTTATGATTCAATGAACTAAAATAATATAATAAGTATAATTTATAAGTATTATAAGTATAATTTATTTCCTCAAACATAAAACATTTTTTGCATACAATTTTTGTTTGCGTGGGTACGTGTAAATAAACTTAATAAACAAGTAGTTACAAGTTCGCAGTTCGCACGTCAGCGCAGCCGCGCGGGTATTAGTCAGCAAACCGAGCGCTTTATGACAATGTTCAATACAAATAAAGTTGATGTGCTTGCGCAGCGCTGCAGCGGGCGGTTGGCTCCCGAACGAGTAAACAATTGACAAGTTAGACTACATAAACTTCGAACTTAAAATTAAGATTAACAAAACGTAAGGAATAGTAATTTAGTAAACATCAACAATTTAATTAATACTAATGTAAGAATTGTATACAATACACTGGCACTTAAACTAGGCCTGGCCTGTGCTTTAAGTGCCAGTTTCTTCCGCATTTGGCTTGTTGATTATCTAATTGATTAAGAAGACTGTGATTGTGAAATTGATAATGGTAACTCAGTTATTTCATCACTGTAAATAGATTTTCAGTTTCAGCATACGACAAGGCTTTAAGCCACTTTGTCAATTTAATTTTGAGATTATGGTTGTTAAGATGATGGAACTTAAGATTTTGATTTATTTTGTTATACAAAAAGGAACCGATATAGTAGGGAAAAAGTACGGATAGAAAATGATAGGAAATGAATGAAATAATAAAACCAAAACGGAGTATTGTAATTAATTTAAAGCTATTTAAAATAAGAATCAAATATAACAAAAAGGTCAATAGTGCGATTCGGAACGCATTATGACATATTTTTAGGTATTAAATTAAAAAAGTACTTTGCCCCGCTAGGCCGCAAAACGATTTTCTACGCTTAAACTGATTGACAAAACCTCCTTTTCAGAGCGTGTGAGGTGAAAAATCTTTTGACATACCCCGATATTCCCACGGGAATGGGAACTACGCGCGTAAGACTGCGGTCGGATTTATTTATAGTTTTCTTTCTAAACACGGGTTTTCCTAGCATGAAAGTCAGGGGATCTACCTACACAGGTCAACTGATGTTGCCATATAGCTGTAAGTTCTGTTATATCACCTTTACATTGTAAATTATGGCTTTGCATTAATATTTTTTTTTGTAAATTATAATTATTATTTATTAATGTTATCTTCAATAACCCAAAATTAAAATTCGGCTAACAGCAGCTATAAATACCAGCTAGCCGTTGTTGGTGTGAGACGGTTAATATTATTATTACGCAGACACCTAAAGTTGCTCGCGGGGAAAATTTTACTTCCGTAACACCTGCTTTGGTTTGAAGGTGTATCATTCACCCATTTCTGTGTACAGGGCTATCACAAATCTATACAAATATTGAACATATTTTTATGGTTAGCATGTTATCAGGCAGGGTTTTCCAGCAGGGTTTTCCCCTGGCCAAAATCGTGTCGAAACGTCGGGATATCCACAAGATCATAAAATAATACTCAATTCAAAACTAAATGTGTTAATAATATTTGTCATCAGGAACTAGCTCCAGGTTTAAGAAATCAGGGCTGTATTTATCTGTAAATTGTATTTGTTGTAATAAACATTTATTTCAAACATAAAAAAGCGTGTTGGTTTAATTCAACGAACACGTAGTCATTTAAAAAAAAATGGCAAAGAGATAGATTATGCAACTGTTCAACCCCAGAAGACGTATTTTTGAATCATTCGAATTACAATTCGCATACGGAATCGCAAGGTTCGCATGCGAATGCTAAAACTGTGTTTTTTTAAATTCCAATTCGCATTCGAATCTGCAACATGTCTGCAACGAGTGATCCTGACCACTCTTTTTTGATTCGAGCGATAGAAAGTTTGACGCTTAGCACTTAATGTCTTCTTCTTCTTTCTTAATTAATGGCGTGCTCACGATAAAATTCGCGAATTTTGCCAATGTCAAGTAAATATATTTTGTAATACACTCATTTGCAAAAAAAACGGGCGGTTTTGATTTTCATTCATATTTAAAAAGATACAGTACCAAAAAGGTTTCAATCGTTTGTACACGTTACTGACCGGTTTTAAAAATGCTGTGGTATTTAAAAAAGTACGTTCTAAATTCAAATTTTCATTTGATGCTCATTTTTACAGAAAACCCCTTTTTATCCTACATTTTTGGCGCGAAGTTCCAGAAGTTAACATCGACTTTCATAACTTTTATTCAATTTTTATCGATTAATTTCAAATTCTTGACAGTCAAAGCTTTATTTATTGCTGTTTGGCTGTATCAAAAATGGTAGATAAAGTAGTAAAAGCTACCAAAATTATCGCGCTGCTTGAAGAGGGTTGCAGCCAATGTTTCGTGGCTAGGAGGCTAAATGTTAGTCGCTCGACAGTCCAAAGGACCTGGCAGCGATATCAGGAGACTGGTTCCGTCGAGAGAAGGCCTGGTTCTGGAAGAAAACCATGTACCCAACCACGGGATGATCGTTTTCTTGTGAGTCGCGCATTGAGAAATCGCAAATCTTCGTATGCGGATCTTAAGAACAACCTCCAAGAAGTAAGAAATGTGCATATTAGTCTATGGACGGTCAGGAGGAGGCTTCTCGCTGCCAATATACGCAGTCACCGCCCGGCCCGCGGCCCCAAATTACTCCGTGAGCACAGAGTTCACAGGCTTAGGTTCGCTAGAAATTGTGAATCATGGACTCAAGAAGATTGGAATAGGGTTTTGTTCTCCGATGAAGCCAGGATATCTCTGTTCGGTGAAGATCGACGTCGGCGAGTGCTAAGAAGACAAGGAGAACGCTTTGCAGAGGCATATTTCGAAGAAATCACACCTTATAGTGGGGGCTCTGTTATGTTTTGGGCAGGAATAAATTCAATGGATCGTACAGAGTTATTCTTCATTGAAAACGGCTCACTGACTGGGCATCGATACATAACGGAAGTTCTAATTCCTCATGCACAACCCGCATTGGCCGCTCTAGGTGAAGACTCGATTTTTATGGACGACAATGCTCGCGCCCACTGATCCCGCGATGTTAATGCGTATGTGCAAGAGGTCGGCATTCGTCGTTTGGATTGGCCAGCTCGAAGTCCCGACCTCAATCCCATAGAGCATGTCTGGGACGTTCTGAAACAGCGTGTGAGATCAGTACACCCGGCTCCGCAGACCATCAGAGAGCTGAAGAATGTGATTGCTGCGGAGTGGGAACGTATTCCGCAAGGAAGTATCCGGGATATACTCGCTAGCATGCCCAGACGAATTCAAGCTGTGATTTTAGCTAGAGGGGGTCACACTCGATACTAAACATTTATCTGCTTTTACTTTGCTTAAGAAAAACAAACAAAAAAACTTTTTTATTTTTACTTCATGAGTATATGCACTACTAGCGAACATACACTACTATCGAGGTTTAGCATTATTTCCCATAAATTGTATCTAAATTTTATGAAATACTGATGAAAACGATTTTTTTCTTATTAATTTACCAAATTGTGAGGATAAAACTACCTATAATTATCAAACAAAGCAATATTAACATTTGAAATGGTTCATTGCTTAGGTGCCCGTTTTTTTTGCAAATGAGTTTATATAGAAATTGTACGGTAGATTGAGTTAAAAATGGAGCCTCACAACACGTGTTATTACGAAAAGAACTAGGGCGAAACTCCCGCACTTAATGTAATTTTTAATGACATTGACATGACGGATAGTTTGCCAACTTAAATCCGTTGCATTTCACGTGATTCGTATCGGTTTTTGAAAATCTATGGAGAGTTAGTTTCCGGTTTTAAATATTCTGCGTAAAATGAAAAAATGTCAAGGGAGTTCAAGAAAACGGCAATACCGTATACGAGCGATTAAAAAATGCGACAAAATCTAAGTCGGTAAATTTCATTAAAATGCGAATTGAATTCGCATAAGAATTTCGAATTATTCAAATACCTAGTAAATTTGTTCCGAAAATTTATAGCCACAGAATAATTACAAAGAATTGACGGCTAACTTCAACACAAACCTCCTTTGTGAAAATCTCTGGCCACCTATTTGTAGTTTTTTTTAATTTATGTTTAAAGATTATCTGTCACTCTGCTTTTGTTCGAAACAATTGAATCTCGCAGGAAGCTTTTCGTACTATGATTTTCTATGATTATAAACAACGGTTAACCTTCAAGGAATCTCTCCTGCGTTAGCAACAATTACTTATTGGTTTTGTGAATTTAAACGTGGTAGAGAGAACTTAACCAGGCCGACCACCAACTCATGTAAACGGCATCAGGGTAGAGTGGCTATTGCGAGAGAATAGACATATTACACATCGAGAGATACAGGCTGAACTAAACATTGGATCACAGGCAGTTTCCACCATCCTGCATGTTTTTACAATGCTATTTTTATGTGATATATATAGTATATGAGTAATTCTCAAATAAATTGTAATTTCGAGAAAAAAATGTCGCAATTTTTATATTGAATATAAATTTATATTTTTTATTTATTTTTTAAATGTTATATTTTATCCATCAGAAGATATTATTAATGTCCCGTACACACTTACACTTAATATTAGCCCATAAACAACAATGATGATCTACGTAACGACTACTTGCTAAAACGTAATCGATATTTTTCAGGATTATGAAAAAACTGCTAGCTAGATCTTCGTTAAACTTTTTTTTCACACCTGTACTTAATACGTTTATTCAGATAAAACAAAGTTTTTTTTTTTAAATTGGTTGACAACTGATTAAGTTATTGTTAAACAATACTCGTACATAGAAAAATAACAGACCGGTAAAAAGGTAACAGATATACATAGGTAAGTGTTTTTATCATCGAAATATGTAATTTTGTCTCTTTTGAAGCCGCTTTTTTAACGAATATCTTTATATTTCCTTGTTCCATCTTCAGCAATTATTCTACTATTTACTGCTGAGAGAGTCACTTTAAAAGGGGGTGGATCAATCTCAAACTATCGGGTTGGATTAGCTCTCAGCAAGATTAGGGATGGGAAAATAGTTTATTTTTTAATTATCAGTTTTTGTACGGTTTTGAATTTCTTCACTTTGTCAAGGCAACGAAATTGTTTTAGAGGCGACAATTCTTACAGTACAAAAAACGTAACTTGCTCATTCAGCTAGGCTTCGAGTAAGTATTGAGGAAGTAAAGTAAAAAAAATATGTCATTTTTTTATGAACGACGGGAAGACTCTTAGCCTTCATCATACCTGATGTTAAGTATTGATAAGGCTGAAGATGGAAGCGGACCTCTCCCGGAATCCTCAATCACTGACGAACTGGCTATCTTATCTCTAACTGCCGGAACACAAAAATGCAAAAAAAAAACATAAATTATTGGCTTATTATTATATTATTATATTATTAAGATGCAAATCTTAATCGATCGTTAAACATCTGAAAAGATGTTTCTTTCAAAGCAAGGATATACCTAGCATTGAGGTGACAACACTGGACTACAGCGTATTAAAATATAAAAGTATTGAAGAATTTCGACAGTGATCCGCAAGACTCGGTAGCTCAGTGGTTAGAGCATTGGACCGGATTTCCAAAGGTCGTGGCTCCCATCTAAGAACTCACTTCTGGCCCAGTTGATTTTTTCCAATATTTTTCTATTTAAAATTTATCATAAGTATCTATATACTTAATTCAGGTTCGCAAAATTTGTGACGACTCGATAGGGACTTTGGCGCGTAGTACGCGGCCGAGTAAGGTATCAAATTAAAGGTACTCGAGTCTATTTGTTCCGAAAACTATAAAATATACAAAATGTTAAACGTGATGATCACAAACTGCAATTAAAGATTTTCGCATAATTTGGAATTTTTCGTCGATCGACGAACCCGAGTATCGGGTTGTAACCGCCCTAGTAATTAATTGAGTCATTATAGGTAACGCCAGCCCTACGTCTAAAGCGCAATTGATAAGAGTGCAATCACAAAGGCCAGGATCTTCCCCAGACCGATTCATTCCCCTTCCCTTTCCACTTCTTTATTACGCCTAGTTCAGCCAAAGCGCTTCTTTATTGCTATAGAAGATATTACAGTTCATCAAATTACCTGTGCTTTCCTTTGAGTGGCGATTCTTAAGATTTTCTAAAGCTGCCGCCGGAAAATATAACGAAAAATTTCGTGAATGAACTAATATTGTAAAGCTTAGATTAGGGTTTGCTATAGAATTTCTGATTTTTCCTTTTCTCATTTTGGTATAAAGTTTTAAAATAAAGTAGACGTTAGTACTGTAACTGACTAGGTAATCTACTGAATTCTCAATCCATGTTTTAGAAAAAGAAGTTAAAACATAGCGAAACATATTAAAGAGCAAAATCGGCATTTAAAATTACGTCAAGCCATTAAAAAGGATTAAATCCTTTTGATTTCATCATTACATTGCTTTATACTTTGTGTAATACCTGCTCAGTTTTGGCATCACATGACTTACTCACGGAATCATTGGTTTTGATTTTATTGTTTGTAACTCTGTGTTTTTGTCATGTGATTTCAAAATAAATGTTTATTTCTTTCTTCTTTATATTATATGATATGCAGCTACAAGGCGACTCTCATCAATTATCTTTGTTACGCTCACAAAGAAATCACGATTCACGCTTGACTTGATCTGTATCCCGTGTTTCTGTGTCAGTAGCGGTTAATTCAAGGGTGATGTATCGAACTGCGGACAAGAATAGATATAATTACTGGCGTAAATTACTCTGATTGATACCAGACAGGGCCGGAGTGAGACGGCAAGTGCGAAGAGCATACGAAGAAGAATTTTAAATTTAATTACCTATTTGACCTCCGAGGCTCCAACTTATGAGACATAATAGATATTCCATTGTTCTTTGAACACCGGTGTCCTGCTAGCAAGTGACGAATTAATAGATTTAGGAGCTTTCTAATGCATAAAGAAAATGAACATGTCCATATTAATAAAAATCTAAATACCAAAATCCAAACGCCTTTAGATATATAAAAAATATGTTGTACTTATGAAGCTACTTTAAATTTTATTTCTACCATTTGCTATATCATTTTTAAGGTAACAATTAAGTGATTTGGTACAAAATAGAAACATACCTGTTTCCAAAGATGACATTATTTTAGAAATATCTTAAAACCAAGCTAAGAAGCGACAGAAATAGTGTTTTTTTTAAGTAAAAATCCATGTGATAAATTGTCAAGGCTTAAATGTGTCAATCTCTTAAGTGTATTAGAAAATAACTATGGGTAATATCTTACCATAATTACAGAATCTATCGTAGTTTATGGAACGAGCTCCTATCTAACATTTTGATTTTTTCCTTTTTGTCCAGTACTGGATACACTGTGCGGCGTCTTGATAAGGGTACAGACCGGTACCTGACCGGTGCGCTCCGATCCATTGCGAGTCGGCATTTCGCCCGTTCAAAAGAAATGAATCGCGCGATGATCGGGGCGACGAACTTGCGAGCGATGATTAGTAGGAGAGATACCTAACAATATGATCGTAAGTCCGTCCCCGTCTCCTCAGTAAACAATGAAGAAAGCAGGCTGATCTGCGGCCTCGTTTGTTGCGGTTTCCACCTTTCCGGGAACACATACATTGGGAATCATCTGCTAAATTGCTAAACTATAGATCCCTCCAAGAATTAGTCATATCACATGTGATTCCTAAACTTAACCAAAAGTTCCTCGTGAATCATTATTAGTGATTAATAGGAGAGATACCTAACAATATGATCGTGAGTCCGTCTCTGTCTCCTCAGTAAACAATGGAGGGAGCAGGCTGGTCTGCGGCCCCGTTTGTTGCGGTTTCCACCTTTCCGGAAACACATGCATTGAGAATCATCTGCTTAATTGCTAAACTATAGATCCCTCCTGGAATTAGTCACATCACATGTGATTCCTAAACTTAACCAAAAGTTCCTCGTGAATCATTAGTAATTAGTAGAATAAATACCTAAGTATAATGATCCCAAGTCCGTCCCTGTCTCCTCAGTAAACAATGGAGGAAACAGGCTGGTCTGCGGCCTCGTTTGTTGCGGTTTTCACCTTCACGGGAACACATGCATTGGGAATCATCTGCTTAGTTGCTCAACTATAGATCCTTCTTGGTGTCAACTTAATAGAGCGGTTAATACCGCCTTGGTATTCGGTGTTAGAAAGTCATCTCTATACATATATGTCGTGCACTTTTTTTTGGATTTACACATACTTCCGTTCTTGTACTAACTCTATGCAAAAATCAAGTCGATTAGTTGCTTAGTTAACGCGTCAAGGAAAGACAAACAAACACACTTTCGTATTTATAATATTAGTTAAGATTTAAACTAGGAATAAAAGAACAATTTGTTGCGGTCTAGACCTTTCCGGGATCACATGCATTGGGAATCCTGCTTATTTGCTAAACTATAAAAATAAAAATAACTTTATTTTTCCATCACAATAACTTTATTTTTCCATCACAAACAGGGTTCTTACAATCAGTTAGTGTTATGTAGGTATGTATAACTATCTCCTATACCTGTGATGGACTGGTGCCTGAAATAGGTTTCAGCAGTAGAAACCTGAGCTACAGGTCGCCAGGCCCACCCAAGGACAAAAAGTAGGTACGTACTATATTCAGAGCTTACATCGGACGAGTGATAGGGACAATTAAAACAATAACAAAAAAGTAAAACAATAAAATAAACATGACTAAACTATCTAAATAAACAATGTGTGAGCTGCACGCGTCCAAAGGGCTGTGAGAGGGGTTGTGTATTTAAGATTAAATCGGTGTGTGGATGAGTGTGAGCGTGAGAGTGAGAGTGAGTGTAGGTAAATGTGTGTATGCGTTGGTGAGATGTTTTGTGTGTGTTTGTGTGTGTGTTTGTGTGTGTGTATGTGTGTGTGTGTTTGTGTGTATGAATTAGCAATATTCTGTGGAAGGGACGTCAGAGAGGCAAAGATTTTAGTTAGTTACTAACATGTAGTTTAATTTAAATAACAGTAGAAGAGCATTAATTATCTCGTAGGGCAGAGTAAATTTTCGGTGTCATCATAGTCTAGTGAAATTAGGTACTTTGAGACCGTAAGCTTACAGGTTGATTTGACAAGCGGATATATATGGAGCAGATGGTTAATTCGGTTGTAAAGGAAAGGGCCCAGGAACTGAAAGAAGTGTTGTGAAAAGGAGGTGCGTAGTAGGGGAACAATGCAGACTTTAGTGAAAATATATAATTTTGAATCGTATTATGAACATTTGATATAAGTAAAACCGTTTCAAATAATAAAACACTTACTATAAAACTTAAAATATATAATATTTTAAACACATAATAATTATATTACACAAAATCATTCATATAACGTTCATATCGTATAAAGAATAAAACTTTTCCCAAATGACATTATAACTTCCATTACGTACCCGTAACAAACATTCCACCGATCCAAACATCCTCACAAACTTTCGTTTCGCATTTATATTAGGTACCTTTACTTTAGTAGGAGTTAAATTATAGTTTTTTACAGTTTCTTTATTGTTCTACTAATGAATAATCAGTTGTGTAAAAAGTAAAACCGCCGTCAAAAACCGTAAAAGGTGTTACTAAAAATTCCGAAATAACCAAAAAAATACGCTTCTAGTACATAATTTAGAAGTTTACAATATTGAAATAAAATTTTATCTTTTCACCTGAGTTTGATACATGCATTATTATCTAAGAATTATGTTTAATTTATCAAATAATAAACTAGAATGTGAAACGTAGGTATTATCACTTTTAGGGATGGTTAAGATAATATTTTATATCTATTGGTCCTTCCTTTATTGTTATTTTATAGATTTCAATGCTAAAACATTCAGTTGATTTGTGAAATATCGCCGAAGACAAAATAAGTAGGTACGGAATGCACCAGAAATAATAATAATTTGATTGTTAACCATTCTAAATGCTCCTAGGACGTCTCTCACAATTTCTCGCTATCAATTTGTCATCCTCTATGAATTTGTCGAATAGAAAGCATCAATCTTGGGTACATGCCATGCCAAATCATTACGGATTATGCAAACTTATTACAGCCTTGCAAAATTAATAACGAAGTAACGCGATGGCGCCACCTCCACGTGGCATAGTGAAAATTGTTTCCTCAAAATTAGTTCCAATTTTCCCCGCTGTCGAGTTGTCTTTGCCCCCAAATTGACGGAGGGACGGTTCCGTACGCAGTCGGTGTACGCACGCGCGCAAATCCTCGAAAATGTAACAGGTACAGGCGAAGTATGGACGGGACGAATCCATCCCTCCCTCAGTCGCAAAATGTCGGGAGGCCCGCGCAGGCGTGCTGGCTAGATGCAGCCGGATACCAAACTGTGAATCAGAAAAAAAAAAAAATTTAGAAATAAACCATAAATTTTCAGAATTCGAAAAAAGAATACAGATTAAATATTGCACACTTTTAAATAACGTTTTGATTTCCACAGTGCAAGTTATTACGATACTTTAAAGTGCTATGTAGAATGTAGATATTGACTTTTTGTGTTTTGTTTTGTGATAATTCTGATAAGGGTGATGCCAAGTGGATATGGGTGTGATAATGATAACTGTATATGGAATTGGATTATTCACTTCTGCGATATTTGTGGTAAGTTCTCATTGATATACAACCTATACCTAAACGCCTGTAAAGTTAATGTGCTCTAATATAATTTTGAATTTCCTGAAAATTCTTAAAAACTATCTGAAAAAGTTTCTATCCATAGACATTTATCAAATTGAATAATAAATAGTATAGTTATTTTCAAATACGTATTTAATATAATTATTCAAACAAAACAAATAAAATAAATTATCAAATAGAGTGTCGTTGTCGCGTAAACTACGTAACTTTGTAATTGTTCAAAACAATACTTTTAGTAGTATTTTAATCTTCTGAAAAGGGCCGAGCCTGAGGAATGTGTTCAACTTTTATTGGTATCTCTCTGAACCGACTGGAGAAAGTTCTTCAAAGTAAGGGGATTATTCAAACGGAATTGAATTCTGAATTGGTTATGAGTAAATCCTATTGCGACTTTGCGACCTATAAAACTGACTAAAAATGTTTTGGAATCTGAAATGCTATACCTACGGAGAAATTGATACGGAAATTACTATAACCTACTGCTATCAACTTATTAGTTAACTAGCTTCCGCCCGCGGTTTCACCCGCGTGGTTCTCGTTCCCGTGGGAATATCGGGATAAAAAGTAGCATATGTTGCTCTCCATTCTTTCAACTAACTCCATGTCAAAAATCAAGTCAATTGGTTGCTTATTTGGGACGTGAAGGAAGGACAAACAAACAACCTATTTTTTTTCATACTAATTTTTCCGCTACCCAACCTAAATTTTTAGCCGACCGGTTTATTAAATTCCCTAATAAAACTGCAATGCAATCTACGAGTAGATTGTTAGTCAAGGAAATTCATCATTACTACTATCAAGAATTTTAATATCTTCAACGCTAGGACATAGCCATTCCCCGCCTGAAAATAACTAGTGAGTCGAGTAAATTTTTTCTAGTATTTTTTTATTAAAATCGTATTTTAATCTTCTGAAAATACCGCGCCGCGGAATGTGTTCAACTTTTATTGGTATCTCTCTGAACCGACTGGAGAAAGTTCTTTGGAATAAGGGAATTACTCAAACGACATTAAATTCGGAACCGGTTCTAAGGTCCTATTGCGACCTATAAAAGTGACTTAAAAAGTTTGGAAATTGAAATGAGATACGGACTTTTTTATACATAGACTAGCGGCCTCCCGTGGTTTCACTCGCGTGGTTACCGTTCCCTTGGAATATCGGGATAAAAAGTATCTCTTTTACATAAGTATATACTATTACAAATATCAATATTTTCTGCATTCTCTCTCCGTTTGCAACACTTACGTGAATGAAATCTGTATTTACCACCAACGTTGATTAAATGTGGTTTGCATATAAACTGGAGTGGGGATTGATAGTGGAGATTGATATAAACTAACATATTAAATTGTGATAAGAAAATTTCAAAGTGTAATTAAATTTTTATCACCCTTTAGGAGATAAAAAATTATATGAAAAAAGGAACTTATTCCAAGCACTTGATGACGTGAGATATCGCTAATTGGGCAAGGGATATCTTGACTACCGAGCGATAGGGATATCATCATGTTCTATTTAATTGTTCCCACTGCTACGGCACTGCTATATGGTGCTATACTGCTATATGATGGATAAGGAGAATAGGCCATGACCCAATACGCGGGCTTAATACTGATAGATGAACGCCGATAACTGCAAATACGTCACCCATCCCGCGACTGACCACTACGAAAGTAGAATCACACCACTATACTAAGTTATTTCAACTACGCCACCGATCTCCTCGAATATTTATAAACCAGTCAAATAGTTCAGTTATCGACCAGATAATGGTTGTTAATCTGTTTTAGTCTATATCTAACAGTCTGTTACCAGCAGACGTAAATAAGTGGATTAGACTAGGACTTGCTAAGTGGCTTCCCTGGTACAGCTAACGGTAGCCTAATACAATTATTGATCATGTCTGAAATAAGTCAAAGTTGTTCCTCTCAACTCTTGCATGATTAAAATGTCATCGCATTCCAAAACAAATAATTTTTCGGGTTCCGAACCTCAAAATAAAAAAACGGAACCCTTATAGAATCACTTTGTTTGTCTGTGTGTCCGTCCGTCCGTCCGTCTGTCTTCGATTATCTCGAGAACGTGTGGAGATATCGCGTTGAAATTAAAACCATATATTCAGGTCACCGGTCTGTTCAAGGTGTACAAAAGTCAAACTTGTAAATTAACGTAAAAGATAAATGTTCTATCTTAGTTTTACGTTAATTTACAATTTTGATTTTTTTTATGTCGGAAAAAAACGTAGATTTCTACACTCTCAAGGGAATAAAAATTCATAGGGTACTTCCCGTTGACCTAGAACTATGAAATTTGGCATGTAATATCGTCTTTTACTACAAGTACAGGGAAAAAACAAAAAACTAAATATTTGTAAATAAATCATAAAAATAGTCTTCAGTTTTTAGAAACAATAGAAACTGAATTTCGAGAAAAACTCGGGAACGCGTAGAGCTATCAAGCTAAAATTAAAACCATACATTCAAATCAACAGCCTCTTGAAGCTGTGAAAAAATCAAACTTGTAAATTAACGTAAAAATGGACTCTCTCAAGGGAACCAAAATTCAGAGGATACTTCCTGTTGACCTAGAACTTTAGAATTTGGCAATTAATATCGTCTTTTACTAAATACAGGGAAAATTTAAAAAAACTACACATTCGCAATCAAATAAAAAATATGGTCTATAGTTTCGGAAACTGAATTTTGGGAATAATTTGGAAAAAACTGCGAGACTCGAATGGAGTCTGAACCAGTTCTGAACTATATATAAACCTATATAAATTTGTGCGGAACCCTCGGTGGGCGAGTCCGACTCGCACTTGTCCGGTTTTTGTTTATTTTGTAAGCTAATAAGTTGTTTGTTTGAAGTTTAAAGGAAAAGTAGGATGTTTTAAACAGGATTAGAGTTAATCTTGATTAATGACAGTGAATTAAGGGTGGTTGTTTGACGAGTATCATCATTGTATAACCAATTCCATAAGATTTGTCATTTTTTTAATGCGTTCATTTCATTAAATATCTTTGATTGGCACAGATTTTAGTAAGAATTTAGGATAAAGACGCCGATATCGTAATCAGTTATATTGTTTTTTATCTTAATTTATTAAAAAAAATATCAAATTCGGATCCAAGTTCAAAATTGGGTCATCATCCTTACACTAACATCAATATCAAATTGGGTCTAAACATTGACAGGTATGGCTTTACTGACTTTGCATAACTCAAAGTATTGCTCATCCCTTAATCCCTATGGGAATGCCGTGCGATTAATACATACCTCCGTATGATAAACTGAGTTTTACAACTGTGTTTCTAGGAGAAATATTATACAAATTATTAAGAACTAGATTATTTTTATTCACATTCATCCATTACACAGTACAAACACTGTACCGGCTTTTGTAGTCTTCATTCGTTTAAAAAATTTCAAATATTACTTACAAACTGTATTTAAAATAGATTTATGCATATAATTAGAAATAAAAATGCAGATACTATGCAGATACATCCTGACCTTTCTTCTGATCTACTCAATAAACTCGAGCGTCTCCAAAATTTTTCAATACGGTTCATATTTGGTTATACCGCCAACTACTAAAGTGGCTTCCCATACGACGTCGCAGAGATATGCACACCCTTTCCCTTCTCTTTTCCGTGCTGTTCAATCCAAAAACTCCTTCTTATCTAAAAGAGCACTTTAAATTCCTCTCTTCCACTCATGATCTCCCCTTCGCTCCTCTGATAATCTCCGTCTTTGCACCCCTCCTCGCTCGACCAAATTCTATAGCCAATCCTTCACGTGCCAAGCTATTTCTTTATGGAACTCCTTGCCTGACACAATTAGACGTGCACAGACCCTCAACTCCTTCAAGTCCCAGGTCAAGGAGTTCTTCCTATCCCACTAGTCCTTCTTTTCCCTACAGAACTCCCGTTTTATTTGTGTATTTTCAGTCTCTTAACTGCATTAACTTTGTTTTTATTGTATTTGTAGTATATGTATTTTATATTTATATATTAGATTATATGTTATTTTCTTTTAATTTGTTTGTTGCGCACCAACTACCCTCATCCCTTCTACCAGTTTATGTGTCATATGGGTTGCCTGGAAGAAATCGCTGCTAAGGGATAAGGCCGCCCTTTGTACAACAAATCTTGTTTATGGTTTTTTCTTTTATACATGTATTTTCTGTCTGTGGGTGTGCAAATAAAGTGTTATAAATAAATAAATTAAATAAAAAAACCACTGAGAAACATAGACACACCAAGTTGCAGAAAAGGGACATGCGTGGTCATCGGAGCGAATAACTTCACGTTTTCACGTCTCTCAAAGCTTTCGGTATCAGCCTATTTGGTTTTCCCACTGTTGAGGCACTGACCTCGCTGATGGATAGAAAAACAGAGTGGCAATTCCTCCACGTTGGTAGATAGAAGGATAGCACTTTCTGCAAAGACAGCCAAGACTATTAGCTTATCGTGTGTTCTGAAGCATGGAGCAGTCCGACATTATACATATTGGTGCAACATATTGGTACCCATCCCGGTACTGACCTATGCGAAACTTGCTTAACTGCCATAATCACAAGCCACACGCATCTACAATACTACCCAATCGAGTCCCATAAAAGTAGAGGAAGTACATAAAGATATACTTGACGTAGAATTTTAGCTCAATCTACCAAAGTGGGACTATAAACACATAAATATTGTAATCGTGCGTAATATATATAGATTATCCTTTTAGGTAATTTCCTTTACGTAGGGAACTGATTATAGAACCTTCCAATAACCAGACTCTACCATTAATTTTACGATGAAAGATTTTTTTCATGCTAGAAGGTTTCTCTTTGATAGGTAGGGATATTTCTTGGAAAATTTAACTAAATTCGTAAAGGTAATGTGATCAGTGAAGCTAATGGCAATTACTCTAGTAGATTTTTGGACTTATTTGTAAAACTCCTTTTCCCACGTTTATGTAAAGAACACAGAGTTCAAGAAAGAGGTATGAAGACACTATACGGAAATAGTACGTACTTTTTTTTTAAACTATAGGACGGCTAGAGATGTTACAAATCTGGTAATAAGGTACTTATATATTTCTTCATACCTTTATCTAGATTTGTAAAGTTTTTTTTACAAAAAGCTTTATTTAAAAAAGTAATAGATATATAGAAAACGTTTTTATCACAAATAATAGAAAATTAACAGGTATTTCATTAGAATAATCAATTATTTCTTTCACATAAGTACTTTCCGAGAAAACGTTTTCCAAATAAACTCTACTATTCAACCGGGAAGTTCCCCGATTGTACCTATCGAAGGGAATTTAGTTAAATTGCAAAACAAAAAAAAAAGGAAAAAAACGTTTCCCGTTTGCTTGCTTGAATCTCTGGACCTGTCATTCGAATTGTGATCAATTGCATTCTATACATTTAATATTACTTTTTTGTCACCATAGCGTAATAATGTGGCCATAGCTATTTAATAACGGAAAATAAAGGAAAACGCCGGTATATGCCTGTTTTTTGGACTTGTCGAAGGCATTCGACCTGGTATCATATAGTAGACTGTGGCAAAAACTATATGAAAGCAATCTGCCAACCGAACTCTGCTCTTTATTTAAGTATTGGTATGAGAACCAGAGCAATAGCGTTAGATGGGCGGGTTCGCATTCGGAGGTGTATAGGTTGGAGTGCGGGGTGAGACAGGGGGGATTGACCTCTCCGAAGCTCTTCAACCTGTACATTAACCGTCTGATCGAGGGGCTCAGTACTACTGGTATCGGATGTCATGTGGACGGCCTCTGTATGAATAACTTTAATTACGCCGATGATATGGTGCTGCTGAGCCCGTCGATCGGTGCAATGCGTAGATTGCTAGCTATGTGTGAAGCCTATGCTGTGAGCCACGTCTTAAATACAATGTCACTAAGAGCGAGTTGATGGTATTCAAAGCGGGCTCTAAAAGCTATCAAAACGTACCCACCGTGACTCTTTGTGACACTGTGTTAAAACAAGTGGACAAGTTTAAATACCTAGGTCATTGGTTAACTGAGGATTTGTCAGACAACACTGACATTGATAGGGAACGCAGAGCGTTGAGTGTGCGCTGTAATATGTTGGCTCGCAGATTTGCACGGTGTAGTAAGCAAGTAAAACTGACACTTTTTAAAGCATACTGTCAGACTTTCTACACCTGCAGTATGTGGGTTAACTTTACGCAGCGGGCATATAACGCTCTGCGCGTTCAATATAATAACGCGTTCAGGATACTGGCTTAGATTGGATTTAGGCTGGCGCCATACTGTAGAGCGTCAACAATGTTTGCCGAGCCGCGGACGGATTGCTTTTATGCAATATCGCGCGTGCGCGCCAGCCCGAACAATATCTTGCGCGCGTTTACCGATCGTTGGGACTCGTCGCTGCTGATGCGCTGGGTGTGCCTGCAAGTGCCAAGGGCGAGTTACTGGCAATCTTTATCTTCATAATTAAGTCTGAGGTCCATTATTCACTAACACTAGATATAAGTTCAAATGTTACTAACAACTATAAATAATTTATTATTATTATATTATTATTATTATTAATTATGGGACAATAATAATAATAATAAATGCATACAATCACACTGAGATAGCGAGATATAGAAATAGCGAGAAGAACCGATGGCCGTTGGTGCGGAAAGGTTCTGGAATGGCGACCGCGTACCGTACGACGCCGACGCTCCGTGGGTTGGCCCATAAGGTGGACCGACGACCTGGTGAAGGTCGCGGGAAGCCGCTGGAGGCGGGCAGCACACGACCGATCGTCGAGGAGATCCTTGGGGAGGCCCATACCCAGCAGTGGGTGTCATGTGGCTGAGACGACGACGACGACAATCAAACCAATTATCTAGCCCACGTTAAGTTTCATAAAGAACTTATGTTATGGATACTAGATCAACATACTTATATACTTTTATTGTAAATACATACATAATATACATATTAAACACCCAGATCAAGACAAATAGACATTTAGTAAATTTTAAATAGAAAAATATTGGAAAAAATTAACTCGGCCACAAGTGAATTCTCAGACGGGAATCGAACCCGCGATATTCCAATATTTTTCTATTTAAAATTTACTAAAAGTATAAAAATAGCATTGAAAAATGCAAAAATTACAAAATCACAAATAGACATGTTCATGCACACAAATATTTGTCTTGTCCGGGGATCGAACTGGGACCTCTGGTGCAGAAGGCGGGTTTAGTACCCCTACGCCAAACAGGTCGTCAATATTTTGAAACCAAGTTATTTGAACTAAAAAAAAACAGTTTTACCTAACCCTTACAAGATATTCTCGGGTCGGACCCTAATACTTCATCAGTGGCAAAAACGGTCTAAATAATAAATACGTCCTCGTAACGTAAACGCACAAGTAATTTATCTTGATACCCTTTGCCCGACGTAATTGTTATTAAATGTTTCCTTCGTCCTAAACGAGTTTCCATTGTATTTGGTTTGTAAGATTTGCTAGCTTTCTGCCCGAGACTTCGTCCACTTAGAATTACAAAAAAAAATATACGTGTGGCACTCGGGGATTGCCGCGGTAAAGCTAATGCATAGCATTTTTTATCATAGATTTTGGTTGCTTAGTTACGATTGTGAATAACAAAATGGTCAATTATGAAAAAAACTGTAAGAAAATTTGTGTGAAAGTATAATTTATTTTTAAAATCTGGTACCGCATTTTTTCCGCGACAAATAGATATAATATATTTTAAAGGAGTGACAGGGAGTGGGGGGTGTTATGTATTATTTTCGTTACGGAATTTCTTGATTCGGTCGCCGCGCTCAAAGCCCGCGATAAAAGCTATGCAATAGCTTAAAAAACATCTAACTTTGTTGGCAATGCAAGAGATCAGCTGTAAAACACATAAATGACCACATTTTGTTGTCTTTTTAGCTTTATAGATTAATTAATAAAAATTATATGCAGTTGTTTGTTATGAGTGTCAACTAATAACTTTTACCAATATTGGTTTTATAATTTCAATTACTTTATAAATATTTTGTAAATACTATTGAACCACAGAATATTGTAGACTTCAATTTATTTAAACTCTTGTTTTTAACCGGCTTCAAAACAGAAGGAGGTTAGTTAAAATACTAGCTTCCGCCCGCGGTTTCACCCGCGTGGTTCCCGTTCCCGTGGGAATATCGGGATAAAAAATAGCCTATGTTACTCTCCGTTCTTTCAACTAACTCTATGCCAAAAATCGATTGGTTGCTTAGGGCTTAGGGCGTCAAGGAAGGGCAAACAAACACACTCTCTCATTTATGATATTAAATAGGATAGGATTAGGATTTGGTGCAGTCGTTTTGAAGTTATGCGCGTACATGTATTTCGGAAATATATTTTTGTTTTATATATGAATCACTAGTTTCCGACTTCGTCCACGTGGATATATAGACATCGTCATTCAAACATTCATCCCCTATTCACCCCGATAGTTATATAGTAGCTTACGTCTTTCTCCAAAGTCTCACCTAGGTATATTTATGACAGAATTCCTCGAATTTGGTTTAGTGGTTGAGGCGGAAAATGTAACAGACAGACAGTAGTACACTTTTATCTATTAGTATGGATTGATGTAGGTAGATGATCATCTCGTAGCTTAAAAAAACCCCTTCGTCCTGAGGGTGTCGTAAAGAAAGTCGAGTAATGAAACACTGTCGGGGGAAAACGCCAATGGCCAACTCACCTAGCGTGATGATTATGGCGAACGTACAAAAATAAGACCTCCTTTTGGCAAAGCCTTTGTAGGGTTCCGAACCTCTTAAGAAAAAAAGGAAGCTTTATAGGATCACTTTGTTGTCCGTCTGTCCGTCCGTCCGTCCTCGTTTATCTCGAGAACGCGTGAAAGTATCGAGTTGAAATTAAAACCATATATTCAGGTCAACAGTCTGTTGAAGGGGTAAACAAACGAAACTTGTAAATAGGACCGTTATGTCGCAAAAAACGTAGATTTCGACACCCTCAAGGGAATCAAAAATAGGGTACTTCCCGTTGACCTATAACTATAATAATATAATTTTACTACGAATACAGGAAAAAATCTAAAACTATACGTAATTAAATCATAAAAAAATAGTCGTTAGTTTCGGAAACTAAATTTCAGGAAAAACTCGGGAACGCGTTTAAGTATCGAGTAGAAATTTAAACCATATATTCACGTTAACAATCTCTTTAAGCTGTGAAAAAAAATAAAACTTCAAAATTAACGTTAAAAAAGGTATGGCTATTTATACCGCAAAAACGTATACTTCAACACTCTCAAGGGAATCAGATTACATATAGGTTAAATATGAAATTTGGCAAGCAATATCGTCTTTTACTACGAATACAGGAAAAAAATCTTAAAACTATACATTTGTAATTTAATCATAACAATAAAGTTTTGAAACTGAATTTCGGGAAACTTCGGAAAAAAACTTCGGACTGAATTCCTGAACCATTTTTAATATTATGTACGTAGGTGGGGGGGGGGGGGGTGTCATAATATGGCGAAGGTAAGCCGGTCCCAATATTTTTTCAAAAATTCAAAGACAAGGACATAATATTTAGCTTTTAGCAAATAAGAATTTGTTTTGTTTATACCAAAGCTACCAAAAAGACAAGTTGAAAAGGCAAGTTTATTACTTTATGCTGCGTTATTACTATTAGTAATAACGCAGCATAAAGTAATTCTTAATTTCAATACTTTGTGTAGCAACCATAGCCATAGCTTGAAGCAACCATAGCCAATGTACCAAAAAAAAGTACTGATTGTAATGGGCGATCTGAACGCGAAAACAGGAGCACATGCTGATTAGCTCAGCCAATGCGCAGGAATATTCGGGCTGGGACAGCGCAATGAAAAACGGGAAAGACTAATACAATTCGTCGCCGAGAACAACTTGGCAATATCAAACAGTTTCTTTCAACATCATCGAAGAAGACTGTACAGGTCGTTTCACCCGATGGCAACTATCGAAACCAAATTGATTGACATAATTATTGGTTTGAGATGATACTCTTTCATAAAAAATGCTCATACTCTTCCAATGGATCAGATCACCAACTTCTGATAGCAAAAGACAAATAATTTCCATAATGATTATTGGAACTTTGTTAATTTGAGAAAACAAAAATGTGTAAAAAGGACAACAACCGCTAAAAATAAAAAATAAATAAAAGTAATCATCGTTAAAATAGACTGTTGTAAACGCGCCACCAAAGTTAATTCGTCATCAGAAAAACGGCAAAAAATAATGTGTGAACTCGCCACTGGTGTCACTTTGTGACCGGTGACAGCAACGTAATATTTCGACAAAACTTGAAAAAATTAGTCAAAAAGACAACACCGCGAATAAAAAACCAATTTTTTTTTTGTTATTTTATAAACCACTAATAATCATAGCATGTGTTTTATATTAAAAAGAAATGAAATAAAGCAGCTGTTGTTTCATAACTTTGAGCTCTGGTGACCATTAAACTAAAGAACATCAATTAAATCAAAACTATTATATAAAACAAAATAATGTCAAACACAGACTCGCCGTACACAAACAGAAATGAAAACTAACTTACTCATAACTAGTTATAATTACACCGAAAAAGTTTTCTCGTAACTTTCTTATCTGTGGCAACCTAATACAGCGTTATTCAGCGGTAAATAAGCGCCTTTGTTCTGCTAATAACATAACTAGATTAGTCGTAAACTGCGTGGGTGGCTTCGGTCCGCCAAACGAATGTACTATGAGATGTGACCTTCTTAATTTGATATTAAATCTGATATAAATTTTCATGTGATGGTGCTTGTTTACTTTGTGTCCAGTTAAGGTTCGATGAAAGTAAGAAAAACATTTATTTTGTAACTAACTTCCGCCCGCAGTTTCACCTGCGTGGTTTTCATGCCCATGGGAATATCGAGATAAAAAGTAGCCTACTTTACTCTTCGTCCTATCAACTAACTATATGCGAAAAATAAAGCTGATTGGTGGCTTAGTTAGGGCGTGACGGAAGGACAAACAAACACACTTTCGCGTTTATACGCATTTATTGAAATCAGGGTCCGTAGACAAAGTAACATCGGTATGTAGCGAAACGATAATTCGATTCGTTATTGTCTATATTCGCCAATTAACTAGCGGTAAGACCACGTGATTTAGCGCGGGCTATGCCAATCCGTCAATCCCATACATTTAAATTATTTTCGAACTTCGTTATCGTTTTTGAATTGTTACTTTGGCTAAGGGCCCAGTAGCCTTGCACTCGCAAAAAACTTTATATTATAAATACTTAAATTTTAAAAAGTATCCAAGAAAAAGTATCATTAGTCACAAATCTGATAAACCAAGTACATTTTTTTAGCATTCTTGAAATAAGAGATCTATTTTTGAGCTTTTCTGTCATATATTTTAATATACCCAAATAAATATCTTTTTAATAACAGCAGTAGTTTTTTTTATTATTTATCTTTAAAAATAGTCACATAATGGATAGCACTAACACAACTGTTCCATTTTGTTTAGGTGTATCTTTAAATAAAGCTTATATTACACGACAATTACTCCGAATTAGTCTGATGTTCATCTTGCGAACTATTTGAGTTCAGCTTTTCGATTTTGTGGATTAGGATGAGAACATTTTCTGATGTATAGAAATACGTTGGTAACATGATAACTTTGCAAGTTCGCTTTTCCAAAGCACGAATGCATAAGTTTTAGATAGCGGGTTATTGATTGATTCATCGTTTATCTGTATTGTTATTGGATATTTGAATTGCATATACTATTAATAACAAATATCGACTTTCGGTATTTATAGGGATCGAATCGACCCCACGACAACTAGTATCAGAACTACTGCACCATCGGTTCTGTTAATGTTTTTCAAATTATGTATAATTCACGGAATAATGTTTAAAAAAAGGATATTTTAGGAAGGCATAACACGCAAATAAAAACAAACACTAACAGCAGGGCCCTGTTTCATAAACATTACAATTATCAGCGATAGGTGACAGGTGACAATGTAAAGATTGAACGTTTCATATAACATTGGTGCTTTATGAAAAGCTGACATAATTGTCAAATTGTCGCGACAATTCTACAATTTAACGTTTCAAGAAACATTTGGTTTGTCTATTATTTGTAATCGGAAAATCTGACACATTTGTCAAATTGTCGCACTTTTTTGATAGGCACCCTTGGTCTGTGTCAGGATCAGGAGTGACAGATATTTTTCTTTTATAAATTCTCACATGATCGAAAGATAGGATTTTGATAAAGAGAACTTTATAATGTTTGTCCACGCTGTTTATAGAAAACCTACCTTCTGCAATTGTAACAAAGGTCAAAATTGCGTAGATCAGTGACAAAAAAAGTATGTTCGAACATAGTTGACAAATTGTCGACTTGTGAAGCTTTATGAAACAGGGCCCAGGTTGCACTAAAATTCATTTTTCGTATTCGTAAACGTTTCAAAGTATAACGTTATTTGCTTGCCGAGGTTGTTAAATTCCATACATTTTTAACAGCTTTGACAGGCAAATTACGATATACGAATTATAAATACGAATAATTACAAATTTGTAAAATGAATTTATATATAATAATACAAATAACACATTAAAAACTGTGCAATGAAGCAGCTGTTTTATAACTAAGCTTTGAATGACCTTTTGAAGTAAAGAACATCAATTAAATCAAAACTATTAAAGAAAACAAATGTCAAACACAGATTCGTAGTACACAAACAAAAGACTATCGATCGAGAAACTTTCTCATAACTAGTTGTAATTACACCGAAAAGTTCAACTAGTAACTTTCATGACTGTGGCAACATAATTAAAGCAATAAAGCGTTAATTAGATCAGCGCTAAAGCGCCTTTGTTCTGCTAATAACATAACTAGATTAGTCGTAAACTGCGTGGGTGGCTTCGGCTCGCCTAAAGAATGTACTATGAGATGTGACCTTCTTAATTTTATATTAAATCAGATATTAAGTTTTAAATAACACAACTTAATTAGTGGGCACCTCTGGTGCCAGAGTTTATCAAGCCACCTATAAGGCCTCTGACTTGGCTTAACGAGTGTAATCAAATGACAAAAGCGGGGCCGACGGTATAACGTGCCCTTCGAAGCACGGAAGCGCTCAGTTGTAATGTCACTTTACGGTCACCCATGCGACTCCTGACCGGGCTGAACTTTGCTCAATAAACGTGATCGAATACGATCAGTCAGTCAAGCGCGGCCATGATCACTTTGACATATTATAACGCAATCATTCATTAACTGAATAAAATTATATCCTTAACGAAAAACATGTTATCTGTTTCTTTTAATATACCGATCGCCATCGGCTTCCCTTTCAGAAATCCTACCCCAGTAATCCACCATGCAGATAATAATAATTATGTCATTAATTATTGTCACCAATTAGTTAAATATATCTACGTGCGAAGCAGTAGCAGAGTTAACAAAATGATTCATTTTCCATGTTTATTATTGTCTGATTTGTGGATTTTTCTTGGTCCGGCTTACCTTTGCCATATTTCCGCCACCCCTCGCCACCGATAAATACGAGTAGTATATTTGTATCATTCGAAATCGTAAAGTTTAACAGGTTTGAGACGTGCCTATTGTTTCTTTTGCGACATTCAATATCCAAGCGGTTTTAATACGCGGCCATTACTTTCACTAATGCACTGCAGCACCTGAGTTCATAAAAGTAGATGTAACTAAATAGGATGCTATTTTAAATAGCGTGATATTTTCAACTATGTTACGTGTCCTAAAACGTTTACGAGATCGTTAACGGGTTAAAATGCATATTAACCTTATGAGCCCACAAACGTAACCGTTTATCACATTTATGATCAATCTTCTAAAAATTGTATGGAATATACATGGTTATCTGTATTCCATGTTATTCATTCGTGTGATATAGTATTAAACGAGCGAAGCGTCTCAGTTTCGAGATTAGCTAAAAAATGCTTTTGTTTGTCTGTCTGTCTGTTCTCGGAAAATGGCGAAGAAAAGGGGAGGATTTAGCTGTAACATTATGTATACTATTACAGTATTACGCATCCTAGGATTTTAGGCCCATAGTTTGTACAATATGTTTAAACATAGGTAAATAATGAGGTAAAGTTACCCGTTTCACATAACTTGAACTTAGTAACTTGTAACTCTACATTCTTGTGCTTGCTAAGTTTAAGCAAAGGCGATAACTGCAAGTTCAGGAACTTGAGGCACTTTGATGTAGTTTTATAATGAAATTTCCTCTTTAACCTACATGTAGGCTTTGAGTATCTTAACACAGGTATGTTAGGATGAAACCTTTTGAAAACGAAGTTATTTTATATAAATATTTGAACATTATTTAATACTAGCGGCCGCCTGCGGTTTTACCCTCGTCGTTCCCGCTCCCGTAGGGATATCGTCGTCGTCTCAGCCACATGACACCCACTACTGGGTATAGGCCTCCCCCAAGGATCTCCATAACGATCGGTCCTGCGCAGTCCGCATCCAGCGGCTTCCCGCGACCTTCACCAGATCGTCGGTCCACCTTGTCGGGGGCCTTCCCACGGAGCGTCGTCCTGTGCGCGGTCGCCATTCCAGAACCGCCCCGCCCCAACGGCCATCGGTTCTTCTCGCTATGTGTCCCGCCCACTGCCACTTCAGCTGAGCAATCCTTCGAGCGATGTCAGTTACTTTAGTTCTCCTACGGATCTCCTCATTTCTGATTCGATCACGTAGGGAAACGCCGAGCATAGCCCTCTCCATTGCACGCTGGGTGACCTTGAGCTTTCTTATCAGACCCATAGTGAGCGACCACGTTTCACTACCGTAAGTCATCACTGGCAACACACACTGGTCATAGACTTTCGTCTAGAGACATTGCGGTAAGTTGGACGAGAAGATTTTACGGAGCTTCCCGAATGCTGCCCAACCGTGTTGGATTCGACGGGAGATCTCTTTCTCGAAGTTGGACTTACCTAGCTGGATTGTCTGTCCATTGGATATCGGGATAACAGTATTCTTTGTTTTTAATCCAGACTATCTGTGTCAAATTTCATCCAAATCCGTTCAGTAGTTTTTGCGTGAAGGAGTAACAAATATACAATCAAACTGTTATTAGTAGGAAGTAGGATTAAAATGAAAAATTAGTATTTTTCCACAAACATTTTGGACTAAACTTTTTTCTTTTCAAAAGATAAAATCATGTCGCCTTGTGACTATTCCTTTATATAATTTATAATAAGGTGATTGTTCATAAATAAAACAATTGTAATCTTGTAAATATGACAAAGAAAAAAAATTGGACCGCATCGTTTATTTGCTTGTCATTTAAAAAAAAAACTATTTTTTTCTACGACTAGTTCGAACAGATGAGAAGCATTAGTGTACTAGACTGGCAAAACCATTCTAAAACCCCGGGGGATCAATCGTCTTCTGGAATTATTAGAAGTACGTCCTCCGACGGAATGAAATGTCCTACTGAATAAATAAATAAGAGAATAGCATCGTGTGCAATATCGGAATGAGGTAGGGTTGTCGCTTATAGTCACTTACCCCTATATTCTAAGTCGTTCCTCCAAACACTTTTTACACTCCACTCAACCTCGTCGTGGGTAAAAATGGTAGTGTGCGCTAGGCCTAACACGGAGTGGCTACGTGCTCTTTGGCTCCTCCAGGTCCTTACGGAGTTATGACTTAGAATACCGATTTCGAGGAGTATTTTGAAGAGGTTTTCAATGAGGTTTCGTTAAGTCGAGGACGAGTTAGTTTTGGAGGAACGACTTAGAATATGGGTTTTGGTCTATGATTTGAGAATTTTTGCATTTTCCAATGCAATTTTGCAAAGAGGAAAGATTTGATTGTTTGTTTGTTTGCAACGAAAGTCAAAAACTACTGAACGGATGAAATGGTACACAGATAATAGATAGCCTAGTTATGAAGATAGGGTACTTTTTATCCCGATATTCTTACGGGAACCACGCGGGTGAAACAGCAAGCGGTCGCGAGTGATAAATAAATAGAAAATATTGGGAAAAAATTTACTCAGCCACAAGTGAATTCTATCTACGTTTTTTTTATACTAGGAGAAATGCTTTTACGCATCCCTCGCCCCCAGGTGTAGGCGCGATTCGTATGTTGGACTCTTGGGTACTACCAACTAAAACTCCTTGTACTTGCCCTCCTGGCCGCCATTGGTCACGGGGGGAATTCTACCTACCTATGCTACCGAGACTTACCAAGAAATCTGGGCAGCTCACTGTTTAGAGTAGTGGGCCGGATTCCCAAAACTCGCGGGTTCGATTCCCATCTGAGACTTCATTTGTGGCCGAGTTGATTCTTTCCAATATTTTTCTATTTATAATTTATCATAAGATCTAATATTCATCATCAGCCTGTGGACGTCCACTGCTGGACATAAGCCTCTCCTAGCTCACGCCTATTGTGGCGTTCATAGGAGGCTATTAGCGTACTGCTACCACGCTGGCCAGACGGTTGGTAGAGGGTTTGTTTCAAGTTTTCCTTCTCTCGCACAGGTGTTTAATGCGTCGAGCCTCTTAGTCGACGCTTACGACATCCCAGGCATGTAATGTAAGGGAATGGTGACACTTGTATTCTTAGGCCGTCACATACGGCAGATCTAATATTATTTCATGATAATTTTTAGTTTGATAAAGTCGTGTACCTAAAACACAATAATATAGTTTTTCATAATATTTTACCAGATCTATCGAGTACCCGTTAATTGATACCGTTAAATAAACACAAGTTACAATTTGTTACAAGCCCAATTTAAAAGTAAAGTAGTTTTGAAATAAAACAACTTTTGCGGAATATTTATTGCGATTTATTTACCCGCAATACATATTTGGTGCTATAATTTTTCGGTTTATTTCCGGTTTTTTGGTTTCCCGACGTTTCGGCACCTTTTCAGTTGCCGTGGTCACGGGTTGACTAGCTACTTATAAGTCTACCTTCACAAAGTTGATTTATTATTGCGTTCGGAAACGTTTTATTTCAATTATGAGTGCGCGAAGAAATTTACGTAGTTTTGTTTCTCGTTATGAAAAAAAGGGATATTTCCTTTCAATAAAATTATATTTACAGTTTTTAAAGTAGATACTTTCCTACTAGGTGGGGTTAAAAAACTCCATCTGTATATAGAATAATACTAACTACTGATCATTATCATCATAATCATAACCCCTCTAACCTAACCTCTCCATCCCAACGGACATTAGTTTTTATCGCTGTGTCCTTCCCACTAACAATCCAGGAGAAATATGTAGGTAGGTAGTACTATTTATTTAGTACTAATTCTACTTTTGCTTAACAACTACTAAGTAGGCAGGTACTACACTTTCGATTTAGGATTTCTCTGCGCTTTCTTATCACAAACTTAAAGTCAAAGATTTTATTCAAATAGACTTATAAATAAGTGCTTTCGAATCGTCCAATTTTTAAAGTGAAAACTTCTTAAGCGGCGTTGTGCACATCAGGTTTTGAAATTTTTGCGATGGGTAAAAAATGTTAAAGTCGCGTCAGGACACGTGACCTGATCGAAAATTCGTAAGACGGAGGGAGAGTAGATATCCGGCGCGGCGTAGGAGAGGAAGTAATATCCCCCTCTCTTTCTACCGCGCGACGAAAATGTATGCCTGCTCCTGCTGTTTCGTTAAAGCAATTTTCACTTCTGCCGGCACTCCCGGAGTGCTACCCGTTGTTTTATTTTCCTACCAGCCATTCAGGACATCTTTTAACTGATAAGAATAACGGCCGCAAGAAAATTATCAGCTTTAACAGAAGCACAACACAGTTACTCAAACATAAACTCAAAAGCATATATTTAGTGATTACAGGTACAGGACCACAGGTAACGTGAAGGCTGACTAGCACTTTATCGAATGAATCGGTTCAGGATGGGAGACGTAAAATTAAACTTTGGCCATCCAGTTTATAGTATCAGGCCATTACTTCAAACTTCTCTATCATATGTATATAATAATATATAAATAAATAAATTTCATACAATCATACCTATTATCCAGCCCACTTTTCATGAAGAACTTGTGTTATAGATACAAGGTAACGGATAAACATACTTATATACATTTTTTTTGTAAATACATACATAATATACATATTAAACACCCAGACCAAGACAAATAGACATGTTCATGCACACAAATATTTGTCTTGTCTTGGGATCGAACCCGGGACCTGGCGTAGAAGGCGGGTTTAGTACCCCTACGCCAAACAGGTCGTCATGTATGTTCGTACCAAAAATCTATATTAGTGAAAACCCTGAAAAAGAAGCACAAGGCGATTTTCTCAAAACCTATTTTCTGCAGCTAACAGCCGAGATTCTTCCAGCATATAGTAGAGGTACATAATGACATATCTTCAAACTTTACACTTTGATCTTATGAGCCTTATGTCGTCCATTTTCGCAAACCTAGTGTCAAACTCAACGTGCTGTTGACTGTACATTGCGAATAAGACCGAGCAATATTATTTTTTCACAAATAAACGAAACAGAACCATTGTTGCTTGTAAGCCTAGATCTTAGGCACGCTTTTGATTAAGAGTTCCGTTTTATTATGCTTGCTATAGCTTACCATTTTCTAAAGAAAGTATTTTGTTGAAATATGACAGTACAATGAAACAAGAAGTTAAAAGTGCCTACTTTGCTACGAGATTATATTAGTGTAGAGGAAAATGTATAAATTAAAAAAAAACAAAAAAAACCCCCTGCGTCAAAAGACAAGTCAACTGAAAAGATAATAAGTGTAATTTATTGAAAAAAAAAATTTTGCAAACAATTTTTGTTTGCGTGGGTACGTGTAAATAAACTTAATTAACTAGTAGTTATGAGATGGAAACAAGATCAAATATAAAAATATTTTGTTCAACATAATAACATGCAGTCGGAAGCATAACACTTTGAATGATTCCACTTATTATCAAATTCTATGCCTCCGACTTTTCCTCTTATTTTTTTTTTATATGTTTTTAGTTATTTATCGGTCATGATATATCTTTTTTAAATCCTTAAGCCCAGCTCTTTAATTTGATACCCATATATATATATATATATATATATATATATATATATACATAGAGGTAATAAAAAATAAAATAAAAAAATTCACTTCTAAAAATAGCACCTCACAGCGGCTATGTTGGATTTTTTTACATCGCTTACCTAAGAACACTTGGGCTGTCAAGACAAATCTATCGATATCTTAAATATTGAAATCCGTTCAGCCGTTTTAGAGGTAATAATAGTTATTTGTTATGCAAGGCTGGAAAGTTGGTAATTTAGCGGCGAGTTACCTCTATTGAAATCTGAGCAATTGAAGGATTCTAGGATTGAACCACGAGCGTAGCGAGTGGTTCAAAGATTGAATCCTGAGCGAAGCGAGGATTTCAAAGGTACAAGACGCTAAAAACTTTTCTGCCGAGCGCAACACGCAATTTTTCACCTCACAACAGCGAGGAACATTTTAGGGTTGTTTCCGCGGTCAACTTCCGGTAAAAAATTCTTTAAAGATAAAGTTTAATCTAAATATACCTTATTCTCGTTGTTTTAATGATATAAAAAACTAAAATATTAAAAAAGGGAGTATTATAGTTAATTCAAAGTTATTTAAAGTAGGAATATTGTTACTTATTAATAAGAATAAAACGATTCCGTAAATGTTGACACTGACGTGAAGTACAAGACAAAGACAATTTAAAAATAAAGATTTATGTCTCAGTCCGAAATCCAATTACACGTTTTGAAATCTCACCCAGCCTAATATAAAATTCTTATAACAAATAGTTTAATCTTATTGTTATTGTTTTTATGATTCAATGAACTAAAATAATATAATAAAACCAAAACGGAGAATTAAGTATTTGATAGAATCAGGCGTTACTTGGCGGAAATCCATATCTTAGTAGAAAACGAAAAATATGTCGCGTAATTCCGCAAGAAAAAATGCAGATGCAGCCCAGTGACACACCTTGTACAAACCTTGCACCTGGTACAAATGCTCGTATTCATCATACAAACATTTGCCCCTACCGGGATTCGAACCCGGGACCCCGTGGCGACATCTTGAAACCGGTGTACGAACCACTCGACCACGGAGGTCGTCAGATTCGGTCAATATTCGTTCACTTTTGTTTCCAACACATCGGACAATAAATTATAATATATTTTTTGTAAATTTTGATTATCAAATTAGTATTTAAAAATATTGATTTGTTTGCAACTACGATTGTTGACTATCGTAATTAACTTGTTAGTATTACTACTAATTAAACGTAACTAAATTTTTGCAATTTTACCTGGCTTATAAGAATGTCCGATAATTTTTACACTATATAAGAACCATTGTTTTTTTATTTTCATACATTATTATCATAATGAAATGAGGTGATTATTAAATATATTGTCAATATTATATAAAATAGTGTTATTTTAATACATTGTGTAATTAATAATATTTAATGGTATAAGTTGATAAAATCTCAAAAATTTTGTTATTTTCATTATAACTTATGAAATGATAGTGATAAACAGGTGCATTTATCTCAGAATGGATATGATTTAGAAATGTGCTGTCTCAATAACTATTGTTCGTACATATACCTTATCGATTGAACAAGGTGTGCAATGGTGTGCAGGGATTTTCGAAAAGGCGCCAACCCACCATACATTTGTGGCATTGTCCTTTAATTGAAACCTACCTACTTAAAATGTTCCTTACATGTCACAATTATTTCAATGTATTGTTCTTACTGCTGTGTAGTGTCGGCTTAGAATAGCACTACCCCCTCTCATCCCGTGGGTGTCGTAAAAGGCGACTAAGGGACTCAGCCTTCAGGTGACGGGCAGCAGCGTCTCCTACAAACTTGGCCATACTGCGATCGCCAACCCGCTTGCCAAGCGTGGCGATTATGGCAAACCCCCCCCCCCCCCCCATTATGAAAGGACCCAATAAAAATCGGCCCCCAGTTCCCGGCAGCCCTGCTATTCCTGGCTATGACAGCGGCCATGGTAACGGCAGGGCAGGGGGTGCGAAGAATCCCCGGGCTACGTTAGGCTGTCACAAACAACGGACACTGCACCTGGCAACATATAACACGCGCACACTGCGAACTGACGCGAAGTTAACAGAGCTGGAAGAAAGTATTGGCAGGTTACACTGGGACATCATAGGATTGTCTGAAGTCCGAATAGAGGGAGAGGACTCGATAATTCTCAATTCCGGTAACCTGCTATACTACCGGGAGGGCGACCAACAGTCCGTAGGTGGTGTCGGTTTCATCGTCCACAGGTCCCTTGTCAACAACGTGATTTCCATCGGAAGTGTGTCGACCAGGGTAGCGTACCTGATACTCAGAATATCCGAACGGTATTCGCTGAATGTTATACAGGTCTACGCTCCGACCTCGACACACCAAGAGGACGAAGTGGAGGCTATGTATGAGGACATTTGTAGAGCCATGCATAGTCACAAAACCCACTACACTGTTGTGATGGGGGACTTTAATGATAAGTTGGGGAAACGTTGCGGTGACGAGTTGAGAGTGGGGCAATTTGGAATTGGGCAACGGAATGACAGAGGCCAGATGCTGGCCGACTTTATGGAGAAGGAGAACCTCTTCATGATGAACTCCTTCTTCAAAAAGCCGGAAAGCCGAAAGTGGACCTGGATCAGTCCAGACGGTAAAGTAAAAAATGAGATAGATTTTATCATGTCGACGAAAAAGCAAATATTCAATGATGTCACTGTGATCAACACCGTCAAGACGGGGAGCGATCACCGAATGGTACGTGGCACGTTGAATATCAACGTGAAGCTAGAAAGATCGCGGCTGATAAAGTCTACGCTCCGCCCATTACCGGCCCATATCCAAAACCCCGAGAGCTTTCAACTCGAGCTCCAAAACCGCTTCGAAGCCCTGGAGAACAGCATAGATGTGGACGATCTACACAACACGGTGGTGGATACTGTCCGTACGGTAGGATCCAAGTACTTTAAGACCCGCCGTCCCAAATTAAAGAAACTCTCCTACCACACACTCCTACTCATGGATCAGAGACGTGAAATGAGGCTTCAGAACTCAGCGGATGCTCATCGTTATCGGCAGCTAAATAGGCAGATCTCTAAGTCTTTGACAAGCGACCTTCGCCAATTTAATACGAACCGTATTAAAGAGGCTTTCGAGCGGAATAAAGGCTCCCAAGTGTTCGCGAGAGATCTGTCTATTGGGCAAAGCCAGATGACGAAGCTGAAAACTGACGACGGTCGCATCATTTGTGCGAAACCTGAAATCCTGAGGGAGATCGAGAGTTTCTATGGACAGTTATATTCCACGCAGACACCTGTTGAAAGCAAGGCTAAAGACCCCAGAGCCAAGCTTACCCGTCACTTCACCGAAGATATCCCGGACGTCAGCCTGTACGAAATTAGTATGGCTCTCAAACAACTCAAAAACAACAAGGCAGCGGGTGATGACGGAATCACTACAGAACTTCTGAGAGCGGGCGGTAAGCCGATACTCAAAGTCCTCCAGAAGCTTTTCAATTCCGTCATTGTCGAGGGCAAAACGCCGAGGGCATGGAATATAAGTGAGGTGATTTTGTTCTTCAAAATGGGAGATAACACCCGTTTGAAGAACTTCAGACCCATCTCACTTCTAAGCCATGTCTATAAGTTGTTTTCGAGAGTCATTACGAATCGTCTCGCTCGCAGGTTCGACGACTTCCAGCTTCCCGAACTTCGAGAAAGAGATCTCCCGTCGAATCCAACTCGGTTGGGCAGCATTCGGGAAGCTCCGTAAAATCTTCGCGTCCAATTTACCGCAGTGTCTCAAGACGAAAGTCTATGACCAGTGTGTGTTGCCAGTGATGACTTACGGTAGTGAAACGTGGTCGCTAACTATGGGTCTGATAAGAAAACTCAAGGTCACCCAGCGTGCAATGGAGAGGGCTTTGCTCGGCGTTTCCCTACGTGATCGAATCAGAAATGAGGAGATCCGTAGGAGAACTAAAGTAACTGACATCGCTCGAAGGATTGCTCAGCTGAAGTGGCAGTGGGCGGGACACATAGCGAGAAGAACCGATGGCCGTTGGGGCGGAAAGGTTCTGGAATGGCGACCGCGCACAGGACGACGCTCCGTGGGTAGGCCTCCGACAAGGTGGACCGACGATCTGGTGAAGGTCGCGGGAAGCCGCTGGATGCGGACTGCGCAGGACCGATCGTTGTGGAGATCCTTGGGGGAGGCCTATACCCAGCAGTGGGTGTCATGTGGCTGAGACGACGATTGTTCTTACAGGTTATTTAAAGGCATTTAATTACAATAAGCAAGTACATACTATGTAACGGTAGTAGCAAAACGAGAGTCAATTACAATGACAGCTACGAATGTCTACGATCGTAGCACGTAGCTACGGAAAAAATAAATTTTGAACAAATGATACAATACCACAACTATTTTCAGCCATTGTCATGTCTCCATAGCTGGAGCATAAGCCTTCCTTTTGGATTCATAAGGTCATCGCGTTATTCAGGTATTATTCTTGTTTATTTTAAAAATTGTTAAGAGAGAAAATGTTTATATCAAATAAACACGACAGCTCGTTATTTTCACCGTTCTGTCTAAGTATAATAAAAAAAACTCTCAAGAAAATGTTAAGGAACGCCTCTCAGAGCTTAGTTACCTTATATTTTATTCCCTGAAAATTTAATATCCTATTCGTTGTCGCGTTTTCCGCTTAATTTATGCAGGAAATACTTAAGAACGACCCAAAGTTTTGAAAAATAAACGAGCTCCTTCAAAAGCCGCTTAGATACGGATTTTTCTTACAACGATCCGTCATTTATAAGTATGCCTAAGTTATTAGAAGTTGCCGTATTAATAATAGACAATGTCAGACGTTTACCTTAAAACTAAGATCTCTAGAGTATTTAGCAATTTTCTTAAGTTACTTTGTATGTCAATAAATTGCGCGTAAATGGTTGTACAGATTTTAATTTTTTATACTCAGATAGACCACAGACACCACCCGATACAGGACATTTATGACTGGTGGATTGCGTGATCGCACGAGAAATGCTTCGAGATGATCCCCGAAAGCTTGCATGGGGGCATTAGCCTAACGAAAATGAACGAAGCGCGAACGCTTAATGTTGTCTTGTTCGAGAAGGCGGTATTCGTGCGTTAAATCTCGCATCGTGTCAACCTGACATAGGGCTAGTACTGTTACCTGACTAAACATTCTGTGATTTAGGATTCGAAGGAGCCCTTGGCGCAGTGGTTCGCGCACTCGACCTGCGATTGTTGACGTAAAGCAACTTTCGCAATGGTCGTTCACGGTATGGATGACCAAAAACTAATTTACTATCTAGAACTCAAAGGCACGTTTAACCGTTGGTCCCGGCTGCATTTGCAGTTGGTAAAACCCACCAATCCGCATTGAGCCTGCGTGGTGTGTCATGGCCCTTTCTCCTTATCCATTCATAAGGAAGTCCAGCAGTGGGGTCATAAAAATGGCTAATGATGACTTAAGATACATTTTACCCGATAATCACAGGAAAACCAGATCCATGCGTGTAATGCCGCGGTCGTCTAATAGTTACCTAATATAGAAGAAACTTATCTCCCATGTTCAAGGCTACATTTCAAACTTTCAAACTTATAGCTTACAGACAACAGCAAGTCAAGCTCTTCACTTTGACCTTGAAAACGCTATTGTTTCAGTAGAAATAGCGGTGGTTTTTGCAGTGCAAGTACCGACGAGCTGTTGACTGTACTAACAGATTACGTCACTGGAGCCAGCATTAGGGTCTAGCAATATTTTATTTATAATAGGACACAAAATCTAGATACCGAGGAAATACGGCCCAAAGCTCTCGAGATAGGTTTCTTCTGATAGTATTCATCAAAAGTTTATCAAACATAATATTAGTACAGTACTTTCATTTATTTAAATGTTGGATAGCTAAAGTTAAGCTTTTGTATGGAGAAATATCCATTTTTATAACCTTCCTTTTATTAAAATCTTTCTAGTATTAACAGTTCCACTTTTATGGGCAAGGTTTTTTTCGAAAAGTCATTAGGATATAAGTAAATAATTTATTATTCAAATGGGATACCTACCTACTAATATTCCATTATTTGTGACATAAAGGTTTCTCGCTCTCTGAAAAAAACTTTACTAATCTACCGGGAAGTTCCTCGATTCTACCTATAAAATGTTTGGTCACCCATCGCACAATAAATTGTTACAAAAGTTGATTATTTGCTACAGTTGCAGGTGGCTTACCGCCATCTTTTAACGCAGTATTGTTTTAATCATACTAATGGTGTTTCTTACCACGACCCTTAAAATAAGCTTATTTTCAGACAGAACTTTTGTGCCTTTTAAGTCACACACACACACTTCACGTGTGTCAAAATTTGACAACTGCAATTTGTTCGTTGGCAGGAACAGTAAGTACTATAGAAGTATATGGAACAGATAGTTGTCGTTAGAAACACATTAGGCATACAAATAATTAAATAACGTAAGTATTTCAATATCGATATTTTTTCTTCCGAAGGTCTGAACCTTCGGAAGAAAAATGGCGGACTGAACTAGGCAGCTACTGATAGCTGCCAAGTTCAGTCCGCCATTACAAAGTATCATCCAGTGAGGATAAGCACGTTTTTGTACGTATTTCATATAGAAATAAATAAAAATTACTTTCAGGAGGGGTCATGGTAATATTTTAAGAGTATTGAAAACAAAACGCAAACAAAACTTATGACATGTTGGATTCTAAAAGATTACAGTTGGCCCTCAGGGCGCCACCGACTTCATCTGACTCGTTCAATCATTATGTTAGAAATTACCGAAACAAGTTCATCAACCATAGTCAGTAGACAGATAGCGAAATATTTCCACTGTTTAAACAAGTTTCCAGCTTTGTTCGGTAAGGCAGCTGAAATGTGGGAATGTAACAAAAGGACGTTAGTTCTCGAGCGATAAATGACTTTAGCTCCAAGCGGGTATTATGCAGTAATCCTCTTACCGTTTGCTACGAGTTTTGTGTTCAGAGAATGATTTTGGTGCGCTTTATACTACTGCTTTTTGTTGGAATTCACAGTTTGGCTGTGGCAACAGTTTTCAAACTCAAACATTATTCAGTCTAGGCTGTACTCTCCACCACAGACATAGATCTATGTCTGTGCTCTCCACTCTCCTTATCCACCAAACAAAAAAAAAATAGCTGATGACGAAACAATGCAGTTTTATGGTATTTATTTTTTAAACATTTTAGCAAAGATTTTTACTCACTCGTTTATTGCTGAAAACACATGTATATAGCATTAACGAAGGCTCAGCGTATCCTCACAGGCGTATCCCCATTGAAGATGAAAACAGAACAAAAACAAACTCATATTTTTTTATGGAACTTTGTCACGAATAAAATCTGATACTTACATTATCTATACTAATATTGTAAAGCTGAAGAGTTTGTTTGTATAACGCGCTAATCTCAGGAACTACTGGACCGATTTAGAAAATCCTTAGACCATTAGAAAGCTACATTTCTCCCGAGTGACATAAGCTATATTTTATCCCGATATTCCCACGGGAACGGGCACCACACGGGTAGAACCGCGAGGATCCGCTAGTATTTAACATGTTTAAAGCAGAAACTTTAACACAACAACTTAATTATGTTTAAGTTAAATTATTCTTAAAATATTTTTCACTCAATTGAGAATCTACAAAGTACTAGAGTAACTGAAATGAACAACTTTCCTAATGTTTAACTTCCAAGATACTAAGTTGGTAATTATTTAAGACTTTTCCAGCGTTTCTTTTGAAGAAAAATAGAAAAGAAACATACAAAATCTTGTCGTTAATGGTTACATAGAATGTGGCAGTTGAAATGTTTTTGATTATTTTGCTGCCCGCGACTTCTTCTGCGTAGACTGGCCGTGAAGTGCTTTCATGCTTATTCGTCAGTGACGACATTTGCCAACTTTCTATTATAGAAAAAGGTATACATATAAGTTTTTAACTCTATCATTGTATCCTAAATTTTGTGCAAAAAAGAAAACTGACAAACAAATAAATAGTACGTATTTTTGGTTATAAACCTTATAGGACGGTTAGAGATGTTACAAATCTTGTATCTGGTACCATTATCTAGATTCGTAATTTTTCAGAAACACGACTTTATCATTTTGCCTCGGCACTTTTTCTTTACGAAAAGATACAAAAAATCAAGATTCTCAAATGGGGTACTTTATACTATTGGAATTTGGTTGAATTAGTGAACAACAAGAAGCTAGTTAGCATCGTGTAGAAGCATTTTCTGTTTAATCACTAAAGTTATTTAATACGCAGTGATTTCATGATTTTTTCGCCGAATCTGCAAAAACGGGCTCGCTCCAGCGCGGGTCCTTTTCTTATTGCTATCTCGCTTCAGTCGTATAGCGCCTTAAGTACGTACTAGAAAACATAAAGTATCCTGTTAAAGTCGTAATGTTCTGGATCATAAAGTTACAAACGGCTTATGTTCATAATATTCAAAGAAGGCAAGAAGTTTAGCAACTTTTTATGGACCTCACAATATACTATAGTAGATAATATAATAAATCTAAGTTTGTTTGGATGGGATAATCTCTGAATCCATAAAGAATAGAAGTAAGGGGTTGGAAGTATAAGTATGCTGACTGTGCGTAGCCCTTTTGCGTTGAAAGCGAAGGCATTTTATCGTGTTCTACCGTTTTAGTAAGAGTTTGGAGGCGTAGTTAGCGCTTTCGGTGCGCTATTACTTTGCCTTATTATCACGGAATGGGTGACCAATAATTTATTATTTTTGAGATCTAATAAGACTGACGTAACGTCCCATCCGCATTGAGCCCGCGTGGTGGACCCAGCCCATACTTCTTATCCATCCATGAAGATGCCATGTTGCAGTTGAGTAAGTGAGACGCCGATAAACGACAAAGCAACTTCTGATAGGTCTCTGTTAGAAATCTTCAAGAATTCAAATTTATTTGTTTCTCAATGGGTTGTCTGCTCGAAGTTAGTGCACGGTTTACTCGGTCTTAGAACAACTGCAATTTTATACTTGCTGTTATAAAGGCACTCGTTGGGGTTTTTATTATTATATATATAATAAAAAATTATACTTTCTCTATATGTAGTATATCCCTGAAGTTGTTTGTGTATCACGTTCCATTGAATTTCTTAAGCGTTTTCACTATAAGGTGATGAATTTCAAGAAAGTGCAGGTGGCAGAATCCCCTTTTGTGACTTGCTCAATGTTGAATGGGTTCTCATCGTCGTCTCAGCCACATTCGGCCACGATCGGTCCTGCGCAGTCCGCATCCAGCGGCTTCCCGCGACCTTAAAATGTCGTAATACGACCCCTATAACCCAGTGGCTGATGACGATCACGTTTTACAAGTATAAATCTTATGGTGGCGAAATAAAAAATACCACACAGACCAAATATTAGTAGTTCATATATAAAAATAACTTGGTATGAATGTAGCAGATGTTTATACATTGCTGATTTATGTTCATAGTCAACATTGTGTGCGCGTTAACGCTATGGATTAAATATTTGTACAAGCATGTTCTTTGTTGTGGATTATAAATTGTTTTCGTGAATGTTAAAATATTATCTATTTTTGTCCTTGGATATTTTTATATGAAACTAGCTTCCGCGTCCATGACTTCATCCGCAAGGACTAAAAATAGGGAACCTGTCTAAAAACTATCTTGTTATAATCCATGCTACTTACAAGCTATTTTGTGTACAATGAAGAACAAATCAATTAAGTTGATAATTTCTTCTTCTTCTTCTTGTTAAATTTAGGAGCTGCGCTCTTGTCGGTGGAGTATTTGTCCATTCCTCTCTTTTCTCTGCCAATCATTTCATATTAATGTTAATGTTGAAAATTTATGGAGAAACTTAATGTTGTATCGTAACACGAAGTGAAGTCATTGACAGAGAAAAGTTGATAATAATTTTAAATAAGCGAATAGATTAGAAAAAAGTCGCTCAGACGGACGGACATGAGACAGTAGTTTTTGTCGTATGTTTTATAGTAATTCTTGTTTAAATTAATTACATAAAAATTTGCAATGTAAAATGCAAAATTAAAAAGTTCTAATTTAGTTTATAGTTAAATACGAGAATATAGGTAATCGACGTTGAGTGGGATATGAAAATATAAGGCGTCAATAAGTTAAGTGTTACACAATATTTTCTTAGTACTGTCTTTTTGCCTTCATTCTTGTATTTATTACATGGTATTGTATACATCAAGTATTATTAAGCCTATACACCAATATAAGTCCAAAAATATCTTATAACACAATGTCATAAGGTTCATTTTATACTGACACAGAATATGGTAAAACACGTTTTATTCTAAAAGCCAAGTATGTGATAGGAATACTTGCGAGTTATTTTGGACGTAACTAACCCATATATCGTCTTCCTTTTCAAATGTTTGTACAATAATCAAACGACAAAAGAGACAGAAAAAAGCAAGTAAAACCGATCGCGACATCTGCAATTGTTTATTGAGACTACGAAGATCGTGAAATATTTTACAGAGCATCTTTGGAGAGGTTATAGTTTTGTTGTTGCTATTTTTAAATATCTTATAATAATCTTATAATATAATATTATAATAATCTTATAATAATTGTATGGTGTTCCACACAATCTTTAGAAATGATACTTGATTGAGATGATAAATTATTTAATTGTAAAAATATGTATATGCTATGATGGAATGAGTACACAAAACGACTGCTAATTGTGAACTAAAAATGCTTACATACAAAATTAATAAAATTATAAAATAAAATACATTTATCGAGGAAATGCTGATACGGCGTAATGTACGGTCATTCACCGTACATGCTCCGGGGCAGCAGATGAAGGGATGCTGGGAAATGGAATGGTATAGTGAAAACGATTGATAGGGATAGGTGATAATGAACAATAATAAAAGCTTAAATGTTTACATGTCACTTAAAAAATGTCACACAAATTAATTTCACACTATTTCGTAAAATGATTAGGAAAACTCGGAGACGTCGCTTTGTTAGCTATCCGAGCGTATCTTAAATTTTCTAAGTCAATATCTTGGTCTGACGAGCCACACGATGGTTGCGCGAGACGCGCGCGGCCCGCGGCGCGTGGGGGCTGAGGCGGCGGCGGCGGGGGCGAGGGCGCTCGTGCTGCCTCGGCCGCGCCCGCGCCGCCCGTCGAGCTGACGGCGTGCCGCCTGCACCGGCGGCGTATCCTACGCCAGGCCAGTGCGACTCCACTCACAATGATGATACCCAGAATTACGTTAATCAACACATATTGTGTGATATCATGACTGGAGGCGTCTGCTGGTCTTATCTCCGTGTCAGTATTTTTCAGTTGCTGTATCAGATTTTCAAGTTTTTCAGATTCCATTTGAAACTGAGTCTGGCTGATGTTGTTCTGTTGATCTGATATTAATGTGGCATTGTTTGCGGGAATCGTTAAGTCTATGATGTGATTAATCGGCGGAATAGTTATTTTTAATACATCTGCTTCGGTATGAAGACTGTTTTCTCGGCGTTTATGTGAATAAATCACAAACTGTTCGTTTTTGATGATACAGTTTTCTCCAAGATTTATAATTCCACTGCCATTTAATATTTCCGATGAAACTTGATTCTCGCATATGATGCGAATAGTGCACTGTCGGCAACATGAAAATAAAAATGTATTTGTTTCATGTAATTCCAGCCACTTTGATTTGCATGCTTCAATATTAGTGACGCACTGTTTTGTTACGTCACTTCTGACGCAGAGACTCTTATCGGACGTCATTTGATATATAGGTTTCTGTAATAAACACATAGTAACTTCATCGTATTGGTTGCACTTTTGAACATCTGATAGTGTCATAGGTAAGTATGAATCCTTTTGCGTATTCAGAGCTATGAATTCAGATATAGGCTTTATGCTGATCATGCTGCTTTGGTTTCCGTGTTTAATAGATATAAGTTGATATATTTCATAGTAATCTCTTGTTACTAGAGGCAATTTAATTTCAAATATAAAAAAATTTTTCGTCACTTTCGCCTTGACCTTGAGCATATGATATAATTTAGGCAATTCTCCCATCACGTTGTTAATTGGCAAAGACAAGTCCTTAGAAAGTTGTCCTGATACGATATTCAATTCGTTTATCAGCTGTTCCGGTGTTATAAGGTGTATATTAAACGCTCCATGATGAAGGTCAGCAATTGTGTCGAGTAAGTACTCTTGAATGTTTCTGAGATTTAGCAACACATTGTTTACTATAATAGCTGATAACGCGAACTCGTTGCTATTCATTATGTCTTGAATCTTTTCATTCATAGAGTTTGTGATTTTTTCTAGTTTGTTGATATGCTGATTTATGATTTTGTGCTGTTTATTCATTGTAATTTCGACTCTTTGTAGTAAATTATGCTCTGCTTCGATGATGGAGGTCTGATTTTTCCAAAGCACGGCTAGATGTTTTTGATTAAGTCGTATTAGCTCGATGTCCCTTTGATACGACCTGTTTGGCGCAAAGGTACTAACCCCGCCTTCTGCGCCAGAGGTCCCGGGTTCGATCCCCGGACAAGACAAATATTTGTGTGCATGAACATGTCTATTTGTCTTGGTCTGGGTGTTTAATATGTATATTAAGTATGTATTTACAAAAAAAAAAAAGTATATAAGTATGTTTATCCGTTATCTAGTATCCATAACACAAGTTCTTCATGAAACTTAACGTGGGACTAGATAATTGGTGTGATTGTATGCTAATATTTATTTATTTATTTTATTTATTATACTGCTCGGCGAATTGATCATCGAGAACTCCAAATAGTGAGCGCGCGATGCTACCGACTCCGTTGATAAGACCGCGCCGCGCACGTGACTTTGTAGCGGCGGCGGCGTCGAATTGCTGACCGAGCAACAGATGATTGTAGTGATCGAGTTCATTATACCCATGTTGTAATTGAGTCATTATTGCTTCGCACAGAGGTTGTTTATTTCTGTTACATAAATTTTCTAAATTGTTTATGTATTTTGTTAATATTTCGGAGCCTTCCCAATAGGGCTCCATATCATAATAAACAATAAGTTTCCACTCGTCTCTTGCTAGATGCATGTCGGAAATCTTATCAAAATAAATAGCTTGGCCGTTTGTTAACGGTGCTATATTATATGCGCATTGTGTTGGCAATATGAGCAACATTGTCAATAGGGTAACCATCATTGTTTTGATGCTGGAACCACCACTTATCGTTGATTTTTTCGATGTTGTTTTAGATGTTTCTGGCTGATTGTTTTGCTGTAACGGCTCTTGCTGAGTGTTTACAGGTAGCGTTGATAACTTGACTATTGGTCTCTGGACGGTGCCATTCCTTGTCTTGAGAGTCACGACCCGTACGTATCCATCTTTTCCAGGGTGAAGTTCAGTAACTCGTCCAAGGGACCATTTCCCCGGTGGTAGGTTTGTGTCGTGAATGATAACTATGTCACCGATCTTCTGATTTTGTTGGGGCTGCTGCCATTTGCTACGAGCTGATAATTGGCAAAGATATTCGTTTTGCCACCGCTTCCACAAATCATTGAATATTTTTTGCGTTAATTGCCATCTCGTTCTCTCATCTCGCTCTGTCTCGATGATGCTGAGCGTGGGGCCACTAGCTAAGAAGTGGGACGGGGTGAGAAAATCTATATCTTCGGGGTCTTCAGTGATGGCACAAAGCGGTCTAGTATTGAGGCACGCTTCTATTTGTGCTAATAATGTAGAAAACTCTTCGTAGGTGAGTTTTTGCTCACCCAGCACTCTACGAAGATGATGTTTCAAGCTCTTAACAGCAGCTTCCCAGAGTCCGCCTGCACTAGGCCAAGATGGTGCGTTGAAATGGAACTCTATTTTCATGTCAGTGACTTGTGTGTAGAACTCGTCATCTAATAGTTGTTGTAGATGTACGTATTCTTGTTGTAAAATGCGACTTGCTCCCACAAAGTTTGTACCATTATCGCAATAGACATGGCGCGGTGCTCCACGCCTGGCTGCCATGCGTCGGAGAGCTGCCAGAAACGCTGATGAAGATAGGTCCGAGACGAGCTCCAGATGGACCGCTTTCGTAACCATGCAAACAAATACAGCTATATACCCTTTAGTTGTCTTTACGCCTCGGCCCTTGTTAGTCTTCACGTCGACGTAGCCAGTAAAATCAACACCACAGTTATAAAAGGGCCGAGTTGGATTGCTGCGGGCTGCTGGTAAGTCACCCATAAGCTGAATTTGTTTATCAGGTTTATGCTTTCTGCAAGTTACACAGGATCTGATATGTTACTTCACTGCTCGGTTGCCCCCAATCACCCAGTATTGTTGCCTAAGATTTGATAAAGTCATTCTTGCACCTCCATGAAAAGTGTTTCGATGAGCTTGATCTATTAGCAAGTTCGTTAGATGACCGTCGTGCGGGATGATTAAAGGATGTTTCATGTCATCTTTTATCTGTGCTTGTTTGATCCTGCCACCTACTCGTAGCAATCCTTCTTTGTCTAAGAAAGGATTCAAATTGAGAATCTTACTCTTTGAGTTCATATTTTCTTGATTTTGGAGACTGTTGATTTCATCCGTGAACTCAAGATATTGATAGTATTTTATTATCATATTTCTTGCTTGCAACAATTCATTCACTGTTAAATAAAATTGTTTTCTTGATAATTTTTCGTCACGTGACACCGCTCGCCGTATCCAAGCGAGTACTCTGGTTACACGCACGAAATTGCTATATTTGCATGTTATGTCGTTAATTAAATTGTTTTGATTTATAATTGCTACAGCTGTAGTTGAATGAATTTTGCTTGATTGTTTTATTTCTTGATCTGTGACGTAGACTGGATATTCCTTATGATCTTCGGAGTTGAATGAGGACAACCATGCCGGTCCAGTCCACCATAACGTATGCTGTTGTAGTTGTTTTACACTTATTCCCCTGCTGGCGCAGTCGGCAGGATTCTCTTGTGATTTTACGTGACGCCAACACTCTGGAGGCATAACTGCTTTAATTTGCTCAACTCTATTTGCTACAAATGACTTCCATCTATTGGAGTCGCCTTGAATCCATCCCAGTGCTGCAGTGGAATCTGTCCATCCAAACATTTTTATGTAGTAGTTAGGTAGAGTTCTTGCTACGGTGTCCATTAGTTTTGATAACAAGAGACACGACATTAACTCGAGCCGTGGTAATGTCACATTTTTCTTTATGGGTACTAGTCTTGCTTTTGCTGCTCCAATAATGATAGATGAGTGCTCGGAGCCTTCCTGGTCTAGCTGCTGAATTTTATAGTAGATGACACAGGCATAGGCTTTGGTGGATGAGTCACAAAACCCATGTAATTCGATCTTATCGTTTTCGTGACTTTTCAGCCATCGTTGCACTTTTATTTCATTGATGTAATCTAAGTCTTCACGAATGATTTCCCATTCCCTGCTGAACTCTTGTGGTAGCTCACTATTCCACTGGATGTTATGTAGCCATACTGTTTGGAACAAGAGCTTTAACTTTGTGGTAACGGGAGAGAGCCACCCCAGGGGGTCGAAGATCTTAGAGATTTCTGATAAAAGTAATCTCTTGCTAAGTGATTTTGGTGCAGCGTTCAACTTAAACTGAAACTGTAAAATGTCTTCTTGAGGGTTCCAACGATGTCCAAGAGCCTTTGTCGACTCTGGGTGCTTAAAGTCGAATGATGTTTGATTTAAGGCAGGCTCCGTTCCCTTTAATAAGTCAATGTTGTTACATGACCATTTGCGGAGGTTGAAACCGCCTGACTTAAGTAATGCAATCAAGTCAGTTTTCAGTTTGGATGCGGTATTGATGTTGTGGCTACCGGACAGAAGGTCATCCATATAGAACGCATCTTCCAGTGCTTGCTTAGCTCTGCTTGAGAACTTGTGACTTTCATCCGTTGCTAGTTGTTTGAGAGTCATCATTGCGAGAAAGGGAGCAGCTTTTGTACCGTAAGTAACTGTCGTTAATTTATACTCTTGAATAGGTTGATTATAGTTGTTATTCTGTGATTGACATGGGTCTCGCCAGATAATCTTGTGTAGATTTTGATCTTCGGGATGTAGTTTTATCTGTCTAAACATTTTTTCGATGTCTGCGGTGAATGCTATTTTATACTGTCGCCATTTTAAGATTAATGACAACAAATCTTGCTGTAAATTAGGACCGCTAAACATCAAATCGTTTAGACTAACTCCGGATGACGTAGGCGATGACGCATTAAATACGACGCGTAGTGCAGTAGTCGCCGAGTCGGGACGTATGACACAATGATGCGGTAAGTAATATGTAGGTATCTGATTACCGTCGTCGCCTTTGTTTACTTTTTGCATATGACCCAGTTCGATATATTCATCGATGAAGTCCTTGTAATCATATGATAACTTGACGTTTCTTGTTAACTTTCTTTCCAATTGTCGAAACTGTGCTATTGCTCTGTTTTTTGAATCTCCTAATTTTTCTAAAGCGTCTGGTTTCATAGGAAGCCTCACTATGTAACGACCGTCTGATTGTCGTGTCGTTTGCTCACGGTATTGCTTTACGCAATGATGATCTTCTAGCGACTGACTATCACTGTCTGAATGCTCAGGTATATCCTCGATTGACCAAAACCTTTGGATGTCTTCGATGTGGCTAAGTACCACGTTACATTGGTAGGTTTTGACGTTACCACATAATAACCATCCAAGCTGTGTCTGTTGAGCAATAGGTTGTGACTCATTATCTCCTTTTATGATCCCTCCCATCATGATAAGAGAGTAGATATCAGCGCCCAATAATAAGTCCACCGGCTTGCTGATATAAAACTCGGGGTCCGCTAGTTTGATGTGCTCGATATGCGGCCAAGTTGGTTTCGGGAACGTCTGGTTGGGAAGGTTGTTAATGAGATTATTCATTATAATTACGTCTGTACTAAAAGTGAAGTCACTATGTATTGCAGATGCTGTAATATAGATGGAACCCTTGCTGTTATTTTCTTGAGCCCCAAGTCCAAACACCACGCCCTTACACCGACGGCGGGGTGCGCGGAGCCTCTGTGCTGCATTCTCAGTAATTAGTGATATTTGAGAGCCCTGATCTATGAGAGCCCGCATGGTGTGTTGCGTTCCATCTGCTGCTCGGACGTTGATTAATGCTGTTGCTAGGAGGATCTCAGATGCTCTTTGCTGTGATACGTTGACGCTATCTGCATGCTTGAAGTCGGTGCTGGTTGATGGTTTAGCGAATGCATCATGTAATAACGTGTTGTGTTGTTTATTACATTTACTGCATGATTTTGTCGAGATGCATTTGTTTCCTTTATGATCATATAAGCAGTTCACACAGATTCCCAGGTTATTGACGGTTTTCAACTTCATGATATGAGACATTTCCAAAAAATCTTTGCAAATAAATATTCCATGTTTTCCATTGCAGTGAGGGCAACGAACTGCTGACGACACATGTAATGCTTTTGCAATCAGCTTGTTAGGTTGATATGCGTTATTCGCAGAATATTTATTGTGACTATAATTATTTTGCAAAGTAGGTTTCTTCGCAGTAAATGATGAATTTTGTGTATTTGATTTTTGCATAATGATATCTTGTTTTCGCTTGGATGCTTCCAGGGATGTAAATTTGTTCTCCAAAAATTCAAAAAATTCTGCTAGTGATGGTAACTCTCTCGGATTTTTGACTGCTTGAATATATTCCTTATGAGTTTCTGTATCCAGCTTCTGTGATAGGATATGAACTAGTAAAGGGTCCCAGGTAGTGATGTCTACTCCGAGCGATTTGATAGCATTCAGACACTCTTTAGCAGTATCGTGAATTTTTTTGATATGTGAAGCTGATTGTTGCTGCATGGATGATAAGTTCATAAGTAAGTTGATATGTGAGCTAAATATCAACTTCGTGTTGTTATACCTATGATTTAAGATATCCCAACATGTTTCATAGTTTTCTGAACTAATATTCAAATGATGAATTAGTTTTTCTGCTTCACCCCTTATCTTGCTTTTTAGAAATTGCATCTTCTGCGCATTTGACATGGATCGGTTGTTATGTATGGTTTCATAGAATAAGTCCTTGAATGTTACTGTCGTACAGCGGCTCATATCACCATCCCCTTGCTCCTACCAAATCGTTAACAAAAACTACAATTAACCAACAAGCTCTTGCAAATTCCATCGAAAAATATGATTGGGATCCATACCTCAAAATAAATGATCCAAACGAAGCTGCTTCTGTATTTATTAAAACAATGCAGGAACTAATAATTCTTCACACCAGCACCGTTACCTTTACTAGAAAGAAAAATCCAATCAAACCTTGGATCACTGTTGGTCTCTTAAAAAGCTTCCGAAAAAGGGACAAAATGCACCTAGCTGTAAAAAAACACCCAAACGATGAAGAATTAAAGGAGGCATACATAAAATACAGAAATAGATACAACGACTTAGCTAAAATACTTAAAAACCAGTACTATAAAGATAAATTCAATAAAAACTACAAAAACAGTAAAGGTACTTGGGAAACAGTTAAAGAAGTATGTAATATCAGTAAGAAAATATGTAAAGCAACGGCACTGTTAAAAATTCTAGACACTCCAAAAGAATCTTTAAACATAGTGAATCAACACTTTACGAATGTGGGAGCGGAGCTAGCCAATGATATAATGACGAGAACGAATTCGTCTGAAGCTGAACTTGCAAAAAGCAAATACAAACCTGTTGCCACTCACTCCATGAGCTTATTTCCTACTGACTATATAGAAATCGATAAAATAATTTTAAACTTAAAGAAAAATAGCGCCCCAGGTATAGATAATATCCCGATAATAGTATTGGTAAACTCTCATAATATCCTGTGCACTATGATAGCTCACCTATGTAATCTGAGCATGTCGACTGGAATATTTCCAAAAATATTTAAACAAGCAGTGGTAGTTCCTGTATACAAAAGTGATGACAAAACGCTGCCCTCGAACTACCGCCCTATTTCACTGCTTAGTGCAGTTAGTAAAATAATTGAGAAAGTCATAAACAATAGACTAACTAGCTATCTAGAAAATCAACAACTTCTTGCTAGTACACAATTTGGATTCAGGAAAAGCAGAAGCACCGAAGACGCTGTTGCATCTCTTTCTGGTCATGTGTCGGAGTATCTTGATAAGAGTCAAAGGTGTATTGGAGTGTTTATTGATCTAAAGAAGGCGTTCGACACTGTGTCCATACCAATACTTCTGGTTAGAATGGAGAATCTCGGTATTCGGGGCATTGTACTGCAATGGTTCCGTGACTATCTTTCTGATAGGAGACAAGTTGTAAAAGTTGACAACACATTTAGTGATATTTCGTTTAACAAATATGGAATTCCACAGGGGAGTACGATTGGCCCCACTCTTTTCCTTATTTATGCAAATGAGCTCTGTAAGCTGCAACTAGAGAGCGGAACCATCTTAGCATTCGCAGACGATACTGCAATAATTTTTGGAGGAGAAACGTGGTCACAAGTTCAAGGGTTTGCAGAAAGGGGGATTGAGGGGGTAGGGAAATGGTTTGACGATAACTTATTGACTCTAAATGTAGCGAAATCTAAATACATCTGTTTTCGAGTCAACAGCAAATCAGATCCACCCTCACAATTCAAAATAAAAGCCCACAAGTCTACATGCAATAATCGCACAGACTGTGACTGTATTTCTCTTGAAGAAACAGACACTCATAAATATCTTGGCATAATTATAGATAAAAATCTAAACTGGCAACCACATATATCAGCTTTAAGTAAAAGGGTGAGAAAACTCCTTCCGATTTTCAGAAGTCTCCGTGATACAGCTGACAAAGAGCTAGTCAGAAAAGTATACATTTCACTATGCCAAACCATTTTGACTTACTGTATTCCAGTATGGGGAGGAGCAGCTGCTTCTCATCTCATAGAATTAGAAAAAGCACAAAGGGCTGTTTTAAAAGTCATGCTGCATAAACCACGTAGATATCCCACAGTGACACTTTACGAAGAGTGCTCATTGCTGACTGTGAGGCAACTGTACATACATGGCACAATTCTAAGGCAGCATAAATACATTGATATCACATCTATATCCCAAGACCAACGACGTATTAAATTACCAACTCTTCACTTCAAAACAACATTTGCCAAAAGACAGCTAATTTATATGGGTCCATTCCTTTATAAACGCATAAACAATAAAAATCAAATTTACAAGATGAATAGAAATTCTTTGAAACAAGCTCTCCTAAATATTCTACAAAAACTCAACTACGATGATACAGAAAAGCTCCTTAAAATTGTAATTTAAAATTAACAAACATTAAGTCTACAAGCGATTATATATAATGATAGCGGAAATCAAAAACAAAAATCGTTACGTAAATGTTTTGTCACTTGTACCATACCCTGTTGCACACAGAAATATACGAGCGCGCCGCGCATCATTCACTCACACTCGCTAATAAGGCGCATCGCATAGTCACACAAATAATGTACGACTACCTACACACTTGTACTATTTAATATTCTGTGCCTACACTGTTGATCATTATCATTAAGTAATTTAGTTAACTAGTTAAATGCACACTTCTACTCAGGCATTATTATTAAGTTACTACTAACAACTAAAACGCTGTTTGTAATTAAATTAGTACTTTTAATTTTAATTCTCCTTTTGTAATGTTAAACTTACTTACTTAAACATATTAATATAGCACTTTAATATATAAACTTCATACGAGGTGGAGGGCTGATAGCCTGAGACACAGGTATTACCTAGTTCAGGTATCAGTCCACCATAATCTGTTAACTAAAGGTATTTTGTTAATTGTTAATTGTTATGATTATGGTGAGGATTAAATGATTTATTATTATTATTATTATTAATGAAATCCACCTGTGATAGTCACCGCTGAAGGTAGGTATTTCCATAGTCGGTGTTGAATGCGCTCTGAAAGAGGCTGACCACATTTTATGATTTAACACCTTTTTGATTTCGTTGTACTCCCTTTCATACGTATTGAATGTTCGCTCATAATCCTTATCCTCTTCGTACTGCTCGCTGTCGATCTCCCAGTGTAAACAGTCGATCGCAGCCCAACGAACTTCGACATGCTTTAAAATGTCTTCGAACTCCCATTTTTCAGATATACTTTGAAGGTCGATGTTTGTAACCGTACGAGAGAAAGCTTTGAAATTGCTTTTTTGTTTTCGAAGCATTTCATCCAGTTTGCTGTTGGTGCTGCTGGTCTTTACTTCTTTCAGTTGGTAACCTTGCTGAGTTCTTGGTTGAGGCATAAGCTTTGCAGGAGCGTTGTGAAATGCGTCCCCATCTGCTGGCGTAATGATGGTGGAGGGCAGTACTGGTGGCGGAGTGATGGCACCGCGTGTTGGTAAGGGTGAAAACACTGATGTTGGCTGCGGCTTTGGTGTGCCGACCGTAGGTTGTTTTAGTGTTTCAAAAACAAGTAACTTGCTGATCAAGGGTTTCTCAGGTTTATGGTGCTTAGAAGGATCTTCAGTGAACAAACAATAAGCTTGTAAATATTGTACTAACTGTTGATAGAAATCCTTAGTACGTTGATAATAGTTAAGCTTGAAATATTCGTGTTCAACACTTTGATAATCGATTATCTGCTGATGATTGCTGTTAAACTCGTTCCAGTAGGTGTCCAGGGTTGTTATACGCCTCCGGATGCTCGAGTACGTTTTACGTTCAGGACCATCTTTTTTAAAGTTTGTATAAACGTTTTCAATGCTTTGCATAAGCTGATACTGCGTAGCAATGATGTCTTCCATTTTTCTTTACTTCAAATTGCTGATGAAATAAGAACTTGAAGAATCACGTTTGGTGTCAATTCAGTGCTATTAGAATCCTTGTGGGCGTGACGAAGATGCGACTTCTCAATCAACCGGTGAGACCCGCTGGTGGGAGGCCGGTGACCGATCGCTACCACACAAGAACACACAACAACACTAAACTGATAAAATGTAGTTTGAAGATGTTTTCTTCAAGTTGCTTGTAAACTGATGATATTGATTTGTTGATATCTTGAAAATGTTTGCTGCTGATGATGTGAACGTCACTAAAAGTTCCACGTGTCACTGATAGTTCAACTTCACACGACAGTTTAACACGACTGTTTTACCGTAATTAAAATGCACACGCGAAGTCCTTGTACTCGAAGGACCAAATCCATAGGTCGCTGGTTCAGATCCGGCTCGAAGGACCAAAATGATGTATGGTGTTCCACACAATCTTTAGAAATGATACTTGATTGAGATGATAAATTATTTAATTGTAAAAATATGTATATGCTATGATGGAATGAGTACACAAAACGACTGCTAATTGTGAACTAAAAATGCTTACATACAAAATTAATAAAATTATAAAATAAAATACATTTATCGAGGAAATGCTGATACGGCGTAATGTACGGTCATTCACCGTACAATAATCTTATAATAATCTTATAATAATCTTATAATAATCTTATAATAATCTTATAATAATCTTATAAAGCAGAGAACTCAAAAAAGATATTAGAATTCGTAGCAGCATTAAATACATGTCAGACAACTTCGGGCGGCTTCATAAACTTTGACACCAGAGGGTGGCCACTAATACTCATACGATTAGAGAAGAGACTATTAAGTTTGGTGTAAGTTTGTCTACTAAGAACAAAAGCAAATTGTTTTCTATATCTTTGACTATAGTCGAAGAATGAAAAATGACTAACAGGCGGTTTCAATAATCTATCCCTAACAAGAGGTAGGCCTATCTTGGTTACGTTACTTAGCAACCGCTGTTATTTTGGGTTATTTTGGGCTGAATAACAAAAATATCTAGGTAACAAAGCTCTAGTAAGCCTATCTCTTACTGTAGATAAGTTATTGAAACCGACCGTAGATCAAACTATGCTTGTCCGTGATACATTTAGATTAATTAATGTAATTTTATTTGGAACAACAAACAATTACATAATAGAGCTTACTAATACAAAATATATCAAAGTCTTAACTAACTATGTAACCAACTACATTGTTCGCAAAGTATTATTAAAAAAAATAATTTAACAATATTAAACAGATCTATGTCAGTTTTAACCGCCTCTGTGGTCTAGTGGTACAACCACCGGTATAAGACCCAGGGGTCCCGGGTTCGATTCCCAGCGGGGGTACATATTGTATTCGGTTTGGTTGGTGGTAGAACTTGTTCTAAGTCCGCCTGGCTAGCTACCACCATCTTATCTAAGCCTGACGCCATAACAACAATGTTTTAGCATTGTTGTGTTCCGGCAGTTCGAGATAAGATAGCCAGTTCCTCAGTGGCTGAGGATTCCGGGAGAGGCACGCTTCCATCTTTCAGCCTTATCAATACTTAACATCAGGTATGATGAAGGCTAAGAGTCTACCCGTCGTTCATAAAAAAAAAGTTACAGTTGCATGAGTGCATAATACGCCTCAGTGGAGAACGTTGCCCCGCTATAATTTAGGTGAAAAAACACCATGAGTACGGGAATTACGTATGCGAGAAGAGCGGCATATGTATAAAGCCGTCAGCACATGAAGGCTTACAGCTATTCTTTAACACTATGGCTGACAGTAAATGAGACACAATAGATTTTTATTGTTATGACGTCTATAGACGTTTACTTGCAGTGAAAGTGTTAAAAACCAACTAAATTACGTACGCCAAAACAGCTTAATGAAGTTGTAAAGCTTTGTTATTTCAAATGCTCTTCAATTTATTTTATTCCTTCAGGCACAGTCTCGCACGTACCTTAGCTGCCCACATAATATATTTCTTTTTGTTCTTTTATTTTTTTAAAAGGCTTTTAAGACATTACAGTTATATCAGCCCCATCGCGTATTAAATTTTTTTTTTTAGTAGAACGGAAAATTAGCAGGTCACTCTTGTAAAAAACTGTCAATTTTCTCTAAAGATAACAAAACAAGAACGTTGAGTTAAGAATTGTCTGACCAAACAAATTGAATAAGCTGTAGTTGCTGCTGACTGTACTTTCGTTTTAATTTTTGATATGTAATTATTATGTAATTTACACTTTATAGCTCAAAAAAACACTTCATACAATAATTTTCACTGACATTTATTTCAAATTGAAAGCTTAACTTTTGGATCTTTTAATAATAATTATTATTAATTATTAGTACATACTGTTGGAAGATATGAACTTATCCGTATACACCTCTTTCAGGCACTTTTTATACGAAACCAAAGTGACCTTTACAACGGCTAAATTAGATGATAATTAACTGGCATTGTCTGGGTCGCCAGCAACTTCTGCCAGGGCTCCACAAAGTGCACCATAGGGCCCCAAAGCTCCTAATCAAATATAGCAAAAAAAGCAGTGGGCACTTCATTACAATCAGATTGCGTTGTTCTTTCAACTCAGAATTTTAAAGGTAGGGAGATGTAATTAAGATCTCTTACTTTTAAAAAGACAATAGACAAATGATAAAAAATCTGACACTCATTAAATGTGTGGATTCCTGAACGAGTGTCAGTTTTATTTTATCATTTGTCTATTGTCTTTTAAAGAGTACCAGTTGTGTTTTTATGTGTACGTTAAGACGCTATACGGAAAAAAATATACTTTTAGATATTACACTAGAGGACGTTTTTTTTAAATAAGATTTTCCTATATTTTTCTATTTAAAATTTATCATAACTATAGGACGGTTAAAGATGTTATAAATCTGGTAATTGGATATAAATTTCTTCATAACTTTATCTAGATTTGTAATTTTTGTAATGTTGGTAGGTACCAGAAACACGAGTTTATGATTTTGCCTCGACACTTTTTCTTGTCGAAATGAGTCCCTAAAAATACGAAAATTCTAGGTTATTCTCAAATGGGGTTACATATACTATTGGAAATTGGTTTAATTAGTGGAGACCAATAATATTTTGCATCTTGTAGTTTCATTTCTCTTTAAATCGCTATCGTTATTTACTACGAGGTGATTTCTTATTTTTTTCGCGTAATCTGCAAAATCGGTCTCGCTCCCGCGCGTTATTTTCTCATTACTATCTCCCGTCAGTCGTCGTCGCATAGCACCTTAAATAAACATTATAATAATAGGTACGTGCTGATAGAAACTCAAAATATATTTTTCTGAACGTTTGTTCTATAAAATACAATCTGTACCATAAAATATAATTATCTCCCCAGTTATCCCAATGGTATTTATCATCGCCGGTAATAATAATAATAACAATTTATTTTCTCATCACAAGAGGTACGATTAATAAAATATATTAATTTTATTTATTTATTCTTATTTATTCTTTTGGCAACAAACAGTAATTTTTTTACAGAAGTACTTAATAACTATCTAACTAGCTATAATGGACCTAAAGTGCCGATATAGATATATTTAGACAAGTTATAACTAACAAAAGAAAGATAAGGTTATACGTGGACAAGCTATATCTTACAAAAGAAAAAATATTGATAGAACTTCATAAACTAACTTTAAGCAACTATGTGATTGTAAACTATATGATAAATTTTAACAATGAACACAAAAACCAAAAACCTTATTAAAATTTATCATATACTTAACATTTAAAATGCGTAATTTTTTTTTACTAACTAATTATTTCTATGATATTAATCTAGTTGTTTTGTGTATTATGGTTTGCAAGTATTTAACGTTTAAATTTAGGTAATGAATTACTAAAAATATCAAATGCTGATTTGTAGCTATGTTTTAAAACATTGCTCCTAAGTCCGGCACTGCTCAGTAGAACCACCTTTTCGTTTTTGACGAGGGCCGACCTCCTTAATTAACGTGTTTTAGTGTTTAATTTTAGCCCCACTGTGATACTGAGATAAAGTCGTTTGCATTTAATTTTTCGGCTCTATACTCGTAGATATAGTTATCCTAATCAGTGACTTTCACAGTATTGGGATTTATTGAACGAGCGAGCAAAGTGTCATGTCTGCTTGTGTGAAAATGTGTGAGATATATATTTTTGTTTTGATTTTATGTTATTTAAGATGTTTTGAGTTTGATGCGTGGCACTGCTTGATCAGAATAAATAAAAATAAATAATGTTTTTCAATTATTCTAATAAAATTATATAAATGTTTTTTTGTTAACCTACTTCAATTACGCTTTGTGATTATGACCGATTTTTTATTGGGGGTAAAACAGGGTCAAGAGGGGGAATTTGCTGCAGCGTTATAAAGACGTATTTCAATATTCGATTTTGTTCAATATATTTTTTTAAAATACGTAGTTGTTTTTAGATGATTCAAGAAGTTTCTAAAGTATCTTTACCGATGTAATATACTCGTACCTGACGACTTTGTTTCTTTCTCATACCAGAGATTAATGAAAATAATTGTATTTTAGGGTCTTATCTCATAGAAATACCAGTCAGATGGGGAACATTTTAATTAAGAGAAGGATTAAACGACAGGGAAAATCATTATTTTGTAACAGAACAAATCTTAAAGGAGTGAAATTAGCAATTTAAAAATTACGTTAACTAGAATAATGTGAAATATTTAAATTCTCGGAAAAAAGCTAATATTAAATCAGGTAGCTAAAATATCTCTAATAATAAATATGAGAGAAAATGTAGAGCATTAGCGAAAAGCGCGACCTGAAAATCTAGATCAAGCAAGGCCTTCATATTTTATGAGCACTAAAGTAGCATTTCATCTTAAAAAACAACGATGAGTTAACAACAAATTTGAGAGCAACCTAAAATAATGACGTCTCATTTTCTGGATTTTTTTTTCTTGACTTTGATATTTCTTTGGCGCGATGAGATGAAATGAATGCGTAAGCTGAGGTACATTATTTTAATTTATAAGTCAAATAATTACACTACATAACAATTAAAATGAATAAAGTAAGTACCTACTTGATCATTAAAATCTAATTTAATAGCATGGGAAAATGTAGAACGTAGTCCTCGCATTCAAAGCCGCGGGCATCTGCAAGTGTTTATTAAATCAAATGTGACATTAAATAAAAGTATATTACAGGCATTCGTAAGTTATTTTAAGAGAGAAATAAGGTTCTGAACGCACCCTTTTACAAAATGGCACTCTCGAAACAAAACAAAAGAAGCTCTTACGCCTGAAGCAACAATGGCTTACCTCTGATGCGATCTTGTTTTGATACCGCAATTAGGATTAATCCTAATTCTACTAGATTAATTTACAATAAATCTTCTTGTATGGTAAACAAATTGGTAAGCGTAGCTTGAGGGCATGAGAATTTAAATTACATCAATACCTTTGGGATTGTTTGGAGGGATGCTTACTTTTGTGAAGAAAATAGAGTACTGATTTGACTTTGACTTAGATAGTCAAAGAGTACATTCAATTAAATTGAAGAGAATAAGTATTAGTTAAAATTAATAAATTTGATTCTAATAACGCCTTAAAAAACATTAGGTTTTTTTATGTACGATGACAGGGAGACTCGGCCTTCATCATACCTGATGTTAAGTATTGATTAGGTGAAGATGGAAGTGTACCTCTCCCGGGAGCCTCAATTACTAAGGAACTGGCTGTCTTATCTCTAACTACCGAAACACAATAATGCTGAAAACACTATTGTTATGGCGTCAGACTTAGATAAGGTGGTGGTGGACTTACAAAAACTCACTATCACCAACCAAAGGTCCTCGGAAACTTACCCCCATATTCTAAGTCGTTCCTCCAAAACTTTTTACACTCCACTCAACCTTGTCGTGGGTAAAAATGGTAGTGTGCGCTAGGCCTAACACGGAGTGGCTACGTACTCTTTGGCTCCTCCAGGTCCTTACGGAGTTATGACTTAGAATACCGATTTCGAGGAGTATTTCGAAGAGGTTTTCAATGTGGTTTCGTTAAGTCGAGGACGAGTAAGTTTTGGAGGAACGACTTAGAATATGGGTGTTATTCTTATTTTTTTTTATTCCATAGAAAGAACTATATTTCATTCAGAAAGGTTAAGTTTGCTGAAAAAACCCAGATTTTAATAAAAGCTCTGACATTCCGCATCATGCATGCAAAATTTTCCTTTATCTAAAACCTTAGGAGAATATAGTATTCTTTCCACCATTTCTGCGGTCTTATTATTTACTTACGCGGAGTAGGGATTATGGCGGAATTACATCAAATATATGAGACCCAGATGTGACAAACAGGGAAAATTGGAATAAACTCTGGAGTCAAATAGGAATACCAATAGAATGACTATTATCTCTTATTATGAAGGCCCTTTCATAATCGCAAAATAAGTAAGGGTTTTCTCGTAAATCACTTAATCGATATTTGGTTTCTACTTTATAAATATTACTTCCCGTGGGAACATCGGGATAAAAAGTATTTTATGTAACTCTCCGGCCTTTATGCTAACTTTATACAAAAAATCAAGTCGTTTGGTTGCTTCTTTAGGATGTGAAGGATGAACAAACACACCTTTGAATTTATATTATTAGTTAGGATTAGGATTTTAAGTAGTTGACGATGATAACTTTTTAATTTTGCATTATACAAAGCTATTTTTTTCTTGTGTAATATTTATCACAGTTGATGATGATTTCGCACTTCGTTGATAACGATGATTTCTTGGTTCTTTTATTTCTCTTTCGATATTTATCTGTGTAATATATACTTGTTATTTCCTTTTCTGCACTCATTCCCCTATTATTTTTTCTTTTACCCAAGGTTGCCTGGAAGAGATTGCTATTTGTTTGTTCTCTATTTGTAAATTGTCGTGTGTTACTTGTTCTTTAAGTATTAATTATTATTATTATTATTAAAGTCAATAGCAAGTCTATTCGATAAAAAAATGCTGCCTGCATTCTTATGAAGAAGATATTTTTTTTTAATATACGAGTAGTCCAACTTTTCATTAAAACTTATTAGAGATAGCCTCCTAACGTGTTCCTAGCTTGGATCAAGTCTCTGACACACAACAGTTCGTCGTTCCCTAGAATATTGACTCAACATTGATACGATACGGTACTAGAATTGCTTTCCCAATTCGATTGAACACCCTTCTCGGAATCAGATGCGGGTCTGCGAGATTGAAATACATAGTTTACGAAACAGCTTGTGAACTATGGCAAGTTCTATTGGAGATCCTTTCAACTCAATTTCTTAGTAAATAAAATAATCGGACTTGTGGTTCTCAGAGTTTTGTTGTGTTGATACGGTAGCCAAGTAATAGAAGTGTCGATTTTGATCATCCCTCGGGATTTTGATATACCTATTATTTCTTATTATCTAGCACATACGACACTGTTCATAACTTAAGTAAATCACAAGTATCTGATTTAAAACCGCTATTTCCCACTTAGCACTAGTGAACTTAATGTCGCTATACAAACTATTACTACAGTATTAAATCAATATGAGTTTTAGAACCCTGAGACAGTGATTTAATTGCATATGTTTAATTAAAAATAACTGTCAAAACTTGACAAAAACAAAAATTGGTTTTGGAACTGGCATGTCAGTATGGTTTAGTACCTCCGCCTATTCTTAACAAAGAACGAATTTTACTACCACTACTGGTACTGGCAGTCAATCAACGATTCAATATTGGGGGTAAATGTCATCAGGCAGAATTTTCTCGACGCTAACTGACACCGACCGAAGTCGCGTCTCGTCTCCCCAATCATAGTAATGGATGGTGCTCAATTGATAGGAATCAAATTTCGTCTTGAGCTGATTTCCTTTATCTGGGGAACCTTTGACGATTTATACGTAACACTGTTTCTCTGTGGCTTGTTTCGTTATTTTTTGCGATAGAAACTTGCAAATTTTGTGTTATATAACTGACAAATACTCAAAAAATGCAGCTGTTCATACGCTGAGTTGCCTTTCGCGTTTTTTTTTAAACTTTAGTTTTAATTGACGTTCTGGCTTTGTGTTGTTACTTATTTATTTTTCTGCTGTCCTTTCTATTATAATTTATTATTCTATAATGGAGTTTATTTCTTCCAACCACAATCGATGCATCGAAGCATTCACAAATTCCATTTAAGAGTTGCAATTTTTTTTTTAAGAAAATCCAAATGATTTTTTAGGATAAATGTATTTTTATCACTGCTTGTCTAAAGTTTTAAGTACCACTCAAATAGTTAACAAAGTCGTAACAAACTAACTGTTACGTAAATTAATTGCCTAATAATAATGCTAAAGTAATTTGGAGGGGTGAAGTTTTGATGTCGTTATTTATCTGCGTCTCTTTCAACTAAGTATGGGTTAAACAAGGATGCATAATACGGAGTAATTACTTCAGAAGTTAGGCCGTTATAGTATTCGTTTCATTACATGGAGTTACGTGAAGTTTACGCTATTATCGCCACTTGAGCATCATTTTAAAGGCTTTATTGAGAATGCCGAATGGTAAGTTTCTAAAGCCACCTGCACCGGGTCACGACTCTTTCGCTGTTAGTGGAATATAAATTCGCGATAGTGAAGGGTACGAATACCGATAGCATAGTATAAATTTTACTATGTTAAAAGGAGGCGGAAAATCATAGTTTTTAAATAAAGATAAAATTTAAAATATCTCTGTGGTGCACTTAGTTGCACTTTTTATTGCTTATATAATATTTCTATATTTAGTTCTATGAAGTTTTTTTGCGAAAAGTGGCCACTGCTAGCCAAAGCTCAGACAATAACAATTAAACACTGGAAATAAAACTGCAATCTAAAATTATAAAATACTTGTCCCACACTGATTCATCATTACACAGCCTAGCTATCAAAGCTAGAACCTTGAAATTTGGACAGCTGCTTCTCTATATGATGCAAGCATCCATTAAGAAAGGATTTTTGGAAATTCAACCCTTAAGGAGGTGAAATAGAGGGTAGAAGTTTGTATGTAGCTTTTTATTCCTGTTATCAATTAACATGAAACTTTGTAAATATACTCCACAACAGAAATAACGAACTACTTCTATCAGCGTTTTCCAAAATTCAGCTCTTTGGGGTGTGAAAAGGGGTGCAAAAGTTTGCATGGGAATTAATATAATTCTGATCAGATTTATTTGAAACTTGGTATTAATAATCTTCAAAACAATGATGATCAGCGAGGTTTTTAGTTAAATATGTACGATTATAGTGGCACCAAAACCAATTATTCCAGTAAAAGAATTATTAAAATTAGACTAAAAATTACGAAGTTGTAGCAATTTTAGTATCGCATTCTCAAAAACGCGCACTAAAGCTCGATTAGCCGATGACGTTATCAGGCATGAGCGCGTTCACCGCCACCGTGCGTTTTAATATATTTACTTGGAGCGCGTGACTTGTATTACACGTAAATTGATAATGTCGTCTTATAAAGATTATACTGTGCCTGAATGCTGAAGTACAAGTGTTGCTACGCCGGAAACATTGATTTTTGTGTCCTAAAAGACTCAAAAAATAGAAACAAGTGCGTGTTTGTAGTTTAATGCGGAGAGACGACTCACGCCCTCTTTCAACTAAATGTACTTTATACACACAGATTTATTTTAATATTTATCTTCCTTCAACTGGGCCCACTTTCGATTTGCATAGAATATCTATTTTTCTAGTACAGCCGGAAGAAAAAGCATTTGAAATGAGTAGTTTTTATTCTTGATTTTAGATTTTTTGCATTTTTATACTTATGATAAATTTTAAATAGAAAAATATTGGAAAAAACAACTCGGCCACAACTGAAGTGAAGTGAAGTTCGCAAGCCTAGTTAGCTCAGTGGTTAGAGCATTGGACCGGATTCCCAACCCATCTGAGAATTCACTTGTTTTTTTCAATATTTTTCTATTTAAAATTTATCATAAACTTTTTATACATTGAGTATACTGAGAAGAACTAATATTTAGCTGAGTAAACCAGAGGTAACCAGAAATATTCTATTTGAAATACTGCTGCCTATAATAAAATAAATATAAAATCAGAACTTCTCAAAATATCTAAAAATTACTCCTAATAACCTATGCGACTCTGGTACTTTCAACTAAAAATTAATTCTTCTCAGTATTATTTAAACTCATTTTTTTTTGCCTTAGTACTAAATAAATAAAACGTTATTAATTTCCAATGCTTTTTCCCAACTGTACCTTGAACAATAGATATTCTATGCAAATAGAAAGTGGCCTGGCCCAGTCGCCGGAGGACTCGCAGGCTGCCTATCTAACTTTAAATCACCTAGCAACCAACTTCATCACTGTCATTACTATCATATTTACATACTCTATTATATGACAGCTACAACAGCGACGAAACTGAAATGATTAAGAGTTAGATAATCAAGCTCTCCGTAAACGATAGTCAATCCGATGGTTTGAAGTCAAGTTTGAAGTATGACGCGTCAAACAACATAGCCGCTGACGGACAAATAAATTGGATAAACACGTACATTTGACAAACAAATTTCATCGTTTACCGGACTCATAACATGTTTAACGGAGTCAGAGAAAAAAAAAATTCAACCGCTCGTCGCCCCGCTTTCCGCTCAATAGCAAGTCATGGCTGGTTGAAAGCAGTTGCCAGAAAGACGACAAAATGTTCATATGGAAATTGAATTCGGGACCGCGTCGTGAAAGCCTTTTACTTTTCAAGTGGCTTTTTCAATACATTCATTGCTTTTTGACTTTTAAATGTCTGAAGAGAGTGCCTTACTTGATATGTAAGCTAGATCTGAATGTTGTAACAGAAACCAAGTAGTGTGTGTTGAAATATGAATATTTCTATGCGATTTAAAAATAATCAAAGGACATCGATTGCACCTTTTTATAACTTTTTAATTTTGCATTTTTACAATGCAATTTTTATGTGTTAATTTTTAAATATACTAGAAACCGCATCCTTGGGAATTTGGCCCAATATGCTTCAGAGACCTATGAGGACATGTCAAAATTTTCTAGTATATTCATCTTTCTACGGTGTTGGCCACCGTCGTTTCATCAATGAAAGAAATATCCTCGCATTCCATAGACAATGAACCTACTATTATTTTGGGCCACAAAACTAATGTTCATTCAGTGAGGGTATGTATTTATGAAATATTAGTGAGGATCCTCCACCCCAATTCCATCAAAGGTGCAGTCTGAAAATGAAATATATAAATATCACTCTCTCTTAACCAAAACTTAACGACGCCACACATGGCATTTAATTGCGGCCAATCCATGATTGTTCTTTCTTACCGGATTGTACAATACATACCGATTGAATCGTAGTGTATTTGCAAAAACGAGATGAGTGACGTTATTATAATCACCTCAACTCCGACGGAACGACGAGACAACAAAAAACTTAATTAGTGGCTCTATGCTTTCCGTCAGTTTTGAATGCTGGTTTTATTGTCATTTTAGTAATCCTTAAAAAAAACACAAAATGACGGGCTTGACATGACAACAATCCATATAAAACAACAGGAGAATCACCATCCACTGACACGCAATCCTTTCGTTTTACTGAGAGGAATACAAAATGACAGGAATGATCTTTTCGTGTGTATGGCGATAAAAGGATTGTCTTTCCTCTCGGACTGGCACGTCTTGATAAAGGCGCAGGAAAGAACGTAGGGATTACAGTCAGTTAGCGGCCACGGTTTATTTTAGCCCGTCGCGTTTCCGTACGAATTATACGAGAGGACAAGCTGAAGGGAAGATCGTTAATGGATGGCCCGCTACTACGATGTTGTCCGGAGACAATACTGGACAGGTTACCAACCTATCGCCTATATTCGTTTTCGAATATATCACATCCAAATGCTTTTCCTATCTGCACTGGAAAACGCAAGCAGCTAGCACATTCTATGTTTTTCTTTGATAGTCCAACACGGGAGATAAACAATTATATTTTTCACCGCACATGCTCTGAAAAGGAGGTTTTGTCAATCAGTTTCTGCGTAGGAAATCGCTTTCTGTGGCCTAGCGCGGCCACTATGTCATAATGCGTTCCGAATCGTACTATTGACTTTTTTGTTACATTTTATTCTTATATTAAATAGCTTTAAATTAATTATCACTCCTTTTTAGTTTTATTATATTATTTTAGTTCATTGAATCATAAAAGCAATATCAATTATATTAAACTATTTGTTATAAGAATTTTATATAAGGCTGGGTGAGATTTCACAACCTTTGATTGGATTTCGGAACGTGACATAAATCTTTATTTTTAAATTGTCTTTGTCTAGAACCTCATGTCAGTGTCAACATTTACGGAATCGTTTTTATTGTTATAATTCCAGAGTTGTAGGGCGTCATTACAGATCTCTTCAGATTACCATTCCCAAGAAACCGTGGTTTTGGAAATTCCGCGACTTACCAAGGCATGTGGTGTCAACCATAACTCGATTACGTCTCGGACATGTTACCACTCCCGTATTTCTCAACAAAATCCATATCCGAGATAGTTCACTATGTGAATGTGGTCTTGATGAAGGTTCTGCTGACCATATTTTGTTTAATTGCGCGAAATATCCGTCATTGTATGACATTCTCCCATCCCCTATTCCCCGTCCTGTCAACAGTAATTACCTCCTGTCACTGTCAGATAGGCATGGCTTCATCCTCCTCTGTAAATTAAAAAAAAAAAATATTGATTTATGAAAATAAAAATGAAGATATGTATTTAAAAATATAATGTAGATATTTGTGTAATCCTCTTTGTGATATTATTGTACATAATATGTTCTATTATTGTGTTGTGAGTATCGTTTTGTGTTTGTCCGTAGGTTCCACAAAGAAAATCAAGGTATAAACTTTGAAAACGTGCTTTTTTCACCGGGCAAATTCTCTATAAACCGTGTCTCTTTCACTACGGGACGTTGGCGGAATTTCTGTGGAAAACGGAAGAAGCCAAAACTAAAAAAAAAAAAAAAAAAAAAAAAATTGTTATTTATAAGTAACAATATATTCCTACTTTAAATAACTTTGAATTAACTATAATACTCCCTTTTTTATTATTTTAGTTTTTTATATAATTAAAACAACGAGAATAAGGTATATTTAGATTAAACTTTATGTTAAAAGAATGTTTTACCGGAAGTTGACCGCGAAAACAACCATAAAATGTCCCTCGCTGTTGTGAGGTGAAAAATTGTGTGTTGCGCTCGGCAGAAAAGTTTTTAGCGTCTTGTACCTTTGAAATCCTCGTTTGGCTCAAGATTCAATCTTTGAAACACTCGCTACGCTCGTGGTTCAATTCTAGAATCCTTCACTTGCTCAGCTTTCAACAGAGGTAACTCGCCGCTAAATACCCAACTTTCCAGCCTTGCATAACAAATAACTATTACTTACATTGTTTACTTAAATGGGTAAAGTGCTAAACGGCTCAATACTTAAATAAAACTGACCTTTTTCTTTACAGACCTAAAACGAATAGAAAAATGTAGACATTTAATTTTCCTTTGAAGTAAAGTAATTGACGAGGACTAAACAATTTTGTGTCGTTCGCCGTTGCCATTTGTGGTCTGTAATCGGATAATTTGCACTGGAAGTGAAAGGGACTGACCCAGGTTCAAACCACTAGATGTCGACACGACACACGCAGTGTATTTATAGAAATAAACATTAATTTAACATATCCTACAAATCCTATCTTATTTATTTATAAATGTGTTTCACTCGACAGATAAGTTTTTGATAGGTTATCTGGCAGATGATTTTCAGATGAACAGTTGCAACTTAATCGATCGTTAAAACACCTGAAAAGATGTTTCTTTCGAATGCAAGGATATTCCTAGCATTGATGTGACAACGCTGGCCTACAGCGTTTTAAAAATATAAAAGTATTGGAGAATTTCGACGGTGGTTCGCAAGTCTCGGTAGCTCAGCGGTTAGAGCATTGGACCGGATTTCCAAAGGTCGCGGGTTCGACTCCCGTCTGAGAATTCACTTGTGGCCGAGTTAATTTTTTCCAATATTTTTCTATTTAAAATTTACCATAAGATGATTTGAGTTTAGAGTTTAGACTAAACCGAAGGATGCGGGTTTAATTTCCTGGTATGCGACTAAGAGACACATTGAGGTTTTCTATTGCTCTATGCTTGAAAATAAGTACTTAGTAAGATGTTGGTACAGTCAGGGAACTTCGCGATTGACCAGTAGAGTTTTTTTAGGGAGCATTTATTAAAAAAAACCGGCCAAGTGCGAGTCGGACTCGCGCACCGAGGGTTCCGTAAAATATTTTTTATTATATGACGTAACTAAAAATTTACGTTTTTCGCTATTTTTCCTTTATCTGTACTATAAGACGTTACTTCGTACCAAATTTCAATATTCTAAGTTCACGGGAAGTACCCTGTAGGTTTTGATTCCCGTGCGAGTTTCGAAAATTTGCGGAAATTTGCGGCATAAACGGCTGTATCTTTTGATTGCTTTGGCTTAGAAGTTTGATTTTTTCACAGCTCCAAGAGACAGTAGACCTGAGTATTAGATATAAATTTCAATTTGATACCTCCACGCGTTCCTGAGAAAAACGTTCTTGACAGACGGACGGACGGACGGACGGACAACGAAGTGATCCTTTAAGGGTTCCGTTTTTTCCTTTTGAGGTACGGAGCCCTAAAAAGTAGTAGACTTATAGAAAACGCTTATATCACAATTAGTAGAACATTACTAGGTATTTAATTTTTATAATAAATTATTAATTTAACCTTATTATATTACTTTTCGAACAAACGTTTCCCAATAAAACTACTGGTCAACCGGGAAGTTCCCGATGGTAGTATATTAAAATATAAGATTTAATTTCTATCCTTTTCAGTACAGTGAGGCAGTAAAATGTTAGTACCGAACATTATTAATTAAATGTTGCCAAAACTCATTGAAATATAACACCTTTGAGAGCGCCGGCCGGATAATTGGCATAGCGATAATGGGAACCGATATAGCGCGCTGTACTAATTAAACTATAATATACATAACTAAAAAAGAATTAGTCTAACCACTGAAGTATACTGTGCTAGTACTAGGTATGATAGTACATTATACTTCAGTGAGTCTAAGACCTTTACAAAATTCGTAAGGCAAATAACACAAAAAAATGTGTGTGTTGCCAGTGATGAGTTACGGCAGTGAAACGTGTTCGCTTCACGCATCACTGCAGTGAAACTATGGGTCTGACAAGATGGCTCAATGACTCAATGGAGAGAGCTATCCTCGGCGGATCCCTGCGTGATCGAATCAGTAATGAGGATCGTTCGAAGGATTGCTCAGCTAAAGTGGCAGTGGGCGGGACACATAGCGTGAATAACCGATGGCCGTTGGGGCGTTGCGGTTCTGGAATCATGACCGTGCACCGGACGACGCTCCGTGGGAGACAAGGTGCACCGACTATCTGGTGGGCGGTCGCGGGAAGCCGCAGGATCGATCGTCGTGGAGATCCTTTGGGGAGGCCTATACCTAGCAGTGGGTGTCGTGTGGCTGAGGCGACGACGACGACGAACACAAAAAAAGAAATAGAAGTAGAACGGTGGTTGCCAAGCGTCTTATGGGAAACATAGAAGCAGTTCACATTTTCTCATCGAAACACGATTTTTTGATTTCTTCGAGGTGTGAAATATTTAGGTTTTATCGGTTTCTTATAAAAACATTATTTGAGGTGACGATGACGGTTTGTACACTTTCTCGATACTATTTCAAAGGTTTTCGTGCTATCGCCACTGAAATATTTTATCGTAACGAAACTTTACGTTACGACGAAATTTTACAGGTCATTTTCCACCTTCGCTCTCATCGACATTATTTGAGGTGAATGACGGTTCGAACACTTTCTCGATACTATTTCAAAGGTTTTCTTGCTAACGCCACTGAAATATTTCATTGGAACGTAACGTAACGTTACGACGAAATGTACCCAGGTCAGCCCTCCTAGCATGAACACCGCTATATCATGCGATATGATATAGCGCATCATGCTGTCCTGCTTACTCCGCTACGATGTGAGCGGGACAGTGACACGTTATCGAGTTATAGAGTCGATAAAAGCCGCTCATGCTAGGCGCACTGTTACCTTAATTCCTTGTACATGGCCTAATGATTGCAAATTCAAACACTACTAAACTTGTTTGTGCCTTATTTGGAAGCCAGTGGATTTCATTATGTAGAAATCTTTTTTTTTCCGAGTTTCAAATAGAATTATGTTATCCGCGGGTGGTGGTAGTGTTATGTTTGGTGAATTTTCTATGTTCTTCTCTCACTATAACCAAGTATTCTTCAAGTATTCTTGGCTATGATCATAGATGCACACGGAGACCTATGATAAATTTATGGCTATGACTCTATATAATGTAGTAGATTACGAGAAAAACTAATTTTCAATTTGAATTTTAGACTTGTTTCTTCACAAGAACTTGGCTCATTTTGCACTAACACAAAGCAAAGTTGGACCTAGTGCGATTTCAAGACACGACTAACTGCCATTTTGAATGGTTGCGTAGCTCTGATTGGCTCAATGTGACTTGATGTAATGTGACTAAACAATCCGAGGTTGACTTGGAGTAATTTGAAAAAGTGAACAGTAGTTTCAATATTATTTTACATGGAAACTACAAGGACTTGATTCAATATGTTTAAGCACTCGTAATCATAAATCTTAAGTTTCTTCGCATACTCATAATTGATATTCTGTTGTTAATAATAAATAATTTAAATAGTAAACAGATTTTACTATATATTTCCAGGGATGTAGCTTTAAAACAATTCATTTATTTACATTCTATAATTATAAATTAATATTTACAAATTAGTAGAAAAAACTATAAACTGTTATATATAATTAAATATACTATAACAAAAAAAGCAAACAAATCAAAATATTAAAGTCCATAATTTTTGCCATAGTAAAAATTATTAACTTTTAATTAGTAATTATCTAACCGTATCCGAACGTAATAATAAATCAACTTTGTGAAGGTAGACTTATAAGTAGCTAGTTAACCCGTGACCACAGCAACTGAAAAGGTACCAAAATGTCGGGAAAAAAAAACCGCAAATAAACCGAGAAATTATAGTAACAAATATATAATTATTTCGGGTCACAGACATATATCGAGATAGACGTAAAGAGTGCTTCAAACTGTATGAGAACCTAGTGTGTCGAATTTTTTGTACCTACGATGACGTCAAGAGAGAGATTTAGTGATGAGTAAATGTTATTGACGAGCTCTTGCAGGAAAGCACTGCACAATTAACCATTTTCGTTTCTGAGTGACGTGTGTTTTCATGGCAATGGTCTTAAACGTACTGACTTAGGTCGTAAAACTTTGGAACGGAAGATAGGTACACTTTTACCTTCTATTTTGATATAGGCCTGTGTTTCGGGTAAATAAATCGCACCAAATACTCCGCAAAAGTTGGTTTTATTTCATACGAGGCCGTTTTAATAAAAATACAAAAACAGTCTTCTGCCAGAAGTGGACTTATCTAAAAATAGCAGACAAAATATTTTCGAAAGGGTTGTAACTTCATCCTACTCCAAATAATTTATATCGCTCACATACACTTTATCCTGTGACCCAGACAGGCAGTCAACCTTTATACCGCAAATAGCCCGACATGGCAAATGTTTCATAGAATAATCTTTGACAGTTTATCTCATGTAAAGGGTAATAGATTAATATCTTACTACTTAATCCCTTTTACAAATGTGAAAGTTTGAATCTTGGGATGTTTGTTACTGAATCACGCAAAAACGGATATTTGACATAAAGGTAGTCTAAGGCCTGAAGTAAAACGACGGAAACGGAAACCGCGAGAGTAAAACGGCCACAAATTAATCATCCTACTTAATCTATACTAATATTATAAAGCTGAAGAGTTTGTTTGTTTGAACTCGCTAATCTCGGGAACTATTGGACCGATTTAGAAAATGAGACCATTAGAAAGCTACATTTCTCCCGAGTGACATAGGCTATATTTTATCCCGATATTCCCACGGGAACGTTCACTACGCTGGTAAAAGCGCGAGTATCCGCTAGTAATAATATAAATGCGAAATAATGTCAGTTTGTTTTTGTTACTCTTTCACGTAAAAACTACTAAACCGATTTAAATGTTTTTTTTTTGTTTTTTCCTATGATTAATCCACAATCACTATGAGTGAATGCGTTGACAGTTTTGGTTGCGCCGAGTGTGCCCTCCAATAAGAGCATTACTTCATGTTATACAGGAGCTACATCCGCTCCGGGAGTGACGAGATATTATGCCTTTGCCTCAAATAAAATTCGGCACACACATAGAAGACAGACTTTATATTATCCTCACGACAACAAGAAACACGCGACTGAAACCACGGGCGGCCGCAAGTAATATCTAAAGCTGACTAGTTGATTAGCCAAGATGATTGTCGAAATAAAGTGAATCTAATAAAAATAATAACGTGTAAAATTTATATCCAAATAAAGAGTAGTATAGTAATAAATAGTATAAAACACAAAATCTTTGTAAGTACAATCAGGGAACTTTTTTCCGGTTTTTCTAGAAAGCTTTTCTCTGAAAGTATTAAGATTAAAGAAATAAGTAAGTATACAAAAGAAATACCTATTAATGTTCTATTAGTTGTGATATGAACGTTTTCTATGTATCTATTACTTTTTAAATAAACTTTCCTAAAAAAAACTCTACCGGTCAACCGCGAAGTTATCCCGACTGTACTTATCAACTAGATTAATAAGATTAATAAATAGATCGCATTTGAATCGTAAACTTTAGTACTTTTTAATTTTCATTTTTTTCTTACAACCCATTTCAAATATTATTTTTAGATAAGCACATCTTAAGTTTCTTCGCGCACTCATAATAGAAATAAAAAAAAAATGCGGAATATTTTCTGCTATTTATTTACCCGAAATATATATTTGGTACTAAAAATTTTCGGTTTATTTGAGGTTTTTTGGTTTTCCGACATTTCGGCACCTTTTCAGTTGCCGCGGTCACGGGTTGACTAGCTACTTATAAGTCTACCTTCACAAAGTTGATTTATTATAGCGTTTAATTTTTATTTTTTTAGGTTTGATTGTTACATTTTTGTGGAAGTTTTGAAACTATTATATTAGTTTTTACACAGAAAAAATTTACTCACGGACTGCTCTTGCTACTTTGAGATCTGATAAAGCTTATATTTGTCTATCTGCCTCCCGCGGTTTCACACGCGTGGTTCCCGTTCCCTTGGGAATATTGGGGTTAAAGGTAGCCCATGTGTAAGTCCACTACCTGAAGTCCCTACATACCAAATTTAGTCCAAATTCGTTCAGTAGTTTTTGCGTGAAATAGGGACAAACAAACAAACTGACACACTTTCGCATTTATTATATAAGTAGGATTTTATAGTTAAATGCATCTGACAAATTGGAATTAGAATTTGATTATAATGTTATTAGTTCTTATCGTAAAGATCTTTATCTCCTGAAAATGTTTGTAGGAACTCTGAATAATTTCAAAGAACTTCAACATCTATGGATATTTATGAATTTACTTTCGCAGATGTTAAGTGGTTTAATTCTTCCATCGTAATTACGAAGGATTTGGAGCAACAAATTATAATATTCAGAACAAAAAGTTTTTGAACTGCTCGAGAATTATAGAACCTGGTGTTGAAATGCCGGATAACAATTTCGCGGATATGTTCTGGAGATGTCTTTAGCTTTCTATATTAATTTAGGTGATACTAACATTAAATGCTTCTATTTTACTAAGCCCATTACGCTTTATTCAGTGTTTTATAAAAGTTTATCAATAATAAAAAGATTTATAAGTTTTTTTTTATATTTTTTTTATTTAGCATACATATAAAATTCAAAGTCCTGACTGACTGACTGAGATGTCAACGCACAGCCCAAACCACTGAACCTAGAGACTTGAATATACAATATTTTTCATCATAGCAAACCAAAAACCACGGGGGTTTGTCCGGAATGCTAGATTTAAACTTAAAATTAACCTAAATAACAGTAAGTAATTACCTACATATAATAAAGTGTTCACCATTATAAGTATGTACGTAGGTGTATTATAATAATAGTAAATATTTATTACACTCACACCAATTAACCTAGCCCCAAATTAAGCACTTAAGGCTTATGTTATGGAATACTAGGGTAACAAATATATACATATACATATATACGTCCATGACTCAGGTGAAAATGCTCGTATTCGTCATACAAACATTTGCCACTACCAGGATTCGAACCTGGGACCTATGAGTAGTCGACACCTTGAAACCGGTGTACGTACCACTCTACGAAGGAGGTCGTCAAAATCGTATTATACAGTGTGAAACAAACCTTATTCGCTTTAACATCGCTCTCAGTGGCAGTGGCAGTGCCTAGCGAAACTTTTCTGGTCCTGTCATAAACTAAAATGTGCTTAGAAAGTAAAAAAAACTTCCTTAAACAATGTCGCATTTTAATTTATTACCTTCCTTTTTTATCTAGATTAAATGTGAAATCCCCCAGTTCCCCAGTATTACAGGCAAAGCCACTTGGTGCAAAAGTTAGCCAATTTTGACAGTTCTCTTCGAGTACCCACACAACGCGGAATTCGGCTCGCCTAGTTGGGAATTTAAATCGCTTCATTTTATTTAAGACGGGTCCTCAATAAAGTTACACTGACACTGATGCTAACATCATCATTTATTGAGATACTATTATTTAACTTCTGACTTTCAATCGGTAAATAGATTTAAAAAATCCAAATCATTACAGCCATTTTGATGAGTTTCTGTCGGTTTTTTATGACATCTTTATGAACGGCGAATAAATAAAAAAAAACAGAAAACCACATTGCTGATCGATCATACTACACAAGCACATGCGAAATCAGAATGGCCTTTTTCCACATTTTCATTAACTTTCATCTCCAAATATTGCCTTATTCTTAATGCAAATCCTTCCAAAAAAAATCTGAATCATATAAGAGTAACCCATTAATGGCATTAAAGGCGAATAACTACATGATTTAAAAAACAAATCATAACTTCCGAAATGTCTAATTACTCAAGTTTAACCAAAAGGTAAAATGACTACTAAGTAGTCTTAATAAAAGATGACTACTAAGTAATCATAATAAAAGATTATTCCACAAATCTTATTAACTAGCTAAGAAAAAGGGATTCCATTTGTTTTTCCTAAACATTTAACTGAAACACCAAATCTACAAAGAAACAATTCTCTAACAAGAAACGGTCTAGTAAAAATAAGCGAGCAAATCTGCTATATTATCATAGTATTAGACTTGTCTTTGTAAAAGTGTGATGTTGCTATAGGATTGTGGACTTTAAGATGATTGTTTTAAGGAAGTTTGTTGTAAGATTCCCTTGTCGTCGTAGGGTAAGGGTGGCGTCTCGGCTGGGTCGATAACTCCCCCAGGAACGGCCCTAGTGATAGTGTCCTTCAGTATTCACTGCAATAAATATAATGCCATAAAATTAACTTTTATATGTACATATCTAAATAGATTTAAATCTCCCATGCTGGACTGGGAGCAAAAGGAAAACATAATACGCCAGCTGCTTTTCAGTGCAGGGCCCGTATGTCGAATTATCTGTCAGGAACATTTTGATAACAAAACAAAAATTAAAATCTGTAAGTACCATGGAGAAAATGAATTTTGAAAATGTCGTTCCCACGTAAAGTTTGAGCAAGGAATTTGAAAAGGAATGACATATTTTTGTTTTTACAACTGTCAAATTATCTCCCAGATAAGCTATCCAGGTCTGTCGTTGGTGATAATGATACGAATGCGAATGTTAAATGTAAATGTCGCGAGCAATGATGTCGCATTTTCACGACTTAAAACAGTCACTTACGACTAATGTACCTGGCAGATATATTCGCCATATTTTTCATAATTAAACCGTCAAATTATCTCCCAGATAACGGTCGCGAAACCGGCCCTAACTATCTTGTTAATCTAAGAGGAAAGGTTTGTTTGTTTGCATTGAATAGGAATACTGAACGGATTTAGATGAAATTTGGTACACAGATAGTAGATAGCCTGGTTATGAACAAAGGATACTTTTTATCCCGATATTCCTACGGGAACGGGAAACACACAGGTTAAACCGAGAGCGGTCGCTAGTACCTCATAAAACTAAATAGAACTACATAAAGTGTGGTCAAAAAGTCTGCAAGTTAATGACCACATTACGAATATTTATTTTGTGTTTTCTCTTCCTTTTAACGGCACATACACTTGTCTTTACATCAAATGCGAATGGCGCGAGGAATGAGATCCTTATTCGGCTGTGTCGTTGTCCTAGGAGGGTCGTTCCGAAACTGGGTGAAGGGAAGGGGCTCGTTTCCACATTTTCACACCTGCTTACAGCGAATGTGTGGGAAACGGTAGGTTTAAGAAAAAAATGCTTATTCTATGTGGTACAGTCGGGGAACTTCCCGGTTGACCGGTAGAGTTTTTTAGGAAGCGGTATTTAAAACAGTAAAATATATATAGAAAACGTTTATATCACAAATAATAGAACATTGTGAGGGATTTCATTTGAATAATAAATTATTTCTTTAACCTTAGTACTTTCCGAGAAAACGCTTCCAAAAAAAACTCTACTGGTCAACCCTACGAAGTTCCCCGATTATACACTTGCTAGGGTTTCTTCTATGCCTTTGACAACTGATAAATTACATCTATCATCATCGGCCATTAAAAAATCCACTGCTGAAGATAGGACAGCGCCACAAAAAGAATTAACGATTATTAATTAAAAAGATAAATAACATTAAAATTTTCATTTTTTGTGAGAAATATTTATTTAGTAATTATTCCTACCACCCGACTCACACAATAATGAGCCAACGAAAAAAATTGCCCAAAACTTAGAGCAAGCCGTATCTGAAGTTATCTTTTCCAAATATTAATCAGGTACTCTAACTTTTACACATAAGATAGCCAGTTCCTCATAGGTGAGGATTCCGAGGTATTTTTTTGTCTTTCATCATACCTGATGTTAAGTATTGATAAGGCTGAAGATGGAAGCGAGCCTCTCCCGGAATCGCCAATCACTGAGGAACTGGCTGTCTTATCTTTAACTGCCGGAACACAACAATGCTGAAAACATTGTTGTTATGGCGTCAGACTTAGATAAGATGGTGGTAGCTAGCCAGGCGGACTTACAACAAGTCCTACCACCAACCAAACCGAATACAATATGTACCCCCGACGGGAATCGAACTCGGGACACCTGGGTCTAATACCGGTGGTTGTACCACTTGACCACAGAGGCGGTTAAAGGTATGATGAACGCTTAAGCGTTTCCCGCCAGGGTCAGATTTATTTATTTGTACTCACGAACGTTGCTATTTTATGAGATAGCTAGAAACAGTTACAACTAGTCACTGAGTTCCTCAGACAGAAGCTGCATCTGAGAGCTTTTAGACTATGTACTTAGTTTTTTTATTAAACTTTATTACAATCTCCTGCAAAATGTTTACGGGAAAATATTTGTGTTGTTTTAAAAAGCAATAAACGAAGTTATTTATCATTCCTTGTACTTTAGAATTTGTCAATATCCAAGTAGTTAGTATTCACCATGGGTCGTTTCGCGGATGGTGGCGCGGCGGCGGCGTCCCCTCTTCGAGACGTTACGGAGGGCGAAGATGAGGGTATCCGAAGGGTACCCACGGCAGGTATTGAGTCACTGCTGTGTATACAGTCCGTTCACTAGTCTTGTAACTATATATTATTTAAAAATATACAAGTAATTTTTTTTTTATGAACGACGGTCTATTCTTAGCCTTCGCCATACCTGATGTTAAGTTTGATAAGGCTGAAGATGGAAGCGAGCCTCTCCCGGAATCCTCAATCACTGAGGAACTGGCTATCTTATCTCTAACTCCGGAACACAACAATGCTGAAAACATTGTTGTTACTTAGATATGATGGTGGTAGCCAGCCAGGCGGACTTACAACAAGTCCTACCACCAACCGAATACAATATGTACCCCCGCTGAGAATCGAACCCGGGACCACCCTAGGTCTGATACCGGTGGTTGCACCACTAGACCACAGAGGCGGTTAATCTGTGTTGGGTACATACAGTTTAGATAATAGGGGGTAAAAGGTACATATATTGTTGGGACCACCATAGGCAATGCTGCCAGTTCCCAAGGCAGAGGACAACTTACGTTGAACGGTCTGTACAAACGATGACTATGGATATGTAGAATGAGGTATATTGGAATTGTTCGATTTCGTTAACGGTTGTTATTCATTCGAACTTTGTATGGTTGAAATATTTATGAGAAATGTTGTTTGTCTTTCCATCTCGGGACACTTTTATACTTGAACCAACAGAATGCAAACAAAAAATCATCAAAAACAGTTCAATAATTTTACAAAAAAACTAAAAAGCGTACGGACAAATTAGTCCGGGCAAAATAAATCGGTTTGTTCGAGAAAATTATACATTAAATCGTACACTAAATTTTGTTTTCGATTATTATTAGCTATTGAATGTGTTAAATATATGTAGGATTTTTATAGGAAATTAAATGAAAAAAAAAATAGGGTTTAATGCGATGATTCATTTTACAAACAAGCGGCCGCTTGCGGTTTCACCCGCGTGGTTCCCGTTCTCGTGTCGGTTCCCGTTCTCGTCTCGTGTTCTCGGTTTTGTAGTGTTTGCGTGAAAGAGTAACAAACATACAAACATCCTCACAAACTTTCGCAATTATAAATAGTAGGATAGGATAGGTAAGTGTAAACTTTTGTTTCATCAAAAAATAAGTATTTACTTACTTCGATAAATTATTATCATTAGCTAATCAGCATGAATAATTAGTGAGTACGTACGTAACAAAAATCTCTCCTCTACCTATTCTCTTCGCTCCTATTTTGGGATCCATTATCGGGAAACTCGATAACGGAAACTGCCGTACGTATGCCGCATCGTTTAACGTGAACAGATAATCATTGACTGCGGGATGCGTGTGCGTACCAAAATCGTGAATAAGCTCTACTTTGGTCCCAGATCTCTACCTTTAAGACGAGGAATGTAAAGACAAGCAAATACAACTAGTTACACTTAATTATAAAAAAAATAAAAACTGACTACAAAAATCAAAAAGAAAAAATAAGCCTTTTGTAGCCAATGTAAGAGATATAAAAGTAATAGAAGTGCAACGTAGGGTTCATTGGCTGGCTGGCACCGACTCCAAAAGGCATAATTTTTACTTTTCGAAGTCGGTTTTTTTTAAGTTTATTAAAAAAAAAAAAGTTAGAATAAGTTTCGCACTTCGTTTTGGCTTAAACTAGTAGTGTAGGCAACTACTGGTTTGAGTCAAACCGTTTGTGTCAAACCGCTTGACCGAAAAAACGCCAGTTTTTTCATGATTTCCTGAAAACTACAGAACCGATTTCAAAATTTCAAAAAATCGGACCATCTTGGGAACAAATCCGATGTTATATTATTGAATCATTTCAATAGGTTCAGGCGTTCTCGAGTAATCGGTGAACATACATAAAAAATATATACGCGACGAATTGATAACCTCCTTCTTTTTTAAAGTCGGTTAACAATAGAAAGAACAAACTTAAACAATACTTTTTGGATAGTATATAATGTTCTTTTTTTCTTTTTAGTGCAATATTGTTATAAATTTTCAATTTTGCATTTCACACTGCTATTTTTCACAATGCTATTCAGAAAAGCAACTTGGCCTGATGGCAACATGAAACAAGTTGCTTTTTTCTAGTATATTTTCTTGTATAATATTTATCACATAATATTGTTATGTTGAAAGATAGCATCATGTTACGTTAATTTATGAGGCAAGTTTAAGTTAAGTTCAAGTATGGTATTGTAACACAAGTGCTTCTGATTGTTGTAAGCAATAAAACATTTGTAAGTTAATAATGAATATCCTCAATTAAGAATTCCGACACATATACAAATCTTCGTGGTTTTCTTTGAGTTAGCTATAGTAAACACTTTTATTGTTTAAACATTTATATGATGAATAAATAAAAAAAACTGATATTTCAAATAACTAAACATGAAGTTAAGTTTAATGAGATCTCACTAAATTAAACTTTATAATAATTAACCGCTTTTTGGACGTGACGTAATTGACAATTGGACTTTTTACTACTAATAATAAAAATATTCTGTGGTTATGAAAACGTAACGTAACGTAATGGCTGAAAAAGACGTACGTTTTCGTAAGTGTTACGTTTTAACCCTATAATCGCCCAGTCACATTTCCCCGACGCGGTTTCAGCTACGTTGTGGTTTTCTTCTAAAAAACCGCCGTTTATGATATGTTTAATTTCCACATTTACCGCTTTACTTACATAATTCCTTAACTTTAGTTGTTGAAATGGCATCCATTATTTAAGTTTTCATTTTACTTTTCTTTTATTGTTTCCTTTTTATATTTTTATCATTATAGTCTTTGCTATGTAATTATCATCGTTGGAAACTATTTTGGCTAATGAATTACTTATAGTTATAATAATTCTATCAATATTATAAGAGCTGTATGTTTCTTTTCATGAAATATTTAAAAATAAAAAATTACCGTCTTTTTGCAAGAACACATTGTTTGTAAATAATCGAGGGGTATTTATAAACTGCCGAATTATTGTAAACAGGCCGTACGACTAGCAAAAAATAGAGAATTTTTCGATTATTTATAAATAATCATTGTCCAGCGGTCAGTTAATAAACAAACGAGGTCAGCAGCGATTAATTGTGAACTAACCCGTATCAAACACACCAATCGTGGCACGGTTTACAATAACCCGTAGTATATACGTGTTATTGTACGCTGTCATCTGATTGACCTATGGATTTATAAAGCAATGAAAATACATCCGTTTTATTGCAAATCTAATTATCTGTTTACAATAATTAGACGGTTTATAAATACCCTCAGTCATTTATACACAAACAATCGGTTCTTGCAAAATGACACAACTGAACAAAGAGACTACATACACAAAGTTAATCGATTCTTTTAAGTATTTGTACAGTCAACACCGTTATCCAAAAATATTTGTTTGACGTTTCAACTTAAATAACATTTAATTATTATTAGTTTACTAGTACTATTACTTATTTCTAAGCTACAAGATATGAAATGAATAAGACTATGTATTATTACGTACACTTATTAAATTAATTTACTTAGTAATTAAGCATTACCAGAATATTATTTTTAAAGACATTTGGGGACGAGTCATGCATGATATCTAGGTCACAAGAAAATAGTTCGTACTTATTAGGAAGAAGTTATGGCGTGCCTAAGGTTGGTGATCAGCACCGAAACTTCAAATGCCAAACTTTTTAGTTCGGGGACATTAAGAGCAAGCGCACATTGAACAGTCGCGGCCACTAAACGCGACCACAAGCCGCGAACGTGTGTTTCATACTTTTTATATAGTATCGGCGCAAACCGGGCGCTCGAGTGGCCGCGTTCGAGCCACACGCCGCGGGAGTCGCTCACGCTCGCTACTTGTGGCTACTTGTTTCTTCTCTGGCGACTTGTAGCCGCCACTCAGCTACTAGTGGCGGCGATTGGTGACCGCGACTAGTGGCTTGACCGATCCACTAGTGGTCGCGTTTAGTGGACGCGACTAGTGGCTCAAAATGCGGTTGCACTTAGTGTTACAATAACCATTAATTTTTCGCTTTCTGCTTTTAATAATAGAAGTTGCAAAACATCCGATTTTCCCAAACAAGAAAAGAAACAGACCATGCAAGTGAAACGCGTCTGCAGTTCAGATGCCGAACACGTGAGTCACAAATCAGATGCATTTTACGGGCATCGTTAACGGCGCATAAAGCCATCCAGCGGATTCGATCGGAGGGCTCGTAAACGCTCGTGTAAACGCTTCCGAGTTCAATGTTTGTATTGTTGTGAATCACAATTATTTAAAGGAAAAGTATTTAGGTTGTCTTACGTCAAACGTTTCTTTTTTAGGATATTGCGTCAAGTAAGCACATTTAATTTTGTGTAACATAACTAGTTACAAGATAAAAAAAAATACGACTGTTAAGTTAGAAAAACAATTAATTTATGTCAACATATAATTTACATAAATAAGAGAAAAGAGCAGGATCTCAAGTGGTAGGTAGGTTTGAGGTCTGACAATGGTTCACTCGTATTTCTCCCAGAGCACTCCTCACTGAAAGTGCTCGCTGGCTAATTTGACAAGTCCAAGTTGAACCTGTAGGAGGTAAAAATTAATTTACAGCGTGTAGAAATGTCAGAAATGTCCTCACCATTGTCTAATTATCCGTGTTTTCGCAATATCCTTAGGATTCGATTTATCTAATTATTCTACGCCATATACAACGTTATTTTATGTTTATCCAAAACCTCATACATATTTGGAGAACTCATCATTACGAACAACTTATGAAACAGCTGATTTTTCTTCCATACAAAATGGAAGAAAAATCAGCTGTTTCATAAAAAAACAAGATCGGCGCCCTTCACTATTGTAGCGAAGGCATCAGACGACTTCTAAACCACTTGACCCTAATGTTCGAAACTCAGTATTTAAACTTTTCTCATTGACATATAGGTGTACCAAAAATGGTGTCTTTAGCTACTGTAGTTCCTGAGATTGAAACATGCGCACAGACACACAGAGCCAGCACATAAGACTTCTACTATCGTATGCAAAGCATAGTTTAGAAGTCTAAAATTAGAAATCTGCTAAAATGTATGAAACAGATGATTTTTTTTCGCAATTTTAGGGTTGCTTTCATACTAAAAAAAATTCGTATTGATGAGTTCTACAAATGGTTTTGTGGTTTTGGGTAATCATAAATTAACGTTGTATATTCTTTGGTTTAGTGGAAATTGGTGGAAATTAGTAGCGGAGCGAAGCTGTACTTTTGGCGCTTCGGTTAGAAAAAAGAACTCACATTCTGATTTTACTAAATATATGAGAAAATAAGAAGACATATTTTGTTAAACTTAGCTAATACCTAGTGTACCTCTTTACCGACAATGCACGGTGAAAATAAATTATAAATAAATATACCATTTCCAGAACAACTTATCCTACCTACGCAATCGTTGATAAAAGGCTAATATTATTCAATAGACGATTTATTGAGTCTTTCCCGAACTCTTCTGTAATAAAGTAACGATAACAGCCGCCATATTTATCGAGTTGAATACCATCAAATCCATTGAAAACAACTTTATATACTTATCTCTCAAAAGAGCGTGAGAGTTACTTGTATATTTCTTATCGCTATGGAAGGTCAGTGACCTTTAAAGAAGCTTAGATGTCGGCTTTTCTTTGACTTTATAACCTACAGAATTTTTAAGTAAAATATTGATAATATTTGAGAAACAAAACGGTTCTAAACTAATTAATTTATACAAAATATAATTAAGTTGCTATTTTTGTAATATTAATGAGTTATTGAATTTAAATTAGGAAAGTTATATAAAATAAGTAAATAAAGAAAGTTTTGCGAATGCTGTGATTGTATATTAAAATAGAATCAACACCACACTGGACGGCAGAGAAAAAGGTTCGGTTAGAAAATCTCCAATATCTTTTTAATTTTGCATTTACAATGCTATTTTTATGTGATAAATATTAAACAAGAAAATATACTAGAAAAAAGTGCATTGGGTCGGATTCCCAAGGATGCGGGTTCGAATCCCGTCAGGGCGACATGAGACAAGTTGCTTTTTTCTAGTATATTTTCTTGTTTAATATTTATTTCCAATATCTTCAAAAGTACGCATTTTTATTTATTTAAGTACATTTAATTAAAAGAAAAAGCTTGTTTTAATTTTTTTTTTCATTTGAACACAATAAAATATTCTTTAATTTTAGATTCTAGTTCCTAAAGCTAAGTCAGGTACTTCTGAAGATACTAAAGATTTTCTAATTTACCCATTTACTTTGCGGTCCAGTGTATTTTACTGGACTTATGAAAGAAACGATTTCGTAAATAAAGTCAAATATTTTAATATTCTGGTTATATTACATTCAAAAGTCTATCATGTGGAACATATCAAAGGTTATTTAGAAAAGGTACTGCCTTGAAAAGAAAACTTGACAAAACGTCACGTACGTCATGACAAGTTTGAGAAAAGTATCCCGACGCTATTCTTTGGTCGAGTCGAGATAGAGATAATGTCGAAGTGAGGACGAGAAAATCGGGAAATGTTCAGTTACCTAAACATTCAGAGTTATTTATTATTCTCGTATTGGCGAAAATCTATTATTGTGAGGTATGATTTGACAAACGTGGTCGCTAACTATGGGGCGGAAAGGTTCTGGAATTGCGACCGCGCACAGGACGACGCTCCGTGGGTAGACCCCCGACAAGGTGGACCGACGATCTGGTGAAGGTCGTGGGAAGCCGCTGGATGCGGACTGCGCAGGACCGATCGTTGTGGAGATCCTTGGGGGAGACCTATACCCAGCAGTGGGTGTTATGTGGCTGAGAGCTTTATTTCTAAATTTTATGGAAAACAAAAATTGACAAACATAATGTAGTGATGGCGGCAAATGCTAGAATTAGACAGTCATACTGTCACAGAATACTATCTAATAACACAGACGATACTGTCTAATAACACTGTCTGACAGTTAGACAGTATAACTGTCTAATTCTAGCATATGCCGCCATTTTAAAAACGATATAAGTTTTAAAATAGGTTATTCCCAAACAACCAAACATCATTTGGAATTTACATCGGATCACAAAAATTGTTACCAAGGAATCACTGATTTATTGAAATTTCGAAGTTGTTGATTTTATTTCGTTATAAACTGTTAAGCATAAAATAAAGGCTTATTTGTAATTCCCCGCAAAACAGACAGGCAAAATCGCGTGTTTTAACTACCTCGAGGAGGCACGTAACTCGTAAATTTAACTTAAGTGTTCCATCGTGGCAGTTTGTGAATATATAACCCCAGAAGATTATCACGAATGTCTGTTTGATATTATTTCTGTATCATATTCTCACGTTTCTTAAGCTTATGGTAATTGAGTATGTAAAATTTAATTATATTAGGTTCTTACCGGACAGTTTAATACTCGTATTATGGGACGAATAAGTAATTTAGGTTATAGTTATTAGTTTTCCGATTGTTCTTTTATTATTATCACATCACATCATCAGCCTGTGGATGTCCACTGCTGGACATATGCCTCTCCTAGCTCCTAGCCTATTGTGGCGTTCATAGGAGGTTATTAGCCTACTGCTACCACACTGGCCAGACGGTAAGTAGAGGGTTTGTTTCAAGTTTTTCCTTCTCTCGCACAGGTGTTCAATGCGTCGAGCCTCTTAGTCGACTCTTACGACATCCCAGGCATGTAATGTAAGGGAGTTGTGACACTTGTATTCTTAGGCTGTCACCACACAGCACAATTTATTATTATAAAAGTACCAAAAGAGCTACGAACATGTGGGAGATTACTTAGAAATTAAATATAACTCATATTTATTTAAGAAAATGTAACAATGACAGAACACAAGAAAGAACCTACACAAAATCGAATCTAACTTCTGTTTATGTTCAAGTTACTTTTATAAATATATAAATAAATGAAATCTTTATTTGCTTGCAAAAACAAACACAAACACAACAGTTAATTTAAATAACAGTAAGTATCCAAACATGTTTCACCAATATTATGGCATGCAAAGATATTCCTTATAATTAAATAAAAAATTACAATGTCAATAATTGATAAAAATAGTTATGTGTTATGCAAGGCTGGAAAGTTGGTTATTAGCGGCGACTTACCTCTATTGCTCCGAAGCGAGGATTTCAAAGGTACAAGACGCTAAAAACTTTTCTACCGAGCGCAACACAGAATTTTTCACCTCACAACAGCGAGGAAAATTTTATGGTCGTCCGCGGTCAACTTCCGGTAAAAAATTCTTTAAACAAAAACTTTAATCTAAATAAACCATATTCTTGTTGTTTTAGTGATATAAACAAACTAAAATAATGAAAAAGGTAATATTATAGTTAATTCAAAGTTATTTATAGTAGGAATATATTGTTACTTATAAATAACTATAAAAATGATTCGGTAAATGTTGACATTGACATGAGGTACAAGACAAAGACAATTTAAAAATAAAGATTTATGTCACGTTCCGAAATCCAATCATAGGTTGTGAAATATCACCCAGCCTAGTATAAAATTCTTATAACAAATAGTTTAATCTTATTGTTATTTTTTTGTGATTCAATAAACTAAAATAATATAATAAAACCAAAACTTAGTTTTATAATTAATTCTAAGCTATTTAAAATAAGAATAAAATATAACAAGTCAATAGTTCGATTCGGAACGCAGTATCACATATTTTTAGGTATTAAATTAAAAAAGTACTTTACCGCGCTAGGCCGCAAAAAGCGATTTTTCACGCAGAAACTAAATGACGAAACCTCCTAGTAAATTAAACATTAATAATAATTAATTCTTCTGAATTAATAATTTCAGAAACATGCATTTTTAGACGTCTTCAACCGGAACTTCTCAATTCAGTAACCATTCAAGAGGATTGTGTAGTGCCGATACTCGTCGCGAGTCCTAGTTTAAGTTTCCACCGTTTCTAACGTTTAAAAAAATGAGACCCTTTTGGAGTAATTCGATTCAGTACACCTTAATCTAGGGTTGTACGGTTTTTCTTTTAGTAATTCGGTTTTGTAAATAAATTAAAACGCTCGAGGTATTTTTAAGATATTGAGATGCTAATAACTATTCTTATAAGCAATATTTCTTTAAAATAAAAATGTACGTACTACTTATCGAATATATCAACAACATGTAAAAAAATACCAACATAATCCTTATGTTTAAGGGGGAAGAAAACGTAATAGCATTTTGTATGAAAATTTACAGCTACACAATTCTCCTAATAACAAGTGGTTTTCATTGTACAACTGTGTTTTCGTGTTAATTTTCTCTTTCGTTATTGCTACGTTTCAATTTCGAAAGTTGGTTAGCAATCTTTTTTGTGCCAAATAGTTTTCATTCCAACACAAAACCTATTTGGTCTTTCCTTTTAAAATGACCTGTGTCATATTTCTCGACAATATTGGTTGTTTGTGCTGTCTGACCTCGGTAGAAGCGGGCTGATGAGAGGGTCTATTCTGAAAATCAAAATACGCCATTCTCTTTAGGGCATTCTATCTATATCTATGGATGCTGAAATATTTCCCCAGACGCTAGACGCTTTAAGACTTAATTTTATTTTCTAAAAAACAACATTCGTAACAAAATATATGAGGCTTCAACATCTTCTTTTAAAAATAAGTACTTACATAATCAAAGTGTTTATTCATGTTTATTAAGATAAGGTAAGATAAGATTTATTTATTTTCAGAAATATTGAATTTTATAATAAAGCACCAGCATATTTGGTTGAGAACTTCAACGTGAAAATGTTATCACACATAAAAAAATAAATTTATAACAATACTTGTCAAATGAAACTTATGTCAAAAAAAAATATTATTGAAAATATTGGAAATAAAGGCAAATGCAAATGAATTATTAAAAAAATATATTACAATTACAATAAGAACAATGTCAGTGAATTATGTTAGAGTTAATGAATATGTCAGTTATAAAATTTTATAATTTAGAAAATCGTCAATTGAATAATATAATTTCTCAATAATTGTGTTTTGAATTTAGTCAAGTTTAGTAGTATTATCAGTTACCTTTTCTCTCTGTTAACAAATGCGAAGGGTGTTAAGATAATGCTAAAGAAATACATGGATAAATATTGCTGCTGACCATTACGACATATGGACAAAGCATCGGTTACATAGTCGTCGTTGCTTTTGTACTAAAACCTCAGAAATAAAGTTTATAATTGAGAAAAAGGGAACTACGACAATCGCACCAATCGTTTGACCATTGCTATCCTTTTTCGTAGTAGTCTCACAAGCCGGAGGCGCTGTTTGATAAACTTCCCATTTTCCTGCTTTTTCCAATTGTTTGTTTCAATAATATACAACCTTTTATATGGATAAATATTTTGATAGTATAGTTATTACGAAAGGATAAAAGATATTAAAGTATTTTAAGCGATGACAGCAGTTTTATGATTTTATTCGTGCTGTTGATGGAGTAGAATGAACATAAAAATAATATACTCCACGAAGGCCTTCTGAAAGATTTCAGATTATTACTTGCTTAATTCCGAAATTGGATTGATGATTTTTAAAAGTGGTTTATCCATCTAATTTATAAAAGTTTAATCTAACTAATACTCCCACGCCCTTTTTTTCTTTTGAGTGAGGGGAATCCATTCTTTACAGATTCCTGTCTTGAGGATATGCTGGGGTCACCTAGCATACCCGTCCTGGTAAAGACCTAGGAACAAGCACTATATCTCGCCACCCCCGTTACCCCGTCGAGCCTAGTAGGCTCGGCGGGGTTACGGGGTAGGACTCACCCACTCCCGATCCTCCACCGGGCCAAAGGCCGGGTGGGAGATCGGGACTGCGGAGGGACGCCTACCTCGCGACCCCCCAGTCCGTCTGGGAAGACTGACCGGAGGACCGGGAGGGGGGGGGCACTACCAGCTAAACCCCTCACTGCTTGCCTTCTCACTGCCACAGGCCACGGGGAACCAGGGCCCCTACCGCGCAAGTTCATTTAACATATGGATGTGACATATTGCTCTTGGTCTTTGATAAGTTTTCATTGGTGTCATAAAGAAGCAGCAATGTATCACATCCATCTGTCAAATGAAGCCTATTGCGATACCGATGCCACTTGCGCGGTACGGGCCCAGGATAGTACGCACCCCTTAACCTTCACGCCTTAACTAAGCAACCAATGGACTTGATTTGTGCCATACAATTAATTCAAAGGAAGGAGAGTAACATACGCTACTTTACATCCCGATATTTCCACGGGATCGGGAACCACGCGGGTAAAACCGCGAGCAGAAGCTTGTTTTCGTTATTTAAACAATCTGAAATTCAAACGTTTCGAATTTTTGTGCGCTTACCTACGAATTATATTGACACAGAAGGAAACGTTTAACTAGATGAGGAAAATTAGTAAGGTACCACATATAATAGGTATTGTGGACGTCCACTGCTGGACATAGGCCGTTCATAGCTCACGGCTATTGTGGCGTTCATAGGAGGCTATTAGCCTACCGCTACCACGCTGGTGCTGGCCAGGCGGGTTGGTAGAGGGTTTGTTTCAAGTTTTCCTTCTCTCGCACAGGTGTTCAATGCGTCGAGCCTCTTAGTCGACTCTTACGACATTCTAGGCATGTAAGGGAGTGGTGACTAGTGTATTCTTAGGCCGTCACCACACGGCATGAAAATATACGTAACTATATCTTGGGGTAAATACACCAGACTATTGTAATTAGCTGGCAGTGTTTGTAGAGTTGAGGTTACTACCCCTGGCATGCTATTTTATCGGACAAAGACATTTTGTGATGTCCTAGTTCAGTTAAAGAACCTAAGTTTTAGTGATTGTTATTTAGACCATTGGTACTATTAGAAAAAGAATAACAGAGAATACGAGAAGTGTCACTACGAAAGCATGTACTTTCTGTGCTATCTTTTTCTAGTCTTATTTCACGTTTTTTAAGAAGAAAATATGCTAGAAAAAATCATCTTGTCATCTCAGTTGGGACAAGTTTTTTTATATATTTTGTTGTTTAAAAGAAGACTCGACAAATCTGACCCAAAAATCGATAAGCTACGGCGCAGAAAAAGAAATATGCCAAAATGTTCATTTTAATGTAAAGAATTTGTGTATATAGTTTGTTTGTTTAATTCGATGTTCGATGGCTATTATGGAAATATTTTAACAAAACATGCGAAAAATTGCATATTTTCCAAGTGTATATTTTTGATCTGTAATGAAATCGACAAGATCTGGCGCAGATGAAAAAATAAGCCAAAATGTTTATTGTAATGTGTAGAATCTATGTTTATTGTTTGTTTATTTAATTTCAATGGCTATCATGGAAATATTTGAACAAAACCATTCGAAAATTTTTTTATTTTTATCTAAATGTATATTTGATCTGTTATTAAATTGCCAAGCTCTGGCGCAAAAAAAAAGATTGCGATATTCTTCATTACAATGTGGAGAATAAATGTAGGTATATAGTTTTCACCTCACACTCTCGGAAGAGGAGGTTTTGTCATTCAGTTTCGTCGTAGAAAAACACTTTTTGCGGCCTAGCGCGGTAAAGTACTTTTTTAATTTAATACCTAAAAATATGACATATTGCGTTCCGAATCGCACTATTGACTTTTTGTTACATTTTATTCTTATTTTAAATAGTTTTGAATTAATTATAATACTCCGTTGTGGTTTTTATTATATTATTTTAGTTCATTGAGTCATAAAAACATTAACAATAAGACTAAAAAATTTGTTATAAGAATTTATATTAGGCTGGGTGAGATTTTACAACCTATGATTGGATTTCGGAACGTGACATAAATCTTTATTTTTAAATCGTCTTTGTCTAGTTCCTTATGTCAGTGTCAACATTTACGGAATCGTTTTATTGTTATTTATAAGTAACAATATATTCCTACTTTAAATAACTTTGAATTAACTATAATACTCCCTTTTTTATTATTTTAGTTTTATATATCATTAAAACAACGAGAATAAGGTATATTTAGATTATAATTTAAGTTTAAAGATTTTTTTACCGGAAGTTGACCGCGGAAAAACGATAAAATGTTCCTCGCTGTTGTGAGGTGAAAAATTGTGTGTTGCGCTCGGCAGAAAAGTTTTTAGCGTCTTGTACCTTTGAAATATTCGCTTCGCTCAGGATTCAATCTTTGAATCCTTCACTTGCTCAGCTTTCAATAGAGGTAACTCGCCGTTAAATAACCAACTTTCCAGCCTTGCATAACAAATAACTATTTTATTATTTCATTAGAATGGCTATCATGCAAAATATTAAAGTACAACATATAATGTAATGTAATTGTTAAAACCTTCTTGGACAATGCGAACAGCCTGTACATTCTAAATTCAATAATAAAAATAATATTGTCTTGTCAGTCATGTTTACCTATACTCGTATGTCACAACAGCTTAATAAACTGCTATCTAGGATAAAGTAAATCATTTTATTCTCGCATAACTAATTGGTTATGGGCCCAGGACTGTGACAAAAAGAAGCCAAAAGTGTTATTGTGCTATGGAAAATTTTCTACCATCGGCAAGCCAGCCGGCACAATCATCATCATTTGCGAGTCAGTCATCAGGTATTTCCATCACCAAACTGAATGGAAAAAACTTTAATACTTGGGCTTTTGCCCTTGAATGCCTACTGACAGACCTCGACCTATGGGATGTAGTTATTAAACCCATCAATACTGATGATCCAGATGCCAAGCGCAGGGATGCAAAGGCGCGAGCAAAACTTTGTCTCATGTGCGACGAATCGGTTTACCCCGTCATTCGATCAGAGAAAACAGCATTTGAGACCTTCAACAGTCTAAAAAAGACGTATGCTCATAGTGGATTAACAAGACGACTACAACTGATGAAGAGACTCCTAACTAACGAGTTTAAAGGCAATATGCAGACCTACCTGAACACATCACTTGTTGTACAGCAAGAATTACAACAAATCGGAGCTGCCGTTGACGACGAATTTCTAGCCATCATTATGTTGGCAGGATTGCAAGACAAGTACCAACCACTCGTCATGGCTCTTGAACACTCCAACGCCAAAATCACATCGGAGGGAGTAGTATCGGCTCTATTACAAGAAGAGTCACGAACGTACATTCCAAGTACCACCCAAAGAAATGGACCTGTCACTACGGCGGCACTACTAACAAAGAAAAATAAGAAAACCTTCTGTACTTATTGTAAAAAGTTAGGCCATCTAGTTTCAGAATGTAGGAATAAAAACAAGAAAGTTTCGACAAAGGTTTATTCAAATAATACATCTGAATTTACACTTTCATCTTGTTTAATTACACCTTCATCCTCAGGTTCACAAGATTGGTTCCTAGATTCTGGTGCAAGCTCTCATATGAGCAACAGGAAAGATTGGTTCGAGTCCTTGACTTCCCATATCGTTCCCGTCACAGTAGCAAATAAGGACCAGCTTCTGAGTAATGGGAAAGGTACTGTAAATATAAATATTTCCGATAGTGTAAATAAAATAAGTGAAGTTTTGTATATTCCAGGTTTAGCAACAAATCTTTTATCTGTAAGTAATTTAACTAAAAAAGGTTACGATGTATTGTTTACATCACAAGGGGCATCGATCACTTTGTCAGGTGGATGTCAACTGACAGGTAAAGTAATAGCGACAGGTTCTAACCATAAAGGAATGTTTAGATTAGATCTAGACAGGTCGAATGCTTTTTATACACCTACCAAAGAGTCTCCAGTACTTTGGCATAGACGTCTTGGTCATTTAAATGCAAAATGTATGCAAGTTTTAAAAAATAAGTGCATAGGCATTGATTATAACGGAACTTTCTCTGAACATTGCATTCCTTGCCTACAAGGCAAATTAGCGAAAAAACCGTTTCAAAAGTCTCAAAATAAATCGAGTAAGGTCTTAGAATTAATTCACTCAGACTTATGTGGACCTATGAGTACACACTCGTGGGGCGGAGCTCTATATTTATTGACTTTTACAGACGACTTTAGTCGCAAAACCTTTGGATATCTTTTAAAATCAAAGTCTGAAGTTTTAAATAAGTTTGTAGAGTTTAAGCATTTGGTTGAAAACCAAACTGGCGAACGTATTAAAGTTCTGCGTACAGATAACGGTCGTGAATATATTGTAAAAACCCCCCCTGTGTTAATTCTTTTAACCACCAATGTAAAAGTTCCTGCTGGAGACTTTTTATACTTCCTTTGCAAGTTTGTTAAGCTTTAGGAAAATACTTTAATAATTTAAATACTGAATTCTGAAATATTTAAACTAAATACCTCCCTTGTAATATTATAAGTAGGAACTATAATTATGGAAAGTATTATTTTATTTGGCCAAATTTAAATAGTGATCGTCTAGAACGGTTAGGATTCCTACGTTGTGTAATTTTTTGTTTTAGTAATCCAAACTTCTTTTAGATGTGGTATGTCCGGGGCAAAGCTATGCTTATCAAGGTGAATACTGTGTCCAACCTAATTAAATATAACTTCGATTAAAATAAATATTCGCTAATTTAATTATACTTAAACATATATCGATAAAACTATAGTATAAACTAGACATAGATGTGTATGAAGTAAAGTGTATTGTAGACAGGATGAGTGAAAGGGAAATACTATAGGAATAAATACAGGTTATAGGAATGAAGTAACCGGAGCCCAAGAGGGCTCCGGGGGTCCTCTCCAACCTCCCCTGAGACCCGACCTAAAACCACGCCAATGGGACTGGACGGATGGAGTGAGTAAAACCCGATTCCATAAGTAAGTTAGGAAGAAATTCTTCCGATCCCATCGATGCCTGTCTCAATAACTGCGTTACCATGCGGTACGCACAGATCAAATGTGGAGTAATCACTTGGAAGCCTAATAAAAGGACATACCAGTGAATTACAAGTATAGTGAAATTCCAATGCTGCTTGCAGACATGGAAGTATAGTGTTGGGTTCCCACTTGAATGACTGGGTAACAAATACGCAGGTCTTTTCGTTATGCAATTTACTCTCACATAGTAGTGAGTATCGACAACTGAACATAACTACTTTGAAATGCGAACTGCCACAAACTAAGAAGAACGAATCTAACATAGTTAAGTCATACAAGATGAGAAAAATATAGATATATGTGGTATGCGAACATACCACCTTATGTAGAGTGGTGTATTGTGAATAGTCTATGCGCAGACACATAGGACACAATAACTTGAGAAAGCATCGGTAAAACCGGATGAATAGTTCAAGTTGCAGTAACATTGAACATTTATAAGTAAGTAATTTAGATATCATTGTAATCAGGTACACTCACAAGGACATGGTAAGGATTATGATGAGGCAAGGAACCTGTCTCGAGATAAATGAAACACACTGCATAGTAGCAATCATTTACTCAGATAACCCGTTACCGTAGCTAGAGCTTCCCAAATCATACAATGTAAAATATTCATAGGTAAGTATATCTGTCCAATATATGGTTGCAATATATTTTGAAACACAAGAGGACAGTTATCATATCTTGTTCTACCACGAATTCTGAATTAATGGCATTACAAAATACGACTTTAAGACTGGGTGGGTACGAACACTAGATGCTCACAAGGATCCACCTAGTCGAAGTCCATGGATAGCATTGACCTGAACGGATATGAGTATGTCAGTTTACACAAGACTGCTCAAGAGTAAAAACCCATGGCTCACACCATCCATTAGCCACTACTAAACACGTTGCTACAAACAAAAATTACTGTTGACAAATAATCAGTTTTGATTATCGTTCAAAAGCAATAGAGTAAGTATGGCACACATCCAGAAAACACTAAGATAAACATGTTGCCTATCATAATATTAGCCGGAAATATGTCCACTAGCTGACTCGGTACCCACTCCTTTGGGAATTTCCTATAGTAAAACACAATTTGGTTGCAATCATATACTGGACCATAGACCCAGAGACACTATTAGAATTATAGGTAAGTATTAATTATAAAATTCTGGAAGCCCAGCATTACCTCATTCCTGCAAACTAATGCCAACCAGAACTAAGGCCAGACATTACCTTACAGAAACTACAATTCCTCACATAATTATCTCGCTCTGAACTTCCTCAGCATACTGGAAAGCTGGCTCTGAGTCCATTCAGAACTACACAATCATTAAATTATAATAAAAGTGTGTGTAGCGAGTGCATATTGTGTCGAAAATAAATGCCTTAATACCCTAAACCTAGCAAACCACAGGTGACTGCAAAATATTGCTTGAATGGACAATGTCATGCTCAATTGGAAATATTTGAATCCTCTCACTCAGTTTAGTTGATAGTGTCTATATTAGACATAAATTCTTACTAGTTTTATAGAGGCTTAATCCATGCATGACACCATACCATTCACACAAAATAATATAGGTAATATAATAGCCATTTGCAGTGCAGAACACATGAAATAAATTTATTCACAATTTTTCCTAATACCTACCTACTTTCCATGAAATACCTGATTCCTGTCTAGCATAAAATTATGAACGTCAAGATAATCCTACCCTAACCTACATCATGATCATGACAACTTCCATAAACTTACCTACCTACCTACAATAAATAAACCATGGGAATCCGTTTCATTCTACTGCTTTATTATATTCCGCCCTCAGAGCCTTGAAACCACGCATCGTATGATCCAGTAGTGATTACGTCATAATCTATTTCTCTAATACTATCCGTCATCATGTCGCCTACCATAACAGCGGGTGGCCGCGGAATGATTTAAAATTATACTAAGTCGATGAAGCCAAAATGAAAAATGTCAAAGGAATTTAAATATACTACCTAACACTAACACAGTACGTACCTATAATAATCAGATTTTAGAAATTCACAGTATAATCATAGAAAGCATGCTTACGTACCTTATTATTTATCTAGATAGATAAATAATCCAATGTACCTACCCTATAACACAATTTATCACACAAAAAACCTAGCTAAAAATATGTAGGTACACTGCTATTTCGCACCAGTTTTCATATATCGCGGATCATCTACCTACCAGCAAACTCTTTTACCTACCTAACTATCACTATTAATTGACCACGAGGTCCGAAATACCTAGCCCAGACCATGCCATCAATCTCATTTCCATTTTGGCATAAAAACAAAACAGAAACACTCATAACAGCAAGCGATTTTATTAAATACAGTTACTAGACTTTGCTAGTATCTAATGAAATAGAAGTACCTATAGCAGAATATCAATAAAATCCTGACGGAAGGCCGGCAATATTCCAACAGGATCTCATCATTGCATAAAATAAATTACAATAATCAAAAGAGAATCAATAGAAAATCGCTTGCCGCACAGAATTTTCAGGAATAATCTAGAGCTATGTACCTTAGAACGCGCCGATGGTGGTAGTCCAGCAGAGCTCCCGCGTCGCTTGGAGTCAGAGGGAAAAAACGTCTCATTCTACCCACACTAGCCTTTTTATACCCTTGAAAATCCTCATCCCCACCCCCTTTACCTGTGGAAAGTTCTAGAATCGTGTCTCTCGCTCTTTTACCCTATATGGTCTTCTCTGTCCTAATAGGGTTGCCTACTTCTTCTACAAGGTTCATTGTAGATGACACATTTATTTTCAATAACCGATTTCCCATATGAAAGATTATTTATTGTCCTTTAATAATCTGCTTGACAAACACATGCTTTGACGATATTTTTAATTACGATGGTTAAACATTAGCAAATAAATAACTAGGTAAGACTGTTTTCAATACAAAAAACCGAAACAAAGGACGTCACGTCACGGTCAACACAACTTAATGCAAATAGTATGGTCCACTTACACCGTGAAACCCCACAACCCCGTTACGCAGAATAATGCGTTCACATCACAATATCTAATATTCATATTCATCTTTCAAAACCTCTAACATAATGTGTAGTGTACCTAATAATAAAAAGTTCTCGCGCCCTACACTTTTCATTATGCATGCACTCTTAATTGTCATGTTATCATATTCGTTGCATATTTTTAGGAACGTAGAATATCAGTGTAAAACCTCCCTTCAATATTGTAGATCATTATTAATCGACAACCCATATTTTCTTTTTCTCCTTTCATCCTCTTTTTAATCTAAAAGTCACGAACGCATTATAAATATTTTAATGGTATCAGTCTGATATTTTAAAATTGTACCTTATTCAAATTAAATGTTCTTTTATAATATTTTAAACACTGAATTTTGCCTATAGATATTTGACACGAAATTATAAATTAATTTAATTCTCACAAAATCATAGCATAGAGTCATAGACCATAGATACAACAGTTTGTTTCCGTTCCGTTATTTATGAGTCAAATGTCACTTGACATTGACATTAGGTACGTCCCAATTTAGTAACTAAGAAAGAAATAAATTTAACTGATGAAGCGCGGGATTGTGGTTGGCAATTTGTTTAGATTAGAACCAAAATTAGGAATAACACCAACCCAAAATATATTATTGATCAAACAATCAATACTACTTAAACCTTAAGGTATAACTAACGCTGTAAGTAATCAAAATATTTTCATATGTTTATTTTTTTTATAAGACAAGTTAACTTTTGAATAAGTTCCTATATTCTTACATTGTAAAGCATGGATTCCTACTAACCGAAAACCAACTTATGTTTCAGACTAATTTTATGGAATTAAAGCCTAAAATGTTCCCAGTCAATAGACTGAAAGTGTACTGGAACTTTAATTAACTAGCTATATCACTTGCAATGATATAAGAAAATCTACTTCTATAACTGTCCATTACCCCCAGGTAAGAGTTTTAATAAGGATTTTGCATTGCCATCATAATCTAATACCATTTATTTCAAAACAAATTATATCCATACTGGCCATCTTTCAATTCAATCAACACCCATCTATGCACTGAATCAAATAGATCAAATCATCATTTACTATATTGAGAGCACTGTAAATATCGTCACATTTATAGCAGGACTTTATATAAATATAAAATTATTACCTCCATAGAATATCTTCTAAATCAATTGAATCAACCTTCTAATTCTAACTGAATTGAATGAATTGTTTGGTATAAAAGGTCAAACTTATGCATGCTTTATCATAGCCAAAGTTAGGAGGAGATTCCACTAAAGGCACATAATTCCAGGTTGTAATTTTAACAAGAATACCTAATGTAATATTTCAATACATTAACCAGTGATAAACTCTATTTCAGAAAAAATTCAACTCTATATTATGGATGTTGGAACTAGCAAGAAAAGGAAAACTGGATTAGCAAAGGCTTTTGAGAGAGTACCTTTTTGTTAAAGGAATTTGTTTCTTTCTATTAATATCTCAAGTTATTCTAGTATGCTTTTGCTTGTAAATTATGCCATTAGTTTTATTCCTTAATCTTAGAGTCTCTTGTTTGTTATTCAACAAGTAAGAAAATAAATTGTATTTCTTATGTAATAAACCATGCATTTTATTCCCATTATTTTAATAGCGCCATCTATTATTTTCGATCATAAACGTTAACTGCCCGCTTACATAGTCCTGAACCTACCAGAGACTGTTTAACTAGGTGTCACTAGATGTCGCTTTTTTTTAAATATTGAAAAATTATTATGTTAATGGTCTTATTTATGAAGTTAGTGAATTAATGGGTAACTAAATTAGAATTTGAAGCCTAAATTAATGAAGACAATGACTTTGTTTGGAAACGATAAAAATTTTGAATAATTATACAAAAAAAAAAAACCATGTCGCTTTGCCCATAAAGTTACAGAAATAAGGCAATATTATAGTTTGGATTGTCACAATCGCCCCTTAATTTATAAAGAAGTTTATCGTAGTTATAAATTACTAGAAAAAATAAAAACAAAATATAATTATTGCCGGAAAAAATTCAACTCAATAACGTGTAGCTCAAAAATTCATAACTGTAATAATATTCCTTCTACAGAGGATCTAATCCCTACAGCTAACACCAGAAATGACAATACTTTTTTGTACTAAAAAACTACATTAGGTTATTATTCATACTGTTTATACTGTTCTATTAAGCGCCCCAGTCCGATAGATGCGTTTGGTGGAGAACCTAGTTATTACTTTTTTTTTTTTTAATTGAATCTTTTTTCTTAAGTTAAACTAAAAGCTTTTAATATTAACCTGGTAATACTGGCGCACTTTACCTAGCTTTAATATAAATAACCCTATTTAAAGTTATTCAACACTGCGCCCCTACTATACATGAACGTGAGCTACCCATTTTACTCTAATATTATTAAATGATATCTACCTTTGAATGTAGTCTACTAAAAGTAAATTTTGTAAGAGCCGCTACTTATTACTATTCAAAACCAAACAATTGCTACCGAATTATCCTATGTGTTGTATCCATTAAACTTTTACCAACAAAAAAAACACAAATGTACTAGTACGTGCTCCCAATTTCACATTGTCAAACTTTTCATATAACTATGTATGATACTCATCACGTGACAACAGACGACACCCACGAACGCACACCAACACACACACTCACTCACCCACACACCCACTTGTTCAATTAAAAAGATGGCTATAAGAAAAAAAATCCGAAGTCTTATAAAGTATGTACTTACTTATTTATTTAGGTTATTTAATTCTTATTTGTTTCCCCTTTTAATTTCGATTTAATTTATGATAAATTTTAAATAGAAAAATATTAAACAAGTGAATTTTCAGATGGGACTCGAACCCACGACCCTTGGAAATCCGGCCCACTGCTCCAACCACTGAGCTACCGAGGCTTAATTTTTCATTTTGTAAGAAATTACTATACTATTTAAAAAATATCGATTAATAGAGCTTTTTGATTAAAGTTTTTACATAACCCGCTCCTAACGTTTTGAAATGAGAGTGCTCCAAAAACATTAAAAAAACCGGTTTGAACTAAGTCACAAAAGTACACAGACCTACCTATGTCGCGCCGTGGCAAGGTTCAACTTGCATTTCATATGTATTGCAGTTGAAAGATAAGAAGATAGAACTCTACAAATCGCTTAATAGATTCGATACCATTTTAATTTTGCTATTTCAAGAAACCGGTATTTCCAAGGTTAAGGTGGAGCCAAACCTTAATAAACTGCTCCCCCAACACTTGCTGCTGATTAGGTTTGAAAATTAACAGCTTGAACAAGGCCTACTATAAATTAATAATCAATCTGTATGTTTACTCTATACGCACTCCGAAACCATAAATCAGACTGTGATGACCCTCAGATAGAATACTCCGGGACGCCACGTGAGACTTCCTGGTAAAAAAAATATTTAAAACCGTGACGTGGCATTGTAACGCATGCCGCATGTAGCCAAGGCGATTTATAATTACAAAAAAAACAAAAACAGTACACGCTTGGCATTACGTTCCTATTGTTGCCAACCTAATCTCAATTTGGAATAACTTTGGTAATCTTACTTGTACTTGGAAGTGAATGCATCAATATGAACTGAATTACCTAGAGCCTACAAACCCGTGTATGAACAACAAATAATTAACGCATAAATCCTGATCACAATATGTTTTTTTTTTTTTTGTAAACAGCCTACAAATTTAGACTTTTATAAATTAATTTTCACTTCTAAAGGTAAATCAAGTCAGAATTCTATTTAGCATAACACCATTTAAAATACGTGAATGCTAAAACAACCTATAGCGAAAACTATATTAAAAAAACTAAAATAATTAAACTGATTTACGAAGTTTCTACGGCTTTACTACTGGCAACACAAAACATGGCATCACCGAAGCCAATAGTGACTTTTCGTTTACATTGAAATATTTTTTATATAATTAAAACACAGTGCATAGATATTTGCGATGTGAATTCAGTAAATGGAGGATGTAAAATTTTACGTTTAATAAATGACGTAACCTCTGCAACAAAAACCCGAGTCCGTCCATCGTTAGACTCATAACACAGAAAATTGTAAATGTTGGAAATTGGATTCTATAAAGGTAAAATGCTATGCAATAAGTATTCTTAGCTATGTCTGTTTCTCTATTACTGGTTTTCATATGCACACAATTTAATTCTATCTTTAATTCGAACAAATGCGTAACGATCGTTGACACCGCATTTTTTTATGTTTGTCTGCACGCTTATAACGCTACTATTTGTTTTATTCCAGTTCAGCCTACTCTGCCAGCATGTTCATGAAATACTTACTAAAGCAACGCATGGGTTCAAGGCTTAAAACTACCTAATATTCCTGCATTTGCCAAACACAATAGAAGATAAAGCAAGAAGGAGCCTTCCTATCAAAATGCAAACTAACCTTTGTGAACTATTGAAACTGCTCAGTGATAACTGAAATACTAACCAAAGTGCTTAATGTAATCAAAAGAAAGATAAAACTCAATATTGAAATTAAATAAAAGCGCAGCAAATAACCTACTCATACCATGTTTATTTATTAGCACATTTCCCTGTAATTTTATAAAAAGTGCAACCAAAATTATGAGAATAGAGTGAGAGTGAATCTTAGTGTTCCTAAATGGATAACTTGAGTAGGTATGTACACCCCTAGGCGTTTAAATATTCTATCTTGGTTCTAGCTATCATTTTCAACAAAGGTATTTATTGATTTTTTTTTTATTCATTGAATTTTATTATACAAAATACACAAAGTAAATTACAAGGCGGGATTGATACTAAAAGCAATCTCTGCCAGTCAACCTTTTGAAAATAGATAACAGTGAGTGTTTTTGAGTGTTTGGTTTTATTTTAGAAATAAAATACCTCTGTTTGCAATTAACACACAGTAAACGCCCCCGAACACATTGCTCGCCTCAGACATTTGTAAAACCACATCCTGCTGTCACGGCATCAATTGTAAAAACCCCCCCTGTGTTAATTCTTTTAACCACCAATGTAAAAGTTCCTGCTGGAGACTTTTTATACTTCCTTTGCAAGTTTGTTAAGCTTTAGGAAAATACTTTAATAATTTAAATACTGAATTCTGAAATATTTAAACTAAATACCTCCCTTGTAATATTATAAGTAGGAACTATAATTATGGAAAGTATTATTTTATTTGGCCAAATTTAAATAGTGATCGTCTAGAACGGTTAGGATTCCTATGTTGTGTAATTTTTTGTTTTAGTAATCCAAACTTCTTTTAGATGTGGTATGTCCGGGGCAAAGCTATGCTTATCAAGGTGAATACTGTGTCCAACCTAATTAAATATAACTTCGATTAAAATAAATATTAGCTAATTTAATTATACTTAAACATATATCGATAAAACTATAGTATAAACTAGACATAGATGTGTATGAAGTAAAGTGTATTGTAGACAGGATGAGTGAAAGGGAAATACTATAGGAATAAATACAGGTTATAGGAATGAAGTAACCGGAGCCCAAGAGGGCTCCGGGGGTCCTCTCCAACCTCCCCTGAGACCCGACCTAAAACCACGCCAATGGGACTGGACGGATGGAGTGAGTAAAACCCGATTCCATAAGTAAGTTAGGAAGAAATTCTTCCGATCCCATCGATGCCTGTCTCAATAACTGCGTTACCATGCGGTACGCACAGATCAAATGTGGAGTAATCACTTGGAAGCCTAATAAAAGGACATACCAGTGAATTACAAGTATAGTGAAATTCCAATGCTGCTTGCAGACATGGAAGTATAGTGTTGGGTTCCCACTTGAATGACTGGGTAACAAATACGCAGGTCTTTTCGTTATGCAATTTACTCTCACATAGTAGTGAGTATCGACAACTGAACATAACTACTTTGAAATGCGAACTGCCACAAACTAAGAAGAACGAATCTAACATAGTTAAGTCATACAAGATGAGAAAAATATAGATATATGTGGTATGCGAACATACCACCTTATGTAGAGTGGTGTATTGTGAATAGTCTATGCGCAGACACATAGGACACAATAACTTGAGAAAGCATCGGTAAAACCGGATGAATAGTTCAAGTTGCAGTAACATTGAACATTTATAAGTAAGTAATTTAGATATCATTGTAATCAGGTACACTCACAAGGACATGGTAAGGATTATGATGAGGCAAGGAACCTGTCTCGAGATAAATGAAACACACTGCATAGTAGCAATCATTTACTCAGATAACCCGTTACCGTAGCTAGAGCTTCCCAAATCATACAATGTAAAATATTCATAGGTAAGTATATCTGTCCAATATATGGTTGCAATATATTTTGAAACACAAGAGGACAGTTATCATATCTTGTTCTACCACGAATTCTGAATTAATGGCATTACAAAATACGACTTTAAGACTGGGTGGGTACGAACACTAGATGCTCACAAGGATCCACCTAGTCGAAGTCCATGGATAGCATTGACCTGAACGGATATGAGTATGTCAGTTTACACAAGACTGCTCAAGAGTAAAAACCCATGGCTCACACCATCCATTAGCCACTACTAAACACGTTGCTACAAACAAAAATTACTGTTGACAAATAATCAGTTTTGATTATCGTTCAAAAGCAATAGAGTAAGTATGGCACACATCCAGAAAACACTAAGATAAACATGTTGCCTATCATAATATTAGCCGGAAATATGTCCACTAGCTGACTCGGTACCCACTCCTTTGGGAATTTCCTATAGTAAAACACAATTTGGTTGCAATCATATACTGGACCATAGACCCAGAGACACTATTAGAATTATAGGTAAGTATTAATTATAAAATTCTGGAAGCCCAGCATTACCTCATTCCTGCAAACTAATGCCAACCAGAACTAAGGCCAGACATTACCTTACAGAAACTACAATTCCTCACATAATTATCTCGCTCTGAACTTCCTCAGCATACTGGAAAGCTGGCTCTGAGTCCATTCAGAACTACACAATCATTAAATTATAATAAAAGTGTGTGTAGCGAGTGCATATTGTGTCGAAAATAAATGCCTTAATACCCTAAACCTAGCAAACCACAGGTGACTGCAAAATATTGCTTGAATGGACAATGTCATGCTCAATTGGAAATATTTGAATCCTCTCACTCAGTTTAGTTGATAGTGTCTATATTAGACATAAATTCTTACTAGTTTTATAGAGGCTTAATCCATGCATGACACCATACCATTCACACAAAATAATATAGGTAATATAATAGCCATTTGCAGTGCAGAACACATGAAATAAATTTATTCACAATTTTTCCTAATACCTACCTACTTTCCATGAAATACCTGATTCCTGTCTAGCATAAAATTATGAACGTCAAGATAATCCTACCCTAACCTACATCATGATCATGACAACTTCCATAAACTTACCTACCTACCTACAATAAATAAACCATGGGAATCCGTTTCATTCTACTGCTTTATTATATTCCGCCCTCAGAGCCTTGAAACCACGCATCGTATGATCCAGTAGTGATTACGTCATAATCTATTTCTCTAATACTATCCGTCATCATGTCGCCTACCATAACAGCGGGTGGCCGCGGAATGATTTAAAATTATACTAAGTCGATGAAGCCAAAATGAAAAATGTCAAAGGAATTTAAATATACTACCTAACACTAACACAGTACGTACCTATAATAATCAGATTTTAGAAATTCACAGTATAATCATAGAAAGCATGCTTACGTACCTTATTATTTATCTAGATAGATAAATAATCCAATGTACCTACCCTATAACACAATTTATCACACAAAAAACCTAGCTAAAAATATGTAGGTACACTGCTATTTCGCACCAGTTTTCATATATCGCGGATCATCTACCTACCAGCAAACTCTTTTACCTACCTAACTATCACTATTAATTGACCACGAGGTCCGAAATACCTAGCCCAGACCATGCCATCAATCTCATTTCCATTTTGGCATAAAAACAAAACAGAAACACTCATAACAGCAAGCGATTTTATTAAATACAGTTACTAGACTTTGCTAGTATCTAATGAAATAGAAGTACCTATAGCAGAATATCAATAAAATCCTGACGGAAGGCCGGCAATATTCCAACAGGATCTCATCATTGCATAAAATAAATTACAATAATCAAAAGAGAATCAATAGAAAATCGCTTGCCGCACAGAATTTTCAGGAATAATCTAGAGCTATGTACCTTAGAACGCGCCGATGGTGGTAGTCCAGCAGAGCTCCCGCGTCGCTTGGAGTCAGAGGGAAAAAACGTCTCATTCTACCCACACTAGCCTTTTTATACCCTTGAAAATCCTCATCCCCACCCCCTTTACCTGTGGAAAGTTCTAGAATCGTGTCTCTCGCTCTTTTACCCTATATGGTCTTCTCTGTCCTAATAGGGTTGCCTACTTCTTCTACAAGGTTCATTGTAGATGACACATTTATTTTCAATAACCGATTTCCCATATGAAAGATTATTTATTGTCCTTTAATAATCTGCTTGACAAACACATGCTTTGACGATATTTTTAATTACGATGGTTAAACATTAGCAAATAAATAACTAGGTAAGACTGTTTTCAATACAAAAAACCGAAACAAAGGACGTCACGTCACGGTCAACACAACTTAATGCAAATAGTATGGTCCACTTACACCGTGAAACCCCACAACCCCGTTACGCAGAATAATGCGTTCACATCACAATATCTAATATTCATATTCATCTTTCAAAACCTCTAACATAATGTGTAGTGTACCTAATAATAAAAAGTTCTCGCGCCCTACACTTTTCATTATGCATGCACTCTTAATTGTCATGTTATCATATTCGTTGCATATTTTTAGGAACGTAGAATATCAGTGTAAAACCTCCCTTCAATATTGTAGATCATTATTAATCGACAACCCATATTTTCTTTTTCTCCTTTCATCCTCTTTTTAATCTAAAAGTCACGAACGCATTATAAATATTTTAATGGTATCAGTCTGATATTTTAAAATTGTACCTTATTCAAATTAAATGTTCTTTTATAATATTTTAAACACTGAATTTTGCCTATAGATATTTGACACGAAATTATAAATTAATTTAATTCTCACAAAATCATAGCATAGAGTCATAGACCATAGATACAACAGTTTGTTTCCGTTCCGTTATTTATGAGTCAAATGTCACTTGACATTGACATTAGGTACGTCCCAATTTAGTAACTAAGAAAGAAATAAATTTAACTGATGAAGCGCGGGATTGTGGTTGGCAATTTGTTTAGATTAGAACCAAAATTAGGAATAACACCAACCCAAAATATATTATTGATCAAACAATCAATACTACTTAAACCTTAAGGTATAACTAACGCTGTAAGTAATCAAAATATTTTCATATGTTTATTTTTTTTATAAGACAAGTTAACTTTTGAATAAGTTCCTATATTCTTACATTGTAAAGCATGGATTCCTACTAACCGAAAACCAACTTATGTTTCAGACTAATTTTATGGAATTAAAGCCTAAAATGTTCCCAGTCAATAGACTGAAAGTGTACTGGAACTTTAATTAACTAGCTATATCACTTGCAATGATATAAGAAAATCTACTTCTATAACTGTCCATTACCCCCAGGTAAGAGTTTTAATAAGGATTTTGCATTGCCATCATAATCTAATACCATTTATTTCAAAACAAATTATATCCATACTGGCCATCTTTCAATTCAATCAACACCCATCTATGCACTGAATCAAATAGATCAAATCATCATTTACTATATTGAGAGCACTGTAAATATCGTCACATTTATAGCAGGACTTTATATAAATATAAAATTATTACCTCCATAGAATATCTTCTAAATCAATTGAATCAACCTTCTAATTCTAACTGAATTGAATGAATTGTTTGGTATAAAAGGTCAAACTTATGCATGCTTTATCATAGCCAAAGTTAGGAGGAGATTCCACTAAAGGCACATAATTCCAGGTTGTAATTTTAACAAGAATACCTAATGTAATATTTCAATACATTAACCAGTGATAAACTCTATTTCAGAAAAAATTCAACTCTATATTATGGATGTTGGAACTAGCAAGAAAAGGAAAACTGGATTAGCAAAGGCTTTTGAGAGAGTACCTTTTTGTTAAAGGAATTTGTTTCTTTCTATTAATATCTCAAGTTATTCTAGTATGCTTTTGCTTGTAAATTATGCCATTAGTTTTATTCCTTAATCTTAGAGTCTCTTGTTTGTTATTCAACAAGTAAGAAAATAAATTGTATTTCTTATGTAATAAACCATGCATTTTATTCCCATTATTTTAATAGCGCCATCTATTATTTTCGATCATAAACGTTAACTGCCCGCTTACATAGTCCTGAACCTACCAGAGACTGTTTAACTAGGTGTCACTAGATGTCGCTTTTTTTTAAATATTGAAAAATTATTATGTTAATGGTCTTATTTATGAAGTTAGTGAATTAATGGGTAACTAAATTAGAATTTGAAGCCTAAATTAATGAAGACAATGACTTTGTTTGGAAACGATAAAAATTTTGAATAATTATACAAAAAAAAAAAACCATGTCGCTTTGCCCATAAAGTTACAGAAATAAGGCAATATTATAGTTTGGATTGTCACAATATCAACAACGACTTATCTACCTTTTTAAAAGAGAACGGTATTGTGCATCAAACCACAGTTCCGTATACTCCTCAACAGAACGGAGTATCCGAACGCGCAAATAGAACAATAATTGAAAAAGCCAGATCTATGCTTGAAGATTCAAAGTTACCGAAAGCTTACTGGGGAGAAGCAGTAAATACTGCGATTTATTTAAAAAATCATGTACCTACGCAAGCTCTAAGTAACAAAATTCCTGAAGAAGTGTGGACTAAAAAGAAAATCAACCTCTCCCACTTGAAAGTTTTTGGCTGTGAAGCCCATATGCTTGTTCCAAAAGAAAAACGAAGTAAGCTAGATTCAAAAACGCAGACCTGCATTTTTGTCGGCTATGCTACTGACAGCAAAGGTTACCGACTTATAGATCCCAAAAATCCTCGATCTATTATAATTGCGCGAGATGTTGTTTTTATAGAAGACAAGACACTACAGCAGTCATCCCCAATATCATCCGATTGCGAACTGGAATTCCCAGCACAATCGCAAGATATTTTTGTGCCTCTTGATAATGAAGCTGTTCCTCCAACACAACTTCAAACCCTGCCAGGTATATCTGTGACGCCAGGTACGTCAACCTCTGAAAATTTGACAGAGTCAGATGAGCCTGCTCCCGCTCGTGAAGTTTTGCCTGATTCTTCTGAACATGAAGAGCAAGCACCTGAACCTCAAAGGAGATATCCAACCCGAGACAGGCGCTGTCCTCAAAGATACGACGAACATCTCTACATGACTTCAGATCTGGAACCGGAAACATTCAAGGAAGTTTTGGAACATCCGCAAAAAGAAAATTGGTTCGAAGCTATGAAGACCGAATTTGACTCTTTGCAGAAACACGGAACATGGATTCTTGTTGATAGACCCACAGGTAGAAAAACTACCAAATGCAAATGGGTCTACAAAATAAAAAGAGACACATCTGGGAATATTACAAAATATAAAGCTAGACTGGTTGCCAAAGGCTTCACTCAAGTTGCAGGAGTGGACTATGGTGAAACTTTTTCACCAGTTGCTAGATTGTCTTCAGTGCGATTGTTATTCGCGTTTGCTGCTTATCGTGGGTTAGTAGTAGATCATCTTGATGTCGAAACGGCATTCCTAAATGGCAATTTAGAAGAAGAGATCTTCATGGAACAGCCTGAAGGTTTCGCCGACGACCCTAAAGGCAAGGTATGTCTACTGAAAAAGGCCCTTTACGGACTCAAGCAAGCACCTCGCCAATGGAATATAAAAGTATGTGAAGCAATGCTCAAATTGTCTCTCACGCAGACAGCCAATGAACACTGTCTTTACTATAAAAAAGATGGCGATGATCTTCTCATCGTAGCCGTTTTCGTTGATGATTTCTTCATCGTCTGCACAAGTGACAACATGAAAAATCATTTTAAAAAAGAACTCAAAAAGATGTTCATTATTAAAGACCTTGGTCCTTGTAAGGACTGTCTTGGTATGAGAATAGAACAAAGCTTTGGGAACATATTTCTCGACCAGACAAAATATATCGAAAGACTGTTAAATAAGTTTAGTATGACAGATGCCATTACTCTGTCGACCCCACTAGAACCTGGTCTAAAACTTAATCTTCCAACTAAAGATGAAGAAAATGCAGAAGTTCCGTATCAGGAACTCATTGGGTCACTAATGTACATTGCAATTTGTACGAGACCCGACATTGCTCATTCGGTCTCATACCTATCTCAGTTCAATGCACATTACGGGAGGGTACACTGGAAGGCTGCGAAGCGTGTTCTTCGTTACCTTAAGGGTACCAAAGACCTCCGTCTGCAGTTTCGTCCTGATGCTCCATTCTTTCCTCAAGGATATGTCGATGCGGATCATGGAAACAATCTTGTGGACCGACATTCATTCACTGGATATGCGTTCATAATGAGCGGCGCCCCAGTCTCTTGGGAAGCTCGCAAGCAGCGGACCGTCGCACTTTCTACGACAGAAGCCGAATATATGGCTCTCGCAGAAGCTTGCAAGGAGGCAATATACCTTCAGTCGCTCATTAGTGAACTGTTCGTCACGTGTCACCCCATCGTCATCCATACTGACAATCAAAGTTCCATCAAATTAGCTCATAATAATACATACCATTCACGCACTAAGCACATCGACGTCAGACACCACTTCATCCGAGACTCGCTTGCACACCACAACATACAACTTCAATACATACCTACACACAATATGATCGCCGACATATTGACTAAACCTTTGCCGAAACTGAAGCATTGTAAATGTACAAATTCTTTAGGTTTAGCATAGGTTAGTTGTTTCATGCTTTTGCGTTTTATATCATAAGTTGTATTTGGTATTTGTTAAGTTTGTTATGTCTATTAATTAGCAAGTAAGGTGTACATAATGATGTTATTTTTAATTGTGTTTGTGTATATAGGGTATTCTAGTTTTTGATATGTCATGTATTTAATTCTTTGGAGCATATACAGGAAGATACAGGGTGTTCTCATTGCGGGGGGGTGTTAAAACCTTCTTGGACAATGCGAACAGCCTGTACATTCTAAATTCAATAATAAAAATAATATTGTCTTGTCAGTCATGTTTACCTATACTCGTATGTCACAACAGCTTAATAAACTGCTATCTAGGATAAAGTAAATCATTTTATTCTCGCATAACTATTTGTAATGACTCTAAAAGTTCCTTTAAATTGTATGAACAGTGAATAAAACGAAGAAGAAAAGAAGAAATAAATATTTTAAATCGTTTTCCAAGTAAAATATTGTTCTCGTGGGCATGATTACTTTTAGCCGTAACAATGAAATATAGTTGATATTGTTTTATGTAGGTATAATATTTTGTATGTCTTCGTTACTTAAAAATGAAAATATACGTAAATCTCTGCTTTAACTTTGACGACCTGTTTGGCGCAGGGGTACTAAGCCCGCCTTCTGCGCCAGAGGTCCCGGTTTCGATCCCCGGACAAGACAAATATTTGTGTGCATGAACATGTCTATTTGTGATATGCAGTGCATTGGGCCGGACTCCCAAGGATGCGGGTTCAAATCCCGTGAGGGCGACATGAGACCAGTTGCTTTTTTTCTAGTATATTTTCTTGTTTAATATTTATCACATAAAAATAGCATTGTAAAATGCAAAATTAAAAAGTTATAATGTCTATTTGTCTTGGTCTGGGTGTTTAATATGTATAACAAGTATGTATTTACAAAAAAAAGTATACAATTATTTTTATCCGTTATCTAGTATCCATAACACAAATTCTTCATGAAACTTAACGTGGGCTAGGTAATTGGTGTGTTGTATGCATTTATTTATTTAACTTTCCCTTAAATCTGTGGAAGGTAATCTTAATATGTTAGCCACGATTTTTGAGAATGCCGAATACCAATAATTTATTCCTATAAAATGTTAAATTTTGAGACTACTTTCGTTTGCGCCGGAGCATAGTAAATTTTGTAAGAACCGTGACGAGTCTCCTTTATCATAAAAAAATTTACTAATTTCACGAATCTTATCGACTGTATTTAGCACGCCATAATATTATGTTAGTCGAAGTTATTAGTCTGCATTGGAAGTCTTCAAACCTTTTTATAAAGTAAAGCTCTTTAGTCTATGATATTCAGAGTGAACTCATTATCCCTCGTTTACTATCGCTGGCGGGAACGAGCCACCCCTTTAAGAAATTAATATCAAATTACCCCAGCGATTGTGTTAGTATTTTACGTGGCGTAAAACGAGGGTTGTTGCCTGGTACAGTTAACAGCACGTTAAAATCAAATTCCACCAGAGTTCTGCACAAATGTTCCTTTCGGTGGACTCTTTTTAGCAACAACCGAAAAGATCGAAGAGTAACAAAATCAAATATAAAAATATTTTGTTCAACTTAATAACATCCGTTCGGAGGCTTAACATGATGATTATAACTTTTTAATTTTGCTTTTTCAATGCTATTTTTATGTGTTAAAATATACTAGAAAAAAGCAACTTGTCTCGAACATGATGATGATGAATTATTCGACTTATTATTAAATTCTATGCCTCCGGCTGCATTTTATTATGTTGAACAAAATATTTTTATATTTGATCTTGTTTCCATCTTTTCAGTTGACTTGTCTTTTGATGCAGGTTTTTTAGTTTTTAAATTTATATATATATTTTTTTAGTAATACATCGGTCATGATATACCTTATTATACCCATGATACCCATACTGAAGTATTCTTAAAAAAATCTTTTTTACTTCAAATAATAGCACCTCACAGCCGCTATGTTGGTTTTTTTAACATAACGTACATAAGAACACATGGGCTGTCAAGAAAAATCTAACTATATATTAACTATCGAAATCCGTTCAGCTATTTTAGAGATAAGAGGTAATAAAGAATATTACATATAAACAAACAAACATACATACAAGATACGCGCGAATAACATAACCCTTGCAGTCGGGTAAAAACAAAATGTGGGTTCTCACGTAACTCTCAGCCTTCGCTGTTAGAGCGAAAACATTTATTTGTGCAGAACAAGCTTTTGGTAGAATCAGACTTTCACACTTTATTTGGTAGAAGAATGTGGACAACTTGTGAGGATGCTCCGTGTGAACTTCACAAGCTCTACACCTTAGTCAAAATATGTGACTTTCGTTACTACTCCCGTAGCAACGAAACGGCAAAGTCACACATTTTAGGGCTTGTTAGGGCTAGAGTTAGAGCCACTACATAACTTTTTGACAATGCAAGCCATTAATCGTATAGGCAACATTTCAAATTAAAATGCTGGAATATCTATTTATTTATAACTTTTTAATTTAGCATTTTACAATGCTATTTTTATGTGATAAATATTAAACAAGAAAATATACTAGAAAAAATCAAGCTGTCTCATCTTGTCACGGCACATGAGATGGCTGTTTCATCTTAATGGATAGTCAAACATTTGTTAAAATGTTTCTTTCGAATGCAAGGATATTATTCTCTCATTGATGAAACGACGGTGGCCAGCATCGTAAAAGGGTAAATATACTAGAAAAATTCGACATGTCCTCATAGGTCTCTGAAGCATAATTAATAGATATATAGATAATTTGTACTGTGATATTACGAGCACATTGCGTGCAGCGGCTAAATGTAGTAGTAAGGTTAGCTTAAGAAAAAGACGTAAAATTATTGGGTGGAATTTTCATGTCAGTAGTGCTCATAATAAGGCTAGGGAATGTTTGTTGTTATGGATTCATTACGGTAGGCCGCGCTCGGGTTGTTACTACGAGAAAATGGTTACTTCGCGAAGGGAATTTAAATATGCACTAAAGTACGTGCAAAATAATCAGACCAAGATAAAGATGGATATACTGGCGCGACATCATTCCAATAGAAATTTTATTGATTTCTGGAAAGAGACAAAAAAAAGTGATTATAAAAATTCTTTGCCAAGTATTGTAGAAGGTCAAAATGATAAGAAAAGTATTGCCAACCTATTTCGTAGCCATTTTAATATTGATAAACCGTTTAATGTAAGCAAATTAGATACACAAGAGGCTAGTCGTAGTTTGGGGGCTTGCTCTGCTACAATCTTACCGAGACAGATAGCGGATGTTTTGAAAAATATGAAGCGGGGCAAATCTCCGGGACACGATGGCCTCAGCATAGAGCACTTGCTTTATGCAGGCCAGTATATCTGCATTTTACTGGCTTGGTTTTTCACCCTCTGTGTCAGACACTGTTATTTACCTAACGAACTAATTCGTACCGTTGTGGTGCCTATTATGAAAAATAAGACAGGTGACATCTCGAGGGTCTCTAATTACAGGCCTATATCTTTGGCAGCTGTAGTGGCCAAGGTGCTCGAAAGACTTGTACATTCACACTTTTCTGTTATTGACTATGACGATGGGCAGTTCGGTTTCCGCCCGCAGGGCTCGACTGATACGGCAATATTTGCCTTAAAGCAGGTTGTTGGCTATTATAATCAGCGTAATACCACAGTATATGCGTGTTTTCTGGGCTTGAGTCGTGCCTTTGACACACTTAACCATGATTTGCTGTGGAAAAAAATGCGTAAATCGTGCATCCCTTCTGAAGTTACTAACCTTCTTGAGTACTGGTATCAACACCAAACCAATAACGTCAGGTGGGGATCAGAAATATCAGACCCATACCATCTGTCATGTGGGGTCAGACAGGGTGGTCTTACCTCTCCAGATCTCTTTAACGCGTACGTTAATGATTTGATCGTGGAGCTGAGTGGCACTCCAGTCGGGCTCAGATTGGATGACAGGTATGTCAACAATCTGAGCTACGCTGACGATATGGTGCTGCTCAGCCCCTCGATCAAAGGCTTAAGGAAGCTAATAAAAATCTGTGAAAAGTTTGCTTTAACTCACAACCTAACTTATAACACCAAAAAGACAGAAATGGTTGTGTTTAGAGCCGGGTCGGGTCCAGAAAACATTCCTGAAGTTTTTTTAAATGGACAAAAAGTAAATATAGTGAATAGTTTCAGGTACCTTGGTCACATAGTAACATCTCGCCTTAAAGATGACGCTGACATAGAACGACAACGTAGGTCGTTGTGTACAGTTGGAAATATGATAATTAGAAAATTCGCAAAATCAGCACCTGACATGAAGATTACGCTGTTTAAATCCTTCTGCCAGTGTTTTTATACTTGTCAACTCTGGACAAATTACACCAACAAATCGCATGATGGAATCAGAGTTGCCTATAACAACATCTTTAGGCAACTAATGGGTCTAACGAGATATTGCAGTGCTTCAGAAATGTATACGCAAGCGCAAGTAGACTCATTTAATTCCATACAAAGAAAGCGAATAGCTTCTTTTATGTCCAGAATTGTCAAGTGTAAAAATAAAATTATCACAAGTTTGGCAGAGAGACTAATGACGACTGAAATGTATAGACACTGGGTAAAAATTACCCATTAATTTATTTTACTGTACATATTTTATTATGTTTTTAGTGTAATTATTTGACATTCAGTATTTGACATTTTAACTTAATGTTTAACATAAAGATAATTATGACGTTATACTTTTATAATTTAATTTAATTTTATATTTAATTTGTAATTGTTTATATGGATCTCGTGTCTGCAATAAAGAATTTTATTATTATTATTATTATTTATTAGTGCATTGGGCCGGATTCTTAAAGATGCGGGTTCGAATTCCGTCAGGGCGACATGAGACATGTTGTTTTTTTCTAGTATATTTTCTTGTTTAATATTTATCAAATCTATTTATGTTTATATATGTTGTAATACCTCCGCTGTTTCTGATATCTGTGTGATGAAGTGGGCTGTAATTTTTTTTATTTCTACTGACTTATTTATAGTAACGGCTGATTACTGTTTTGAACCTAGTCGTCGCTTAGTGCCTAAACCTAAACAACCAATTTATCAGAATGAAAAAGCAATAACAAAGATTTTTTTCGCATATAAATATAGTTCATTGATGTAACCTACAAACTTCCTTGTTCAATATTTTCATTTTGTCGATTTGAAACATGAAACAATGTGACGCTACAGAGGATCACATTGTTGACTCTCTTACACAACTATATTTTAGTTCCTCCTTAAGGAATTCCTGGAAGCCTTTCCTTGGCTGTTTAATTTGAGTTTTACACAAAGATGTTCTAATTAAAACTGCGAAACATCAAATACTTTCTACTCACCAATTACTTAGTTATAAAGTTGCACAAGAACTAACTTAGAAAGTCTTGTAAGTAGAATTGCATCTATAAATATCTGGGTGCATCTATCTAAAAACAATAATTTCCCAACAGCTTTTCAAGACAAATGCCAATCTGTCATATCCTTTTAAACGTTACGAATAATAAGGTATTTTTCTAACATTCATTTATATTGCTTATAATTTTAAGTTCTTTATTTTGCTATCCTGACAACATCCGTAAAAGTTATCTTCAATACTTACATCCATATTCTAAGTCGTTCCTCCAAAACTTACTCGTCCTCGACTTAACGAAACCTCATTGAAAACCTCTTCAAAATACTCCTCGAAATCGGTATTCTAAGTCATAACTCCGTTAGGACCTAGAGGAGCCAAAGAGTACGTAGCCACTCCGTGTTAGGCCTAGCGCACACTACCATTTTTACCCACGACGAGGTTGAGTGGAGTGTAAAAACTTTTGGAGGAACGACTTAGAATATGGGGGTTAGTGTTGTTAAATCCCTTAGCTTTCATAATCCACGACATTGAACCGAACACAATATCTAAGCAACTTACGAGTAAGTTACTTTACACGAAGAAGATCATTCTATAATTAATAATAAAATCTGCAGTCTGCAGCGGCATTGGAAATTACTTTGCTAAATTCATTACCTACCCTCCGCGGGCGTTTATTAAAAAATACGGTTTTATAGCACAACTCGGGTCAGAGACCGCGGCTTAGTTTATGGAGTTGTTAAAAATAAAGCAACTTATTGAAATATTTGAGTTTGTTGCAGTTTAAATTAAGCTTTCGCTGCTTTCTCTTTCACAGTTCTAAAGTGAGAATACACTTAAGCTACTTATTTTAGAATCTCATCAAAGTATGCAATGATCGTGATTTTGAAATTTTTGGCCACCCATCCCGTGACCGTCACAGAGCAATTGCAGGCCGAATGCACTTATCGCTGCGGCACCACTAGTCATCTAACTCCTCCATCTCAAAATGTATTTATAAAATAAATAGTGTCTTACCAGAATATACATAAGGGAATACACTTATATAACGCATTGTATTCCCTTACAATTCATTTAATTGTTTATATTCTATGTAGTTCAGAATTGTGTCAGTGTAGCAGAATTTGCTTTAATTTTTTTTGCAAAGAAAACTTTCACTCAAACCCCAAGCGGACACCGGTGTGCTCTCCGAATTTCAGCCGAAAACCATCATTTTCTAATAGTTAGAGTTTAGTCTTGTATGAACATCCTGATTTCAGAACGAAGCCTGATAAATATACTCCAATCTGTGTTAAAAACTTTAATCTACTCTTTGGTTTGAAGTGACATTTGACCTTTTCGAAAATCGTGATTTTTTTGGGTTGTTTATTTTATTTATGTGTTTTTTGCCATTATTGATGTAATATAGTTTTTTTAAATTTTAATATCTGAACATGGTTAAAATATTTATAAATCAAATACAGTTTACAGATTGAAAAAAATATGGTATGTAAGGGTAAAATAATGAAAGGTAATCTTAGGGAAATGGTTTTTTTGGCATGTCGTTAGTATGGAGCGGAAACTGACTGAATTTCATAGCAAATAAAAAATTAATGAATTGTTAGGAAATTCGCTTAGCAATATTGCTTTAGCGCCCTTTTCATACCCCCAGCACTCTCATTTCCAAAATTTTAACTGCTGCTTGCTGTCACTAACTCCCGATAACTTATCGATTTTGTCCAAATTGAAATTCAATAGTCTGCTTAATACAGAATATTGCTTAAAATGTCTTATTATAAATGTCTTCATTGTCATTGGATCTCTTATTTGCCGAAGTAACGGCATATCCCTTGTCTCCGACGACCGTACAACGAATCAATCAGCCATCCGAGATGGCTAGACTAGATTCGGCCTTCTAGGATTTGTATAACAGCCTGTGATTACCCTAAGTGCCAATAGATGTCTAAACTCGATAAATAAACTATTCATCTTTGAATGCGACTTCTATTTGGCGAAGAGTCTAAATGTTTATAGGGTTGTTACATTGATGTTTATCTTTACTTTGTAAAATATGAAGATCCAATTGAAATTATATATGAATTTAGTATTGGTAACATTGGAGGTAACAGTTTTTCATTTATCAGTCGGAAATATCTAATAGTAAATTTAATCAATTTAGTCAAATCACAACTTTTCGATGTTGCATTTTACAATGCTATTTTTATGTGATAAATATTAAACAAGAAATTTCTCATCCGGTCAGGGCAACATAAGACTAGTTGCTTTTTTCTAGTACATTTTCTTGTTTGCTATTTATCATAAATAGCATTGTAAAATGCAAATTGAAAAGTTGTGATTGGATGGCTGTTTCATCTTAATCGATAGTCAAGCATTTGTAAGGATATTTCTCTCCTTGATGAAACGACGGCGGTGGCCGGCACCGTGGAAGGGTGAATATGCTAGAAAAATTCGACGTGTCCTCGTAGGTCTCTGTACTTGGACGAATTAACCACTGGACGCGTAACGAGGACCGCGTTCGCCTTTACCCCTCTGTCACTTACCCTGCCTTTTAGACATAGTAAGCAATATGGCGTTGTCAGTATGACGCGAGAACTCGAAGTGGAACATTATCTCAAAAATGGGTAAATACGCTGAGTTAATTTGTAAAAAACATACCGGACAATCAAAACATTTTTCTTTTCACGCGTAAGTATAATTTCAATCTATTAGAGTAGCAATTTTTCGTAAAATAAATAAAATTTGGTATGTAAACAAAATGTAATACGTCATTTCAAAAAGTAATCATTGTACGTGTAAATTCTTCAAAGATATTGCATAAGTAATTTGGTTGGGTTATATGTATCACTCATTCAATCAATTGTCATTTTTATGTCGTATAGGGCTTGAACATATCGATAAACATATCGATGTATGTAAATGAACGAACGAATCCAATTTTAATGTAAGAACTATTCAAATTAATTTCAGATTTACAGTTGAACCCCTAACACGAAGAAATTGGGTGGAACCGGTACGCAGGGAGATAACATGGACGAGGACTCAGGTCTTAGAAAACATCTAAGGTCTGATGATGGAGCCAGAAGATAACTATAGGAACTCTGTAATTATACGGCGCAACCCTACGAACTTTGAGCTCGTTATATTTTAAATATAGCTTCAAACTTAAAAAAAGGTGCTTTTTTCACTCGCATGGTTCCCGTTCCCGTGGTAATATCAAAACATCCTTCCTTAGTGCTTGCCAATATCGTTAAAGGAACCTGTATGCAAAATTTCAGTTTAATTGGTTTAGCCGTTTGGGCTGTGCGTTGCCTATCAATCAGTCACGGTATTGTTTTTTAGTATTAGACTTATGTTGTACATTATCAAAGTGTGTTGTACATTAACATTTAACATTTATCATAAGTATAAAAATAGCATTGACAACGCAAAAATTCAAAAATCATAAATTATTAGCTGTTGCATCATAATTGATCGTTAAACATTTGTTTTTTTTCTCTTTCGAATGCAAGGAAGGATATACAGCATATTAAAAGTATAAAAGTATCGGAGAATTTTGACAGTGGTCCGCAAGTCTCGGTAGCTCATTGGTTAGAGCAGTGGGCCGGATTCCCAAAGGTCGTGGGTTCAAGTCACATCTGAAAATTCACTTGTGGCCGAGTTCATTTGTTCCAATATTTTTCATAAATGGTGATTACATTTATTATTTGTTTCTAACATAGACCTTGTTAGGTCACAGCAAGAATAAAATTAATTATATTTATGTATGTACGTAAGCTATATTATACTATTTTTTAATCTTATAATATTTTAATTTTAAGATCGTTTTATTATATCCAAACGCTAGTCTACTATTTTTAATTTGGGTTTAGGTTGTGCTAATTTCGTACGGTGGCGTAAACTTTGAGATCTTTAATAAATTGAAAACAAGTTTATATTTTTTCTTACAAATATGCATATTTCTTAAATGTAAATGGATACTAAGAGTTGAAATTAAAATGTTTTAGTCTCAACGATCTTCTAATGTCGATGATTATTTTCAATAAATTTTAGTATACTTAGATTTTTGGCCCCAAAAAAAATGTAGAATACGAGATATCACAGCTCGAGAAGCACACAGGGGGTTTATTGTCTAATTTTAAGTCTATCACAATCCCTTTAAATTTTTCATTTAAAAGGTACATATTATTCACATCGCATCACATAGCATCGCGCCACAACTATTTGACCTTTGAAAGGGATTGCAATCGATTATAAAATTAAACACTTATGGAGGGGTTGCTATTGTGTATGTCCTATACAATGGTTCTGTAATGAACTAATTACCCATATTTTGTTTTATATAAAAAAGCTCGAGTGATTAAAGAAGTTAATGTAAATAATGAATTATATTACTATATAAACCAAATATTAATGTTTTTTACTTACTTAAAAAGTGTTAGCAAGTAAATTGTAAGTCCGCCTGGCTAGCGAATACCATCTTATCCAAGTCCGTTCCGGCAGTTAGAGGTAAGATAGCTAGTTCCTCAGAGATTGAGGATACCGGGAGAGGCGCGCTTCCATCTTAAGCCTTATCAGTACAGTACTAGTATCAGTTTGCATGTATCTACCCATTTTTCACAAAAACAAAACCCAAACACTAACGCTTTGGAAACCATATTGTATAGTTTTTATGAATTTGATATTATTAGGTGCTTTTTATTTTTCCACGAAATAAACAATTAACTTACTAATTTCTTTAAAACACACATGATTTATTAATCTCAATAGGTTCATTCATTCACTCCTTACCTATCGTGCTATTTATTTTTCCACGAAATAAACAATTAACTTACTATTTTTTTAAACACACATGATTTATTAAACTCAATAGGTTCATTCATTCACTCCTTACTTATCGATAAAAAAATTATAGATTACTTCAAGCACTACTGTCATTATTTGACATTAGTAATCGCCCCTCACCCCCGCAAGAATTGGTTGATCGTGTTTTCATACATTCTTCTCGGGTTTCGTGTCCAGTGGTTAATTCGTCCAAGTCTCTGTAGCATAGTTGGTTAGTGCATTGGGCCGGATTCCCAAGGATGCGGGTTCTTATCCCGTCAGGGCGACATGAGACTAATTGCTTTTTTCTAGTATATTTTCTTGTTTGATTAGTTAAATCATCTCATCAATCTTTAGCTGTCCACAGAATCAGTATTTAATCATTTTATCGGATTGGCGAAACTTATTTGCAACATTTAATTTCTATCATTCCAGAGTCCAAACCATCAACTCTTCCATCCGTGGATAATACTGACCAGGCCGACAGATTTAACTAATGAAGAACTTGACTTTGACTGTGTTTTATCTCTGTGTCTTTCTCTCGTATGGGTTCGTCTAATCTTCAGAATTTACGAATAACAAATAAGTTGTTTTAGGGTCTTAGGGTATTCAGTAGCCTGATATCGACATTATAATGTTGACCACGGAGCCAGGATTCCCCATTTAAATAACAAGTAAACACCTTCGTTATCTGAGTGAGCAGTCCATCAGTGAGACGCGGCACTCGATTTCCACTCCACTTGGCATCAACGCTTTTAAACCCTCTAAAGCCTTAGCTGTTCTCCAACGTTTATTTTGCGGATTGCTCGAAACAATTCTGGTAGTGACTTAATAGTACCTCCTGCGTAATTTTCCGAGTTTCGTGAGTGATCCCCTAAGTTTATGTGGGTCCATTTAAACGTCAAAAATTACGTTTCTATTTGAGCAGCAATATTCAGTAACCTTTGACATTTTATTATTAACCATTCGAATGACATTCTCGATTTAAATAACAAATAAACACCTTCGTTATCTAGAGTGAGCAGTCCATCAGTAAACCGCGGCTCTCGATTGGCACTCCACTCGGCATCAACGCTTTTAAACCCTCCAAAGCCCGAGCTGTTCTTCAACGTTTATTTTCCGGATTGCTCGGAACAATCCTGAAAAGGCGATCCATCGACTTGTTGGTACAATTTAAAGCTTTCGATCCAATTACCTTACATTAGGCTCCAGTTCAATTTGAAAAGTTGAAAATTTTGGCCAATGTCTGCATTTCTGCAAACTGTCAGCATTATTAGTTAACAGCAAAACCATCCATTAAGACTGGGCATATCAATGAAAATATCATGAGTCATTTCATTTACTCATTTATGTGTTTCTATCAAATTAAGTTTTGATATTATTGTTACTTATAAAATAGAGTTGATGTCAGACTCAGATCTAAAACTATAATGTATTCCGACATTTTTTTTAAATTCATAATACCCGAGCCAGACGCCGTGTCCAGAGAACAATTGAATACCTATTGTGGCTCATTATCCGGGTCTGAGAGGCTTTTGTAAGTAAATGTGTTCCTGTAAGCAAAAACAGCCATTTAAAAAATCATTAAATATTATGTTTTGTTTATTACGCAATTACACGATATACGCGCTGAACAGAAGTGGTTTAAAGTTGAACTCTACGAAATGTAAATCTTGGTTAAATTACATCAGTCTCATATCGTTTCCTTTAACAAATTTTCTGATATCCCATAAAGCGTGGAACATAAGAAAAGTATTTTGTGATAGCAAGTGGTTTCCATGTTTGTTGGATACAATCTTACAACAAGTGTATGTATGTTGTTAAATGTAGTTTTCAACCTTTGTGTCAAATAAAACTAAAAGTATATTATGAAATGAAGTAAACATAAGAATGTGTCCTTCATAAGCTTTTTAAATAACAGCGGGCCCAAATGTCACCTTGCGAAACACCTACTTTTAAGTGTTATTACTAAGTTATCGCTTCCAGACAAAGCAAAATTCTTCGTTGACCGCGTTTAGTGCCGTGACTATAATAAACGTTTAGCTAGGTGAGAGCCGATTTACAACGCAAACAACGTAAATGTTACGTTTTATGACATGTTTATTTGTACTGTCTACGTCTTCCGTGCTCGCACACTGTGAATCATTTTTATCGACCATTTTGACGTCTTCAACAATACAACTGGATACTTTTTTTTATTCTTCACTAGATTTTAGTACGTCTTCCCCGTTTGATAACAGTGAATCTATTTTTACCCAACTGCAAAGGAAGAGTTATGTTTTTCGCGCGTATCTTGTATGTATGTTTGTTTGTTTGTATGTAATATTCTTTATTACCTCTTAACTTTAAAACGGCTGAACGGATTACTATAATTAAGGTCTTGACAGCCCAAGTATTCTTAGGTAAGTGATGTTAAATAAAAACCAACATGGCGGCTGTGAAGTGCTATTATTTGAAGTAAAAAAAAACTTAGATGACTTCAATATGGGTATCAATTTATGGGGCTGATCTTAAGGAATTCAAAAAAATACCTATATCATGACCGATAAATAGCTAAAACGATATAAATAAAAACTTATAAATTTAAAATCTAAAAAACCCGCATGTTGATATTCGACATTATGAATGATTCGACTTATTATTAAATTCTATGCCTGCGAATGCATGTTATTATATTGATCAAAATATTTTTATATTTGATCTTGTTTCCATCTTTTCAGGGGCCCAATTCTGCTAATGCTTAGTCACAATGGTATTCCAGTGGTGTTTCAATGGTAGTGCTGTTTTACACAGTTCTTGTTACAACATTGTAAATAAACACTACTATTGAAACACCACTGAGAGACGATTATGACAAAAATTTTGCAGAATTGACCCCCAGTTTACTTGTCTTTTGATACAGGCGGGTATTTTCACATTTCAAATTTATTGGTGGTTCACTTATAAATAAGTTCATTGTTCACAAGTTTCTAATTTGTGAGGCAGTAAAGAATAACATATATGGAAATATCTGATGATTAACGTTTCTATCTATTCTATTTTGGTTATATGTAAGTACCTCTTTAATAATATTGAATTATCTTGTGCCGTCTTAAGTTTGATATTACTATGTTGTAACATGACGATAAATTATATATCAGTATAATTATTGAAACGTTTACTTCTTTTCCACTGTTACTATCTCTATATTTAGATTTCTGTTTGGGATTATTCAGTTTCTTTATAAGGAAGAGAGAGAGACTTAAATTTTATTAGAAGTCCCGCAAAATTATTACCGTAGTGTATTCCGTACAATCATGAACTGAAAATGGGTTGCCACTCAATTATTTTCCCGCTATCCTACCATCTTCGAACTCCAAGATCCAATCTATCTTTATGCTAAAACTCATCAAATAGATTCACCGTTTAAGTTGGGAAGATCTTAATCAAGAACTGACAATAGAGTTATGTAATAAAAGATATCTTGGATTTGAAATTAGCTTTCGATTTTGTACCAAAGACTAATACTTGTGTAATAAAACAACTTTTGCGGACTATTTAGTGCGATTTATTTACCCGAAATATATATTTGGTATATTTTTTATGATTTTTGTAATTTTTGCATTTTTAATGCTATTTTTATACTTATGGTAAATTTTAAATAGAAAAATATTGGAAAAAATTAACTCGGCCACAAGTGAATTCACAGACGGGAATCGAACCCGCGACCTTTGGAAATCCGGTCCAATGCTCTAACTAATGCTCTAAGTCTCGGTAGCTCAGCGGTTAGAGCATTGGACCGGATTTCCAAAGGTCGCGGGTTCGATTCCCGTCTGAGAATTCACTTGTGGCCGAGTTAATTTTTTCCAATATTTTTCTATTTAAAATTTACCATAAATATATTTGGTACTTTAATTTTTCGGTTTATTTGAGGCTTTTTGGTTTCCCGACGTTATACTTATGTAGTTTTGAAAGTGATTTTGTAATGGAACTGAGACGTAACAAACATCATCATTTGTGAACAACACAGTCTGATCCGAGACAATGCTTATAGTACAAAGGGCTGGAGTGTCGGGAGGGCCCGCGCGAAGAGGGCCGAGCACACTCTTGCCACTTAGACATTCAGAGGGTGACGCCTATAGTTCCTCTAAGGCGTGCTCACACGCTCAATCGTTGAATTATTAGTTCCTACAAAAAATACTTATAAAAATAGATATGTTACTTTTATGAACATCTGGAAAACTCTTAGCCTTCACGATACATGGCGTTATGTTATGATAACGATGAAGGTGGAAATGCGTTTCTCCCTGAACCTCAACCTTTGAAGAACTGGCCGAATCTTATCTCTAGCTGCCATAACACGACAATGCTGCAATCATTGGTTGTTATGGCGTCAGACTTTAGATAAAATGGTTGTAGTAGCTGGCCAAGCGAACTCACAACAAGTCCTGAAACCAACCAACATTTGCCTCGAACGAACGAACAAGACAGACATACACACAAATGGTCAGAGCGTGAATGTTTTTCCTTGGTGAGTCTCAAACTCACGACCCCTGCAGAAAGCAGAATCAGTGCTGGCTCCACTGCGAAAAGAGAGTAAAGATAACGGTCGACCTTTCTATAAAATTATTCATTAGAACTAGATTTAAGACCTTCAGTTACTTGCCGAACAAGGTACTTACAAAAGTACCTAGGTAGGCATAGTGTCTATAACATATAAACCTAATATTAATACACATTTACCATAAAAATCATTAAATTATCGTATCAATCATTCTCAAGGCATCCAAATCGTAAATTCGCGTGGTCATAACGCTTTTTCTAGCTTCGCAGTAAAACTAACCGCTCTGTGAGTCCAGGCTGTATTCATTCAACCCCCGTCGAGAATTATCGAGGGTCTCGAGTGCCTCGTAGATACAGCACGTATCGGGTAAACAAGATCTTTCAAATCCTATGATTTGGTGCCGCTGCTCCTCATTTGGATCATAATTTTTGAAATATAAAACTCGTGTGGTAGTTCTTCTTGTCAACTAAAGATGTTCTGAATGGATATTTATTAATAAGATCAGTTAAATAAAGCGAGTATTGACTTTGACTCGTGGCCGGCCTAGTTTTACCCGCGTGGTTTCCGTTCCCGTGAGAATATCAAAAATAAAATAATAAAATGTATTCTATATGATATTCGAAACTAATAGTATAATCTATCTCTGTGTCAAATTTTATCCATTTTTCATATGTGGCCACGATTTTGATCAAAAATCAAAATGGCGAAACCGTAGGTATACTAGGCTCTATACAAAAATCTTCAAACTTCTTTGGTAAAGATACTGGACCTTAGAAAAGGCCGTAGACCACCTTTGAAATTTAAAGTGATCCCTAAAACCACGCCGGCCGGCAAAATTGCGGACGACATCCTTATATTAAAATAAATTCATTGGTATTTCCAGCACCCCATATTCCACACACAATACGAAGTTTACACCAATAGTTATCAAACAGGAATACGTGTGATCGCTGCCACCTGTTCCTCGACCTTGGCCAACTGTTCGAGATCTAGAATCGCACTTCTAGTACTGTCCGCGTTTTACGAGACTCAATAATAAAGATAGAACGAAGAATATGCATATTATAACTTTTTAATTTTGCATTTTACAATGCTATTTTTCCCCTCAGGGCGACATGAGACAAGTTGCTTTTTTCTAGTATATTTTCTTACTTAATACGTATCACATGAAGAATATGCAATCGAAAGTTTTGTTTGGAATTATATCATAGTTACTAGCAGCCGCTTCATCATCATCATCATCAGGCATTTTTAATCTCCACACTGCAAGGGCATTGGCTTTCCTTATGGATGGAAAAGGAGAGTGGACCCAATGCAGATTAGTGGGTTAACAGCCCCTTAAGAAATTTTGGGCCGCTTTCACCACGCTTATTTTCAGATAATAATTTGACAGTTGTAATATAATGAAAAATACGTCAGTATTTTAAATTATCTGCACAATAAGTTATATATATATTTGGTGAAGTGAGACCGGCCCTTGAAATCGTATAAGGATGGATTGCACTATTTAACTTTAACGAAAACTATAACTTTAACGATTAGCTTTAGCAACTATAAATCGGTTAAAGATAACTGGTGGAACTCAGCCTTAAGGAAAATGTTCTACTCGTGCTAACTCTGGGTCAACTATACTCAAAGGAAGTTAAAAGCATTAAATAATGGATTTAGGGTACTGTTAACGGCCCGCTATATGCCAACGAAAATCAGATTGCTTTACATGATCGTTTGTACTATCAATATTAATGAAAAACTGAATTTCAAATTAAGATGCAGCAAACTACAGGACTAACACTAGTGACTATGTTACTCTAAAACACGATTGCATAAAATTTTCTCGATAGAAAAAAATTGCGAAGTTGCCTCCAAATCACTATAATTAACACGATAAACTGCTAGTATTCAAGTAATACATTAAAATAAAGCTTGGAACTTTTTAGTATAATTACACTTTAGATAAGGCAGGGCTTATGTTATATATTTTTTGTAAATAACCTTTAAATATCATTTAAAAAAAGAATTTCCTTCATTTCTTCATTCCGGACCGGCCGAATGGGGCCGGAGAATTATACAGTAAATACTGCCTTATTTCAATGAGAAATAAGGCAGCATTTACTTTGCAGTTCGCCGTTGCAGTTATTACTTTTGCTTTTGGCCTAGAGCGCGCCCTTAAGGCTGCCCCGATACTGCAGCGCCTCAGGCATGTTCTGTGAGGCGCACACAGACGGTTTTGACGCAATAATGCGTAAATAGGCTGCGGCACTGCTTGCAAGAACCAGGGGCGGTGCTAATAGTACCTTTCCAAAATGTTATACCTAGCCCAAAAGAACGATTGCCCGATAATCGGGCAACTCGTTAAAAAGTGTAAGAGTTAGTTAGTAAGAAAGTTTGTTTTTTGTCTCTGTATAATAGATCTCTGTAAGAGCTAGCGCAGACGACGGATAACGGAGGACTTTTTGTCCGCGACACGTCTTTATTGTTAACCAAATAAGATTCAACTTAGACCGCGTATATCCGCGAAAAGTACGCGATAGTCCTCGTTATTTATTCAACTTTATGTTCTTAGTAATAAGGTGGTGTCGCGGACAAAAAGTCCTTCAATGTCCGTCGTCTGCGCAGGCCATAATGTTGTCCGAAATAAATTTGTATTATTATTATTATTTTGGTTGGTGGCACAGAATACTAAATAGTTAAGTGGTAGGACTTGTTGTATATCCGCCTGGCTAGCTACCACCATCTTATCTACCTCTTTAATAATATTGAATTATATAAGCCTGACGCCATAACAACAATGTTTTCAGCGTTGTTGTGTTCCGGCAGTTAGAGATAAGATAGCCCACTAACTACCGGTTCCTCAGTGATAGGGATTCCGGGAAAGGCTCGCTTCCATTCTGCCTTATCAATACTTAACGTTCAGGTATGATGAAGGCTAAGCTCCCCATTTTTTATTTAAAAAAATATATATTAGCGCAAACGTGTGGCGACGCGTGCCAACTTCTACTTCTAATCTTGTTCTTGTATTCTGTGGTTAAACTTCTTACTTTATCAAGCGTACGTGATGATATAATTCGTTTAACGAACGCCGTTTCGCTAAAACACGTCTTATCGCATCAAGTTGATGTAAATAGGGCTTTACCTAGATGTGATTTATGAATATTCCATTAGCATTTTACTATGAGATTGTGGCTTATACTAATCTTACACGTAGAAACTAATTCAATTATAATTAAAGTTTTCATTTTCTAAAGACTCGGAGTTCTTCAACAGGAAAAATACCCTTCAGAATCTGATTTATTTTCTAAGAAACTTATTGAAATTAATAGGGAGGCAATCAGCTGATATCAGACTTCTAGTTTATGCTTTATATTACACTGAAACAGTATTTCTTTTATCATCCACCGAACTGGAAACTTTAACGACTGGCTGCGTTTTCAATACGTGAATAACAAAGTATTTAACCTGCAACTTGAAACTTTATAGTTTGTAAAGCTGCCTTTGAGAACAGAATGAACACATAAGTTATTATTTTAGGAAGGTTACTTCGAACTAAATTGACTTAGCCTCTGATTTGCTCTAACCCCTGAGCTACCGAGAAGTCTCGGTAGCTCAGTGGTTAGAACATTGGACCGGATTTCCAAAGGTCGTGGGTTCAAGTCCCATCTGAGAATTCACTTGTGGCCGAGTTGATTTTTTCCAATATTTTTCTATTTAAGATTTATCATTACTAGATTAAACCAAAAACATACTTATTACAGAGAAAAACAAATTACTTTATGATTTAAGCTATACATTATAAAATAGATGTAAATAGATCTCTGTATGAGATCAACAAATGTGATGTCGTCTGATATTTTTTCATTTCAGTAACGACTGAATTAAGTATGTTTTTGTTATGTCATTATCATTAGATATACCTTCAGGCTGGTACAGCGAAATATTATTTGCAGCGAATATAAGAATATAATAACGCTAAACTAAAGCATTTATCTCACAAAAGAGCTATGAATCCGAGCAAACGTTCGCGGTAAAAATGTAAAGACCTTTAATAAACCAAACGTGAAAGCTTTTCAGAGAAACGGAATGAAATGGCCACATTACGTTTGCTGCCATAACGCCGACTTATGGCAACGTTTGAGCAGGTAAAAAAGATATATTTATGAGAACATAATATTTTGACGACCTGTTTGACGCAGGGGTACTAAGCCCGCCTTCTGCGCCAGAGGTCCCGGGTTAGATCCCCGGACAAGACAAATATGTGTGTATGAACATGTCTATTGGTCTTGGTGTCTGGGTGTTTAATATGTATATTATGTATGTATTTACAAACACACATATATATATATATATATATATATAGTATGTTTCTCCGTTATCTAGTATCCATAACACAAGTTATTTATGAAACTTAACGTGGGCTAGATAATTAGTGTGTTTGTATGCAATTATTTATTTATTATTTATTATATTACGTAACAAAAAACAGGTAGGTATAACATCACTTAGATTGATCTTATTCCAAATGGATAATTAAACCACATGTGTTACAGATATAAGAACTATCGATCGTACTACAATTAAAGATAACCCAGACGCAGAATAATTTGCTTTTGGGAACGAACCCATGATCTCACTCGGCACGATAATACTCTGTAACGTCCGTCTTATTATTATGATATTTATGATTATGACGACACTAAAATTTAGGTAATTACCTACGCTTTTGCTTTACATAATAACATTAAGAAAGTAATTTGGCCGGTTCTATTTCTAAATTAAGAAACCATTTTTATCTCTATTAAGTACTTAAGCGAATATTGTATCATTATGTTCTAGTTCCTATTACGCGTAGGTATAACATATTATCGAATCGAATTAAAACTATATCTTCTAATTATAATATTTCTTAAAAACGTAGCCGTATTTTACGTGTATATTTTCAAAGCACGTGAGATAACCCCTTAAATTTTGGCGCGCATTATTCATTGAAGTAAAACAACTTTTATGGATTTTAGGCGGACTATATGATGATTCATCCCGTGACCACGGCAGCTGAAAAGGTGCCGAAACGTCAAGAATACCCAGAAACCTTAAAAACCACGGATAATTAGATCTTAAATTGTGAAGCAAATCCAAAATGAAAACAATTTCGTAAAGTTTAAAACACTCCTAAAACTTATTATGAAATAAAAATGATTACACAGTAAATGAATATTTAAATGACAAAGAATTAAAAAATTATAAAATTTAAAGAAAATATAAATAATAATAATAATACTATTATAACTTAAATATATAAAATAAATTGCAATAATATTATATAATTTATCTATGTATAATAATAAAAATATTAAAGTTATTATTATTAAGAAATAAAAGTGTTTAACTGAATACTTATCAAAAGATACGTCATCCTTTCTTTTTACTCTTCTACTTTGTAGTAACATATCATGCTTACGTTGAATCTGTTATACGGTATGGTATCCTACTATGGGGCAATAGTACGGACAAAAACAGAATATTTGTTGCGCAAAAGAAATGTATTCGTGCTATCTGCGGGGTCCCTCCTGACGAATCGTGTCAACCATTTTTTAAAAGCCTTGGTTTATTGCCTTTTCCCTCTATATCTGTGAAGTGGCTACTTTCGTTCATAATCATTTAGATCTATTTAAAAAAGCTGGGAATTTTAGACTTAGATGTCCACACAGACTAATATTCCAGGAAATTCGAAAAAGCAGTAAATATGCTAAAAGCTTTCTATGTATGTGTGTTCGTATATATAAATAAGATTCCTATCACCTTTAAAGGTCTGAACAACAGATTGTTCAAAATTAAATATGTAAGTGGCTTAAAGAGAATAATTTCTATGACTTGAAACAATTTTATTCTTATCGTGACAAATGAATATAGTTTTTTTTTGACATTATACCTACTGAATTCTATCTCGATGACATTGTAATACCTAAATTTAATTAAGCTTAATATTTCTCTGACATTTGTAATTTGTAATTTACCAATCAGTATTTGCATGCGATTTTTATAATCAGCAAAGCATGAGCACTTTATTTTGTAAAGCCTTGGCTCACCATCATTATACCATGTTTTTTGCAAATAAAATATCATTTATCATTTTGCTATGACCAACAGGGTCCAAAATTGTATCTCTATTTATATATACCTACCAACCTTGTAACATTTTGAAACTTGGAACATAAATTGAAATTGAAAAATAGTTCGCTTAAAATCCGTAAAAGTTGTTATATTTCACGTGAGATAAACCTAACATTAAAATTTATTTAGACATCGGTGCATTTCAGATCAAACAAGAACAATATAAATTGTTATGACGTGACCAATAATTCATGTTGCAGCGTATTTCAACACTTGTATTCTCAGAGAGTTGTACGTCCGTTTGTTTATAACAAAATGTATTCAAGATTCAAAGTCTTTCAACGAAAGACTAGATGAAATACAGTACGAAAATGTAACAGTATATTTTGTTTGAGTAATGTGAAATAAAAAAACTGATACTTATTTTAAATGACTGATTTCTTAAATGGTTTTAGAGAAATACTAGCGGCTGCCCGCTGTTTCACTCTCGTGGTTCCCGTTCCTGTGGGAATATCGGGATAGAAAGTATTCTATGTTTTAGTCCAGGCTATCTACTACCTGTGTGCCAAATTTTAACTAAATCCGTTCAGTAGTTTTTGAGTAAAAGAGTAACAAACATCCAAACATTCTCACACACTTTTGCATTAATGATATTATAGTAGGATATGAAACCGCCGCCCGCCGTGTGGTGACGGCCTAAGAATACAAGTCTCACCACTCCCTTACATGCCAGGGATGTCGTAAGAGTCGACTAAGAGGCTCGACGCATTGAACACCTGTGCGTGAGAAGGAAAACTTGAAACAAACCCTCTATCAACCCGTCTGGCCAGCGTGGTAGCAGTAGGCTAATAGCCTCCTACGAACGCCACAATAGGCGTGAGCTAGGAGAGGCCTATGTCCAGCAGTGGACGTCCACAGGCTGATGATGGATGGATAGGATCGGAAAGTAGGATTTCAGAAAGATACCATAGAGATTTTCCATGCTGGACTAGGAGTAAAGGACAAACAGAATGTGCCAACTTCTAGCATGATAGTAAAAGCCTATCAATTGGGGTTGGTGGCCCCTAAAGCCCCCAGTAAGCGACACACAGGCTATTTTCTAAACCAAATATAGGATGATTAATATTATTTGAAGTTGAGTGACATACTAGACTGGACGCGCTATTTAAATAAAAATAAAAGTAATTTATTTCAGGTGATCAATTATAAGTACAACATTACATTTCATTACATTATTACAATTCCAAAAGATAGCTATCTAATCGGCCCAAGAAATTAAAGTGCCCCGTAAACGTTCAAATTTTCTGTCTGATTTTCGTATTTGTCAAAAAGGTTTTAAGATTTTTGTATGGATCGTGGTCTACCCTACGGTTTCGCCATATTGATATTTTTTTTTTAAACACGGCCACAGATGAAACCTTTGTAAATCGATTGTTTATATCAATACAAACGCAAAATATCCTGAACTATCACGTTTTATAGTTATAAGCTGTAAAAAGAAGGTCAAAAGCGCCACCGATACAACTTTGACAGCTTTTATCTTGGAAACGTGACACTTTAGGAGATTTTGTCAGAAAATATTTTGTAACTGTATTGACATAGAGCAATCGATTTAAAAAGGTTTCAACTGTAGCCGCGATTTGAAAATAAATCAAAATGGTTTTCGAATTAAATTTATTTGACAAACGCGTCTGTCAAATAAAGTCAAGGCCCTTTATGACTAACTAACGGCCGCCCGCGGTTTTATCCGCGTGTTTCCCGTTCCCGTGGGAATATCTGGATAAAAAGTACCTACTCTGTTTTAATATCCCGGGCTATCTACTACTACTTCTGTGTGTGTCAAATTTTATCCAAATCAATTCAGTGGTTTTTACGTGAAAGAGTAACAAACAAAAAAATAAACAAACTGACATACTTTAGCATTTATAATATTATAGGATATGATAGGATATCCGCTGACATGTCATAATCACCGTATATCACGATCTCCGATAGTTACCTTAATTTAAACCGATCCTCGTTTGATCCGAGAGCGACTGACCGTGAAATTGGTTAGAACAGCCTGTTGACCAGGAAAATACGAACAATTTGAACATGTATTTTTCTTATTTTGAAGAATCCAAACCATTTAGTTACTTACATTGTTGGTTATTAAGAAGAAAAATGTCTATCTACTACCGTCTATACCGTCAATTTACCACAGGCAGAGGCACAGGATAAAAAACACACAATTTTTTTTATTGTTGTGAGGACACAATATGAAGCAGCGTGGGTTTTCAGTTTAAATATATGTGAAAGATTGGACGTACGAGTATTAGGTATCGTCCCAGTCGCGACTTCTCGTGAATCGCCTCCAGAAGCTTTCAGGCGTTTCGCAGGCTGATTATCTAACTTATAACCATAGACTTATATCGAGAAAGACGGTCAAAGTGAACCTTCCTTGCGGGTCAAAAGTTTGATCCACGGTCAAAGTTTTCCAACCTAAGTCAGATACGAAAATGGTTGATTGTGCAATGCTTTCTTACAAGAGCTCGTCAATAACATCCACATCACTAAATCTCGCTCGTGACGTCATCGTAGGTACGAAAAATTCGACACGCTAGGTTCTCATACAGTTTGAAGCGCTCTTTTCGTCTATCTCGATATAGGTCTGTGCTTATAACCTAGCAACCAATTTCGTCGTGTCATTACCGTCATATTTTCATACTGTATGACAGCCACAACAGCGATGAAACTGGAAACTGAAACGATTTTTAGTTCGATAATCAGACCGCCACCGGTTGTCGGGTAGTAAAGAATATGTATGTACGGAAGATTACGGAAGAAAGAATAAACAAATAAATGAATTTTTTATTTTATTTAAAGGCTGCCGGCTGAATAGGAACATGTGAATAGGCACTTAGAGAACACTTTTTTTTTAGTTTAGGTCTAACCTATCTCTTCATCAAACTTCGTCAAAGTTTGTTGTGTGGTTTAGGAAGGGTTTAGGCGTGAAAAGGCACCGACGCAAACAAATAAATATTTGTCCTCACCCCTGCACACATGTGAACCTCGCACTGAACTGATTTGTTACATTAGAATAACTATGATATTATGCACGAAGCATTAATGGATTAAAATCGAAATTGGTAGTTATTGACACAGCCTATTCTTTTAAGGGTTACGTATTGACGTTACATTTATTTGTTGCAGATAAAAAACCATGGATGCGGAACAACGGCAAATTAATAATGAAAAAGCAATAATTAATAAACATAAAAAGCGATGGAAATGTGTACATAGACATTATAAAGTCGAAACTAATAGTACAAAGAGATTTGTATTACGTGCCATGTCCTAATTTTTGTGTCTTTTTTTAACTGAATGGTCAGTGAGTCGGAAAATACAGTGTTAAAAAGGTGTAGAAGTGACGTTAGAATGGACGAGTGAGTTCAATTACGGTGATGGGGTGTGGCCAGAGCAAAATAAACCTTTACCCGAGAAGAAATAAAAATGGCGGAAAAGGAAACAGTGCCAAAAAGTCAGGTAAGATAATTTTTTTACTGTTGAGTGAGACTTTAACAATTGGTACATGATTCATTTATTAGGTCAGCACATTAGAAGTAAGCTAGAAAAACTACACCAAAGAAGTCACAAGTAATATCAATTTGACAAACAATCAAACAGCACTTTTCCTCGTAAATCCTGACATATAAGGTAACTGTTTCATAACTTTGATTTAAGTTACTTATACTCTAATAATGATTGAGCCTATTTATCTCATTCAATCAGTTATTCTAAGGGCGACTATCACTAACTGATAATAAAGTTATTGTAGTTCTCACTATTATTCGAACATATACATACACACTCGCACGCACACACATACTCACTCACAAAACACACACAATACATACATACACCCACACACACGCACAAACACTAATTTAGATGCACCCTTTTGTTTTTTTTTTCTTATTATTATTTATTTTCTTTATATTTTTAATGTTTAGCCATTAATCTTCTCATCTTCTCTCAGCGACATCTATTAGATAACGTTTTTATCAGTGATAATGTGGTTCGTGGTGGTGAGAGCCTGGTGACCTGTAACACAGATATTTTGTACCTAGCTCAGGCATCAGCCTCTCACAAACTTAGATTGCTTATTCCTGTTTTGTAAATGACTTTATTTCAATGCTAAGTTAGTGATGAGAAAATAAAAAATATTTTATTATTTTGTTATTATTAAACACATTTAGCTCTGAACCTATATAAAAAGACATTGCATTTCTGTCATTCGTTTGAAGTCAAGAGTGACAGCGATGTCTTAAACATGTTTAGCGCTAAATGTATTTATTGTCAGTTGGTAGAAGTATCTATAATTATTATCTTTACATACAAATATACTTAAAGGACGGGTATAGATAAACGCTTAGCTATTATTTGGTCCATTATTATCAACACACAATACAGTACAACACGAAGCATATCGTAGATTGAATTGAGAAAATTACATGTTGTAAGGTGACCGAGGGTCGTTCAAACTCATTTTCGTAATAAGATTATCTTTCACTAAAAAGTTATAAGATTTTCTCAAAGGAAAAGAGGAAAGTTTAGCAAAAACTTTCCTTAAGATAAATTATTTCTATAACATAGTTGGTAGACTTGACTCTACTTTTGGGACACGACTGAAGCCACACAGTGCAATGGTTGCGTTGCAATGATCGCTGTTGGTATATATGAATTCAACGCAGTACATATTTCTCGATCATTGACACTTTTTTTCTTCTACATATCGGTAAAATTTTTAACGATGAACAAACGAAATAGTAACAGAGTAGGTTCTAAAATATACAAACATTGTAATTATCTGTCAGCAAAAGCATACTTTATCTATAACTTGAACTTTCTTAAATTAGGTATATGGGTTTCATTTTCCAGATTTTTTTTATTATGAGCCAAATTATTTTTACATTTATTTTATTTACTTGACTCATGAATGTATAGTTGACACTGCTTCAAAGGTTACAGTTACTCAAATAAAACCTCTTATAAATGTGTTTTTTTCCTGTCATTTGGTAACAATTAACTCTACTGCAACGCAATCATGTGGATTAATGTTCTTATGAAAAAAATACTCTATCGGCCATTTCTGATAGCATTGACTTTTTATCTCTTCTTTTCCCCCACAAAAATTCATTTTTACTGAATTTATATCACAAGGGTGAGTAAGATAGACATCCAAAAACTAATATATTTTGATATAATGCTACTTATTTTTTACGTGTTTTTTTCGTTCTTAGCTCTATGCCGTTATATGGATATAATGGTGACGGGTGCCTCCCTTGTGTTTTATTTCGCTTTGGAAGTAGGTCAGGCTTTTTTCTGACACATTCAATAGGACGAGCCGATTTTTTTCTATTACAGTAAACTATCTCGCTATTTAAATGTAGTTGAGCTATTAATTATGTCTGTATTTAAAGCATGAAGCTGAAAGGCTGAGATAACTCTCGGAATTATAATTAATTTATTAATATTAATGACATTTGTTTTGTAATAAAATGTTTCTCTTTTATTTGGAAATGAATATGATTTCTTCAATTAAGGTTGATAAAAGCTCATGGGTAAACCTAAGAAAAGCTGTGCGATCGCTTCACAAAATTGTATGCGCTCATATAATTTCATTATAAACCATTCCTTGTCTTCAGCTTTTCTATAAACTCACACGAAACTATCCTTTTTTTACACAAATCTAAATAACGCATTTGAATACGTGTAAATAAAACAGCCAAAGTAATAAAACATCATAAGTCACGTAAAAACCTTTCCTTCACTGAATGCCACAATAAATGTAGCAAATCTTAACAATACTTGAACAGTACGACACGGCTTTCTACAGACACACATACGCACATCTCGTCAAACATTTGCTTTGTAAAAGCCGCTCTTAAGGGCCTGCTATAGGCCAACGAAAATCAGATAGCTTTACATGATCGTCTGTAATATCAATATTAATGAAAAACTGAGTTTCAAATTAAGATGCAGCAAACTACAGGACTAACACTAGTGACTATTTACTTAAAAACACGATTGCATAAAATTTTCTCGATAGAAAAAAATTGCGAAGTTGCCTCCAAATCACTATGGCTAGTATTCAAGTAATACATTAAAATAAAGCTTGGAAATAAGGCAGGGCTTATGTTATATATTTTTTGTAAATAACCTTTAAATATCCTTTAAAAAAAGAATTTCCTTCATTTCTTCATTCCGGGCCGGCCGAATGGGGCCGGAGAATTATATAGTAGATGCTGCTTTATTTCTCATAGAAATAAGGCAGCATTTACTTTGCAGTTCGCCGTTGCAGTTATTACTTTTGCTTTTGGCCTAGCTCGCGCCCACACGTACAAAATAAAAACTGAATCATAGTAAACATGCAAAGCTTGGTATCGAGTGTTCAGATTCAGAGGGCCTACTCTCTAAATCCGTTTGCGAAGTTTCGAGTTACGTTTGGTTCGTTCTCAAGACTTTGTCAAAATTAATAACTAAAACTTTACTGGCGCATCAGGAGCTGTGTAAGGCATTGCATCTGATGCGACATAAGAATCTAAGTTAATGATTCATCGTCTCAGCCACATGCAACCCCCTGCTGGGTATAGGCTTCCCCCAAGGATCTCTATGACGATCGGTCCTGATCTGCCCATATCCAGCGGCTTCCCGCGACCACGCACCAGATCGTCGGTCCATCGTCGTCGAAGTGTGGGGGGCCTACCCACGGAGCGCGGTCGCCATTCCAGTACCTATCTGCCCCAACGGCCATCGGTTCTTCTCGCTATGTGGCCCGCCCACCGCCACTTCAGCTGAGCAATCCTTCGAGCGATGTCGGTAACTTTTATTCCCCTGCGGATCTCCTCACATCTGATTCGACCACGCAGGGAAACGCCGAGCATAGCACACTGGGTGACCTTGCGTTCTTTTCAGACCCATAATTAGTGACCACGTTTCACTATAATAATAATAATAATAATAACTTTATTGACATAAAAGTGGTTACAATCATATCATGAAGTCTCTGATTTCTGAACTAGGTATAAAAATACCTGTATCTCAGTAAGTCTACCGTAAGTCATCACTGACAACACACTGGTCATGGTCATAGACTTTCGTCTTGAGACACAGAGGTATGTTGGATACTGCAGTGAGTTAATGGCTATAACAAAGTAATAAGAGCGATCCGAAAGTATCCTGAATGCTTAGACTTAGAGAGTAGGCCCTCTGAAAAGGCATACGTGGCGTTAAATATTTATGACCTGCCTCGCTGGAGGCTTGGAATGACAGAACTTCTTTGAGGAGTGCTTAATTATGGACTAAGAGGCCCCGGCGGCTTAGCCAGCGACGCCTAAAACCTTTTTAGAAACAACATTCTGATCTGTGAGATTTAGACTAAAATGTACGAGTATTTTGTTTACTCGAATACTTCTGCCCAAGTTTTATATAATTTAACTAAAACACCCGCCCGTGATTTAGATCTCTATTTAAACTTGCACTGCACTGAAGATTGATTTACAAATAACAATGGTTCTTTTAAATTATTAATATTATTTTCGGTTGGTGGTAGGACTTGTTCTTGGTTGGTGGTAGGACTTGTTGTAAGTCCGCCAGGCTAGCTACCACCATCCTATCTAAGTTTGACGCCATAACAACAATGTTTTCAGCATTGTTGTGTTCTGGCAGTTAGAGATAAGATAGTCAGTTCCTCAGTGATTGAGGATTCCGGGAGAGGCTCGCTTCCATCTTCAGCCTTATCAATACTTAACAACAGGTATGATGAAGGCTAAGAGTCTCACCGTAGTTAATAAAAAATAAAAAATAAAATATGATCAAATAATGCCTTCAGCCATCACTTAAGGTGGAACGATTAAGTTACAAAAAGCTGAACGGTCGTTAGATGGCGCTACTTTCGCTATTTAGTTATTTTTTATTTATTTGTTAATTGTTCTTTGTATCTTTTTAACTCAAAATACTATTAGCGCATTCTATAAATAAATATTGAGTTTTCGAAACCAACATTTATCTTTTTGTAGTACATAAATCATCCAAATATCTCGAGAGAGTGTTTCTGTCTCCCAATTTTACTAATCACTCACACATGCATACCTTATTTCTGAGTTTCTTGTAGTAGAATATTTCGACCCAGTTGAAAATGATAAAGTAGCCCAGCGGTCTACTTACTCGGCTTAGATATCAAAGAGTTAGGGTTCGAGACTTCTGATGGTAGTTTTTTTTTTATTATTTGTTTTATATTATTGTTTATTTAAATAACATCACAATATTAATTTTGATGTATAAATTGCAACAAATGCAATTGCAAATTTTTTAAATTGCACAAGTGAAAAGAATGTAATTGATACTCTAAATTTTAAGATTTCTTAGTGTGTTTGCCCATTATAATATCTTTTTTTTAAACCACTGCTGAACAGATTTTGATTAAAATTGCAGTGTCTCCTCAATAAAAAAAAAAGTGGTGGTGGTTTTTGGATCATCATGTTACCGTTTTCTATACTTCTATACTATATAATATTACTAGCTTCCCGCCCGCGGCTTCGCCCGCGTGGACTACACGACTTATGCTATTGTGGGTTATCCATAAGAGATAAACATAAACCACCGCGGAGTTTTCTGTAGACATTTTCAAGGTGTACAAATACTTATTACCTTATATTGATCAATCTCGTAGGGTTCAGCCTGCGTTTGCAGTGTAAGCGGAAAAAATGTAATTATTTACGACATCACATTAGAAACCTTAAAAATTACAGTATTTCTCTACTATATAGGTATTGAAGGTTATTTTACCTTCCTCTTGAATCACTCTATCTATTAAAAAAAACCGCATCAAAATCCGTTGCGTAGTTTTAAAGATCTAAGCATACATAGGGACAGACAGCGGGAAGCGACTTTGCTTTATACTATGTAGTGATAAAGAGGAAAGATGTGTATGTATGTATGTATGTAATGAATAAACTCAAAAACTACTGGACTGATTTCAAAAATTCTTTTAGGATGCTACACTATCCCTGATTAACATAGGCTATATTTTATCCCGATATTCCCACGGGAACAGGTACCACGCGTGTAAAACCGCGAGGATCCGCTAGTACAATACTACAATACTATTATATTAGTTTTATTTAAAATCAAAACATTTAGCTCCTTTCGGTATATTGGCGCGTATATAAATTTGCGCAAATGATCATATTTTGTCTACTTGTTTGTTAGTTACAATCTCCATTTTATATTATAATAGTTTTGGAATCAAGCTCGAGACGCCATTTTTATACTTACTCTTTTTGTTTACTTATGTGGTGAAATTTTACATCTTGTAAATCTTGTTAAATTCTACCTTTAAAGCTTTAATTTACTGCGATAATTTATTATGGTGATGTAAAAACTTAGAAGCTTGATTTTTACAGTTCGGGGGAACCATAGACTTTAATCTTTATTAATATCAATTTGGTACTTCACGTGTTTCTGAGGATTGAGTCTTTAAAGGCACTTATGTGCATATAACTAATTTCGTGTTTTAATTTATAAAGATACTGATATTATAAAATATTAATACATAAAACATGTAAGTAAGCAAAAATGTCCCAAAAAAATATTACTATTAAGTATTTACCTCATAATGAAATTGTATTATTCAACAAATACTTCATTCGTAAAGCAGCGCAGCGAACACCGGGGTTGCAAATAATAAAATATCTATTGTGTTTCGTTTTCCGATGCCTGAGAGGTTATAAAATAAAAAGTGCTAACCTCTTGTGTATCTTAAATATGTACTATGTAATGTTAAGTACAATTTAGATAAAAAGTGCTGAGATAGCGCTCACATTCATTCATGCGCTGTACGGTGAAAATGGTTTTTGAAGGCTAACTGACCAATAATTGAGGCAAATTTAATTACATTTGTTCATTCGAGCAAACGGCTTTTCGTGTAAGAGTCTTTCACGTTATTAGCTTTTCGCGCAAATGTCCTGATTCATAGTCGAAACATCAATAGTCAAGTGATATGTGACGTCAATTTCATGTTTTGTATTTGGTTTAGTCTATGTTTATCTCTATCCTATCATCATACTTATGATGTTTTGAAAAGCTTAGTAAAAACATCATAAGAATTAGTACTTGAATACTTAGATTGTTTTCTTAACTTTCTTAACTTTCTTAACGGTAAAATCAAAATTAAGTCTGTTATTATCATTTAATACGTTAAAATTGTAATATTAATAATAAAATAAATCATTAAGATCGTTAAATCATTAGGATGTACGTAAAAGAAATCATCTCTAGTCAGAAAATAAATTTCACTCAAAACTGAAATATTTCAACCCGTTTTGAAAGATATCATAAGTTTCGTTTATATTTCATTTTCATTTCACTGAAATTTTAGTCAGTAGTATTGACCATCCCTAGTCACAACAACACAACGAAAAAACACTATAAACAAATGACAAATACGGAACGGTCGGTGTTGTCAGTACGTAGATGTGATTCCGGACAATTTAATACCTATTTGAAAAAATAAAATATTTAAATATTAAGTACGTTACATAATACAAGTAAATTTTATTTGCACAAAGCAGATCAAATTTTCTTTTCTTTTTTTTTTTGTTTATAAAATCTTATTTTCCATTTTTGACAGTGATGGGAGAAAAAAGTTTTACGCATAAAAAACAAAATGTAAAGTCGTGTTTAGCATTTTTTCAAAATCGGAGTCAGGATAAATCCTACAAATCACAACTTTATATCATAATCCCAAAGTAAATTATTACTGACGAAACTCATCTCTTTTGGGACGCAACGGCAACACAGCTGAAAAATCTAGTAAAGAGAAATTTAAACAATTATTCAATCGAGACAAACGTAAGAGTGGCAACTTCGCGGTTGCGCGTCTTAGCCGCATGGAATGGCAACGTCGCGATTTTTGTATACGTACACGACATTTGTCACATACACACACGTAATATTTGCAAAAATTTTGTGTTCATTTATAGGTGATTTCTGAATGAAACAATGTTTGTTTATTAATTTAGCGCAAATGAATACCCGAAAAGAAATAGTTGCACATATATTTAAGTATTAATTCTGTTAATCTACCAAGATTATCTCGACTGTTTTTTGTATGAAAATCGTTCCACCTTAAATAATAAATTATAACGAGTACTCGTATATTTAGAGCTTATGGTATCCTATGTATTTCTTGAATAATAAACTCTTTATAATATGTACACCATATGTACACCACATGAGTGCAATATAGTTTTTATAATAAATTTTAAATAGAAAATTTTTTTAATAATCATCTCGGTCGCAAGTGAATTCTCAGATGGGATTCGAACCCACGACCTTTGCAAATCCGGTCCACTGCTCTAACCAGTGCGCTACCGAGCCTTTTGATTTTGTCACGAGATGTGAAAAGCGAACATCAGCGTAGCTATCCTATTAAGTACTTTTGCAAAAGTACACAACAGAATACCACGGCTGAACAAATGTTGTATAATAAGTATTTCTTAAATATTAGATATTATCTTAATAAACTACCTACCGCATTTCTTTTGCAATGGAATCGAAAAACCCATTACAACATAAATTATGATCTCATTGCAGACCTGTAATAGAATGCGGTCCAGACTTTTTGTGACTTTCGACCCAACTAAGCTCTTGATCCGAGCTCTGAACGCCGCGAGGACCGATAACACAATGCCATTCACATTGTAATTGGACATAAAAATCTCAGAAGAAAAGTCACGACATTAATTCCTAAAGAATACAATATATTTGATCACTTATTTTCTACTATTCGTATATTATATCAATAATATTCGTATGAGGAGCCCGTGGCGCAATGGTTCGCAATGGTCAGTCACGGGATGGGTGACCAACAATTTACTATCTCGAGCGCCTCCGTGCTTCGGAAGGCACGTTAAGCCGTTGGTCCCGGCTGCGTTTGCAGTCGTTAAAACCCACCAATCCGCATTGAGCATGCGTGGTGGGTCATGGCCCGTTCTCCTTATCCATCCATAAGAAGGCCAGTGCCCTAGCAGTAGGGACATTAAAAATGGCTGATGACGAATTTTCGTATATTATATATATTTTTTTTTTATTTTTTTTATTTGGTTTGGCATATTTTGATTTAGTACTTTTAAAAGTTAATCAAATTAAGTAACCTTCATTATAGAAAAATTAGGGACCAATAAATTACTTAATAATTTGTGGACAAGCTATTCATTATATTATAAGTACTTACCTAGTTAATTTTTACCGAAGAAAAAACTGAAAGTTTTGAGATCTCTTTCACTTTTTAATGTAAAAATTCTGCGTTTTTCGATAAAGAAGAGTCATTACTGTTATAAACTTAATTAAATTGGAAAACAAATATTAGCAAAACAACTTTTTATAACAAAATATAAATAAAAAAAAACTCAAAAAGTTAAAAAAAAAACCTTTTGGAGTCGGTGCCAGCCTAGGCAGCGGTGCATTCTACCGACAACTTCAAAAGATGGCTTATTTTTTACTTTTTCAAGTCGGTTTAAATTTTTATAAATGTATTATATTTCACATTATTTAAGTTAATATGACCCGTACTTATTTAAAAAATCGACCCATAAACTGACTAAAATGATTTTATATTTACATCTATGCTTCCGCAAATACTTCATTAATAATTATTTTAGAAATGGGCGCTAACGCAATATTGCTAAATGAATTCCCTAAAAAATCATTTATTTGTTTATTTTATATGGAATTTAGAACTGTGTCAGTGTCAGTGTAGCAGAATTTGCTTAATTAGATTTTATGAGGAAAGAAAACTTACTAAAAGCAAATTCCATAGGTAACAACAAATAAATGAATTGTCAGGGAGTTCACTCAGCAATATTGCTTTATCACCCTTTTTAGACTCTGCACTGAATTTTTTCCCTGCATTGAACAAGAACTACATAGATTAATGCTATTTATTTATGTCTAAGTGCCGGTGATATAGTTTTTCGCTAAAAATCTAAAACTAAAATAATATCTAAGGGTGCCTTAGGCGGCCTGTAACAACACCCCGTGCAAAAGGAACCCTTGGGCGGACGAGTTGCACAACATATATGAACGGGTGTACCTACCTACAGGAAAAGATTCTTTGAAATCCTTTTCCTTAATGACATTCCGATTATTTCCGAGTCAGGTATTGGTATTGGTATTGGTGATGGGCTCCCATTTGGTCCGTTATGCGTGAACATAGCATCGGTATGGCTAGTCAAGCCATCCCAGCTCCTTCCAGAAGCGCAGAAGCCTCCTGGGGCGTTCACAGGCTTCTAGGAGCGACCTCACGTCTTTGAGGATTTCTGCCCGTTGTGCGGCCAAACCCACGCACTCCAGGATCACGTGGGCGGCTGTTTCCTCTGCGTCCAGGCATTCCCTACATAGGGGGCTGTCTGTCGCATTCATGATGAATAGTTGTCGGTTTAAAGTTAGGTGACCTGTAAGTGTGCCTACAACTATTCGGAGGTCTGGACGATTAAGGCTGAGCAGTCTACAGGTCCGAGTCAGGACTCGGACACAACACAACACGCCGCCCGCGCTCCGTTCGGCTAAGCGAGCGCCCTAGTACTTATAAAGTAAACATTGATGATTCCTAGGAGTTATATATTTCGTTGTCAATTAGGTAGGCTTTTTATTTTTTTTGATACAAATAAGAAAAATATATAGGTAATGATCATGAAAGGCGGGTGCGCAAAGCTGAGCGTGCTCGCGCCGCCCCTAGCATCCTGCCGCCCTGGACCATGGCTCTCTTGGCTCTTAGGTAAATACGCCACTGGTAAACTAGGTACAATCCACATTAATCTAGGCATGTGCATGAAAAACTAACTTACTAGGATTTACCCTACTCGAAGTAAGCACAGCATACTTAGTAAAACAATCAAAAAGATTTTTTAATTGAATAATATTTGTATGTAATTTAAAAATCTCTTAACGATTAGGTAGGTGATAGGGAGATAATATCAATCAAAACATTTATCTTAATTTTAAAGCCACTCCACTGTTAAATAATTTTTCTTTTGAATCAAACGTTAATCCTGAAGAAACTATAATTTCCAAGGTAACGTGCGATAACAGATCGTTTCACCCGGGAAGTTGTCTTCACAGACCTATATCGAGATAGACGAAAATAGCGCTTCAAACTGTATGAGAACCTATCGTGTCGAATTTTTCGTACCTACGATGACGTCACGAGCGAGATTTACACCCATATTCTAAGTCGTTCCTCCAAAACTTACTCGTCCTCGACTTAACGAAACCTCATTGAAAACCTCTTCGAAATACTCCTCGAAATAGGTATTCAAACTTTCTTTTTTTTTTTTTTTATTCTTTTTGTGTTATTGACATTATGTAATAATTTATAATTTTATATATATATATTTAATTGTATTTGTGTGGTAAATGTTATTGATATTATGTCGTTTTTATCACAATAAATAAATAAATAACTCCGTAAGGACCTGGAGGAGCCAAAGAGTACGTAGTCACTCCGTGTTAGGCCTAGCGCACACTACCATTTTTACCCACGACGAGGTTGAGTGGAGTGTAAAAAGTTTTGGAGGAACGACTTACAATATGGGGATTAGTGATGTGTAAATGTGTAAACTGTGTGAGTTCTTGCAAGAAAGCACTGCACAACTTTTGTGATTTGATCTACATATACCTACTTATTTTAAATTTTCGATAGCTCGGCTATTAAACCCCCAGTAGTTTTTTGCATGCTACGAATAGATAAAATTATATTGTAAAGCTTTTTTTATGAAAAATAAATTTAAAAAAACCAACCATTTTAGTTTCAGAGTGACGCGTGTTTTTATGACAATGATCTTGAGCTAGGACTGACTTAGGTCGTAAAACTTTGACCGTGGAAAACTGTGAGTTCTTGCAAGAAAGCACTGCACAACTTTTGTGATTTCCATATACCTACTTATTTTAAATTTTCGATAGCTCGGCTATAAACCCCAGTAGTTTTTTGCATGCTACGAATAGATAAAATTATATTGTAAAGCTTTTTATATTATAAATAAATTTAAAAAAACTAACCATTTTAGTTTCAGAGTGACGCGTGTTTTCATGACAATGATCTTGAGCTAGGACTGACTTAGGTCGTAAAACTTTGACCGTGGAAAACTTTTGACACGCAAGGTACACTTTTACCGTCTATCTCGATATAGGTCTGTGGTTATCTTAAAACTCGAGTGCGCACTTTGTAAAGCTGTCAACGAACAGTAAACCATTGTTCACCACTGCTAACAGTCTGTTAAGAAATATTATAAATGGCTGCCCACGCCAACTGCACACGTCTAAGGAAAGATGTAAACCAAATAAACCTGTACACATCAATCTATTTTTCCTTGGTTTTCAATAGACTTTGTTTTTTGGCGAAAATACAATTCTCTAGTTTGTTGTTTTTATTTTAAACTACTAGAACAGACTCTAGCCAAAATATTATTTCCGAACGTTTAAATGGACAAGTGCGAGACTGACTCGTGCTTTAAATTTTAATGATTGCTGAGGCACAAACCGTCCTTTTAAGTTAATAAGTACCTTTTTAATGTAAAGCTATCCAAGTTATAACCTGATATTCGATAACGTTTTAATTTGTAAAATACCGTTTATGGTCTTAAAGAAATGAAAACCAATAAGGCTATCAAAATCTATTATCATCCAAACTATCATTTAGCAGCAGTACCCAAAACCTCAATTCAGCAGGTTGCGGAAAGAGATTCTGCAAACCTGTCATAATTTTATTTCACTCACATTCACACAAAAGTATATGACTTTTTATATTGGGTCCTAAACTTTTATTGCACGCCGCGTCAGGTTACCAGCTATCTAACGCAGTAAAAATAAACAAAGCGTACCGCAGTGCAGATGGCTCCGGCAAAATTCTCCGTGAATAATTGAAGACCATCCTCGGATAACTGCCAGATAACGTGTCTGAAACAATTGTAATAAAAGCTTTTAGCGCCACGTCAATTCATCACAAGTCCCGCTTAAAAATAGAAAAGTAAAAAGTACAACGTAAGCGATGCCATCAATATTTATTTTATACTATTGGCCGTCCGCTGTTTCACCTGCGAGGTTCCCGTTCCAAAATGGAAAATAAAAAAATCTTTCTTAGTGCTCGCCTACATCGTTTAAGGATCCTGTATACAAAATTTCAGCTTAATCGTTTCAGCCGTTTGGGCTGTGCGTTGTCTGTCAGTCAGTCACGGTATTGTTTTATTAGTATAGTAGACTACACGCGAATCATCCCTGGGCCGCCGGTCTCCAACCCCATTTGACTGCGATAAATTGCTGTAGCTAAACATCTATAAATAATGAATAAAGAATAATGCTATCTTATAAAGTTAACATTATGACTTAATCCAGGCTATAAACTATCTGTATCATTCCATATTCCATCCAAATCAATTCGTGTTTTATGTATAAATGTACATTTTTTTTATAATTTCGCGCAAACAAATAACTGAAACGAGTTAGTTGCGCATGTATTTATGTATTATTAAGGTATGATGAACCAATAATTGTGTAATGTTTGTTTGTATAGAAGTCGTACCACCTTAAATAACGTTTATTAAGAGTTTTGTTATATTTTAGTTAATGTATGTAAAGGACAGATTGATTTTGTTACTAACGCACCAGAACTTTACATTATCTTGATCATCAAACTCAAACTCAACATCATTTATTCAGTCTAGGCTGTTTCAAGCACTTCAATGTTAAAGAAACTACGCCATCATCGGTTCACAAACCCTACAGAGGGAGACCTTCTAACGAGAAGAACGGTCAAGAAACTCGTCAAGGGCTGTTTTTTCTCCCTATCTTATTACATACAGAGTCGTCAAATTGAAAAATGACCTTAAACTAGAATAAGGTTATTTTCCATTACAATTTTCCATTACAAATAAAAAAATAGTAGAGAATCCGGTAATCATAGCTTTAAACAATTTTTAATATTCTGGCAGGAAAAAAAAAATTACGATTCGAAAGCACTTATTTAAAAGTCTATTTGAATAAAAATATTTTGACTTAGACTTTGACTACGACCTCAACATTTCGTCATCAGCCATTTTTAATGTCCCCACTGCTGGGGCACTGGCCTTCCTTATTGATGGATAAGGAGAACGGGCCATGACCCACCACGCGGGCCCAATGCGGATTGGTGGGTTTTAAGCCAGGACCAACGGCTTAATGTGCCTTCCGAAGCACAGAGGGGCTCGAGATAGTAAAATTTTGGTCATCCATCCCGTGACCGACCATTGCGAAAGTTGCTTAACCTCAACTATCGCAAGTCGAGTGCGCGAACCACTGCGCCACGGGCTCCACCGATCTCAACATATGTCTCTTAATTTTAAATATTATGTGTCTACTCTATTATATTTATCAATATGCTGAAGTCATAATTCAATTGTCAAACTTAAACATCATAATTAAAACTATTCCATTCGTTGGGGGGCGGAATAGTTGTGTTGGGAATTACTGTTCTAGAACAATATGCTGGCTTCTCGTCGACACCTACTTATTTTGATTGAATTATTCGCTCACTGTGTTAAGGGGCCACTCGACTGAAGCAAGATAGTACTTAGAAAAGGACGCGCCCGAGAGCGAGACCTACTTTGCAGATAAGGTGAAAAAACCACGAAATCTCTTTGTAGTAAATAACTATAGCGATTAATGAGAAAATGAAACTATACGATTATAAATATTATTGGTGTCCACTAATTAAACCAATTTCCAATAGTATATCAAACCCCATTTGAGAATAATCTTAAAAAAACTTATTTTAAGGGGTCATTTCGAAAAGATAAAATGTCGAGGCAAAATCATAAAATTCGTGTTTTTGAAACTATACAAATCTAGATAAAGGTATGAATATATGTTATGACCAGATTTGTAACATCTCTAATCTGTATAGTTGTGATAAATATTAAACAAGAAAATATACTAGAGAAAAGCAACTAGTCTCATGTCGCCCTGACGGGATAGTCCTATAGTTGTCCTATATTATTATTATTTGACGTTCATAAGTGCTTGTAACAGCCTAGACTGAATAAATGATATTGACTTTGACTTTATAGTTTTATAAACCCGTCCCGTTCCGCAGCTATTGGAGCCCATCCTTTAATGAGAAGCTTCATGCAATGCTTCTCTTAGAATCCTCATACATGGTGGAACAGGCTATATTTTCTCTAACTACCGAAACACAACAATAACAAAAAAATGTTGTAATGGTCACTTAAATAGCTTGTAACTTAAAAATGGTAACTTAAATAAAACGGACTTAGCACCCAGTCCTACTACAGACCAGACCGAATACCTTATACGTAACGTACGGGATCTCTGCTATCTGGATAATTATGATATCGGTGATGCTGTGCTACCGCTAGGCCATAGAGGCTGGCGAAAATAAACTTTAAATACGAATTTATGGCGAAACCTTAATTCATATCCCTCCTAAAACTTCCGTAAGAGGCCGTCACATAGGTCTTCAAACGTACGGACATGACAAATGTACCGGGTCTGGATCAATACACCCGCAGATAGAACCTGCCGAACGTTGATGGATGAGAATGGAACCGACCGAGAAATGTAGCGGTAAAACCTGTGCGGTCTATGAAAATCTAGCAAAAAATTCGAAACGAAACGAATCATTTGTTTTCAAAATAGTAGCACCTCGATCAATGTACGTATCTACATGACGTACGACGTACGACTATCTTTGTACAATTTACACACCAAGTCCTTTTTTATACTTAAACGCAAAAGGGGAGACCCTACTAATTAGATACTGAAAACATATGTAGTATTGCGGAAAGTGACGATAAATTTTCAATAGTATTTGATAAAGTATTCCTATAAAGATCCAAAAAACAATTACTGACACAGTCTGACGTCCGTCATCATCCAATTCATTGCTGCTGCTGATTCGACTACATTCAACAGACAAACGGGAGAATCCGAACTTACTTTTAAAACAGGCAGCTCTTTGTCATCCGATTGTGAACCTTATTTTAATGAGTTAAAAGTTAAAAGGCATGCAACTATTTTATTCTGCGTTAGCAATTTCATTTTGTGATTGAACCAGGGCGTCTACGTCCGGAAAACATTTTTACAGTTCGGATTTTGTCAGTCAGATATTTCGTAAAAAATTTTGACATCATCGCTACTTTGCGTAATTGGTTGTAATTTTAATGTAGATTTTTGATAATGTCTGCGGGCCTCCCATCATCAATTAGAAACCATCATGTCAAAATAACGTTTTGTTTGCGTTTTGTTTTTATTAAAGTTGTCACATTTTGGCACACTTCACACTTTGGAGGCGGTGATTGAGCGAAGACGTCACAAAACTTCCGCTTACTTTAAGAGATTTGTAGTACGAAATAGCATGGTAAGATTGAAACAATACTGCGCTAAGAGATAGCGGTAGTCCCCCTGTACCAATCCCTACAAATATTATGAATGCGAATGTAACTCTCTGTGACTTTGGGACCTTTTCACGCCTAAACGCCGAAATCTTAGAATATAGGTGCTTAATCAAATCACTTTAATTATATTTGAGATTTAAGTTTCAGGCTTTAAATACACCTTAGTGATTCATCCCGTGACCACGGCAGCTGAAAAGGTGCCAAAACGTCGAGAAAATCAAAACCCCTAAAAAAACCAAAAACTACGGACAATTAAATATAGCGCGTTTGATATCCGTAAAAGTTGTTTTATATCAACACCTTAGTGACTTTTACGAATTTGATTTTTTTTATTATTGATAAGATAAAATAAGCAAACATTTAACGAAGGCTCAGTTTAGTAGGTGACCCGTATTATAAAAACAATCAGCACCATTTTTATACCTACAGTTACCTATTGACCTATTTCTCCTGATTCAGCGTATCATCATTCTATCCATTCAATTAGCAACAACAATAACCTAACAAAATCGCATACAAAAGCAATCCTCAGATCAGAATCGTAATAACTGACAATTAATCATGTTTGTTCGAGCGGGATATTAAATCGAACTGCCATGAAAGGAAGCGAGCACAAAGAGGAGACGCGGCACAATCGGAACGCACTATTATTGCGTTCCGTCTTCGATTCTCGCCGTGTTGAGTAATCCCCCTCGCTGCTAAGACGAACACCTGGACCATTCCGTATTAGGAAGTGAGGAATAAATGTCTTTTGTAATTTGAGATTTGCATTCTAATGATGATATTGAAGATGAATAGAGACAAACGTTAATGTGACATGCACCCATTATATAAAAAAACGGTTTATGGTTTTTTATTAACACGTGTGTATATTGTTATCAAATTAAAATGCATTTGATGGATGATGATGAAATAATGAGTTTAGGTTATTTTTGGCGCGAAAATTCAACTAATCCCTCTTTTTTTTATGAAGTACAGTGAGACTCTTAGCCTTTATCATACCTGATGTTAAGTATTGATAAGGCTGAAGATGGAAGCGAGCCTCTCCCAGAATCCCCAATCACTGAGGAACTGGCTATCTTATCTTTAACTGCCGGAACACAACAACGCTGAAAACATTGTTGTTATGGCGTCAGACTTAGATAAGATGGTAGTAGCTAGCCAGGCGGAATTATAACAAGTCCAACCAAACCGAATACAATGGTACATATTGTATATCGCTGGGAATCGAACACGGGACCCCTGGGTCTGATACCGGTGGTTACCACTAGACCACAGAGTTGGTTATAATTCTAGAGGAAGAATTCGCGGGCGGAAAGTTAGTTTAGTGCAATCTTTATCAAAGTGGGCGATAACGCTGGTGGTACAGAAGGCCCAGAAAAAATGTGGTTTTGGAAAAGTGGTAAAGTAAAAAAAAAAATGGGTTGGGCTGAAAATTAACTGATTTAAAGTGGGCGATAGACGAAATAAGTTTGAAAACCACTGGTTTAGTACTAATAATTATGGATGTGCTATAAGTCTGCTCTTCTTACTACAACCACTCCACAATAGTTCTAACTTTACGATGATCGATATAAATGTACAAACTTTTGGGTCTCAACTTTGGCTAGAGTAAGTTTAACTAAATTTTAACAAAATCTATCATACCCTCTGAAGTAGATAAAAAAATTGAGTTATTACTGTTATTACTGATAATATTTGTTTTTTATGTTATAACTTAAAATAATGATGGTTAAAACCACAATACCTTGAAAAGGTACATTTGTAACTATAACACTTAGGCTAATTACCTATTAAAACATAAACAGTGCACTACTTGTTACAAATTTATGTGGAATAAATGAATATGAATATAAGAGGTGATTTGTCAAACTGTCTATGATGTTAGTAATATAATTGTTGCCTGACCCAATTTTCCCTACGAAAAGAGTAAGGCTCTTTGATTCAGTAGTTAGAGCAGTGAGCCGGATACCCAATGGTCACGGGTTCGAGTCCCGTCTGAGAATAACTTCTGAGCCCAGTCGATATTTTCTAACTTAAAAAAAATCATAAAAAGTAACTTCTTCATTTCAATCACCAGATGAATGAATAACCAATGATCCGTATTTTTACCTAGTATCTAAAGGAATATACTTGTTCTTCAGTAAAATGGGGCTTCAGAAGTATTCTGTAGAGGCTTCACGTCAGGCTACGTGAGCCGAATCTGCGGCAACTCATTGCTACTCGTACAATGATAACGTTCCACCAGGAACGTTACCGATGTTCACAAATACGTGTGTATACAGAGTCATCGATTTTGTGCGATTTGGTATTTTGTGTCAAGATATTGTTAATGTTAGAATCATGTACCAGATAATCATAAGAAATATTAAGTTGTCAAATCCTATACATATTTCTAATAACTTTCCATAGTTATGTACTGTGAAGACGTTTGATTCTGTTCTGCACCATTACCGAAATAATGAGATAATGCAATCTTAACTTATTTTATAATTGAGCTTCGGAACCAATATTTATTTATTATTAGGGTTCCGTACCTCAAAAGGAAAAAACGGAACCCTTATAGGATCACTTCGTTGTCCGTCCGTCCGTCTGTCAAGAGCGTTTTTCTCAGGAACGCGTGGAGGTATCAAACTGAAATTTATATCTAATACTCAGGTCTACTGTACTTCTAAGCCAAAGCAATCAAAAGATACACGGGAATCAAAACCTAGAGGGTACTTGCCGTGAACTTAGAATCTTGAAATTTGGTACGAAGTAACATCTTATAGTACAGATAAAGGAAAAATTTCGAAAACCGTAAATTTTTAGTTACATCATATAGTAAAAAATATTTTACGGAACCCTCGGTGCGCGAGTCCGACTCGCACTTGGCCGGTTTTTTTTAAGTAAAAGATTTTCTCCATTTGCTTATCAGAACCTGTTCTCAACTTGTAAACCTTTTAGATAACCTGTTATCTCCGAAGTGGTACCAAAACATCCGAAAAAAGTCAAATTATGTAAGAAAAACGTTATCATCCGTAAAAATTATTTTATTTCAATAGTCACCCAACAATTGAGAATTTTTAAGTAGGTAGGTATTATCTAGTTACATAATTAAGAAACACACCTAACTTAGCTTATTCGTCTTATACGTACATCTTATGTTTTGGCGCGCACTGTTCATTGAAATAAAACAACTTTTACGGATATCAAACGCGCTATATTTCCACGAACTAAGTTGTAATTGTCCGTATTTTTAGGTTTTTTAGGGGTTTTTTGATTTTCCCGACGTTTCGGCACCTTTACAGCTGCCGTGGTCACGGGATGATTATTATTCGTCTTATTTAACTTATTACCACAGCGATCAAGCCTCCTTATTATTCTGAATAACGAATTAATTTTTTTGTCGTTTACGGAAAAAAAAAACAAGAAAATGACGCTGAAGTTTGTACTAGGAATGGGATTCAAAGGTGAAAGTTCGTAGATATTTTTTTTATTTAATTAGCTATTTTTTGTCCTTGAAGAGGTTTATTACGGTAATCTCTTTGTAGAAGTTTCATTCTTATCCAAGATTATTTAAAACTTTGGTTTGATGACACTTTTAGAAATGTAACTAACCTTCCGAAGGACAAAGATACTCGAGGTATCTTTGGAGGGATCCGCTAGTATAAATATATTTGGTTTTAAAATATGTGAGCGGAAATAATAATTCCTTACTCCATATAAGTAACATTAAACTTACCATTCAGATACACAGCAAAAGAAAAACCTCTTAGACAGAACATGCATCATATTTCTTTACAGTCCACATACAGACAGGCCATTGTTGGAACGTAATGGATTTACAACGGGAAACGTGACAAAGGGACCGAGCCCACACAGGCTATTCAGGTCCATTCAGGCCCATTCAGACCGCTCAATAAAACACTGTACAGATGGTCCCGGTGAGCTGGAAACACTTATGCTAACACGGTTGAGGTAAGGATATTTTTTTTATAACACTTTAAGGGAAATGTAGGTGTTAGCGCGTTTATTAAGAAATTTCTACTCGTTGACGAGTCTAAAATGTTATATTCACCTAATAAAATAATACCGTGACTGACAGACGTGACGTGACGGACGTGACGCACAGCCCAAAATGCTGAACTGATTAAACTGAAAATTTGGATACAGGATCCTTTAACGATGTAGGCGAGCACTAAGAAAGGATTTCTTGATATCACGGGAACCGAAACCACGCGGGTGAAACAGCGGACGGCCGCTAGTAAATAGCTACTCTCTCTACTACTCTTCACGCCTAGCTCCAAAGTAAGCACTGCGAGGCTTGTGTTATAAATCTATACTAATATTATAAAGCTGAAGAGTTTGTTTGTTTGAACGCGCTAATCTCAGGAACTACTGGACCGATTAAAAAAAATCTTAGACCATTAGAAAGCTACATTTCTCCCGAGGTACATAGGCTATATTTTATCCCGATATTCCCACGGGAACGGGCACCACGCGGGTAAAATCGCGAGGATCCGCTAGTGTTATAATACAAGGTTACTAACATCAGTTAAGTATTGGTTCTTTAATGCGAGAAATGTTATTATGTAAGGTAAGTCCTTTCTTGCGAGTTGAAAATTGTTTACGGTTAGGATAAACATAAAATGTACTTTTATTTTAGTATTTTTTTGTGATGAAAATAAAACTTACCTATGTATTTAAGGTCATTTTTCAATTTGACGAATATGTATGAAATAAAACAGGGGAGAAAAAATTGCCCTTGACGAGTTTCTTGCCGGTTCCTTTCGTTACAAGGTCTCCCGCCGTAGGGTTTGTGAACAATTTTTTTTCGTAATATTGAGTAAATAAGTAATTAAGTTCTTTGTTGTGTATGGATTTAAAGTCAGATAAACAGACATAATATGTGTATCATAAAAGTTTCACTTCATCCTACCTTTACAGATACACAAAAATACAAATACAAAGGCTTCAAAGTCAATTTAAAAAAAAAAACATTTTTTAAAGAATAACTACATCTAACGAATACTAGGCTACTTATAATTTAAATATTCCTGAACACTTTAAACCATTTTTTTTTCCAATATTTTTCTATTTAAAATTTACCATAAGTATAAAAATAGCATTGAAAAATGCAAAAATTACAAAATCATAAATTATTGGCAGTTGCATCTTAATCGATCGTTAAACACCTGAAAAGATGTTTCTGTCGAATGCAAGGATATTCCTAGCATTAATATAACAACGCTAGCCTACAGCGTATTAAAAATATAAAAGTATCGGAGAATTTCGACGGTGGTTCGCCAGTCTCGGTAGCTCAGCGGTTAGAGCATTGGACCGGATTTCCAAAGGTCGCGGGTTCGATTCCAGCCTGAGAATTCACTTGTGGCCGAGTTAATTTTTTCCAATATTTTTCTATTTAAATTTTACCATAAGCACTTTAAACCATTTGTTCACAAGCCGTTTTCTTAATGATGACTTAAAATGAGTAAATTTCAAATTTTTTAACTCTTCTGGCAATTTATTATAAACTTGAATACACATCATGAAGGTATTATTATATTCAAGTGACAGTTTTGATGCTGGATTATATAGTTTATATTTATACATTGAGCATAGGTTTCGGCTAGATACTTGACGTCTTTGTTCAGATAAATATTTATTTTGATACACAAATAAACAAAAAAATTACAAAAATGTACAAACAAGGCAATTTAAGCAATTTATATTCTTAAAAATATGGTCGAACTTTTTATGAACTTTAAGTTCTAGAAATAGTTTTGCCATACACACAAACAGTCACGCCATTAATCCCTTCCGGGGTTGGCACAGCATTGAAGACGCAGGCCGAGAGAAAAATGTATCTGCAAACATCACTCTCATAACCACAGCCCAATGAATCGACCTTTAGCGTTGGTTGGGTCTATGATATTGTCCGGAAACAATAGTCACAGGTTGTCAGCCTATCGCCTATACAGGGTGTTAAATTTAAATTTGAGTTTTTATAATACATAAGTAAGGATTTGTAACTCATATTAGATGTTTCAGTCACAAAACAAGTAATATAATTGTAAATGATTTGCACATCGTTTGACGATAGAATATGTTGGAAATAACTAATTTAAGATCAATATTGTAACTAATTCTTGCAAAAAAATATTTTATTATTTATTATTATTATTATTATTAAAAGACCCATACCGAAGCCGTAATATACAAGTTACAAGTACAAGTAGGCGGCCGTTAAGTTTATTTTATTGGCTTTGATATTCATTTCGGTTTGTAACTTTAAACGATTACCTTTAAAAATAAAAATTGACTTTGATCCTCAATATCTCCTTAACTATCAGGTTTCCAGATTTGGCCCCATACAAGAATTTTATAGTATCGATGGGGAGAATATGTGGTTTTCGTTTTCGTTATGGGTTTTTAACACCCTGTATAAGTTTTCGAATATACCCTAATATATATAATAGGCTTTTACTATCTGCACTGGAAAGTCAGCAGCTGGTACATTATTTTTTACTCCCAGTCCAGCATGGTCCAGTATGGGAGAAATTCGGCCCGGTCAGGTGTCGGATGGGTGACCGTAAAGTGGCATTATTAGTGAGCGCTTCCGTGCTTCGCAGGGCACATTAAACCGTCGGTCCCGGCTTCATCTGATTCAGTCGTTAAGCCAAGTCAGAGGCATCATAGGCGGCTTGATAAACTCTGACACCAGAGGTGGCCACTAATCCTCACTCGATAAGGAAAAGAAGATGGGAGAACAAATGGTTCTGAGGTTTTGCGTAAACGTAAAATAACCCAGTTGTATATGACCCATCAGTCTACAAATGCTCATATTCATCATAGAAACGTTTGCCTTTACCGCGTTTAGAACCTGGGACCTCAAAGTAAGCGACACCTAGAGCTACGAATAGAGGTCGTTAATTTTATAGTTATGACTTTTTCGTACTCAAAAAATAAATAGTATACAGTAATTTCCATCAGTAGTAATTAAAGCAACCTAGCTTCCGCCCGTTCCCGTGCCCGTTCCCTTTCCTGCGGAAATATCGGGTTAAAAAGGAGTCTATGATACTCTACGTCCATACACCTAACGCAATGCCAAAAATCAAATCGTTTAATTAGGTGGAAGGACAAAGAAACACACATTCATAATTAAGTTATAGTATTACTTAGGATTAGTTAACCAACAAAGCTCTTGAGACTAGCTTAGATTTATAGTCGAAATAATAGGCAATTTTGAATCCCTCTACGTGTTAGTAATAAATTCTTAATTGCGTCCACAAATCCGTGACCCATGCAAATAGTACAAAATGGAACTCGTATATAAATTGTTAGCGCGGACAAACAAACTTATTTATGGGTAGGTCGTAATCAACTCTATTTTGGCTCGATGGACCGGCCCTTTCAGGCAATTAAGAGGAAATTGCACTCAGGACCCTGTCTGGATTCAACCTTATTTTTATATAAAATTGTACTTGGTCTGTTGTTTTGGAACGGACCGCGTTTAATTTCACTCTTAAAGAGACCTACCTGAGCCGCCGGCGGTCTACTCTCCCTTTTCGATCAGGGTCACGTGTCCTGACGCGAATTTAACAAACTCGGATGTGCACAACGCCGCTAAAGAAGTTTACACTTCAAAAAAAATATTGTTCTTTATATTGTGTTCTATATCGTTGACCTGAGCAGACTCTGCTCGATCGGCACTCACTCAACCATCATCATCATCAGCCTGTGAACGTCCACTGCTGGACATAAGCCTCTCCTAGCTCACGCCTATTGTAGCGTTCATAGGAGGTCCAGCTATTAGCCTACTGCTACCACGCTGGCCAAACGGGTTGATAGAGGGTTTATTTCAGGTTTTCCTTCTCTCGCACAGGTTTTCAATGCGTCGAGCCTCTTAGTCGACTCTTACAACATCCCAGGCAAGTAAGGGAGTGGTGACACTTGTATTCTTAGGCCGTCACCACACGGCACATACCAGAAGGCAGGTTAATATTTATCGCAATGCTGTCACGCGGCCGCGCAGTATGCTTTTTTTTTATATTCACCATGTAAACGCTGCAAAATTGACACTATACGTAGGCACTTTATTACATCATCACTAATAAAACACTTCACCGTCTTTGTCGTTAGATATTCCGTATATGATGCTATCTTTACAGGAAACGTGAAGTGCTGTGGAATAATTCATGTCACGCAATTGCCATTTCCATACACGGAAGAGCTGTGCTATTCATAACAAGCGACCGCACGCGGCATCACCTAATATATTTTTTAAATTCTACACTGGGCCATTGACCACCATCTTGTTTGTTGCAGTTATCTAGAGTATTCTAAAGGAAACTGTTTTAAGATACCTATATCAATCGATATGACTAAACACTAATTAACATTATACATGTTTAATGTGTGATAAATATTAAACAAGATAATACTAGAAAAAAGCAACTAGTTTTATGTCGTCATCCCGTCAGGGCGACATGAGACTAGTTGCTTTTTCTAGTATATTTTCTTGTTTAATATTTATCACACGAATTAACATGTTTTTATGCAGGTAAGTATCTAAGCCTTCTCCAAAAAAAACTTGATTCCTTCTAGGTTAATGTTTGTTAATTGTTGATTTCCATAAGTAATGTTTTCTTTCTTTTTGCTATACGCAAAAAAGGACAAAACATATTTCCGTATTATAACACTTTTTTTTACTTTAGTGAGTCCATACTCCGTCCTGGACATCCAGGGGTCGATGGGGTTCAGGAATCTCACTTATCCAAAACCAAAATTTATCAATGGATCAGAGTTTTACGATGTCACAGACAGACATTGATATTTTCTCCTTAATAACATCAAACTAGTTATTATTTACCTTTAAAAATGTTCCAAGACAAAATGCCCAACATATTCATTAGTTCTAAAGTCTTCATGAAAGCTTTCACATTCTACAATGTTTTAAAGTGGTGTTTCCGTAAAAGGTATTCCCGTCGTTTCCTTTTCTAAGCCACCTCAAACACATACCGGGGCAGGAATTTTCAGTTAACCGTCTCTAGTGGCACAAATTTACGGGACATTTACATCGCACGCCTCGTGACGTGAATCTGAGCTAAAGTCGTCAGGCGGCTGGCTCAATTTTGAATATTTTTTTGTAAAAAAATCTGACGTGGGCTATTTAGGGGTGCAACTATCTAATGAAGTCCCGGCTTATTATTTGAGTGAGACAATAGATATTCCATTGTTATGCATAGCAAATTACGAATTATAATTGACTTCCGTACACAACGTTTCTTGACATAAACGAATATAACAAAAAAGTCAGTCAAATCAAAATGATTACTCTAAAATTCGGAAAAAGTTTGATGTTTTAGTTATCAAACTCAAATTGGATAAATATTAGTACAGAACCATACGTGCTGCCCGAATGAAGTAGGCAAATGTTTAATACATATATATAACAGTCTCAAATAAATGCCATAATAATCAGGAATTAAAGTCGGAGAGGATTCATCAAATATTATTATGTTCAGGGCCAGGAGCCGTATTTTTGAATCACTCGAATCATCATCGACTGAATCGCATAAGATTCGCATGCGAATCCTTTATGATCCGGATGCGAATGTAATTCGAATTCAAAAATACGTCAACGGGTGTGCTTTTCGAGCTTCCTCATTTGCCCTGCAGGCGTAACAATAGGAATCCAGATTTTTTATTTTTTTTCTAATTCGAATTTTCATTGGAGCAGAATAAAAGTTTGTCTTCACAAAACAGAAAAAAGAGCTAAGAATTAGGACCATGTTTCGCATTTAGTAATGGAATTATTAAGTGCTTCGGTATATGCATTTAGCAAATAAAACTATCTCCATTCGCCATATTGCCTCCAACATGGAGATTTTCGAGGCGACACAGCTCATGCAGTTATCAGGCAGTTCAGACTTTGTTACAATATAATCAACTTATTATGGGAAAACTTAACCGGGCTCATATTGGCGCTTGACAGATTTGTTAAGCAACGTTCGGTCAGGCCAGATGTCGCATGGGTGACCGTAAAGTAGCATTACAACTGAGCGCTTCCGTGCTTCGGAGGGCACTTTAAAACGTCGGTTCCGGCTGTTAATAATAGTTGACCTATTGGCGGTTTTATAAACTCTGACACCAGAGGTGGCTACTGTTCCTCGTACGATAAGAGCATAACGTGAAGAAATTCAAAATTGTGAAATAAACAACCTTTTATAAAAAAAAGGAACCGCTTCAAAAATCTAAAATAAACCTTTTGCAGTCGGTGCCAGCCAAGGTAAGAAATATAAAAGTAATATAAGCGCAATGTTGAATTTCTTGGCTGGGGCTAACACCGTTTAACTATTTGATTTTTGAAGTCGGTTTTAATTTTATATTTCATTTCTTTCTCAGTTTTGGTTTGTTTATTTCTCAATTTTTAAAGTTAGATTATGTCCCGAACTTTGGTTTGACTCAAACTAGTGGGCAACTACTAGTTTGAATCAAACCGTTTGTATCTAACCGCTTGACTGAAAAAACGACAGTTTTTTCAAGATTTCCTGAAAACTGCTGAACCGATTTCAATATTTCATAAATGGGACCAACTTGGCAACCCCGATGTTATAACGTTTAAATCGGTTCAGGCGTTCTCGAGTAATCAGCGAACATATATAAAATATATATATATATATACGTGACGAATTGATAACCTCCTTCTTTTTTTGAAGTCGGTGAAAATAGCGATATCCCTATTTTTGGACTGCTTCTGTTTTTACTTACAACAGTTTTATTTATCAATAAATTGAAAAGTTGTGCAAATAACAAAATGTTATTGTCCTATCCATGTCATACAGACTAATTTGATTAACTTCATTACTCGACGTAACAAGTTTCTTTTTTAATTCCAGCTTATAATGGTAATCCAATCACGTACGGCCGCGATCAATATATCTCGTAGTAGCCGTCGACCTGAGGAGAGCTCAACCACAAAGTACGTAACGCGACGATGCCCAATCAGAGTGACGACTCAGCATAATACCATTTTTTCACAGACACACTTTGACGTTCAAGCAGTCAGCTTCAGTCCAGTCACAATTGTCATAATGATTAACGATATTATTGACACAACATGCCAACAGGAAAATTTTGTTACAAACATATAAGTAGTTTCAGTCGGTTCCTTTTTTTTCTCATAAATAAGTTCGATCAAATGAGTCCATCCCCACCTAATGTGTGCGAGAGTCCAGTCGCGATGATAAATCGGAGAGCAGTTTAAACTGTGGTTCTAACTGCCATCCTCACCTTGCCGGCCTGAAAAATGTCGCTTCACGCCTCTTTCATCAGACCCTGGGTTGTAAGAAAGAGCGAAAACGTACGCTGGCAAGGAATTCCATTTGGGCATAAATAAAATATAATAATGCCATAAAAATGAAACCCACAAACTGACAGTACAATATTGTAGCTACCCTGGCGAGTCAGGCAAGTATTTCGAATATGGTGGGAGCAATCCTTCGGTTAATTTTTCTACTTTGTGGCTCAACTTTCTGAAAAATCCCTGACTCTTATTTGATGAGGAACTAAATGAAGAGGGTCTAAGGTCGTTTCCAAATTTCAGCCTGCTAAAGAATCCGGGTATGACATTGATTACTAATAGGCAAGCAATTTTAATTTGATTTCATATTTTAAATGCGAGTTACTCTCTCTGTCTGCTATATTTAAAACGTTAGTAATACTCTTATAGGTTATGTTAAGGTTATATATAAGAAGAATACCAACTTTTCAAATTGGATCATCCAGGAATCAACCTAAGTCAAACACAACGACGAATTTGTTTGATGCTAGTGCATTACAGTACCACAATCTATATACAACATTTATTTATGATAAATTTTAAATAGAAAAATATTGAAAATTCAAAAAAAACTTGTCCGTATAATAGCTAATATAGAACAGACTGAAAGTTGCAGACCATACTTTATAAAATATAAAATATTAACCCTACCCAGCTTATATATTTTGGAGATATGCAAATTTGTTAGAAAATATAAACAATTTTATACAAAACGCGAAGATATACCCTGCAAGTATACGTTACGACATAAAAATAAATTAATATTACCAAATTTCCGATTAAAACTAACATCTTCAAGTACCTTCAGTTCCTCTATAAAAATATATAACACATTACCCGATATAATAAAAAATGAAAACAGTGATGCTATATTTATACGAAAATTAAAAGAGCTACTAACTAGTAAATGTTACTATAGTGTTAATGAATATTTTATTGATCATACATATATTGGTTCTGCAAAATGATAATTATAATTATAATTATCATCATATAATTTCTCAGATGAAATACGGCCCCTCTCTCTTCTAGCCCTAATTGCGTGCCCAACCGGGTCCGTAACAATGGTCTTACATTATTTTATAACATCTACATGTACATTATGGTTTTGCAATAAACTATTGAGTATTGAGTATCCATTACACTTCTACGCCGTAGCCGAACGTTCGCGCCGTAGCTTTCGTAGTCAATATCGGAGCTGGGCCCGTAGACAAAGTAACATCGTTACGTAGCGAAACGATGATTCGATTCGTTATTGTCTATATTCTCCAATGAACTTGTGGTAAGACCACGTCATTTAGCGCGGCGTATGCCAATCCGCCAATCCCATACATTTAATTCTTTTCGAACTTCGTTATCGTTTTTGAATTGTTACTTTGGCTAAGGGCCCTGGGCCCGTATTCACTATGACCACTTACCGATTCCTTGCTCAAACCACGCGAATGTCATATTTGGTTACGACATTTTTTAAATTCGGTTTCTCTATGACACTTATAAATTTTAAAGTTATTTTACTTGTTTAATAATTATACAACTTGTGACTTTCAAGTACTTGTACAATAACTCTATAATTTGAGAGTATCATTGAGAAAACGACTTTTGAAAATGTCAAAATCAAGCACGACATTGGCGTGGTTTGAGCAAGGAATCGCTAGGTGGTCATAGTGAATAAGGGCCCTGCTCGAAACTGCACAGTACTAACAATCAGAATTCTTATTATTATGTTAAAAGTATTGTAATTATGTTACTGCGCCGATATCAACGAGTGAACTCCCAAATTGTCGGGAATAAAAAATTAAAACATCAAATGGTAACTCAAATGACACTCCGGCGCCATAATGACTCCCATTAACGGACGATGCGTCTCCCGCAGTTACGCGTTTATGGCCGTCTTTACACGCGTCCATAGACAATATTAACAACTTTTTTATGACCCATCGATTACGTTATGGCGGAAGCTCTTTGGCGGGAAATAGTAAATACGTTGTTTTTGATACGTTTACCAGAGAAAATGGGTTGTTAGGTCAATAAGTCGAGAGTTATATTCGGTGTTGCAATACGTTCTTGGTTATGGCTTTGCGGACGTTTGTCGGATGTTTCGGAGGAAAGAAAATAAATAAAGTATGCGATAGGAAATCTGATTTGTTTTTAGTGAGGCTTCCGTTTAATAATATTGTAAATATAAGAATAGTTAGATATTTTGTTACAGTTATTAGTAGGTAGGTATAGTGAATGTCAGTAATAATGAATTCTGTATCCAGTAAGATTGGATCATGGGTAAGGGCAAGACAAAAGACTGCGGTTCAGTGACATTAAATACTTGATAAAAACGACCCACCACACAAAGTAGGTAATATTAAGGAAGTAAATAATTCGACTAGCAGATAATAATTCAGTAAAAAAGTTTATTATGGATTGCTTGAAAGTGAAACCGCCATCTTTCCTGATAGAAAATGTAAATCATTTTCGACAATTCGATAGTCCATGAAATTAAATTCACACCTTCTAACTCATGTACAACATAAATTCGTGGGACGACACATCGAATTCCGTTTGTGGAGAAATTCAATCTACCGCGACACTTTATAAGACAAACTGGACTTTGTAAACCCTCCATACATCGCTTGATTTGAAACTTATTCCTTAGAACTCCGCGACGCGACTGGAGCAATGTATTCAAAACACAGTGTTTTTCACCCAGTTTTCTACTTCTTGCGGGTGGCATTTCCATTTGCTCTCGTGTACGATTCGTTAATACAATTAACTTGTACTATTTAATTTAGCAATAGCTGTCAAATAGTGGAAGCTGTTTTTTTCTGACAAATTGCAAAAGTTTTGCAATAACTCTGTCTCGAATGATTGATCGTCCTAAGGCTCAAACATTAAATGGTTTCCAAGTCATTGTACCCCAAGGTCCAACTAATAGTACTAATATTTTAAAATCATTCGGACCCAACAGTTCGGAGCTGTCATTTTTATGATAAGTCCTATTAAAAGACACAAATTCAGGGCATCATGGTCATGATAGACGGATATCGTTTTTGGGACATTTCTTTCCGGTTGTAGGATATGGTGTTAGGAATCTTGTCTTGTCTGTTTTCGAGGCGACATTTCTTTCGGTTCTATGCGTATCATGCTTGTAATTAAAATGTTTATGTTTAAGAACACATACTTTTAAAATATTTAAATTGCCATACCCTTGCAGGGTCATGTTTATGGGTCATTTTTTATGTATTTACCATCTGTAATAACCAACATGTTGCAATAAATGTTATGACTATGACTACCTGTAACAACTTTTTCGGATTTCAGTGCACTGTTTATGACTTGATATTTAGTGGTATATTGTATTGATTTTTTTAAGTTTTGCCCATACAATATACTTCATTGATGAGTGCGCTAAGATGTGCTTATGCTTCTAGCTCTTTCTAGACAAACTTTTATTCAACTCTTATCAACAAAAATCGAAATCTTTCCTCTTTCTTAGGCTCTGCTCTGTACCTCATTGTGATGATTCCTCTCCGCCTCTGTGGTCTAGTGGTAACAACTGCCGGTATTAGTCTCAGAGGTCCCGGGTTCGATTGTATTCGGTTTGGTTGGTGGGTACTTGTTGTAAGTCCGCCTGGCTAGATACCACCACCTTATCTAAGTCTGACGCCATAACAACAATGTTTTCAGCATTGTTGTGTTCCGGCAGTTAGAGATAAGATAGCCCAGTTCCTCAGTGATTGAGGATTCCGGGAGAGGCTTCCATCTTCAGCCTTATCCAATACTGAACCATTGGGTATGATGAAGGCTAAGATTCTCCCCGTCGTTCATAAAAAAAGATCCCGTTCAGTTTGACTTTATATACGTCCCAGATGTTACTTCAAGCTGTATTGAAGCTGGAAGCTGAAACAATAAGCAGTGTTTGTGTATTGACAATGGGCTCTCGTCTCGCTTCGAGCTATGGACGCAGACGTCTGTTCTGACAAACGATATTTTGTTGTAGTTACAGCTCAGTAGCATTACAGGATTGCACGTTATTAAAGTTTAAAGACACACTTTTATGTTACTAAAACTATTTATTTATACTCTTTATTGCATTAGAAAATACATTTACAGAATTAATTTGAGACATATGTACAAAGGTGGACTTATCTCTAAAAGAGATCTCTTCCAGCCAACCTGAGACGTGTAAGAGATGTTTAATATTAAGCGGGTGACTCTAAATGCAAAACTTAATAAGAAAATGGTGAAACTAAAATCTACATCATATACACATAAATAGATATAATACATAATTTACCTATCCTATACATAAATATACACACATACTCATGAATATAAAATATACATACATACAAATAAATACATAAAAGAGACGGGGTAAAGTAAGTTTCTCATGATTCAGACTCGGATAATTGCAATAGAAAGTGCGACTTGACTTTGGACTTGAATGATTGAATACTTGGGGATTCCTGAATGTTTGTTGGGAGTTTATTCCAAAGCTGTACCGCTCGGACAGAGAAGGAATTGTGAAAGACCACAAACTACCCGAGAAGAAACTACCCGAATACTTAAACATTTTCAGCCCACACGCGACGTGTACCTAATAAACATAAATAAGAAAACATAATCAGAAAAACAACTGGTCTCATGTCGCTCAGACGGGACTCGAACCCGCACCCTTAGAATGAAAACAGCATTGTAAAATGCAAAGTTAGAAAAGTTCTAACGTGTATCTAAGTTTATTTTTTCTAATACAATATTTCTTATGTAAAATGGCATTGTAAATCCAAAAAATGGCATTGTAAAGATTAGGACTGAAGGCAGAAATCAAAATTAAAATTAACCGATTTTCAAAGGTTTTTCATCGCGTTTGGCAGTGAGTGCGTTTGATTCCTGTTCCGGCGGCCTGGAAGAAGAACATAGTTTATTTAATTTTGCTTATGAATATAATATTTTGCTTATAAATATATATTTTCATTAAAAAAATAATTCAGTTTCTGTATTGTTCCAAACTTCCGAGGTAACAGTAGATATTTATCTGTATGCATATAAACGAAACGGTAACGATTTGAAGGGTAAACCGTTCAAAACAACTGCGATCAGATTCCAGGGGCCTTACCATCAACTGTAATGCAATTCATTGTAGGTTGTGAGAATGGGATGCTGTCATATGGCGCGTCTAGTGGCGTCCCGCTCTGACTACCTGAAAGTAACCTAAAATGAATCGCATTACAGTTGATGGTAAGCCCCCAGTTATTATTATACAATAAAAAATTGAGCACGCAGCGTACTTGCTATATCGTAATCCCAAAAGAATATTCGATATCGACGCAAATGTTTAAATATATAGATAGCCTGCAATGAAACTTAGCTTTCAGATTACTTTCCGAATGTTATGAAAGACGAATACGTATTTATATTACTTTCGCTGTTATACGCAGTTAGGGATTTTCTCAGGCGGGATCTTATGGTTCCAAGTAAATTGTTTATCCATCTCGTACCTACATTTTCATGTGGTCAGCTTCTGTTAAAAATTCCGATTTCATTGCATTTTATATATATCGTAGGATGATTTGATAAATAAAATTTTCGCAAAAATCCTAGGTATATTGTGAAAACACGGATAATCAGACAATGGTGTTGACATTTCTCAATCTTACTGAAAAAAGATAGGGTTTTGCAAAAATACTGGTTGCTTTATATACCCCAACAGTAACGAAATTCAATCACCTCGCAGTTTCAGTCAATTCGTCGTCTCAGCCACATGACACTCACACACACTGCGGAGTTTAGGCCTCCCCAAGGATCTCCACAAGTCGATCGGTCCTGCGGCCCGACCGCCTAACGGTATAGCGTGTGGTATTGCTATAGCTATCAAACTGCAAACTCCCATAAAACCCTTCAATGATAGGGTTTTTGTCTAATTCCTACATATTTCTATTAATCTATTGGATTCACTATTGCATTTTTAGTATGAAAGTGATAGCGTCAGCGAGAGCCCCTGTAGAGGGTTTGAAAAATCGATAGCTATAGCGATAGCACAAACTACAACGTTAGGCGGTCGGGGTGCTGCGCTGCCAATAACTTATTGCAACTTAGTTTGTTCAGTAAGTTATTGAAGTTTTAATATAATGTGCGGTACTATTGGTACGATCCTAGAATAGATATAGTATAGATATAGAAGTAGGATGACTAGCGGCTGCCCGCAGTTCCACCCTCGCGGTTCCCGTTCCCGTGGGAATATCGGGATAAAAAGTAGCCTATGTGGTAGTCCACGACTTGAAGTACCTGCATACCAAATTTCATTCGAATCCTTTAAGTAGTTTTTGCGTGAAAGAGGAACAAACAAACAAACAAACTGACATACTTTCGCATTTATAAAATATAAGTAGGATTAGTATGATATGATATGATTCTGCCATCATTATATCGTGGACCTTAGAACAACCGGAAGCCGTGTTGCTCTATGTCGTGGACAAACGTCATTGTCACGATAATGTCAAAACATATTTCTCATTCGACCTGTTTGGCGCAGGGGTACTCCCCGGTTCGATCCCCGGACAAGACAAATATTTGGTGCATGAACATATCTATTGGTCTTGGTCTGGGTGTTTAATATGTATTTATGTATGTATTTACAAAAAAGTATATAAGTATGTTTATCCGTTATCTAGTATCAATAACACAAGTTCTTCATGGTACCTAACGTGGGCTAGATAATTGGCATGATTGTATGCAAATATTTATTTATTTATTCATTCTCAGTTCGGGTCTAAGAACTAATAAGCTGTCCGTAGGTAATACGGAGTAGGAAACGCCCGTAACTTACGCCGAAAGTACGGGTTTCGTGCTTAGAGAGTAGACCTCCTGGACCGAGTTTTCTTTAGATAATCAGCCCTCGAGTGTTTCCTTCTTTTCGCAGATCCTCTATTTTTTTGCCATTCAACGTCTTGCTTATTTTGCGTTGTGAGTGAGATAATAACATTTCTTTTCCCCACAGGCGCAGCGGACAAAGAAACAGATGAAGAGGAGGGCGCAGCCGCAGCCGCCCCTACAGAAGACGCCGAGGATGAGGCAGACCCCAACAAACATATCTTGCCCCTATCAGCTCATCCACCTACCATGTGAGTTGGTGTAGTCCAAATTCAAAGCGAACAATCACACAAAAGAGAGGTTATAAACAGCATGCCATCAAATAATATAATATATAATATCTTTTACCAAATATATATTCACTAACAACATAATACTAGAATAAAGAAATTAGTACATGAACTTAATTAACTCTGTTAATTTTGTGTTCTATATTTTTTTTAATCTATCCGCTGTTATTGCATTAGTCACAATCCAATATTGTACTTTTTGAATACTATGTGGTAAACGTTGCTGGTGGCAAAGTTATGAAGTGTAAATCATCATTTTTTTTATAAATATTATACTTTGTTACTGTTTGTTTACCCAAAAAAGAAGTAAAAAAAAATACTTAAAAGATCTAGTCGCCTCGAAAACAAGCAAGTTTTCATTATAACGTGAAGAAATTTAAAATTATAAAATGGGATATTAGGTATGAACTGCTTCTGCGTTTCGCGCAAAAAAGTGACAATGCGTGACTGCCAACTAAACTACCTACTTCCTAAATGTTTTTTTGTGTTCAATGCAAAGAATTATATATTTTTATTTTTTTATTTACTTGGCACAACAAACAAAAAATAAACAAAAAATAACTTACAAGTACAACAAATGCGTCACTGCGTCCTATTACAATTGCGAACAGCATTTTATCTATAGCATTAACTAGATGACACAAAAAATATACCAAATTTTATTAAAAAAACAAACGAGTTACATGAATAATATAAAAAATATTACAACTTAATGAACTAAAATGATGTCGGTAAAAAACGAATGAGTTGGTGCAATTTAATGGCCGGGGTTAAGTTATAGTTTAAATTCTTAGTTAATTTTTAACATGAGCAAGGCATTTGATTTCGTCTCCCAAAGAATTCTGTTAAACAAGCTTGACAGATATGGGATCAGGGGTAATGCTCACTCTTGGTTGGAATTATATTTGTGTAATCGGGAACAATATGTGGAAATCTCCAAAATTTATGGTAAAACAAAGACTATTTTCAACTCCAATAGTTGTCAGAACCGGTGTGGAGTACCTCAAGGAAGCGTACTGGGTCCACTCCTATTCCTTATCTATATTAATGACCTCCCGTTAGCCTATAGTACACAAAGTATTTTGTTTGCCGACGATACTACATTGATAATCAAGAGCAGAAACAATAATGAACTTGCTGCTCTGGCCAAAAAATATTTAGAAAACATTGATAAATGGTTACGAGCCAACAACCTTCATATAAATGCTGACAAAACGAAATTTATGACTTTTCAATGTAGAAATAAGAATTACATGAAATTAGACATAGTATTTAATAATAAATGTATTGAAGAAGTTGACAATATTAAATTTTTAGGCATAACAGTGGACAGATTCTGTAATTGGAAACCCATACAGACTCTACTAAGCAAATTAGACAGATTCGTATATCGCCCTAAAGAGAATTAAGCAAAGTGTATCTAGGGAAGCTGCTCTCATGGCATACCACGGCTATGTTTCTTCCTTGTTACGGTATGGCATTGTGCTGTGGGGTAATTCGGTGGATATGATACGTTTATTTAGACTCCAAAAGAAATGCATAAGAGCGATTTGTGGTGCGGGAGACTTAGACAGTTGCAGGCCGTTGTTTAGAGAGCTAAGAATTAATAGTTTCTTAGTTAATAGTTGAATAGCTTTTAAAATATTGGGCATTACAATTGAATATATCATATATTTCTTAATTTGGATGTTCTTATCTAATCCTTACCTTATTCCTTCTAAAATGAATTCGATAACAAAGAAGTACTTATGACTCGAATAAAAACTGACACAAACGAACGAGGACTATTGTTTACTTCTAATTATAGTTTTAATCTATCATCATCATCGAAAATTATCGATCGGTGTCTTTAACTCGGTTCGGTTTAAAGAATAAAAAAGTACAACAACCGAAGAAAGTTAAAATAGTCCGATTATTAGATTAGAGCATTGGACCGGATTTCCAAAGGTCGTGGGTTCGAGTCCCATCTGAGAATTCACTTGTGGCCGAGTTGACTTTTTCCAATATTTTTCTATAAGTATAGTACGATATCGATCCCGCCGTGTGATGACGGCCTAATAATACACGTGTGACTACTCCTGGAATACTACATGCCTGGAATGTCGTGAGAGTCGAGTAAGAGGCTCGACGCATTGAACACCTGTGCGAGAGAAGGAAAACTATATACAAACCCTTTACAAACCCGTCTGGCCAGCTTGGTAGCAGTATGCTAATAGCCTCTTATGAACGCCACAATATGCGTGAGCTAGGAGAGGCTTATGTCCAGCAGTGGACGTCCACAGGCTGATGATGGATGGATGGATGATAGTCCGATAAGCTTACACTGAACCCCAGTCCAAATTTGAAGATTAATTAATGAGTTAGTTGCTTGTTTTGTGTGAGCGATTAATAAAATAATGCTGTTACTCTTTTGCAGTGAGGTGTCTGCCAGCCAGCAGGATTTCTTCAAGATGTTGGACGAAAAAATCGAAAAGGTAAAAACCATTCAACTATTTTCATATAAACAGTTATGAAATCTTAATGAATGTTAAAAATAAACATATTACATTTTTTTTAGGGTAGAGATTATGACTCATCGAGTGAGACTGAAATACAAGTAGAACATGAACGTCGTAAGATACTTCTGGAGCAATGGCGATCTGCCTCGCAATCATCACAATCTCAACCCAGTCCCCCCACGCCCGCGCGAAGAAGAATACCGCGACCAGTGCCACAGCCTCCTGAGAGACAGAACAGCCCTGGCCCGGTAAGAAGATGTTACAGACAGGGTTATGTCCCAGATGGCATGTCACCTCCACCTCCAAGAAGAACACAAAGCGCGCAATCACATCACCAACCTGATTCACGACAAATAAACGGCGAAAACTGGCATGACCCTACCAAATCTCCAGTGAAAAGACCCCAGAGCGCTGGAGCCAATTGGAAAAACAATCCCAAAGTAGCACCTTATAATCAAAAACCAAAGAAGAACGAAGTGAACGAAAGTCAAAGAACAAACCAAAAAGACGTAGATTTGACTGGATCCGGTCAAGATATATCTCAAATTACTTACAATCCAACATTCCAAACTCATAGCCCCGCCCATTCTGCTAAGTCACAGCAGCAGCCTTACATAGCACAAATACTAAGTTACCCAATGTCTCAGCAAGTGACTCCTCAATCACCACCAAAATATATAGCTCCACCTGAGGAGTATCAAGATCCACAAAATAATGTCACCGATAATAAATATACGAACGCCCAGAGGCAGACAACGCCCGCCACTCAAGTCAACTCGCAGTCACACATTTACTATATTCACGGTAATGCGACCACAACTCAAGTCAACCAAGATTTAGCGCAACAAAGGCAGCAAACTGCCATACACTTACAGCAATACGTAGCAATGAAGCAAGCTCAGCAGCAGATGTTCACGTACTTTCAAAGGAGTCCGCATTCTGTATATCCAAATGTTGAATATACTACAGCTCCAAATCCACATAGGATTTACGAAGGTGGTGAAGAATTTGTGCCTCCGTATAGTCATCCTGCGATGAGACCCCACAGCGCGCCGACGCCGGTTGGCGTAGTTCGACCTATGCCGATGGCTCCGGGTTTCAATACGATGCCTGACGGCTCACACGCGATGCAGATGCCGGTGTGGACTCACATGACACCCGTGGTGTCGACCATGGGCCCCTGGGTGCCGGGACAGATACCGCCCGAGATGCAATACTATCCTCAGTCACAATTTGTGCCTATGTACCGTCCGAACTCTGCGGGATCCGCCGGGACACTGACGAGGTACCAGAAGAAAGATAACGATAACGAGGTTAAGGGTAACGTGTGCCAAAGCATAAATCTAGTCCGACAGAAGCAAGTCGGGCAAATAGTTTCTCTACCCGGTCAAGAGCTGACAATTTGCAACAGCACGAGTGACAGTCCCAGTCCTGCATCGGTCAGTACCGATAGCGGTGTTTCCCCGGGAAACAGTGTGCCCAGTTCGAAAAATTCAGTTTTCACTCCACCTCCTGGTGGAACTGACTCTTTTAGTAACAATCTAGACACTAAAAATAAGAAAAACAAAACTATTCCATTCAACACTAGATCTTTAAAAAATTCTAAAAGTCTAGACTCTTAGTAAAAGATTGTAATTATGTAGATTTTATAAGTGTATGTAGCGTCTAGCGACGGGACTATGGATAGTGACAATTAGATTCCAAAGTGCTTATATCTTCGTATTAATGTGATTTCATCGGACATTTTTATGGATTCGGTGTCGGCTATCAGCGTAGTGCAATTTAAAATAATATTTAAGTATACATTTAAATCACTGTCCTACTGATATTGACGTGAGTGTTGCAATCTTGTTTGTTTCGAGTACAGTGGGGTGTTTACGACTCGTATTGTATTGTATACCTCTAATGTTATATTATTTATTTTAGAAACGGGTACATTTGTTAATATTTTATACTCCCAAAGTGGATCTTAATCAAATCTATCTAAATGTACTTTTAGATAAAGACATAATAAATTACTAATCGGTACCTTTAAGTGCCGAAGATGCATTTTAAAATATTCAATAATAATAATTATGAACAATGCTTGTGTTTCATTCTGCTCTTACACAAAATACAGATTATCATAAAAATTTAACTGAATTTAATGAGTATAAATATGAATATTAAAGGTAATGTTTGTAAGTTTTTGAGTTTGTTTGTAGGCAGTAATATCGGAAAGAATTTTCAAAATGTTTCAGTAGTTCCAGATATTATCTGGAACTATTGAAACAATTTTGAAAATTCTTTTAAAAGTAGAAAAGCTTCTTTATTCCTGATAGTAAGGCTACATGTGATTGTAATTACAAATATTTTTTTTATGTGAGGCTCTGGTCAGCTAGTAAAACAAAAGAAGTAAGTATTAACAAAGAGAGTCATAAACTAAAATGTTTACTTTTATAATGTGTTGGATATCCCAGATCTACATTCGAAATTATTCTGAAAGCTAAACAAACTTTTAGCCCAAATTCGGAATAGTGATATTTATAGGAGCGGACTTACAAACTTTTCAAATGGGTTAACTACTGAAAATCTATTTTTAGGCGATATAACTAGATGGATTAAGAATATTATTTGAAGGGTTTTAATTTCCATATTATTAGCTTCATTCATGAGAATTTCATCGTATGTATATATATTTTTTATACATATATTCAATGGGCGTTCTCTTGACCTCATCTAGCGAGGTCACCCAGAAGAAGCCTGTTCACTTGTACCTTGAAGTGGTTTGGACTGTATGTGCTCGGGAAAACAGACACTGGCAGGGCATTCCACTCCTTGGCTGTTCGCATGATAAAAGAGGACTTAAAGCGCACTGTGCGTAGGTTTGGAATGGCAACTAAGTATGAATGGTAGCCTGCAGTACGTCTGGTATCCCGATGGTAAAAAGGAGAAGGCGGGATGAGGTTATGCAGCTCAGATGCACACTCTCCAAAATAAAGTCTGTAGAAAACCGACAAACAAGCGACCTTACGGCGGTGACTCAAACTATGTAGGTTTTTAACCAGCTCATGGTCACCGATAAGTCGCCTGACTCTGCGTTCTACCGAGTTGGTATTTAGCTGAGCTATCCCAGAGATGGCTACAATACTCCATGCATGATAGAACTTGAGCTTTATATAGAGTAAGAAGCTGGCCAGGCATGAAGTATCGTTTGACCCTGTTCCGAATGCCCAGCTTTTTGGCCGCAATTTGTGCTTTTGTCTCGATCGAAGCGCCCAAGTTGAGGTAGGCAGTCAACTCCTTGCCGAGAAGTTCGAGATGGTCGGTGATGTCCACTGACGAGCCTCGGAATATGGGTATTATTTAATCGATCAGCAAAAAAACTCTAACCTTACCTAACCAATAATTGATTGTTCAGCAAGAAAACCTATTTGGTCAGCAAGTACTAGGTAAGCCAAAGAGAGTTGATCTTCAGATAGATATTTAGCTGATCAAAATATTTATTCCTTCGGAATATTATATATTGCTCTCGATACTTAAATATTCCAATTCCTGTTATACAAAGGCGTTTTCAAAGACTTACCAAAGTAGGTACTTTGTTTAAACTGAGAGTACTCTTGCGTAATTCAAAAACAATTGTGACCTTAAATTTTTTATAGACTTTTTAGTTCATTGATTAATATTGTTAATAAATATGTTTAATATGAATACATTATGTAAGTAACATTGTTAATAATAATGTTACTTACATAAATTTATTAAATTAAGTACATAATTACATATAAAACGGATTTAAAGTTAGTATCGCACGCTATCGCAATCGCTATGTTCAGATAAATAAAGAACAGTGCTATTAGATATCTAACATACAATCCTATTACCTACGTACATTGATCTCACAGCTTAAAGTTCAATTTGTTTTTAAAGTTCGTATATAATCTGTTTATACAATTTTTCGTATAAGTACCAAACGATCGTTCAGTAACATTCTCAACCAAACTAACGATAACGTCCTAGATTACACCAACTGCAAACAATTTCGTTCCATTTTAAAATATCGACGTCACCGTACAATGAAAAGCTAAAATTAATTTATCGATTTTGGTACACACCAAGTTGACCAAGTTATATCTGATGGAAGTTCCCTTATAAATAATGCAAGCACTTAGTACAGCGCTGCCGTGTGTTTGGTCGACCTTACGAGAATTTGAATATGAAATACAGGCACTATAATCATAAATTACTATAGTTTACTTTACCTTACCAGGAAGTGCCAGTGGCTTGTGATAGTGCCGGCTAAGCAACATTCGCTATGGTCGGTCACAGGATGGGTGACCAAAAATTTATCATCGCGAACCATCTACGATGGACCCGTTGGCGCAGTGAGGTGCAGTGAACGACTGAACGGATCTAGATGAAACTTGGCACTGAGACACAGAATTAATCAGCCAGCGGTCACTATTTATTTATTAAAGAAGTGCTTTGCCTTAGAAACAGCTTTAATTTGGCCGTGTTCTTCGTAATTCAATATCCATTGTTCCATCGCGAATGATGTTGCTATTTTATGCACCGTATATGCAACCAGGTCAGCCGTGCAACAATACGAGCACGGGTTAGCACAATCCTTAATAAAATTCACTTTACAAAGAAACCTCTGGGCTTGAAAGCGGTCGTTTATAATGGCTTATTTTGTAGTAACTTGGGAAATTAAATAGGTCGTATCGTAATCTGGCAATTTTATCGATGGTATTTTTCGTATAAGAGAGTAACTGATAGAAAACTTTAAAATTAAAGTTCAAAGTCGCGTCGTAATTCATATAAACTTAAGGTGAAAGAGGTCTTGTGCCTTCATCTTTTAGCAAACATGAAATTTAGAGGCTTAAGGAACTTATTAGCTTCATCATCATAAAATCTTTAACGCAAATCTAATACCATATTAACTAATAATCAGACAAGACTGAAAGTATTTTTGACAAATACAGTAAAAATATTTTAGACGTAAATAATTAAGAAAAATATAATAATACAGTCGATCGTAAAATTTTCTTTACAATCGCTCAACCAAAACTACCTCTAATACCATATTAACTAATAATCAGACAAGACTGAAAGTATTTTTGACAAATACAGTAAAAATATTTTAGACGTAGGTAATTAAGAAAAATATAATAATACAGTCGATCGTAAAATTTTCTTTACACTCAACCAAAACTGTACTAAACAGGATTAAACACCAACGACCTTAACATCACTACCAGCAAGAGCAGATAGCTTAATCATAAACAACAATGATCGCGTTTGTTAAGCAACGTTCCGTCCGGTTAGGTGTGGACGGGCGACTGTAAAGTATGCCACAGCTGAACGCTTCCGTGCTTAGGAGGGCACGTTAAACCGTCGATTCCGACTGTTGTCATCTGATAACAGTCGTTAAGCCCAGTCAGATGCCTCATAGGCGGCTTGATAAACTCTGACACCAGAGGTGGCCACTATATAATCCTCATACGATAAGAAGAAGACAAACAACGTTTTTTTAAGAAATAAAATTAAACATACAAACGAAGTTCACGTGTCGTTAACTGTACTTAGATTACCCATTCAAAACAAATTGGGCCAACCTTTACAAGCTCTCGAGCAATCAGACCTTTCAATAAATATAACTCAAAGTAACGATATCCTTAATAGAGCTATGAAAGAAAGGGCCGTCCTCTACTTAATATTATAAATAAAAGTGTTTCCTCCACGTAGCCTCTAAATAGAGGGCTTTTAGTTGCCCCATAAAGACTTTTAACGGCCAGTTTATGGAAGGCGGGAACAATTTTTTTTAAACCTGCGAGCCTCTCCCGGAATCCTTAACCACCTAGGAAATATCTTATCTCTAATTGCCAGAACACAAAAACACAAAAAAACATTGTTATTTTAGCGTCAGACTTAGGTAAAATAGTGGTAGCTATGGTTCTACCACCAACCAAACCGAATAAAAAATTTACGCCCACTGGTAATCGAACTCGGGACCTCTGGGTCAGAAACAAGGAATAAAGGTAGAAACCGGTGGTGTTACTACTAGACTACAGAGACGGGAACGAGTTATAATTTGCTTGTAAGGTTGAGTCCTAGGATTAACGAATTTGTACTGAAGATGCGAACTCAAAAATCAGATTGATTAGGTAAAAAAAAACATTTTGGTGAAAAACATTTTTTCCTTTAAAATAACATTGTCAATATAAGATACGTTGAGTTTTAATTAAAGTTTTTTGCAGTTTATTATTCTTGGGCGTCATGAAACTATATAATTAAAACTATACGATCCTAAATATTATTGGTGTCCACTTATTAAACCAATTTCCAATAGTATATGTAACCCCATTTGAGAATAATCGTATTTATTTTTTAAAAAAAAAAGGTACTTTTCAGCGTTCATTTCGAAAAGAAATGTGTTGAGGCAAAATCATAAAATCGTGTTTCTAAAACTATACAAATCTAGATAAAGGTATGAAGAAATATATATCTTATTACCAGATTTGTAACAGCTCTAACCGTCCTATAGATTTTCTACCAAAATGTAGCTATGAACTTGATGAACTTATTAGGACGAAAATTGTGTTTGACAAGCCACAAAATAAGTTTCCGCTACTTCGTGTTAAGTAGCTATTTGGTTTTTTCTTAAGAAAAATATATGACTACCTTTTGCTAATCCATATGTGGGTATAGTGTCAGAAACTGCGAACATATAAAACAACGCAGATCAGAAAGAACCCTACACGTATATATACCTAATCAAAATAAAAGGTAAGGTATGCTCTTACTTTTTATACCTGCAGTAGGTATAATAATTTACGTATCGATTTTCGATCAACAGCAAATGTTTGCTTAGAAACGGCTAGTCAATTTAAAATTCTCATAGCAAACAATAACAAGGGTTGTTAGCCTATATTCTAGCCTCAGACTTAGTATTAAAATTTAATTACCTAGCCATTTATAAATATAGAAAGTTTACAAGGTAATCATCAGTTGTAAAATTTATTGTATATTCATTTTTTTAGTTAGCTAATCTTTACGACAATCACTTCGTTTTCATTTTTACACGATTGTACAAAAAAAATCATAGCGAAAAATACAATTTAAGCTACCTACTTTAAATTTGAACTTTGTTTCTAGGTTTAAAAGGTTGCTTAACGTTTACGGTGACACCGGAAATGGGGTGGCGGTTGTAGGTCGTAGGGTATCAGGGGTCGTTGCACCCCGTCTGCGATTCGATCGAGGGTCAGCCGAGTGCACTTGCGAGTTGCTGGCAAGTGGATGATCGAGTTGAGTGGATGCTACTCTCACGGAGTTGTATGATAATCAGGTAAGTTCAATCCGATTTCAAATACTCTAGGTATTTGTGTGATGGATGTGTGACCCAACACAAGTGACGAATATTTATTTTTAAGATTTTTTTATTTTTGCATTTCTTAATGCTTATTTTATACTTATGATACATTTAAAAAAAAAATATTGGAAAAACCAACTCGGCCACAAGTGAATTCTCAGATGGTCTCAAGTGAGTCTCGCTAGCTCAGTGGTTAGAACATTGGACCGCATTTCCAAAGGTCGTGGATTCGAGTGCCACCTTAGAATTCACTTGTGGCAGAGTTGATTTTTTCAAATATTTTTCTATTTAAAATTTATCTAGTTGCTATTTTCATATTTCTCGTAGTTTGGCTGGACTGCTATGGTTCCACACCAGAAAACCTTCTCCTGACAATTATAAACACAACAATAAAGATTTTTTTATATATATATTTTTTTTTTATTAACGATGGGGACACTCATAACCTTCATCATACCTGCTGTTAAGTATTGATAAGGCTGAAGATGGAAGCGAGCCTCTCCCGGAATCCTCAACCACTGAGGAACTGGCTATCTTATCTCTAACTACCGGAACACAACAATGCTGAAAACATTGTTATTATGGCGTCAGACTTAGATAAGATGGTGGTAGTTAGCCAGGCGGACTCACAACAAGTCCTACCACCAACCAAACCGAATACAAATTGTACTCCCGCTGGGAATCGAACCCGGGACCCCTGGGTCTGATACCGGTGGTTGATACCACTAGACCACAGAGGCGGTTAAAAGAATTAGCGTTATTGTTCCATCCGTTTACGCGTGGTGCAATTACCAAGAGAAATAGCGATTCATTTGTATCGTCGTCGTCATCAGCCATTTGTAATGTCCCCACTGCTGGGGCACTGGCCTTCCTAATTTATTAATTTTTTTATTTATTTGTGCTATAAATACATACAAAACATAATTTACGTTAATAACTACATTAGTCTAGGACTGTGTCGCAGTTATTAGCGCCCACCTCGAACCTTATAAAACACTAACAAATAACACAAAATTACAAACCATTTTTTGTTATTTTTTTTTTAAGTTATAGGTATTGGGTATGTGATAATTAATTATTATAAACGAGCATCCCGTGTGCGCATAATGCGCAAAAAACTCATTTTTTATATTCAATTTAAAAATCCATTAAATCCGGTTTAAATCGCTCTAGATTTGAGTTTTTGCTAAATTTCTCGACTTATCCGACCACTTCAGACAAATACCTTTCTAACGGTGTATTGCACTTGATTGTGCGACTTTTAGTTTAGGAGGAGAAGCGGCTTCACTGCCGTATTATATATATAGATAGTAACTTAGAATTAACATGCATTGCTATGTTTATGTGATTGTGTTTGAGTGTGTGAGTGTGTGTGTGTGTGTGTGTGTGTGTGTGTGTGTGTGTGTGTGTTTGGATGAAGGGGGGAGCGGTTAATATATATTTTCTTTTATAAGAGATTCAACATCATCATATCCTAGCCTTAAAAGCCACTCATTTAAAACAGTTTTACACTTGCGTAATGGGAGGTTATATATTTTTAATTTATAGTTAATCTTATAATACAGAGCTAAGGAATAAATAATGAAGTTTAGCCAAAACAGTACTACACCTTTCCAATGAACGGAAAAGGAGAACGGGCCATGACCCGGGCCCAATGCGGATTGATGGGTTTTAACGACTGTACCTATAGATATAGGTCCCTTTATTAGCAGTAGTGAACATGCATGATATGGCGTGCTACTTGATTACGTGAATTAATCTGGCTAATTTTCCCGTGTTGATGGATCAACGTGCATGTCCAATGAAATTATGAGCCGTTGTCATAAAATAACAAGGTAAGTCACCCAGTTGAAAAACATTTATTACTTATACTACACTTACTTATGTAAAAAATACTTATTTAAATATTCTGTATCTTACTCCAACTACATAATAAAAGTATGATTTAATGTGTATTTTTCATTCACGAAAAAGCGGCTGACGATAATTTTGCACACAGATGGTTTATGGCCTGGTTAATAAACTAAACGTGGGAAAATGTTTTTTTTTTTATGTCCGACGGGGAGACTCTTAGCCTTCATCATACCTGATGTTAAGTATCGATAAAGCTGAGGATGGAAGCGAGCCTCTCCCGGAATCCTCAATCACTGAGGAACTGGCTATCTTATCTCTAACTGCCGGAATACAACAATGCTGAAAACATAGTTGTTATGGCGTCAGACTTACATAAGATGGTGGTAGCTAGCCAGGCGGACTTACAACAAGTCCTACCACCAACCAAACCGAATACAACATGTACCGCCGCTGGGAATCGAACCCGGGACCCCTGGGTCTGATACCGGTGGTTGTACCACTAGACCACAGAGGCGGTATCATTTTTAATTCCTTTGTCACTCGATTCTGTTATTCACAACCCAAGTTCAATTAAAGTATTGAGGACGCCTAATAATTACCTACTTATTTGTTGTTTGAACTTTAAAGATAATAACGCTAACACTGAGTTGTAGTCTTGGTTAAATAAATCATGTTTTAACTTATACTTAGTTCTTACCTACCTACTTATTTAAGAATTACTTGTATATATCTATAATTATTAAATTCCCTGTATCTTCCAGGTGATTTATAGCCTGGATAATAAATAAAACATAGGATAATGATATAATATTTTAATTTCTTTTGTGGCTCGATCCATAACACAAGTGCAACTAATGTATTAATGACGTCTAATAAAAACTTATCTTCTCAAACATGCATGGAAATATTGTCATTATGTCCCAAAAAAGAACACGCGAAGTATCGAATTTACGGATAAAGAAAATCAAATTCATTGCAGAATGAAACGGCGTGCTGAGGTTATTAAAGAGTATTTAATAACCCCAGCACGCCGTTTCGTACAACATTGCTGCCATGCTGCACTTGCCAAATTAAAAAAAAACGCTCCTGCTATGGATTTGATTTTCAGCCATCTACCACTACATCCAATGCCCACCTGCAAACCTTATCAGAATTTCAACAAACAAAAATAAAATTTATTTTTGTTTGTTGAAATTCTGATAAGGTTTGCAGGTGGGCATTGGATGTAGTGAAATGTTATTGATTTTACCGGTACATTTAATGTACCGGTAAAATCAATAACATTTTCTTTTAGTAATTGCCCCAATATTACTAATGTAACTTTAATATTAAATAAATTAAATGTATAATATAAAAAGTGTGTTAAATTTCCCTGCATTCTTTTGAGAACAGCACTATTATATGCCTCGGCGGTAATGGCAATTGCCTGTCTCGTATTAGTGAAGTTCTCGCCTGCGGCTCGGCCCGAAGGCCTTATACCTACTGGACCCGCAATTGCCCATTTCACAGCTTTTGCAATAATTTACTATTGTTAATTAAACTTTAAAAACTTAAAAAATATTTATTTTTCTTTGCCTTGGCTGGTACCGACTCCAAAGGGTTTATTTTTTGCTTTTTAGTTTTTTTGAAGTCCGTGTTCATTTTCTTATAAAAAGTTTTTTATTTCACATTTTTTAAAGGTAGAAGAGGTACTGTGCCTACGCTAATAACCTAATGTCAACTTCTGATCACCTTTTACAAAATGCTGCTTTTCCCGGCGCAGGGACGTTACTTATTGAGGAGTTCTCCCGATACTTTATCACCAGCTCCACTTCATCACATCGAGTCGAGCATAAATGGCTTATGAACCGCATTAAAGTTATAGTATCGCTTCGCATGAAATGCTATGTATTTAATAGTTCTGATGACCATTTGTGGTCTTCATCATCAGTCCCACTTCACCAAACGGTGCTTTCTGGAAGCATATGCATAAGTTACTATAGAAAACACCGAAATCACTATAGGAGTGCCTATAATATTTAAAGAGTTCCCTGGATTTCTCCAGGATCCCATCATCAGATCCTGACATGATGACAATGGGACCACATGGGAAGTATACTCTTTCAAACAAAAAAGAATTACTCAAATCGGTCCAGCCGTCTTCGAGTAATCGAGTAACATACTTAGTAGAAAACGAAAAATATGTCGCGTAATTCCGCAAGAAAAAATGCAGATGCAGCCCAGTGACACACCTTGCACCTTCACCGACTACTCTACACGTGTTTCGCCCACACACGGAGCATCCTCAGGAGTTGTTAGACCGTGCCAATCTCAGCACCGAGTGAGTAAAATGCCGTCGGGGGTCTTCTTCAGCTTCTGCAGCTGGTACGGGTTCGAGCCTATGCTCCTTCCCCGGGCTTCATCTCATGGGGCTACTGCCCCATGGTGTTGGGTGCCGCTATAGAGCGGCCGTCTTCCGACGAATGGTTGCCCCCGCCGGAGTTTGCGGCGTGGCCCTCTGCGCGGTCTGCCGCACCGGGTGAGACCCCCATAATGGGGGAGGCCCAGCGAGCGCCTGCGAACGGGCCACGGCTTGTGCAAACGGGGTGGGGCTATAATTAGGTGGTGGAGGGGGGGGGATTCCGGATGGGTAAGGTGGGCTGGGGAAGTGGCGGGGGCACAATTTGACGGGGCAGCGCCTTTCTGGTCTTCTTGGCCCTTGTGGTGGTGGGGGAAGGAGCTCTTCCCGCTGTAGTTGGTGGTGGTGATGGTGCTGGCATTGGTGCGATGCCTTGGAGATGGAGATGTGAGCCCTGGTCGGCGCGGTCAAACATTTGACGCGCCAGGCGGCCCACGAAGTCGTGCACGGGCTCCACATTAAGGTCCCGTGCGATAACTGAGTTAAGCACGTAGCGCCCCGCCTTTGTGATAACGCGGAGCGCCACGTTCTGCTGCTGCTGGATGCGGTTTTTCTGAACCTGCGAACACAGAGAATACCACGCCGGTGCGGCATAGGTCAGCCGCGACCGGACGTGGGTTTTAAAGATGGCCAACTTAGTTCTCAGTGGCAGCCGCGATGTTAAGACAGGGCGGAGGATGGCCCGTGCTGCGCGGGCCGAGGTCGTGGCGTGGTCAATTTGGGCCACCATACTCAAGTTGCGGTCTATGTGGCAGCCGAGGTATTTCACGGACGGCTGCCACTGGATGGCCTCGTCCTTCAATTCCAGTTGGGAGGGCGCCCTCTTGCGCGTCCCAACGAGGATTGCGGTGGTCTTGCCCACGTTCACCGCAATCCTCCAGTTGTCGAGCCAGGGCGGGAGTAGGTTAAGTTGTTTTTGGAGCCTCCGAGTGAGTAAAATGGCCCCAAACAGCCGTATTTAAAGCTTTCCACTCCCCCCCTCCCCGCCCCCAGTGTGACGCATCGCGACTATAAGAGTGAGACAGAGTAATAATTAATGGAAATTGTTATAATAAATGTAAATTAAATGTAAAAGATATAAATATGTGATATCGATGTTTTTTTTTTTTTTTTTTTTTTTTTTTTTTATGAATCCCTATCACTGTTTGTTTGTCTACAAATACGCAGAAGTGGGGAGGTTCATAATTTATTATAACAATTTCCATTAATTATTACTCTGTCTCACTCTTATAGTCGCGATGCGTCACACTGGGGGCGGGGAGGGGGGGGAGTGGAAAGCATTAAATACGGCTGTTTGGGGCCATTTTACTCACTCGGACCGTACCGAGTTGTATCACGCACGGACCACAAAACCACAACCACTTGTTGTAACCCGTGGCGTACTCCCAACTAATCGTGTCGATTAGCCGTTGGAGTACGCCCCTAACCACAGCCCTTTTCAGGGCTACGGTCAGCGTCCGACACCGTCTCCTCATAGCTGCAGGGTGAGTCATATACTTACCAAGGGTCGCGTGCGCTCGAGCCTCGCCGACGCGTTAGGCTGGCTGAGCCATCGCCGCCGCGTGTCGTGCCCCGCCGCACCCCAGCACCACCCTCCGCCGTGAGTATGGCGGACAACGCTGCCTCGGCGCATCCCGCCGCCGCCACCACCGTCACTACGTCCACTACCGCTGCCACCACCTCAGCTGCCTCCACCACCCCTGCAACGCCTGCGCGTCCACGTCCGCAGTCCGGTACAGATCTAGCCAGTGTGCACCGTACCGCAGCCAAGTCGGCATCACCGAGAGTCCGATATGAATCGGATTCCGTGATTGTCGCTCGGGTTGCCGGCGCCGGTTTTCTTTCGGACCGGCTTGCACGCTGGATGGCGACGTACCTCCGGATAGCGGAGTTCGAGCTGGGCGACGTACCCGCACTCGCCCCATCAGACGAAGTGGCCCTCCAAGCCCTTCGGAATATGGAGGACATCCCATTGTCGCTTCCCCCCGTGCGCGGCCTGAGCAAGCGGAAGCGCTCTTCGCTTGGCCCGCGGGCAGAGAAGCGCCCCTGCGCGACACCCCACCCACGCGATCCGCGCGGTAAGCCTCGCTCACGGTCTATAGGGGACCCGACTAGCCCGGGGGCCGACGAGTTGTCCGCCGCCCTCACCTCTGCTCCACCACCGCAGCCGCAGCAGCCGCCACTCACGCCGGCGCCGCAACAACTGCAGCACTCGCTGCACACGCCCGCGCCGCATACGCAGCGTGACCAACGCCCACGCCGTGTCAACCCGGACGTGGCCCCAACTCCACCGCAACCAACACCACAGCCGGCCGTGACATTTGCGCAAGTCGCAGCGATTCCAGCCGCCCCCTCCACCTCAGCAACCGTTTCTGCGACTACCCACAAAGAACGCAGGTACCCACCAATTGTGGTCGAGCAAATGCCGAACTGGCCTTCCCACATGAAGGTACTCCACGAACGCCTCGGACGCCCTCCATCCGCGCGCCCCTTCGGCGTGGGCGTGCGCTTCTCCCCCGAAGACGGCAACGAGTACCGGGTCATCCAGGCCTACCTCTCCGACCTGGAGAAGCAGAGCGGGCTGAGCTGGTATTCGTATGCCCTCGCCGAGGAAAGGAGCCTCAAGGTCGCCATTCGCGGCCTACCATTCAACACCGAGCCAGAGGACATCACCACCGCCCTGGCCGGTAAAGGTTTCACGGCGGAGTACGTTCGCCGCATCCGGGCGCGTGCAGGCCGCCCCGGATGTATTTACTTCGCCTCGCTCACCCGCACCCCGGACACCATCCCCGCCATCTACCAGCTGGACGAACTGATGTCGATGACCGGCATCATTGTGGAGGCCTGGCGCGGTAAGAAGGGCCCAGCACAGTGCCACCGGTGCCAGGGCTTTAGGCACTCATCCAAAGGCTGCCATCGCCTCTTAGCCTGCGTGCGTTGCGGAGCCCCGCACGCCGCGGCCGACTGCCCGCGCCCGAAATCGGAGCCAGCGACCTGCGCCAACTGCGGGGGACCTCACCCTGCCAACCACAGCAGCTGCCCAACCCTGCGGAAAGAGGTCAGAAATAAAAAAGCAGGGCCACTCGCCAAAACTGGTCCCATCACCTCAGCTACAATCCCAAGGTCAGAGGTAACAGAGACGGCGGCCGCCTCCCTCATGGCCCCCGCCAACGCACCGACAACCCGAGGACCCACCGCACCACTACCGCCCCCGCAGCCGAAACGTCGCCGCAGAGGACGAAAAGGTGGAGAGGGCAGGCCAGACGATCGGCCCCCCTCCGCCGCCCCACCACCGGAAATTTTTTCCATCTACCCACAACAGGCAAACATTAACATTGCTCCGCCTGTCCAACAAATGCTGACCGTGCTTATACAAAACATGGCCCAGCAACTCCAGACATGCATCGGCCAGATATTATCAGCGCATTCAACCCGTTAAGGTTTGTTCATTGGAACGCGCAGACACTCACGGGGAAGCGTCGATTGCTGTTACACTTTCTGCGGGAGTACAACATCGACGTCGCTCTAGTGAGCGAAACGCGTATCGCAGCTACAACCACCGTGCGCTTCCCTAACTACACCGTGTACCGACAGGATGAGGTCTCCCCGGTAGACGGACGACCCTATCGGGGCCTGATGGTGCTGGTCCACAGGCGGATTATACACCAGCCCGCCCCCACGGTAACGACCTACAGCTTCCGCGCGCTCGGCATAGATGTCAACATTAACGGCACGGACATCCGCCTATATGCCATTTACAAGCCACCACGCAACGACCTCGATACCAAGGAGTTGAGGGAGCTCCTACAACCGCACCCTACCATCATAGCCGGCGACCTGAATGCAAAACACACGGCGTGGAACTCCACCACCCCGAACCCAGCAGGCCGTAAGTTAATGGACGATGCCATTCAAAACAACTACGATGTCATGGGGCCTGACGAGCCCACCCATCATTGCGCAGCCACGGGCGTCGACGATGTGCTAGACATACTAGTGCTTCGGGACGTCCCTTCTACCATCCATCAAGAGGTAATGATGGACCTACCATCTGACCATCGCCCGGTCATCTGCACACTCGACGCACTACCAACGCGCGTGGCTCTGCCTGCCCCGCGAGTCCGCATCGACTGGGGTAAATTCCAATCTGAACTCGCCACCCACACCCCATCGCGTCCCATCGAAACACCAGATGACGTCGAAAACGCGACAGCCGAACTGACGACCGCCATCCAGACTGCGCTCCATACAGCCTCGCACATTCGCCAAAACAGAGCCAAACCCTCGCCTCCAACTCGCGTAACGACACTCATCGCAGAAAAACGCAGCCTGCAGAGGCTCTGGCAACAGACCCGCTGCCCCACCACTAAGGCCCGACTCAACAAAACCACGTCGGAGATTAAGTGCGCCCTCGAGCAACATGCGTCGCACTCATGGGAAAGGTACATCACAGAGGTCAGTGGCGAGCACCCCTCGGTCCACCGCCTATGCAAACAGCTCCAAAACTCCAACCCACCGCCTGTTCGCCCGCTCAAGGACTCCAACGGTCTACCCAAGTACCACGCCGAAGACAGGGCAGAACTGTTTGCCGCCCATCTCGAGCGACAATTTACCCCAAACAACGCCTCAGACAACGAACACGTCGCTACCGTAGAGTCGCACGTAAACAACCGACTCTCGCAGCCACTCTTACCACAGGACGACCCCATTATTATCTCCCCCCGTCAGGTGCTGTGAGAGATCGCCAGGTCTAAACCTCGGAAGGCTCCGGGCCCTGACGGCATCACCAACGAGACCCTGCGCCACCTACCGCACAAGACTGTCGCTGCTCTCGCGCGACTCTACACCGGCATTTGCCGCACCGGCCATTTCCCATCGCAATGGAAAACAGGTAGGGTGATCATGTTACCTAAGCCCGGGAAGGATCGCTCCCGACCCGAGAGCCACAGGCCCATCACCCTCCTCGACACCAGCTCCAAGATCTTCGAGAAGCTCCTGCTGCCTCACCTGTCACCACACATAGAGCCCCGGCCGGAACAGTTTGGCTTCCGTCCCGGCCACTCTACAACACTCCAGTTGGCCCGGGTGCTGCACCACATCTCCGTCTGCCTCAACAAGCGTGAGTTTCCCGTAGCAGTCATGCTAGACATGGAGAAGGCCTTCGATAGAGTATGGCACGACGGCCTGCTCTTCAAACTCTCCATGTCCACCGTTCCACTCAGGCTGCTACGGATTATAGCCTCATTTCTCCGCGGCCGAGTCATCCGGGTCGCTGTCGAGAACGCCGTGTCAACTCCCCGCCCAGTCCGTGCGGGCGTCCCCCAGGGCAGCTGCCTGTCGCCGGCGCTGTACGCAACGTTCACCAACGACGCACCTGCCACAGCCGGCGTAAAACTTGCGCTGTACGCCGACGACACGGCGTATATCGCATCTTCTATACGCCCAGAACACGCCGCTTCAAAAATCCAGGCCACATTAGAAGCCCTACCACAATGGCTCGACAAGTGGCGTATGGCCATAAACGTGGCCAAAACGCAGGCCATCAGCTTCGGAGCACATCGGCGCCCGCTACCGCAGCTCACCATCAACGGCGACCCCGTGGAATGGTCACCCACGGTCACATACCTGGGAGTGACTATGGACCGACGCCTCACTATGACAAACCACGTGACCAACACGGTAATAAAAACAAGGACCGCGAGAGCGCTATTGCGCCCCGCCCTCAGCAGCCGCCTCCCGCTCAGAACCAAGTTGGGTATCTTCAAGACCTATATACGCTCCATACTAACGTACGCCGCCCCAGCTTGGTTCGCTCTCACCGCCGAAACGCAGAGACGCAGACTACGAGCACAACAAAATATCACGCTGCGCCTCATTACTAAAGCCGCGCGTTACGTCCGTAACACCACAATAGCACGTGATTTACAGATCGAGAGCTTGGACGAGTTCGTCGGCCGCCTAGCGAGACAGCTGTTCGCTCGCGCAGACGCCTCCGCTTTCGACCACATTCGAAACATAGCCCCGCTGTATGAACGCCACCACGACCGACGCAGCCGAGCTCTCCCCAGAGAGATCGTGGCCCACACAGATGACGCCCCCGCCCACGCATTAACAACGACGACGCTCAATGGCTCCGACTCGCGCTCGCCGCGAGCGACAGAGCCCCCTCCACCGACCTGACGAAACCCCGCCCGCGACTCCGCGGGCCCGCTCCCCACCACCACATAAAAAAAAAAAAATGTCGAACTACCCACACAAGAGGCGCTCCCCCCTCACGATAAGTCCGTCGCCTGCTCGCAGGTCGCTCGCTAGGCCTCCCTTACGGGTCTCACCTGGCAGGGCTTGACCGCGCTGAGGGCGACGGTGAAGAACTTAGGGAGGGGGGACGACCCCAACATCGACCAACCTGCATGGGAGCGGGTTGCGACTCCCGCAACATCTGAGATGGCTCACGCCAAAAACAGAATACCCGCGCGCCTGGCGGCGCGCGAGACGAAGAAAGAGACGATTTTACTCACTCGGTGCTGAGATTGGCACGGTCTAACAACTCCTGAGGATGCTCCGTGTGTGGGCGAAACACGTGTAGAGTAGTCGGTGAAGGTGCAAGGTGTGTCACTGGGCTGCATCTGCATTTTTTCTTGCGGAATTACGCGACATCTTTTTCGTTTTCTACTAAGATATGGATTTCCGCCAAGTAACGCCTGATTCTATCAAATACTTACAATCAGCAAGCGTAGCTGTACAGGCACGTTTTTACATCAAATTAACTAAACTCCATCGGGTGGCGTCTCAAAATGTATGGTTCAATCAACAATGCAAGCGATTCAATGTCGTTCCAAATTATATTAATATCCATTCCAACACGACCAGTCCTGCGGCCGGTTTGGCCATACGTAAAGCTCAAAAAGTCTGGTTAGATGCGGAATCTCGCCGTTGGTTCGCGATTAGAGACAATCTTAAATTACATATTAAAATTTTACATACAGAATTATCACACAATTTACATAGCGTTGAGTTCGACCTTTTAGACCAAAAGGCTAGAGATCTCGCATCACAGACTATTCATTATAAGTTTATTAATCAATCTCACAAATTACAAAGGTTAAGGGTAACACAACACGGTGGAAGTAATGTGGGTAGACATAGTAGAAATAACAATGGTAGGATTGGTGATGGACATTCCTTCTATCCCCGCGTAGAAAACTTACAAATGTGCAATTTTCCCAAAGCGAGGTTTCGCTTTTGGAAAAAGGTCTCAAATATAACATAACCCCAAAATTGACTTCATCTTTGGTGGAGGGATTAGCTGTAGATTCAGAGGTGGCTATTGTTATTAATAAAAAGGATAATATGGTGAAGGGTGTGGTTACCAACGAATTAAATAAAATTCAACCTACTAACTGTAAGGGGGCCCGAGTTGCGAACAGTGAGGTCGTTGCAACAAAAAATAGATAATAATGATTTAATAGTGACAAAGGCTGATAAGGGCAATAGTATTGTTATATTAAATAAAGATGAATACATAAATAAAGTTCAGGACATAATTCATAGCGACGACTTCATTCCTTTGCGCTCGGACCCGACGACACGGTACAACACGGAGGTCAAAAATAATATTAATCATTGTAAATTTCTTTTTCCAAACGATTATTCATCTCGGCTAATCACCCCGATGAATCCACAGGCCCCTGTGTTGTACGGTTTACCTAAAATACACAAAGACAATGTTCCCGTGCGCCCTGTGGTTTCATATATAGGATGTCCAGCATATGAGCTAGCAAAAAAGTTAAATGATATTATTAAAGAAAAGTCATCATTTTATCCTAAATATAGTATTCAAAATACAGCAGATTTAATTGCCAAAATAAGGGATGTTATTTTACCTCCTAATTCTATTTTTCTTTCTCTGGATGTTGACAGTTTGTTTACTAACGTTCCCTATCAAGAAACTCTCAAAATACTCTCAAATATTCTAGAGAGAAGGCGTATTCATCCAGGGGAGGCCAACGAAATTGTGCATTTAACCAATATTTGCATGCAACAAAACTATTTCAAATTCGATGGTGGGTATTACAAACAGAAGGAGGGGTTGGCCATGGGTTCTCCGTTATCACCTCTGATGGCGGAGATCTTCATGGACAATTTTGAGAATAGTTATTTCACAGGTAATAATAACATTCTTTATTATTATCGTTATGTTGATGATATACTCATATGCTGGACCGGTACTAGACAAGAATTAGAGTCTTTCTATTCATTTTTAAATAATTTACATCCAAAGATTAAATTTAAACTAGAAGTTTAAGTCGATAATTCTATAAATTTCTTAGATTTAACCATTACACGGGAACATTGTCGTCATAATTTCCAAATATATAGAAAGCCTACACATACTGATGTAGTTATACCCGCGGCTTCCTGTCACCCTTGGCAACACAAACTAGCTGCTTTTCATTCTTATATTAATCGTCTATTGACGGTGCCTTTGTCAAATGAATCTTATATGAAAGAATTAAATACCATTTATAATATTGCCGTTGCAAATGGTTATGATCGACGGATGATAGATAAAATGGTTAAGACTAAAATTAACAAACAGATGGCTAAACTTTTGTATGCGGTGCCGCGTGAACGTGTTGTTCATACTTATCGGTCAAGTATGATTTATGTAGGGAAAATTTCAGAGAAAATATCAAAAATCTTAAGAAACAACGACGTTCACGTGGCATTTCGAACCACTAACACCGTTCGACGGGCCATTTGCAATGGTAAGGAAAAAACAGAGGTTGGCAGGAAGTCAGGTGTATATAGGTTAACATGTGACGAGTGTAATTCCGTATACGTGGGACAAACTGGGCGCTGTTTTGAAACACGTTATAAAGAACATATTTCTGCCTATAGGAATGCCCGACCAGAACGATCTCATTTCGCGGAACATTTATTAGATACCGGTCACCAATTATCTGATGGGCATTCCTACGAGGTTTTACATACTTGTAATAAAAGTTTACGACTGAACGTGTTGGAACAATTAGAAATTATCAAACATAATGTTGATGGAGCCATACTTAACGATCAGATAAATGTTTCTTCCTCCCCACTTCTGCGTATTTGTAGACAAACAAACAGTGAAAGGGATTCTTAAAAAAAAAAAAAAAAAAAAACATCGATATCTCTGTCTCACTCTTATAGTCGCGATGCGTCACACTGGGGGCGGGGAGGGGGGGAGTGGAAAGCATTAAATACGGCTGTTTGGGGCCATTTTACTCACTCGGTGCTGAGATTGGCACGGTCTAACAACTCCTGAGGATGCTCCGTGTGTGGGCGAAACACGTGTAGAGTAGTCGGTGAAGGTGCAAGGTGTGTCACTGGGCTGCATCTGCATTTTTTCTTGCGGAATTACGCGACATATTTTTCGTTTTCTACTAAGATATGGATTTCCGCCAAGTAACGCCTGATTCTATCAAATACGAGTAACATACCTTAAAAAAAAAATACGTCGAATTGAGAATCTCCTCCTTTTTTGAAGTAGGTTAAAAATATAGTAGTAGCTTTGAACATGCATAGGATATTGGATTACCTGCCGCTGATGGCTAATTTGCCTGTGTTATACAATAACGTGCATGTCCAGTAAGATAACGCTAACGCCGAGTTGTATGCTTGGTTAAATGAATTATTATTGTAACACAAGTATACTTTTAACATATAGGTACAAAACTTTGAAATTAATTATATAGAAATAACTAAGGAAGAAGCTAATCCTAACTGAACTCATAGATAACAACTAGTGGTTCTGTGAGGACAGTAGACCTCGAATGCTTTATTATAATGAAGATATAAGTCCTTTGTGGAACAAATTAGGCCTGCAAAAAGGTCACGCGTAGGTACATCCTAACCGCATCTTAACCGCCACCGTGGTCTAGTGGTACAACCACCGGTATCAGACCCAGGGGTCCCGGGTATGAATCCCAGCGGGGGGTACATATTGTATTCGGTTTGGTTGGTGGTAGGACTTGTTGTAAGTCCGCCTGGCTAGCTACCACCATCTTATCTAAGTCTAACGCCATAACAACAATGTTTTCAGCATTGTTGTGTTCCGGCAGTTAAAGATAAGATAGCCAGTTCCTCAGTGATTCGGGATTCCGGGAGAGGCTCGCTTCCATCTTCAGCCTTATCAAAACTTAACATCAGGTATGATGAAGGATAAGAGTCTCCTCGTACTTCATAAAAAAAAAATCTAAATATTCATGCAAATTATCATCTCCTATTTCACTTAAGATGAAGTTTTCCCTCAAAAGCTGTCCTTCCACATAACCCAATCAATTAAATCACCAAAATGATTAAAATTCAGCGTTTCAAGAGTTATCTTCACATTTACAACATTAGAATGTACATTTTTCATACTCATTGCTAACAAAAATACTTCTTGTTCCTTTTATATGGAACAGCTGCGTCTGTTTTATATCCCGGTACTTAAACCCTTTGTCGGTGGCGTTTCTTTGTACGCAGTCAATGAGGAGGCATTAGGTAATGAGCATCCCTTGAACGAGCCAGACGTGTGGTTGCTGTACAATATATTGCGATATAAATGCTATGCCAAGAATGTTGTATTTAAAATGAATGTTGTTCTCTATCAAGCTAGGTTATTTTGCCTAGTAACAGAACTAATGATCGGAGGAGCTGGTGACGGTGTGATTCGCAATGGTCAGTCACGGTATGCGTGGGGCCTACCGCCATTACTTAGCGCAGTATTGTTTCAATCTTACCATGCTATTTCGTACTATGAATCTCTTCTTCTTCTTTCTTAATTAATGGCGTGCTCGCGGCAAAAACGCGAATTTTGCCAATGTCAAGTAAATATATTTTGTAATATAGAAATTGTACGGTAGATTGAGTTCAAAATGGAGCCTCACCACACGTGTTATTACGAAAAGAACTCGGGTAAAACTCCTACGATTCTCTTAAATTAAGCTTGTTTTGACGGAAGTTTTGTGACATCTTCGCTCAATCATCGCCTCCAAAGTGTGAAGTGTGTCAAAATGTGACAACTTCAATATAAACAAAACGCAAACAAAACGTTCTTATGGCATGATGGTTTCTAATAGATGATGATGGTAGGCTCACGATCAACTCTTTGCGATTTTTAGGCTATTTTTAGGTTGTGAGATTGGGATGACCTGAAAATAACCTAAAATTAATCGCATTTCAGTAGACGGTAGGCCCCCAGGACTTTTAGGCGTACATATAGTCGTAGGCGCTTGCAAGGCTTTATCCATCTCTCCTTCATAGAAATGCAATAGAAAAATCTTTGAAAGAATTCTTCAATAACTTTTGACGAGAATACGTAAAAGATAAGCTTAGTAATAACTTTTATTGAATCAGTAATGTCCGTTCATCTGAGCTGGGAAATTATGACGTACGCTGACGAATCAAAATGGGAACGTTCAGACAAAATCTTATCCCAGCCCTATCTTTAACCCTCGGGATCTTATAATGAAGTTATGCCTGTCAATAGACCCGTAATCTGATCAGCCTTTTCATTAGTTTAAAGTTAGCAATTTGAATTTAACATTCGCAAATATTATTCAATTTCTTTGCGTATTTATTTATATACTTAGCTCTTGTTTCTTGCGTATTAAACCTATTTATTTTTATAGGTATTTCGTCTTTTTCGTTTAATTAAATCATAATATGAGTAGGCAAGTTTATTATCTATATTAGCCGTTCCGATATTCGTCAATGAATTTTCTTTTATGCACTAAGGGGATAAATCAGTGTTTTATGTCACGGGCAGTATATTGAATCCTGAGTGAAATGAAAGATTCTGTATTGTGATGGTAATTATGATAAGAATTATGATAATTATGATAAGAAAGAGGGAGTTATGATAAGAATCCTGAGTGAAGCGAAGGATTCAAGTCTGCCCAAGGCAAGGAGCATCTCTAAAATCAAAATCAAAATCAATATCATTTATTCAGTCTAGGCTGTTACAAGCACTTATGAACGTCAAAGAAGCTACGCCATCGGTTCACAAACCCTACGGCGGGAGACCTTGTAACGAGAAGAACCGGCAAGAAACTCGTCAAGGGCTGTTTTTTTCTCCCTGTTTTATTTCATACAGAGTCGTCAAATTGAAAAGTGACCTTAACATATCAGTAAGGTCAATTTCCATCACAAAAGGAAAATACTAATGAAAATATTACATTTTATGGTTATTGTAAACGCAAACAATTTTTAACTGGCAAAGAAAGACTTGTCTATCATACATTACAACATTTCCCGCACCACAAGACTACTACACTGCAAGTTGTGAGGTACATACAGGTCAGTATCAATTTATTTTAGATAAAAATATTTAGGCTTTAAGCACAGCATTAAGATAAGCAGACTGAGGTAGACCCATTTCCGCTGGCGGCACCCGTTCACGAGCATGACGCATGAACCAGCCATCGCTTCGCTCAACCATATTTTAGGGAACGTAACGACCCGCCTCACACGACACCGCCGAAGAAACGTTTGAGTGAGCATGACGTACTTCAGGTACTTATGTTAAGCTGCATAAATATAAAAAAAAACACAATGGCAACAGCAAAAAAAGAAAGATAAAAGTGCCTTAATGTAAGACACAACACAACCTACAATGTCACTAGAAGACGCATCAGCTGGGTCACAATCTCAATCGTAATTAAAGTTAAAAATAAATAAATAAAAAAAAAAGAAAAGCTTTTATATATTTGGAATAATTGAAAACATTATTTACCTTTGTTTACTCTGATCAAGCAGTGCCATGCATCTCAACTCAAAACATCATAAATAACATAAAATAAAATCAAAACAACATATATCTCTACACATTTTAACACAAGCAAACATGAGCAGACCCATCCCGCTGGCAGCACCCGTTCACGAGCATGACGCATGAACCAGCCATCGCTTCGCTCAACCATATTTTAGGGAACGTAGCGACCCGCCTCACACGACACCACCGCAGAAATGTTTACAGAGAGCATGACATACCCAATACTTTATACACCTACTGTGCCTACTGTGACGTTAAATAAAAAAGAAATAATAAATTACAAAACTAACAAATGACAACAATTTAACAATTGGCAAAAAAAATCGAATAAATAAAAGATCGAAAATCACCGACTTTTTCTTTAGATATTTAGTTCCGTAGGCAATGCAATGATAATTTTCATTATATCTGTGACCAAGAGTCAAGACTACACACATTCACAATTTCATGATTTGCCATGTTTTACTGATAAGTAAGACAAAAGACACGAAAAAGCACGGAAATTAGAGAGATAGCTATTACATTATATTTGAATGAGTGCACAATACACTCGAGAGGATAATTCCAATTTCAAATGTTTTCTTGATGCTTGGTGCTATTGACCCCGATACATTCAGCCATGTTTATATTTTTCATATGAGTAAAGTCTCTTCTTGAAAGTGTCAATGTTATAGTTTGAAACTCCTTGGACCAGGAAGTTATCCCTTGAACAGCCTTGTTTTTTTTCGTAACAATTTTTGATAGAAATGTATGTTGACATTTTGGCGTTCCAAATTTAAACGTTATCATAATTACCTAAGGGAAGTTCCGTACAACTTTAGCTCCCTCCGGGCATTAATAGCTTACTTTCAAATTGAGAATACTTGATATTTAATAAGTGCCGTGTGGTGACGGCCTAAGAATCCAAGTGCCACCACTACCTTACATGCCTGGGATGTCGTAAGAGTCGACTAAGAGGCCCGACGCATTGAACACCTGTGCGAGAGAAGGAAAACTTGAAACAAACCCTCTACCAACCCGTCTGGCCAGCGTGGTAGCAGTAGGATGGTCTCCTATGAACACCACAATAGGCGTGAGCTAGTAGAGGCCTATGTCCAGCAGTGGACGTCCACGGGCTGATGATGGATGGATGAATACGTGCTACAGATAGACACAGGTGGTGTATAAAATACCTTTGTTACTTTCTCACGCTGGAATCATTTGCACCAATTCTGATAATTTTGGAAAGTCATGAAAAACTGACTTTAAATCTTTTCTTATTGTTTTTAAATGCATTTGGAAACGATGGAGAATTTTGGTTCAGAAGAAGGACGGGCATTTGTTTTTGCTTAAATTTAATCTTCAACGCTGTAGATAAAATGTAATTATTTTCTTACGATGGGAGTCTTAAAATGTAATTAATGTTTCTCGGCGTAAGTCGCTAGATGTATACAATGACGTTATTACTTTTAATTATTTCATTCCGCCCCAAAAAGGTCCCTTTATCCTCAAGTTGCAGGTTATTATCCCGGTCTTATCCGCTACTGGACCAGGGAATAAAAATCGTCGGATTCACTTGAGTGGATTTAGAACATAATTCATTGCGCGTCATTAATGGTGTATCTATATACCTTCGTCAACATTCCATCATTAATTTGTTGTAGCATTTTAATATGGACGGATTTCATTTTTTCAACGCATACCAATCAAACTACGCATTCCTCTCCACTTTCGCGATACAAACCAATACCAGTGGCCCTACCGCACAAGTGCCGTCGGCATCGACATCGACTTCATTTGACAGATGGATGTGACATATTGCTCTTGGTCTTTGGTTAGTTTTTATCTGTGCCAAAAAGAAGCAGCAATGTGTATCTGTCAAATGAAGCCGATTAAGATGCGCACTTGCACAGTACGGCCCCAGATTTGATCTCTTAGGACCAAGGGAACGCAAGTTAGCACTAAAACTTATACCTACGGTATACCACTATTTTGCTCTCTAAAGTCTAAATAGGTATGTATTGCCTAAACCCTGCCTATTTAAATTCAAGTAACTACCTATAAATATTAGATTTAAATTTGGCTTCTTCGTAACTTACAATATACATAAAGTAATGTACGTTGTATCTGTCCGTCGCTACGTAAAACAAATACGTTTCTATAAACGTTATATAAACTTTTCTCGATTTCCCAACCATAGGTATTCATGATATTTGATTCAAACAAACACGGTATTTAATGGTAGGGTAAGTACTGTGTTAGTAATTTATTTGTACTGACTATGTCATAAGATTGATTATTAACTTCAAATAATAAAGTTGAAGTAATGTCTACATTACCAGTGTTCCTATAACTTTTATTTCAAGGAGTTCATTTCTTGAAAAGTCCTAGTGAAATAAACACTGGTTCAACTGTTTTACGCCTAATTCATGTCTACCGCTGATATTCAGCTTCTGGATCCTTCCTAATTCAAATCAAAGACTTTGTTTCAGATATTATAAAATAGAAATGATCAAATAAGTATTCCAACATGAACGTTTTGTATTGTTCCGTATCTAAGAAAATAAAATCGATAAAATGTTCGCTCGTAAACTTTACGACCGATGTAAATTCAGGGATAAAGTATACACGCATCGAAGTGGGGTCAGCTGGGATATACGCTTATAATATAGACCTTATGTGGAAGGGATAAGGACGTTAAAACAATAGGGATCGCCTGAAAATGCGGTTGTCCAATAAATCAGTTTGTTACACGAATCTATCGATGGTTTTCGGAATTCTAGTTTGTTTAATATGAAACTTGTTTTACGTGCGATTCTTTCTTACATTATCCTTGTCTCATTACTATAGATATATGTCAAAATCTAAATTTAGTTACGGCGATTTTACTTTAAACTACTCGCACTTTTCATTGACGCATGTATCACTTCATACGACGCATTTAATTTCGTGATCGCAGGTTGACGATCTATGAAACCTCGAAAATTGCAATGTAACATAATAATAGAGATGGCCGAAAAAAAACCAGTTCCCGGCGCAAAAGTTTTGAACCACAGATTTCATAGGATGTTTAAAAACAATATTTTGAATTTTCACTGTCTCTCTATCAAGTACTTTTTTAAACTTATTTATCGACCAAAGTAAACTATTTTTATACGTTAGTTACTAACCTTTCCCTTTTTTGTTGATGACAAAGAAATTAAGGAATACAAATAGATTAGTTTGGTAGACAAATAAGTTTTTAAAAAGTACGACTACAAACAAAACTTCTTGTGCAAAAAAATAATTGTCCACCGTTAAATATCTTCGAAAATCTGAAGGCCGGGAACTGTGTTGTTTATTCAACCAATGGTATTAGGGCCTTCTTCTTTCATGGTTTCGTAGTAAAATAATAATGACTTTTTCTACTTTTACTAGATTAGAAATTGAACTTATGAAAGGATTGTCAACCTGCGTTATTACTGGGAATTTCCTGGCTTGTAGAATAATGCGTACCTGAAAGCTGAAGTTTAGGTATTGCTGTTAGAATCTGTATCCATTTTGTGAGCCTCCCTCGCCTCTTCCCTATTAACTCGGGAAGGTAATTGTTCCGTTGTTTCATTGTGAAAGTTATGTTTGCTTAATTAATCTCGCACGCATTATGAATTTAAGCATTAAATGCCCAACCAATTTATAGGTGTGGAATGCAAATAAAGACTTTAGAAATCATGACTGTGTGTGAAAATTACTGAAAAGTATTAGATTTTTGTGATATATAAAGTTTTATGTATAGTCGGTTATGGAACTGAAAATTTAAAATTGAGAACGTCTCAAACCAGACACAATACAGCATGATATTGTACGAATTTTTGTTTGAGATAAGTTCGTCGCACGATCTTAACTTGTAATTCTCAATTCACAAGCCGCACATTAGTGCTTAAAAAGATGAACATTTTGAAATATTTTGATTATCTTGGGACCTTCAGAAATACTATCGTCATTTAAATACATGCTACACTAAAAATCCTCTCATATTTCGTGGATATAAGCTCATGTTTAACATTGTAACGCTTCATTTGTTGTCGATTGTACTCTCTTAATTAATCTTTCTACTATTACAAAGCATTGGGTTTCATTACTGTACGTGTTTCATATTTGCTTGTTGTCACTCGTTTTATACAGGCTGTCACAAAACTGGCACAAGTGACAAATATGTTATTACCAAAAATTTAAAATAATTTGTTAAATTTACAAAAAATACAGGGTAACATTTACCACTGTACGGAACAAAGCGATAATGCTATTCCAACAACATTGTTTGCGAACCTCCTGTTTTGAAATCGGTTAAAAATTACGACGACTGTATAGCGGTACAATCCATAGGTCGCTGGTTCATATCCGCTTCGAAGGGCTAATTTTTAACGACTTATGTTGAACTAGAACTTCTACGTTGCCCGATCTGAAGAGTTTTTATTTAATTAATTCTAAATAATCTTTAAAATAAAGTAATAATCCATTTTTTTGCTTCATCCATGATGAAGCAAAAAAGATACGAGCTACTGATCCGAACAGAGCAAGACTGTTTTATTTCAAGTATACTTTATACTTTAGTTAGACACAGAGCACATTTTTTTTTATGAAGTACGGGGAGACTTTTAGCCTTCATCATACCTGATGTTAAGTATTGATAAGGCTGAAGATGGAAGCGAGCCTCTCCCGGAAACCCCAATCACTGAGGAACTGGCTATCTTATCTTTAACTGCCGGAACACAACAATGCTGAAAACATTGTTGTTATGGCGTCAGACTTAGATAAGATGGTGGTAGCTAGCCAGGCGGACTTACAACAAGTCCTACCACCAACCAAACCGAATACAATATGTACCCCCGCTTGGAATCGAATCCGGGTCTGATACCGGTGGTTGTACCACTAGACCACGGAGGCGGTTACATAACATAACGTAAAAGATTGAATTTCCTTTACCAATACAGTAGTCTCTCGAACGATAGGTACGAATCAAAATAAAAGGACTCATTGCAGTGAAGAGACGCGCCTGCGTTTTCAGGACAAAGTTTACCAATTACTTGTCCTTTGGAAACAAGTTTGAAGGTCAAGTTAGGAATAATATCGTATACCTATTATTTATGATAGTGGTTTATGACTGTCTGTACCGATATCACAATATTTAGGGAAATGAGTTTTCAGTAGTTTAGTCGTCGTCTCAGCCACATAACACCCACTGCTGGGTATAGGCCTCCCCCAAAAAGGGGGGGTCTGCCATAATCGCCACGCTTGGCAGGCGGGTTGGCGATCGCAGTATGGCCAAGTTTGTAGGAGACGCTGCTGCCCGTCTCCTGATGGCTGAGTCCCTTAGTCGCCTTTTACGGCACCCACGGGATGAGAGGGGTAGTGCTATTCTAAGCCGACACTACACAGCTTAGTAGTTTAGTATTTTTAGGAAACGGTGTAATTGTTATTTCAACAACAAAAATATCTTTTATCTCCATCCTGTATTACTTATACGGAGGCATAAGTTTGAGGCATGTTTCTGACGCACAGTTTATCGTCCCTCTGAGGGTACAGAGTGACCTCCGTACAAACTATCTGAACTAGTAAATGTACATGGACTAGGGGATTTGATACAAATAAAGTTACTGGTTAAACTGTTTGTACACATTGTATTAGTATGCTAATGTTATTACGGCTCAACTCCAGTAATAAAATGTAAACGAGTGTGGAAAACCTACTACTGGACTGAGTTTAGACGGTAACATTTCACAGTAAGATTTTCATTTTACAGTATTTCCAACCGAAAAACAAGGTTTGGTTTATGGCTGCGCGAAAAAGAAAAAGACAGCATCTCCCATACAAAGTTAGGCATTGTTTTTTGGGCTGTCCCTACTAGGAAGCTCAATTTGATTGGAAGAGCATTGAACTGGAAAACAGTGGTTGCGGTTTAAAGTCTATTCCGAGCAATTTGGAGACATATTTTTATTTTCTTGTACCCTTTCAATGCGAACCCAAGGCCTGTCCTCGGTATGTCAGAATACTTACTAATACCGCCACAATACGACTTGTATATGTACATACTTATTGAAGCTAGCACAAGTTCAACTAAGACCTTGACCTTCTACAGGTTATTGTGTGATACTGAAGAATGGCATACAAGGTCCGACACCTTCAATAATCTAATGGTAGAAAGACGCGTCGTGTCGCCGGAATTGTAAGAATAAGTACAATAAACTTGCGTTTATTTGTCACTATCGTGATTAAATATGACAAAACGCAGACTATGCCCTTCTATGATGGTTTACAGTACGAGTACATTCAAGGGTTAATTGGCTATACTATTTTGAAGGTGTTTTTGCGAATATAGTGAGGTTTCGAGGTTATGAATTATGAACTCTAACACCCATATTCTAGATCGTTCCTCCAAAACTTACTCGACCTCGACTTAACGAAACCTCACTGAAAACCTCTTCGAAATTGCTCATCGAAATCGGTATTCTAAGTCGTAGGTGAGAGGATGTTTGTTTAAACCAATGTTGCCATTTATCTCCAAAACTACTACGATTTTGATGCGGTTTTCAGTGATGGGTTCCGGTTTGATTAGTGCTATGTTCTTAGATAGGTGTTATAGTGACAACTCACCAGGGGGCGCTGCAGTAAACATTTGATTGTGCAAAACCAAAACTACTAGTCTGTATTTGAAGTGGTTTTCAGTAATGGCGTTTATTAGTACAGAGTACATAATACCTATGCTCACTAAAAACCTTGAAAAAAAGGCAAAAGTTTAAATTTTGAAAGAACCCGCTACGGTTAAAACGTAAATGAAAAAGGTTAAATAATCAAAAACCCCCAACTTAATTATCCGTCGGAGGCTGCCATCACTATTTTAAAGTTCAACAAATATAAATAAGTATTACAATAAAATATTTCCAGATATTCACGTCACTATAAAACGGCCAAACTAGTTCATTTAATGGTAGCCCCGGACGGATAATAACGTCGGGGGTTTTTAAGTTATGGAAACATTTCGAATGGAGAAGATGGGTATAGACTTCACCATACATTTTTATATTTTTTTGGCTATGGTCACTTAAAAGATGACAAATAGAAAAAATGGCGTTAATATTCTCGAGGTTTCTCAAAGGCACTGTCTGACGCACAGTTTGACAGTTGTTTCAACTTCGACTCTAGCAAAGAGTTCTAATTATTACACTCAAGTGAGGAAAAATTTGAGTGGAGGAGATTTTTTGCAACTATGAATACCAAATTTCTCGAATAAGGTTGAGTGGAGTGTAAAAGTTTTGGAGGATAGACTTAGAATATGGGGGTAAATTACTCTTTGAGCTTAGCTGTTATGAAAGTTTGACAAGCCGAATTGAACACACGCGGATCACCAATATTATTCCACAAGTTCATCTTTTTGGAATCAGTCAAGTTGGAAAACCATCATCATTTTGGGATCTCAATCTCAACGCCTATAGCTGATTCAATTCAAAAAAGATATTAAAGGACTAAAAAACTTGGTAATAACGTTTCAATTTTTCTAGTTACATTTAAGTAGCAAGTTCTAGGACGTAAGACATAAAGATAAGTCTACATTGCCACAAGATTGTCTTCAACCTCCAGTATGGCTAATTCCAATAATTTTTGTTCATTTCCAATCGTACGGATAAGGCCTTAAGGCCTTTGTGAGTACTATCTGGACCAACGTCTGACATACCGGAAGCAATCGGCGCTGCCTTCGCTCCACGATGGCTACTTCCGTTTGTACGAGGTAGGGTTGACAATTTTATCAAGAGTTTTAAATGAATTTTATGTTTATAGCAAACTACTAAATTTGTATTCCAAGTGTGCACGTAAATAGTAAATATAAAAACAATTAGTCGCTTGTTCACTATTTTGAAATTAAGGCACATTAACATTGTGCCAAATAAATTAACCACTACTAAATGTCATTCGCTTAGTGATCGCTAGAAGAATCAAAATAGGCGATTGGAGGAAATCTCGACATTCGTTAGGACATGCTAGGCGATTGCGAAAAGTCAATCGTATTCATTTGACAGTTCATATTGTATCATACTATATGTCATCCCATACAAATCGCAGCCGATTGAATACGATATGAACTGTCAAATGAATACATTACCTTACGCAATCGCACCCATGATCTGAAGTTCATCGTCTACAGTCGATAGTATTTTTCCAAAATGCACAACGCAAAGAAACATTTTAATTTTACCATCACTTTAACTGTCTTGTTCTCAATGCTAGGACATAGGTTTTCCTTACAGATAGATGTAAAGAAAATGATAATTTTATCGAGCTTAGCAACAATGACTCAACAGAGTTATATAATGTGAAAGCCCTATTCCGAGGCTAAGAATTAATCGACTCCAGCCAAGTGCCACAAATTCCCAGTCGCGCGACTAACGACAGCTTTTAAATTAATTTGAAGGTGTGTCTCGCAATTGAACAGTGTGAGCTAATCCTATTAGTTGCAAATTACACACCAGCAGTGCGAATACAAAGGTTTATATAAGTGCTTACTTACGAGTAAATTAATTAGAAACATGTACTTATACATTTTTACATATATGGTACCTGGTACTTACGAGCCTTCCGGAACTCGTCCGCGTGGAGTTAGGTTTTCGTGCTCGCGGACTTAACTTGTCGCGTGGTGGCGCCATGCATCACTTACCCCAGCACATAGTTGTGGTGTATGGTGCTTACGCCTTTTCGTAAATGGGCTTATTCAGAAGGTTTGGAAGGTGTCGAACCTGCGAGCGGGATGATTCGTTATCACTCTTGAAAACAACGGTCGGTTCTTCCGACCCTTTGATTTTGTAATGATAAACCTTTCGTCGTCGTCGTCTCAGCTACATGACACCCAATGCTGCCTGCCCCAAGAATCTCTACGACGATAGTTCCTGCGCTTCCCGCATCCAACGGCTTCCTGAGATCTTCACCAGATCGGTCCACTTTATTGGGGGCCTAATCACGGAACGTCGTCCGGTGCGCGGTCGCCATTCAAGAACCTTTAATAAAGTAATAAATATCAACAGAAAAGTTTGTCAATTTTATTTTTGCTCTCCTGAAAAGTTGGACTGTTGGAGTTTTGTACATCTGACCTTATGCGTCTGATGTAGATTGTTCTTCGTTGGTATTGCTGTTAAAATGTACTTCGTTATTTTATTAACATTCTGTTATGTACCATGTCTAAAGCGCATGATTTATCCTGACCTTTATAAATTTTCTTCTTTGAGTTATCGATCAAATTGAAGAATACGCTTCGAGAAATAACATCTTGCATTTTACAATGGCAAAGCAAGAATTATTCCTAAAGGAAAAGGGAGGGGGGTGATTTCAATGCCCTATAGAAACCATAGGCACCAATGATATTTTAGTAAATATCATTGATAGGCACACAGTCAAATTACTTTCGGATTCTTTTTATTTCTGTTTGACGGATTTAAGTTCGTTAAATGTTTAAGACTCATCTACATCAATTACACAAACATCTGAATTAAATACACTTTTGAAGAGTTGAGATGCCAGTTCCACCAGCGGGCGGAATTGCTTATGACCCTTTATCAAAAGCGATATTTCGTTGTATTCGCTCACAGCCACTATTAGTTCTGATTCAATCTTCAAGAACTCCTTTTCCATCGTATTGGTGAGCGCAAGAACCGCCAGCGCTGGCTCTAACAGCATCTCTGGAGCTGCTATTCTTAAGATAGTATTGCATGTTTCTTTTTGTAAACCTTCACAACGTTTCGCTATGTTTTCTTTGACCTGAAAGTGCATTTTGGAAGTATTAGCCAATAATATTATTTGGTATTAACTGAATCAATTATAGTTTTAAGGTCTCTTAATGCAATTGCGTTGGCTAATAAGTTCAAATAATTTTTAGATAACGGTTTTATTTTCTTTTCACAATTTGCTGTCATTTTGTCCAGCATGTCTGCCACTTGGATCGATGATGCTAGTTAGTCGATAAGGTGGCACGACCAGGCAATATTGTTGTTTTAACACGCGAGTTTGCTAGCAGCTACCTAAATATATATTTTAATAAACATTCACCTAATTATAAAAAGCAAATAAATTTTGAAGCCAACATTTTGAACCGACCAATCGGTCGACCTAAGCGAGAATCTGCCAGTAAAAAAAAACGCAATGTTGACTTTCCCCAGGCCACGGGGTAGATGAGAAAGCAATTCTTTTGAAATTAAACCGCCTCTGTGGTCTAGTGGTACAACCACCGGTATCAGACCCAGGGGTCCCGGGTTCGATTCCCAGCGGGGGTACATATTGTATTCGGTTTGGTTGGTGGTAGGACTTGTTGTAAGCCCGCCTGGCTAGCTACCACCATCTTATCTAAGCCTGACGCCATAACAACAATGTTTTCAGCATTGTTGTGTTCCGGCAGTTCGAGATAAGATAGCCAGTTCCTCAGTGGTTGAGGATTCCGGGAGAGGCTCGCTTCCATCTTCAGCCTTATCAATACTTAACATCATGTATGATAAAGGCTAAGAGTCTCCCGGTCATACATAAAATAAAAAAAAATAAAAAAACAAACAACGTTTACAAATTTTAAGTGCAATAAATTTCACAAGTTAAGGCCTCTATTTTTTTTGTTTTCCCGACGTTTATGTAGCCAGCTATCCCATGACCACGGCAGCTGAAAAGGTGCCGAAAAGACGGAAAAACCAAAACGCCTTAGAAGCAAGGAAAATTACACCTTAACTTGTGAAAATTTCATTGTTGATTATCAACTACACATTTCTTTTGAAAGCTTTTATTTCACTGTAGAAAGGTGGAAGTTGCTGGTTCTTTGCGACATCGTGTAATAATATACAAAAAGCACTCTGACATCATTAACTTGATTTCGTTAAAATTGTGACTTATATTCTTTTTCAAATAACCAATTCAAATATAGTGCGCTTAAAATCCGTAAAAGTTGTTTTATTTTAACGAACAGTGCGCAGTAAGTATTTATTTAATCCCGCCTTGCCCTTCAAAGTCAACTTAGTGTCCTCATTTACATATTACTTACATAAGAAAAATCTTTGGTAGTCTATACTTACTGGTTTCATCATGGTTTCGACTCTTTCTGATATATTCTTGAACTTTTCGACTGCCATCTGTGGCTCCTGCCAGTACACCGGCACCATCTTGTCCAAAATTGGTAGGTAACCATCATCGTATTCTAAAGGACTGGAAAAAAAAATATTTTTCTCAAACATGCATGGAAATGTTGTCATTATTTTCGAAAAAAGAACACGCGAAGTATCGAATTTACGGACAAAGAAAATCAAATCCATTTGCAGGGCATTTTTTTTAATTTGGAACATTACAAAGAGTATTTAACCACTCCAGCACGCCGTTTCATACAACATTGCAGAGGGGCTATTCCCGCGCCTTCGACATATCGAATTCGACATTTTTTGGACCCAAAATCTGTATTATAAACTAACTGAAAACAATCTTCGACATTATAGGATTGTCAATATCATTAAAACTAAAGGATTTTGACAGTGGTCGAGATTTTACTTACATTTTTATCATAGAAATTATGGTTTGAAAAATGTCGAATTCGACATATCTCAGCTTGAGAATTGCCCCCCTGGAGCACTGTAATGTTCCTAATTCAAAAAGACGCATGTTGAGAAAAGCACTATAATATGGCTCGGCGGAAATGGTAATTGCCTGTCTCGTATTAGTGAAGTCCTCGCCTGCGGCTCGGCCTTCAAACTCATACTCGACCTGCAATTGCCTATTTCACGGCCTTTGCAATAATGTACTATTTGCAATATATTTCGACTACCTTCGGTGGTTCTTGACTTCTATTTCTGATGCATCCTCGCGCGTTGAGCGCTTAGTTTTTACTGATTTTCGTTCGAGATACAAATAACAAAGCTGAACTTACTCGCAAAGGTTGAGATATTCTACCCAACTAGTTATCACGCCAACAAAAATAACGTAATGGCGGCGTAAATCGTCCACGGCGAGAGGTTCGAATGTCCTGAAAAGCACTTTTTTGTAAGAAAGTGGGGCTAATTGTCTTATTTTAAAATCTATCGCAATCCCTTTCAATTCGTAATTTGAAAGATATTTACATACCTCAGGCCGTCACTATTTGACAATCGATAGGTATTGTGATCGGGACATTTGAAAGGTATTGAATGAACGAAATTGAACTGTCTAAGCGAAGTGACAGACGAAAATATCTTTCAAATGCATGGAGAAGTGTCAAATGAAATGTCATTTAAAACATCATTAGTTCCGAAAGGGATTCCGACTGTAAGTTAGACAATTCCATAAATCACTATCACAATCACAATACCTTTGAAAGGGATTGTGATAGATTTTGAAATTAGACAATAAGGGGCAGTTTAACCTTAGGCCTTTAGGCCCTTAACGATATTTTATGACATATCCACGATTCCACGCTATACAGGGTGTTAAAAGACCCATACCGAAGCCGTAATTTTTGCGTAGTGTACATCTAACTAAAAAAGAATATGTGAAAATAATTGCTGAAAAATGACTTTTATTTTTCGTTTTGAAAAAATGGGCGTTATATATTTATTGTTATTTATTTTTACACGCAACAAAAAAACGCGTGCAACAACGTATGCGTATCTAGAGGGCACGAGTAGGTAGCCGGGATCCAGATTCTTTGATTGGTTTTGATATTCATTGCGGTTTTGTAACTATAAACGATAGTATTTAAAAATAAATAGTGACTTTGATCCTCAATAACTCCTTAACTATCAGGTTCCCAGATTTGTCCCCATACAAGAAAATTATTGTAACAATGGGTAGAATACGTGGTTTTCGTTTTCGTTATGGGTCTTTTAATACCCTGTATAGTACATTTACATCAGCACTACGAAATCCGCCGCTTTGACGAGGTATAAACGCGCTTTCAGATCGAACTATAAGAATTTCATACACAATCGACAGACAATTACAGTTTTCTTCTAAGTTCTCTGTTGTAAAAGGGAATTATGGCTTGCTCTATGTGTTTCGCCACAGAATATACAGGGTGTTAATAGACACATAACGAAAACGAAAGCAACGTATTCTCCCCATCGCTACTACCATTTTCTTGTATGGGGCCAAACCTGGGAAACTGATTGTTAAGGAGCTAACCTTACGGTACAGAAATTTCACTCCCGAGTTTAGGTATGATAAACGCAAGCGTCCGGTCACCGGACTAGTCTCAATCAACAGCCCTAGCAGATTGAAGCGAGACGACAGACAGTAATTGTACTATGAACGCTATACGCAATGCAAAAGGTTGAAATTAGGTTGTTTTCCAGAATAGTAGGTAAACATCTCGGGGATTTTGCGCCGCTTGTATGGAAGTGAGACAGGCCTTTAAGTCCTCGATAGTTTTTCGTGCTAGCCCTAACTGTGCAACATTAACTTTAATCGGCACAAATTATGTGACGTTGTTGGACATTCATTTATTTTAAAGGCTTTAAATGGTAAAAATACATACAATATTATTTATAACTTACAGATATTCACTTATGAAGTCTGTGTTGTTTTCTAGACTTTCTAAATATTGTATATAGTCATCGTTTAATAATTCTTCTCCTGTCGAGATACAGACACAAAGACACAAAAATAATATTCCTCGCATGTTGACCATTGTTTCTACTACTTTTTTCAGAACAAAGAGTAATTGCTACTTTGATTGGCTTGTTATACTTTTTTTGAAAAATTAGCATGAAATGCGTGAAGATAAAACATATGGAAGTAGTAATGTATTGTTGTATAAAGAAATATAATCTAATTTTTGGAAGTATTGACCGTTTAACTTTCGATACATTATAATAATTATTATTATTAATAGCCCAAATTGTCCCACTGCTGGGCGAAGGCCTCTCCATTTCACGCGGTCTTGGGCTATTGTGCAGTCAAGATCGTCCCTCCATCGCCGTTTCGGTCTGCCACGTGGACGTTTTACATATATGAATGTATTTTTGGCCAACGGTCGTCCGACATGCGACAGACATGTCCGGTCCAGTTGTACTTAAGCATTGCTGCTTTCTTGGCAACGTCACAAATAAAAGTTCTGGAGCGCAGTGTTGTTTTCTGATGCCGTCGGTTAGTTTTACGACCAGCCTGGTGCGTCCCATCCCCTCTGACACACCTCGAGGGCATACCTTTGTATTTTTGTCAAAGACCAGTTTGGGCGCCGTATGTGAGCACTGGTAGTATGTACATATCCATGAATTTTAAAGAAATTGGTGCGTCGCCTTTCATCAGATGTTGAAAAGACCAATAGCTCCTCCAAGAGCTTTCGGAGCGTCGAACGACTTTTTTTCTTGTCGCGCCTGGAAGTAAACTAGTTGGCACCAAATTTATACTTTTGGACATGTTCAACCTCCACATCACTCACACATATATTGCGCTTGACGCTGTTCGTCATTAACTTGGTCTTTTCCATGTTCATGCGTAGGCCAACCTGCAGGCTAGCTGTTTTCAGCTCTTCGAACATTACCCCTATTTCGGTGGCGGAATTGGAGAATAAGACGATGTCGTCAGCAAATCGGAGATTTGCTCTCCCCAACGACAATAACCTTCTTAAGGCAGCTGGCTGCAAGCTTCAAACCTCTGCTACGGTTGCCGTGAAAAGTTTGGACGATAGCGGATCTCCTTGCTTGACACCTTGCTGGATATGGAATGACGGTCCTAAAGAATTGAGTTGTATTGTCGGATGTATATTTTGATTTTCCTATATATGTCGGATGTATATTTTGATTTTACAATTATGTGAAAATGGTAGAATGATTTAGACTGTGGAAGGCTTTGATAATTATTGTATAAGTACCTTCTTTTACATGTGAACACCCGCGATCATCATCAAAAACTACTAAAGTTGCACTTAAAAAGACGTTTGCATTTATGCATTTCAGTATTTTGTTACCCAAAAGATCCTTCCGAGTCAGTTGTAAGAGAGATTGTAGGGACATATCCCTAAGTAATTTAGTAATATTTTGTGTGACACTGTTCTAAGTAATTGCATAATTATTAAATAAATTAAACCCTTTCCCACCCCAATTTCATAGCTATCCTATCTATATTTACACTGGCCCGCCCGGTGGTGCCCGGCGATATGGCAAAGGCTCGCTCTCTGTTAGTATGAGACTACAACATAGGAACGGCCCATGGTATATAGGAAAATAAGTATTCAATATACAAGCGTTAATTTAGTATTTTATGTTGCCAACTTAGTATATTGCTAGGTGAAGTCATTATTAATAGTAGTTTGTTACACAAGGGACGTAAGGGAGCTATTACAGAACAAGATCCAATTTGGCGCCTGTGTGAGCGCAGCTCGCAAAGGGCGCTAAAGGATCGAGTGCACCCGAGATATTTAGACGCCCGAGCGAGCGAAGCGAGCGTGGGCGAATATAGTTCGAGGTTGTAATAGCTACTTACAACCGAGGTAAGCATTCTACTTTACATCATTCATGCGAGGTAAATAAAACATTTGTACGATATCTTCGGCTTCAAGATGACAGAAATCAGGCGTCCCGACGCGCATTGATTTTTTTTTTCAGTAAAAAGTTTCATCATTTTATAAGAAAAGAGATTGGTTCACCAAGGAGTTTTACATGCTTAAATGGTAAAGTGTACTTTACAATTCAAGCATTCACCCTATGCTTGATTTGTAAAGTGATTTGAAAATGGAACGTTCTATCTAAACAATGCACTGTGTTGCACATGCCAACTAGGTAGCCACGATACGTCCATCAATCCAAATGGAGTGGACGTCTTCCAAAATCGTTTCGTGAATGTGCTAAACGTATGCCAATTAAATGGACATCTTCCAGCTTTGGATTTCCAAACGGATTGAAATCCATGCATCCAATCCAAATAGACGTCATCCGCGGCCGACCATCAATGTCAAAAACGCGCGCCACGCCATTTGGAAGCCGTTCGAGTCGTCTGTGAATGGGCAAAACCGCGTCTATTTTTTTTGTCTCAGATTTTGCTCTGTATTGACATGTGCATATGCTACAGAAGACCGAGTCTATGAGACTTCCAAAGAGTATGAAATAAGTTAGTTCGTCTATCCTCAATTAATTTCTCCAATCGCTGGGTTCTAATGATAATTCAGACAATAAGTTGGTATGTGTAAATGTACTTCTTTTTTCCAACCACCCTTTCATCCATTATCTCCTACGACTTTTTTGCCTTTTTAAAGAAATGCACACTGCTGTTGCCACCATTAAAAAATCCATTGTTATTTGTTCCGTTGCGATCTTCGAACTGGGGCGGCGCGTACGTCCAAATGGAAGTCAGTCAATGTGCCAATTTACCAGAGGTACCTCCAAGGAAGTATTCCATTTAAAAGCTTTCCAAACAGACGTATCGTCAATGGCTACCTTACACAGCCTCTTACCATATCTAGTAAATCCTAGTTTTTTTTTTTTTTTTTTCAATTTATTTGACAAAATAAAAACTTTTACATGTTTGACAAGCGCTCCAAAAATCGCTAGGATTTGTCCGGTGTGCTGTGAGTACGTAATTTAATTCACATATCTATAAGTACCTACTTAAGTATAAAAAGATTATAAAAAAAAAGAAGATTAATGTTGGACTACTTAACCAAAAAAGAACAGTGTAATTGTAACATGTAAACATCGACAGACTATATAAAATTCCGTGGACAGGAGGGAGATAGTACAACAGTGAAGCATGCACAATTGGAGTGAATGTGAAGGAAGGCAGACTCGCATCGCGGCACCAGTCCGTTCTTTTATCTATAGGATGCTTAGAAAATGTAATTTCAATTTTTTCTTTATGTTATGGGCCGTGATGGTTACCGAGCTACTGCTATGTAAAATTATTTACAATGGGTATATATATATAATTTACGTAACATCTACTTAACAGAAAATAATATCATGAATTATTCTATCAACGAACATCGAAAAACTAAGATATATTTCATACCGTAATTTCTTAATATTTTCAGTTTTACTTCATACATTTTATCGAGTCAATAGATGTGCGTGTGCCTACCAATCAACCAAATCGGATTCTGATTTAATTGGAACTAAAACTTTTTACGCTTAATTTATATGTATTTAGATAACGTTCGTACAGAGTCAACTGTACTGTAAAATAAACATAACGTTATTCTGACTATTAGGCTCTATTATCAGTCAGAATAATTAAGTTAAAAATCAATAGTGTTAAATAAAAATAAAAACTTGCCTATATCCGGAAAAGTAGCATTTTTCTATCTTAACAATTCTCTGTCGTTGGTTCTTAACCCTTTAATTTCTCCTCCTTTACATTCATAGTATACTTATCTCCATTTTGTTATTTTATTAAAGGAATTGGTAAAAAAAAACACCGGCTTATTTTTTATAAGTATACATGTAAAGTAAATTTGATACATATTAAACAAGAAAATATACTAGGAAAAAGCAACTAGTCTCATGTCGCCCTGACGGGATTCGAAGTTCGAACCCGCATCCTTGGGAATCCGGCCCAATGCACTAACCAATTATGCTACAGAGACCTATGAGGACACGTCGAGTTTTTTCTAGTTTATTCAGCTTTCTACGGTGTTGGCCACCGTCGTTTCATCAATGAGAGAAAAATCGTCGCATTCGAAAGTAACATTTTTACAAATGTTTGACTATACTATTCGACAAAGACAATTAGGCGCATGACAGCTAAAAAACTTGCAAAAACTAAATAAAAAACCAAAACTTTTAAGAAGCGGTAATCAATCAGTTAATCACTGTATCTCTAATTAACAGATAGTAAGAGAATTGCGGTGATAGAAGTGGGCTGCAGGTGCCAAAAGTGCAAAACCGCATCCTGTCATGCGATGCGCCTAATTGTCTTGGTCAGAAATATACTAGAAAAAAGCAACTAGTCTCATGTCGCCATGACGGGATTCGAAGTTCGAACCCGCATCCTTGGGAATACGGCCCAATGCACTAACCAATTATGCTACAGTGACCTATGAGGACACGTCGAATTTTTCTAGTATATTCACCTTTCTACGGTGTTGGCCATCGTCGTGTCATCAATGAGAGAAATATCTTCGCATTCGAAAGAAACATCTTTACAGATGATGTTTGACTATCGATTTAGATGATAAAAATGTTTCTTTCGAAGACTAGTTGATTTTTTTCTAGTATATTCTAGTGTTTAATGTGTATCACATTAAAATAGCGATGTAAAAATGCAAAATTAAAAAGTTATAAATAAAGTAATTTTATTTAAATTTTAGACCTGCATCTTATGGAACACATTTTTTTATATTGAAATTATATTTCATATACAGCTATTTTGACCCACTTTAGAGTTTCAAACAAAACGACTTCTTACCGAATTCTCAATATATAAAGTGCCTACAAACGAACATCAATTTATATTTTTAAAACAACAACACTGGAAACATTAAATCATTTATTTTACATCTTTCTTTTGCGCAAAATCAATGAGGTTTACAACCTGGTGGTTGATATATTTGTTTTACATGCAAAAGCTGCAAAATTATTTTTTTCAGTTCCTTCTTTCCCTTGGTAAGGAGAAAAGTAATTACTTGATTATTCTTCGCCAATTCTTCGTAAGTATTTGGCAAGTATAATTTAGCTAAGTCCGCAGCGGCTAGAAGGGTTTTCACTGCTTCTTCGTACTTGGCAGGGCTACTTTGGACTTCCAGGTCCACTGCTTTATCACAACCAACTGTCGGAGTTTTGCCACAATATTTAAGCACGAGTTTCACCACCTACGGAGTAAGTAAGGAAAGTTTAGATTTAACTAAATAAATAAATATTTCCATACAATCACACCAATTATAGGTGCCGTGTGGTGACGGCCTAAGAATACAAGTGTCACCACTCCCTTACATGCCTGGGATGTCGTAAGAGTCGACTAAGGGGCTCGACGCATTGAACACCTGTGCGAGAGAAGGAAAACTTGAAACAAACCCTCTACCAACCCGTCTGGCCAGCGTGGTAGCAGTAGGCTAATAGCCTCCTATGAACGCCACAATAGGCGTTAGCTAGAAGAGGCCTTTGTCCAGCAGTGGACGTCCACAGGATGATGATGGATGGATGACACCAATTATCTAGCCCATGTTAAGTATCATGAAGGACTTATGGATACTAGATAACGGATAAACATACTTATATACTTTTTTAAATACATACATAATATACATATTAAATACCCAGACCAAGACAAATAGACATGTTCATGCACACAAATATTAGCATTGTCCGGGGATCGAACCCGGGACCTTTGACGCAGAAGGTGGGGTTAGTACCCCTGCGCCAAACAGGTCGTTTAGCTACATTGATAACGAAGTTTGCGTCTACAATGACTGCAAGTAATTATACGTTAGATTCAACGACTTGGCTGGTTCTCCTTTAGCTATTTCATAGAATGCTAACCTTTAAATTAGACTGGTTTAACCAGATGGCTACGACATGTTACTTCTAACTTGCATTTTTTATAAAACGAATGAAAACAAAATCATTGCTGAGAAGCAGTGCTTCCAAGCATCTTTGAGTAGAAAAATTTAGGATTTGCCGCAACATCTTAAAACGTACGGAGTTTTTTTTTAAATCAGGTTTTGCTTATATTATTACCGGCTCAGCTGCTAAGCGCAAAAACTCGATGTTTGCGTATAAAGTAACCTCCACTTTTCGGGGATCGGCCCAGGCTTCCGGCACCACCTTTTCCACCACAGGCCAGTAGGATTCATCATATGAAGGCCTACAGAAATATGACACATATGACACACATAATAAGAAAACATTTTATACTTAAATTCAATTTGTGGTAGGTAATTGAATAAGAAAAAGAAACCTTTTATTGACACAATTACACACTTATCTATAGTCTTTACAACATCATAGAACACAGAAATTAATTTAACTACGGTATATATGCATACAAAAACAAAACATAAAAAAAATATACAAATTATAGCGTTATAGTCTGCGTTATAGTAATTGGTGTGATTCTAAGATCTTCTATTATTATTTTGTGGTACATAAATATACGAAATATAATCATGTTAGTTTGAGTACGTACCCACAAATGAAGTTCATTTCCTCGACCATAGCATCCACTACAGCCATCAATAGAATGTAGTTTCTTTTTGGGCTAGGAACTTCGGAATCGTTTGAATTTTTCCTGGAAAATGTTATGAACTAACTATAGTATAATGAGGATGACACAGTGGCGAAAGCCTTCGATTGTGGCGGTACAGCAACTTTCGCAATGGTCAGTCAAGAGATGGGTGACCGATTTTTTATCTCTAGCTCTTTGATGCTTCAGAAGGCTCGTTAAGCCACCAGTCCACATTAGGCTAGTGGCGTGGGGGATTATGTATGACCTATGATCTACTTCTATCCTTAAAAAATCATGCGCTAACCTGACGAAAATCCATTTAATCTTTCTCGGCTAGGACAAGTCCTGTGACACTTTAAAATTATTCGAATCGCGTTTAATATGTCAGCAAAATTGGAATAACAATATCTTACTGTACATAGAGATTAAGTAAAAAAGAATTAAAAACTGCAGCTCTGGAAATATAAAGTAAAATCTGTGCCCATTAAGTAATTACATTTAATTGAATACCATAAAAAAAAATGTATAGTCTGTCTCAATCCAATTTAATGAAAATGTAAACAAAGACGCCATTATTCCGACCATAGACTATTTAGTGATGTGGTAAAAATTAGACATTTATAAATCGATAAATTAATTGATTGCTTCGATTCGATTAATTGAATAATATATGTTGGAGTTTCGCGTTAGCGTTAGTTAAAAACTAAATAAATAAATTATTTAAAAAAAATATAGATATCTATAAAACGTTTATTACACAAATAATAGAACATTAACAGGTATTTCATTTGAATAATTATTTATTTCTATGACCTTAATACTTTCCTAGTAAACGTTTCGGAAAAAACTCTACTGTTCAACCGGGAAGTTCCCGATTGTAAATTAAAAAACAATTAAAAATCTATTTCTTGCGGAAGTACTCTTGATATTTTTTTCTTTTACTTACGAAATAGTCAAATCGGCCAGAGTTTCCAGGCCCTGCTCGAGCAGTTCCCTCGCGTGCGAATATTTGGGGACGGTGTCCGCGGCCACATATGTGTACGCGGCCACATATGTGTACGCGCACGCCAACAACACTGCTCTGACCATCATAGTGCTGCCTAAAAACAAATTGTAAGCAGTGTAAGTTTTTTTTTAATGAACAACGGGGAGTCTCTTGACCTTCATCATACCTGATGTTAAGTATTGATAAGGCTGAAGATGGAATCACCCGGAATCCACAATCACTGTGGAACTGGCTATCTTATCTCTCTGTCGGAACACAACAATGCTGAAAACATTGTTGTTATGGCGTTGTGGCGTCCGACTTAGATAAGATGGTGGATTGCCAGACTAGCTACCACCAACCAAACCGAATACAATATGTACCCCCTCTGGGAATCAAGCCCGGGACCCCTCAGTCTGAAACCGGTGGTTGTTACCACTAGACCACAGAGGCGGTTATGTAATTTAATTATTAAAATTATTAGATCAATGGAAGTGCAAAAAATATGAATTTGGAGCGTCTTTAATAAGAGAACGACCAGCTACAAGCTACAGTCGACAAGTCAAGACGAAGAAAAATACGAATGCCCAAAATTCAAAAAAGATTTTACCAATTGTTTAAGCCAATTTTAATGTTACATTAAACTAGGGTTACATTAACCCGTTCGTTTGGGAACATTGGAATAAATTATAGCCTATGTGTTATTCTGATGTTAAGCTTTATAACTGTAAAATTTCATCTTAATCGGTCCAGTAGCTTATGCGTGAAATAGTTTTTTTTTTTTAAGAAAAGTACAGTTTACAATACTCACACTTATACATCAGTGAAAAAAATGATCGAGTACAAAAGACACGTAGTGTGGCCTTAGTAACAAACTGCCACGGCATGTTAGGTTCACAGAAAGGAGTATATGAAACAGTTCATGAAAATCAAAAAGTTATATAAACAAAGAGTAACAAACATACATCCATCAACCTTCCATACATCCTTACCTCACAAACTTTTGCATTTATAAATGAAATAGCAGCCGTCCGCGGTTTCACCCGCGTGGTTCCCGTTCCCGTAGGAATAACGGGAAAAATAGTAGCCTATGTTTTAATCCAGGGGGCTAATTGTCTAGTTTAAAAATCTATCGAAATCCCTTTCAATTCGTCATTTAAAAGATATTTACATACTTCAGACCGTCACTATTTGACATTTGAAAGGGATTGTGATCGGGATGCGTTTTGAAAGGTATTGAATGAATGAAATTGAACGGTTTATGCAAAGTGACAGATGAAAATATCTTTCAAGTGTATGGAGAAGTGTCAAATGAAGCGTCATTTAAAACATCATTCGTTCTGAAAGGGATTGCGACTAGAGGTTACACAATTCCATAAATCACTAGTAACAACCACAATACCTTTGAAAGGGATTGTGATAGATTTTGAAATTAGTCAGTTAGGGGGCAGGCTATCTTCTATCCGTGTGCCAAATTTCATCCAAATCTGTTCAATAGTTTTTGCATAAAAGAGTAACTAACATCGAAACATCCTCACCAACTTTCACATTTATAATATTAGTAGGTAGGATATGATAGGCGGATATAGGCTGTGATACTAGTAGGATATTAGAAGGATATTATCGTATTCTTCTTCTTCTCCGATTTATTTATTTTGGGTTTGATTGGTGAATGTTCTTAGATAAGCGTTACGGTGACAACTCACCAGAGGGCACTGCAGTAAATATTTATTTAATCAAAACCCAAATGATGCGGTTTTCAGTAATGGGTTTTATGTAGCACAATGTACATAGTATCTATGTTTTACGAAAAAGTTTTAAAGAAAAAAGCAAAATAAATAATTTTGTAAAACCCCCACGACGGTTAAAACGTAATTGACAAAAACTTTTTATAAAAAAATTAAAACCGACTTCAAAAAACTAAAAAGCAAAAAATAAACCTTTTGGAGTCGGTGCCAGCCAAGGCAAGAAAAATAAAATAGTTGGACCGCAAAGTAGAATAAAAAGTTTTTTATTTCACAATTTTTAAAGGTAGAACAGGTCTCGTACCTACGCAAAGCTGCTTTTCCCGGTGCAGGGACGTTACTTATTGAGGGTTTATAGCCTATAGGTATGTTGGCGAGGACCAATAGCTATTTAACAAAAAAGTTTCATCAAAATCCGCTGAGTAGTTATTGCGTGAAACTTCAGCTCGAACAAGAATCTAACAATTACCTGGATGATATAATTGTTTCATGACTTCCATGACATTAGGCCCCATATCTCCGAAGATTATCATCGGATCTCAATGAGACTTATATGGAACCAAATTGACAGTGTACCCGATCGAACAAAAAAACAACTATTAAAATCGGATCACCAACACCGGAGTAATCGGTATACAAACATCGGACAAAAAAAGTACCTCCCTTAGTAAAAGTAAGTAAATTGAGTACCTCCCTCCTTTTTTGTTGAAGTCGGTAAAAAGATAAAATAATTTAAAAAACCCCCGAGTTAATTATCCGTCGGGGGCTGCGATAACTTAATATAAATTTCAGCATGAACATAAATAAATCAAATTATTCATGTTACTATAAAACTGCAAAACTATACTAACTAAACTAAAATGATAGTACCAAATATATATTTCGGTTAAATAAATCGCACTAAATATTCCGCAAAAGTTGTTTTATTTCAATTATGAGTGCGCGAAGAAACTTAAGATGTGCTTATGCAAAACTATAGTTCATTTAATGGCAGCGTCCGCGGATAATCAAGTCAGGGGTTTTTTAATTATTTTATTCTTTTTAAATTACGTTTTAATAAGCGAAATTTAAAGATGGCGTGACTGGGACCACCAACTTTGTTCAATTACTCGTGAATCTTAATAGCACAATTATTTTTACTTAAGAACATTAAACAAATTACAAACATATTTTATGCCTAATTTTATTGCAATTGGAGCTGTGGCGTGGTCAGAAGGAAGTATCACGTGATAATTACGCATTTTGCCAAGTCAAGTGAATATTTAATCGTCGTCGTCGTCTCAGCCACATGACACCCACTGCTGGGTATAGACCTCCCCCAAGGATCTCCACGACGATCGGTCCTGCGCAGCCCGCATCCAGCGGCTTCCCGCGACCTTCGCCAAATCGTCGGTCCACCTTGTACCTCCTCCTCCCTACCCACAGAGCGTCGTCCAGTGCGCAGTCGCCATTCTAGAACCTTTCCGCCCCAACGGCCATCGGTTCTTCTCGCTATGTGTCTAGCCACTGCCTCTTTTTAGCAATGTCGGTAACTTTAGTTTAATATTAATAGAAATTGTAAAGAAATAAATATGGAGTCTCACTACACGTGATATAAACGAAGAGAATGTTGAAACTCATTTATCGTATACACTTACCGAATTGTTGGATCTAACAAATGCATTAATCATTAGCATTATATATTTTATATCCATTAGATTCGTCCCACTTTAAGCGAGTAATTGTTAATTGACTTAATTATAATAAAGTAAATAATTATCACGCTATTGATAATTCTATACAAAGTTTCAGAGAACCGAATAGCAATGGAAAAACGGCAACTTTTACATAAAAAGTCTTGTTGTCAATACGAGATCATATCGCTCACTCTGTCAAAAAGTTTTTAGGGGGCCTACCGCCATCTCTTAGCGCAGTATTGTTTCAATCTTACCATGCCATTTCGTACTACGAATCTCTTAAAGTAAGCTTGTTTTTTGACGGAAGTTATGTGACGTCTTCGTTCAATCATCGCCACCAACCTCCAAAATGTGAAGTTTGTCAAATTGTGACAACTTTAATAAAAAACAAAACACACATGTTTTTTTTGACATCACCAACTCTACACCTTAGTCAAAAAATACGAGAATGTAGCGGTTTCGTTACTACATGAATCATTGTATAATAGAAAATTCAAAAACCGATTTCAAAACGTATAAAATATATATTTTTTTTTTGTGTTAGACATGTCCAGTACTTTTCACCAATCGTGAGGATCATAAATTGCTTAGGAACCATAATGTAGGAATCATATCGCACCCGTGGATACTATAGTACATTACGATATTAGTGCGTTAAGATGGTTATAACCAATACGCACTTATATCGTACTACGTTTTTTAACACATTTGCGAGGAAACAGAAAAAAAAACATTTTATATTTTGTTCATTTTTAATTAATGAAACAGTTAGTGAAATTACAATTATTAAAATGATGTAGTTGGTTTTTTTAAATTATGTTATTATTATTATTACTATTCATAATATCATTGTTTTGTGTTAGAGTAAATGTTGGAGACGACGAAACTTCTGAAAGGCGGCAGAAGAGCATTGTAATTCGTCATTAGTTGTAAATAAAAAAGTATCATCAGTAGAAGTAGAGGGGCGCGGCTCAGGGCAAAACTTCTTCGTTTGTGGCTCCAAATTTATTGTCTGAGTTATTTTGGCACTTATATTTGCTTTGTTTTGGATGGAATCTTCTACATAAGATCCGGTCCAATGCTTTCCAATGATTTCCAAAGGTCGCGGGTTCGATTCCCGTCTGAGAATTCACTTGTGGCCGAGTTAATTTTTTCCAATATTTTTCTATTTAAAATTTACCATAAGTATAAAAATAGCATTGAAAAATGCAAAAATTAAAAAATCATACATCAGAGCGTCTCTTTAAAAATGCAATGAGATTTTTCATCTTGAGGGTACTTTTCAGCATAGTATATGTTGTCCACAACGAGCTAGGCTTATATTTACTAGCTAGTTCATTAAAATACGCCAAAACTACATTTTCGGAAAATGACTTGGCATTTTTCATGTTTTTCCACTTCAAGAAATTTTCATACGTGGTTATGTATCTGTCCTTGGATATTGACGGCTGCAAGCTGTCGCATGCGGTTCGCGCTTCTGTTAGTATATCCGGTGGAGTTGAAGTAATATATTGCTCATCTTCATTATTGAAAGTTGTCATTTTTAGATATTCACAATACAAGTACAAAGAAAAGAAAATTTGAGAAAAATGGCGCGAGGATTATTTTCTGCCGTGGCTGCGTGAAAATGTTGGCAAAGTCGCTAGAGCATGCAGCTAAGTTTTTAAATTACCGAATAAACAGTTTTTTTTAATTTTAAATAAACTCAATCTGTGAATGCACACTGTCTACTGATTGGCGCCGCGCGGCGATTAGTTCGAAATTTGAATAGCAACAGCGCGCTGCTCACTAGCTGGAGTCGTGCGGCGGCGATCAGTTCCATATTTGAAATGGCAAATAATACTGTTATGGAATTTGTATGGACTATAACTTAACTATTTGCTTTGGTAACACACGCGTTTTTTATGACCCGCTTTACATATTTAAAACCGGTGGAATTACATCAGCTTTACGAGCAAGGGTGTTAAAAAGTATTTAATAGTTCCGATGACCATCTGTGGTCATCATCATCCGTCCTACTCGTACTCTTTGGGAGCAAATTCACGGGTTACTTACGAAAACACCAAAATCGATATGGGTATATCGATCGATATTATAATATTTGAAGAATTCCCTTGATTTCTTCAGGATCTCATACTGGGACCAACTTTAAAGTACACCCTTTCAAACAAAAGAATAATCATTCATATCAGTATTATTTATTATTCATAAAGTACACTCTTATAATATCATTGTTGACGACTGATAAAACTGAGCATTTGACGACCCGTCTGGCGTAGCCGATTCCCGGACAAGACAAAATATGTTTCTGTGCATGAACATGTCTATTTGTCTTGGTATGGGTTTTTAATATGTATAAATGTATGTATTTACAAAAAAATATGGCCAAGTCCGTGTCGGGCCACGCGCAGTATGGGGTCCGTAGTTAGCCTTTACAATAGTTTTAAATGGTTATACTTATATTAATAACTCTCTATTTGACACTACTAACCACTACATATCTGTCTATTCAATGGAATTTGTACCTATGACTAACCTGTAAAGTCTCTCTAGCAGTGATAGTTTTCGTTTGAACTTCATTAAATGTACTGTTCTGTTTTTTTCCACATATCCATAAGCTACCGTTTAAATTTTAGAGGTTAAACAAAATTTTGCACTTTAAAGCTTAATATTTCGAAAACAGATCCCTTAATCGAAAAGTGGTCTCCTTAAACCTATAATATTTTTAAAAGACATATCCAACGACACCCCACACTATGAGATTAATGAAAAAAATCATAATAAAAAAATATATATTCTAGCACTTTTTTGGCGTATTTAATATTTACATTCTTGCTAAATTACAGCTCTCTAGAAGTAAGGACCTCTGAGCTAAGCCGGGGACGGACAGACAGACAGACAGACGGACATGGCGAAACTACAAGGAGACCCTTGTTGGTTTTACTATGGATCCCTAAATCCGGGAACGGGTGCCGCCAGCGGAAATGGGTCTACTTCAGTCTGCTTATCTTAATGTTGTGCTTAAAGGTTAAATATTTTTTTTCTAAAATAAATTGATACTGACCTGTTTGTTCCTCACAACTTGCAGTACAGTAATCTTGTAATGCGAGAAATGTTGTAATGTATGATAGATAAGTCTTCCTTTGCCAGTTGAAAATTGTTTACGGTTACAATAACCATAAAATGTAATATTATAATTAGTATTTTTTTTTTGTGATGGAAATTGACCTTACTGATATGTTAAGGTCACTTTTCAATTTGACGACTCTGTATGAAATAAAACAGGGAGAAAAAAACAGCCCTTGACGAGTTTCTTGCCGGTTCTTCTCGTTACAAGGTCTCCCGCCGTAGGGTTTGTAAACCGATGGCATAGCTTCTTTGACGTTCATAAGTGCTTGTAACAGCCTAGACTGAATAAATGATATTGACTTTGACTTTGACTTTGACTTTAAAAAGTGACTATTTAAGTATGTTATTAAGGTATCCATTACATTGAGTTCTTATGAAACTTACCTTGGGCGAAAAATCTAGCGTAACGTATAAAATTAATAAATACAATACTAACATACAATCACATCAATATCTAGCCGGTGGCTGCTAAATAATGATGCGATTGTATTTTTTTTTTGTATTATAGAAATCAACAACTGATATATTTATTTGTTTTTGTTCCGATTATTATCATAATATTAACACGTCGTTATTTTGTTTTAGTACTGATGATTACCATTTGTTCATTAAAACATATCTCATCGGACAAAGTGAATATTTTCTTAGTTTGTACGGCCACCAGCAGAGGGCCCGCTAATTTATTATCTAACTCTGTTGCTAACAGATTTTTATTGAAATTGATTGAAAGTGCAGTTACATTGCTGCTTTAGTAAGATAGTTGCCACATTGATTTTTACTAAAGCAGTAATGTGACTGCACGTTCAATCAAACGTTTAAAGAAACAAGCTTCATAATCAGGGTTGCTTTTTTCTAGTATATTTTCTTGTTTAATATTTATTACCTAAACATAGCATTGTAAAATGCAAAATTAAACAGTTGTAATTAGATGGCTGTTTCATCTTAATCGATAGTCAAACATCCGTAAAGATGTTTCTTTCGAATGCGAGGATATTTCTCTCATTGATGAAGCGACGGTGGCCAACACCGTAAAACGGTGAATATACTGGAAAAATTCGACGTGTCCTCATAGGTCTCTGTAGCATAATTGGTTAGTGCATTGGGCCGGACTCCCAAGGATGCGGGTTCGAATCCCGTCAGGACGACATGAGACTAGTTGCTTTTTTCTAGTATATTTTCTTGTTTAATATCAGTTTAGTTTAGTTTCATCGTTATTGTGGCTGTCATATAGTATGAAAATGACAGTAATAAAGTGTTTTTACAAGATAATCAGCCTGCAGGTTAGGCTTTAAAAAATTGACTCCAATCGATTTTAAACGTAAAACATTGAGCCCGAAATTGGATGAAGGGACATTTTGTATTAAACCGTATATACTGTTGACGACTCGTCTCACAAGTTATTCTTAATCGGGATTTGAACTCGCGACCTTCGGGAATCCGGCCTACTTATAGATCATATCTAAATAGACGAAAAGAGCGCTTGAAACTGTATGAGAACCTACCCAACTAGCAAAATAATGTCATATAAACGTTAAGTTAACGTTTCTTATGCGACTTTAAGTGATTATGAGACGGTCATATAGACATCAAGTTAACGTTTATAAAACGTCAAAAAGGCCCATTTTATAAAACTAAATAGTCATGTAGTAGTCCAGTAAAAGTCGTGAGACCGACTAAAACGGATATAAGACTTCATTATGATTAAAATGTTAATTCATATTAAGCTATGACATTTATAAAACATTTTTTCTCCATCCTAACTGTCAGATTGTATTGTGCTCCAACTAACCACCAATTGTTCAACAACTTGAAATTTTAATATTGTATTGCCATCAAAAGGTAAGCTTATTGGAGTTATTACTTTTACTAAATATTGGTAATTTAAGATGAATAAGTGAATGTGGTATTATGCACGTTTGGGACTAGTTTCTCATGGGAACTTTAATTTATCGGTAATGTATGTGACGATATGTACTATTTTCCTTAAGCCCTCTCGATATTCATGATTTTTCTGATGTATGAGAATATTGATTTCATATAAAATTAATCTTTAAGACTAGCCATTTTTGTTTTAGTTTTATATAGATTGCTATACAACTACTAAACAACAAAATAGTCATGTACACGTTTTGGTATGACTATTGATAAGCTCCATGTTTTATCGCTAGGGTTCTCGAGGTAAATAAGTGAACCCCGTGGCGGAGTAGATTTACATTACAGAAATCTTGTACAGTACGAGATAGGTATTTGTTAGGGCAGATTGTTGATACGTAAGAATAATCTTTCAAAATCTTTCAGTAACTACTACAAAATTGTAATTTAACACTTACTTTCGAGATCTGGTGTATCTTTATCAAAAAGAGTTTGTACGGAACCTTTTGAACTTTCAGTAACACTTTCTTGACCAACGCTGGTTGTTGAAATGATTTTTGGGATTTATATGCCTTTTGTACTTTTCATCGTGATAAAAATCACGAATTCTGCTTTTGTTTACTAATGGTTGGGTTAAATTTATATAACTGAATGTCGGAAAAGAGTTATATTAAAGTTTTGTAAACACTGAAATGTTTTATAATAGTCAGGTTATCCACATTATATAAATTGTTATATTGCCGTTATATAAATGTTTTCCTTAAAACGATTATGTTTTTTATATGACTTTTATCCAACCAAAACGTTTATAGGACTAAATTGTTGTTAGGTAAACGTTTTCTATTATACCATTATATGATCGTCGTATAAGAAAGTTTGTAAAACGTTTAATGGACGTACCAATACGACTAATTCGGTATACAACTATTATGTAAAATCTCCAACTTCTATACGACTAATGAGTAATGGAAAAACGACTATAAAACATTTAAATGACTGGAAGTCATATAATTTCTGTATTATATAACCATTTTGCTAGTTGGGTAGCATGTCGTTTTTTTCATACCTACGATGACGCCACGAGCGAGATTTAGTGATGTCTAAATGTTATTGATGAGCTCTTAAAGTACTGCACAATTAACAATTTCCGTTTCTGAGTGACGCGTGTTTTCATGGCAATGGTCTCAAGCGGACTGACGTAGGTCGGAAAAGTTTGACCGTGGATCAAACTTTTTACAGGCAAGTTATGTAAACTTTTACCGTCTATCTCGATATAGTTCTGTGATGCAGATGCAGCAATCATCATAAATATCCTTTATACACCACCTGCATCTATAGCACGTATTAAATATCAAATATTCTCAATTTGAAAGTAAGCTATTAATGCCCGGAGGGAGCTAATGTTGTATGGAACTTCCCTTGTGTAATTATGATAACATTTAAATTTGGAACGCCAAAATGTCAACATAAACTTCTATCAAAAATAGTTTCGAAAAAAAAAACAAGGCTGTTCAAGGCATAACTTCCTGATTCAAGGAGTTTTTGACTATAAAATTGACACTTCAAAGAGACTTTACTCGAATGAAAAATATAAACATGACTGTATGTATCGGGGTCCCTAGCACAAAGAAAACATTTTAAAATGGAACTATTGGTGATATTGTGCACTCATTCAAATATAATGTAATAGCTATCTCTATCATTTCCGTGCTTTTTCGTGTATTTTGTCTTACTTATCAGTAAAACATGGCAAATCATGAAATTGTGAATGTGTGTAGTCTTGACTTTTGGTCACAGATATAATGAAATTATCATTGCATTGCCTACGGAACTAAATATCTAAAGAAAAAATCGGTGTTTCGATCCTTTCGATATTTTTTTCCGCGAATTGTTAAAATGTTGTCATTTATTAGTTTTATAATTTACTTTTTATTTAACTTCACAGTAGGCACAGTAGGTGTATAAAGTAGAGTATGTTACTCGGGGATAAGTGTCTTAGCCTTGGGCAGACTTGAATCCTTCGCTTCATTCAGGATTCTTAGCATAATGCCCTCGCTTCGTTCGGGAATATACTACAGAATCCTTCATTTCGCTAAGGATTCAATATGCTGCCCGTGACATAATACACTGCTTTATCCCCTTAGTGTATTAATATTAATTCAATAAATAAAAATGCAAAAATTCTATAATAATTTATGATTTTTGAATTTTTACATTTTTCAATGCTATTTTTATACTTATGATTAATTTTAAATAGAAAAATATTGGAAAAAATTAACTCCGCCACAAGTGAATTCTTAGATGGGAAAGGAAGTTTTTCCAATATTTTTCTTTTTAAAATTTATCATAAGTATTTATTCACATTGATTCTGTGGAATAAACTCTTGTCATGATCTCCTTCAAGTCTCTCAATTTGCCTACGAGTTTTAAGACTGCTCCTCTGCTGTTCAGTAAAAAGGCGACCATGTCTTAGGCGTGTGTTTTGGAGCCATAAGATTCGTTCACATACATTGCTGCTAGATCGCTTTGGGATACAAGACATATGTGTGTGTCATTATTACTAGCTTGCTTACTTATGTTGTCCTAGTTAGATATTTGGCATCTATTAATTAAAACTTTACCTAACGATTTGTAGAACAATAAAAATACAAAAATACACAGTATTTACAAATCGAGTTATGAGACACAATAGATATTTCATTGTTTTCTGGACACCGAGGTTTGGTTAGCAAATGATGAATTAAATAACTATAGAGTACGTTACTTATGTCACGTTGTCTGATATGTACCTATTTTAAACGTTAGACTTAAATATGTCGAAAAATATTATATAATAAGTTCCTCACCAAATCTTACTTACTTGGTAATATTACTTATTTTTGTCACATTTTTAAATATGAAACCTAGTTCAATTTTCTCAGGAACGGGCTAAGACACAAAATAAAAAACAGTAACTATGTTTAATACCAGATAGTATTTATTCACATTGATTCTGTGATCATTTCTATTTGGAATAACTTCTTGACATGAGCTCCTTCAAGTTTCCCAATTTGACTACGAGTTTTAACACTGCTCCTTTGTCATTCAGTAAGAAGGATATCATATCGTAGCTGTGAGCTTTGGAGCCATACGGTTCGCTCAGATACGTCGCTGCTAGATCGCCGAGGGATACAAGAACTGCAGCTGACGACTGTAAGTAATCTATTTTTTTCTTCACTTCCAGGTCTACAAACGTATTGCATTCCACATCATTGAGTACTGCCGAACGACTAGTGCCGCAGTATTTATCTACGAGTTCTCTAACCTGTAACAAACAATTATATGTTAATTCGTCATAAGCTGGCAGGACACCGGTGTCCTGAGAACAATGACATGGTTTTATAACCATATACCGCTCGCCCGTGTGCACCGATTTATCAATATTTTAGTGGCCTATTAAATATATTGGTGATGTGAAGTGTCATCCCGTTAATACTCCTCTAGCTTCAAGCAGCACCACGAGGCGTTCAAGGTATCGTGCCATTCCTTATATAAATATTTGTTGACCTCGCGTTCTTTGGGGGTTTTTCCGCCCGCAATACAGTCCACATAGGATACACTTTGGAGAGTGTGCGAGAGAAGTGCACGACCTTGTTCCTCCAGCCCCTTTCCACCATCGGGGTACCAGACGCAGGTTAGCTTATCACCCGTACGTCGTTGACATTCCAGCGATCCGTACCAAGCGCTTTGCTGACACATTTCTGCTATCCTGTTTACTAAGCACGACGGTGGTCAAATGCCTGCCCAGTTACTTGTAAAAAAAAACTTAATTTGAATCGATCGCCCGTACAAACATTTTTGCCTTTATAGTTCATGATTTTTCTTGTTAATCCTAATCCTAACTAATGCGAAAGTGTGCCAATCGACTTGGTTTTTGAAGTGAAAACTTCTTTAGCGGCGTTGTGCACATCAGTTTTAAACTTTTGGGATGGGTAAAAAAATTTTAAGTCGCGTCAGGACACGTGACCCTGAAAATTCGTCAGACCATTTACCGTTGACCTATTTCAATTTACATAAAGTCTCACACTTGAAAGATCTACCTATATTAGTTAATAATAACCATTATATAAAGATCTCTCATTACTACCAACTTTCATATTGATGCCAGGTCAGTTTTTTTACCTGCCAAATCAAGTTGGTCTCCGTTTTCATCAACTTTTTACGACGTTGTGGTCAAGATATAAGTAGTGGATTTTGATCGTTATTTTCGTTTAAGCGGTTTTCACGTCTGCCGGCACTCCCAGAGTGCAACCCGTTGTTTTTTTTTTTGCATAGAGTTAGTTGAAAGAACGGAGAGGAACATAGACTACTTTTTACCCGATATTCCCTCGGGAACGGGAACCACGCGAGTGGAATCTAGTAACGAAATAAATTACACTACAAAAAAGAGAAGAATAACACGATAACGCGAATGGGAAGAAATTGGGCTTGTATAAGTGTCTAATGTCTTTTCTCCTACGAACCCAACGTGTCTCATCAGGCAAGTTTAATGCCTTAAACTAAAACTAAATAAACTAAAACATATTCTATGCCATCAAGACTTACAATCGCAATTGCATCGTCGACTTTTTTTATGCCTTTCTCCAGATCTTCAACGACTTTCCCTGGGTTTTGCCAAGCGATCGGCACCGTCTCATTAAGGACACCATAGTAGGGCAAAACATAATTGCTGCAAAATAAATAATGTCAAAAATATAATACAATATAATGATGTTGTTCGTTTTGCTGTTGACCGTACTTTGTACAATATATTGTAAAACAATACAAAAAACACTAAATACATCCGATTTTGTATGAAAACACACAAACGAATCAAAGAAACTAGGTCATCGGCTCGCGAATTCCACAGCGAGAGACAATGTTAGGAGAAGAAGCTCCAAGAAATTCGCCAAGGGTATATATTTTCTCCCTGCCTTGTATAGTAAACATCTTTACAGATGTTTGACTATCGATTAAGATGAAACAGCCATCTTATTATAACTTTTTTAATTTTGCATTTTACAATGCTATTTTTATGTGATAATTTTTAAACAAGTAAATATACTAGAAAAAGCTACTTGTCTCATGTCGCCCTGACGGGACTCGAACCCGCATCCTTGCGAATCCGGCCCTATACACTGACTTTATTTAATGATATTTATAAATTATTCATAATTTAAAAAATAAAAATATAGCATTAGATTGCTTATTCTTCAAACAAGCTTGTAGGTGCATAAAAAAATTGTGGCATTAGCACTTGCGGTGCGGTATTAACTATAACAAAAAATTTTAAGTATGGAAAACGAACTTTCTTTGAGAATCTTTATAGAAATCGGCAATTTCATAGGTAAACCTAATATATTATGTATAACCACCGTAGTTGGTGTTGACTGCACATGAAGCGGTTCTTATATTTATTGAATAAAGCTTCGGTTCTTCTATTCGTTCATGTTTGAAACAACACGTACGAATTGATTGAGTATCACTAAAATACTCACGTGTTTCTACGAGCATTTTTAGTGATGGCATCTATGAAAGCCACTAGTTGAATGTAGTCACGTTTTGCGCTCGGAAGTTTCCATAAGGGGGGTGAATGTCTGAAAAAAATGGAATTAATTTCGGAAGTATGAAATAAATTCATATCCACGATGTCTGCACTGTAAATAAGGTCGAATTTTAAGTTAAAGTTTCTAAAATTGTATACTGCCACATATGAAATAAAAAACGTGAGGTAACAAGGAACAGTCAAAATTACATTTTTTTGTTTTTAAACTGAACGCCTTCATTATATAATAACTCGCGACTCTAACTATTCCCAAACAATCAATATAAATTAAAAAAATGTTTATGTCTGTCCTCTATATGTTCCGAAACCACTGATTAGATTGTGATGAAACGTTAGTAGGGTATTCTGGGGATGCTCGCGAAGGTTCCTGGCCCAAAAAATATATATATTTCTTTATACTTTATACGTGGCATTGCAACGCATGCAGGGTACTCTATCTAGTAACTGAAAGTCTCGGTGTCAGTGTTCTTCAGAATGTACTTCAAAGAGTGTGCTATTGAGCTACACGAGCTGATGAGCTCATGTAGCTCAACGCCTCCAGCTCCGTTTTACCCTTGAGAGTCCAGAGGTACTAAAGGCTTTCACTCAAACCTAGTTGATATATTCCACGTGTGCGTATCTACAAGTCGATTTTCGACATCTTTTATTATGCACACAGCTAGGGAACAGAATTAACAGAATATTTAAAACTCGATAGAATAGGCCTCTTCTAGGCGAGGTCGCTTATCATTCAGAGTGAGGTCAAGAGTAAAGAAAAAACAACTACTTACGGTTTTGAAAGTGACAGTACAATTCTTTTGGCTACATCGTAGTCCTGGACCGCCTTGTGGTAGTTGGGTATCTTGTCCTCGGCCGCTGCGTACGCGCCGACCGCCAACAACAACAACGCATGGAAGAACATTGTCAGATTTTGCTACAAATTAATTATTAACAGAAGTTAAAAAATAAACTAAAATAATTTTTGTGCTAAGTGCCAATGGTTTCTTGCATACAATGGCTCTCCATAGCATAGCTCTCTAGCAATGCTTGGCGGTTCCCTGCATGAACGAATCAGAAAAGAAGAGACCCGTAGGAGAACTAAGGTAACCGATATAGCTCGAAGGATTGCCCAGCTGAAGTGGCAGTGGGCGGGACACATAGCGAGGAAAACCGATGGCCGTTGTTGCTGAAAGGTTCTGGAATGGCGACCGTGCACCGAACGACGCTCCGTGACCGTGGGCAGGCCCCCGACAAGATGGACCGGCTATCTTGTGAAGATCGCGAGAAGCCGCTGATTGCGGGCAGCGCAGGACTAATCTTCGTCGAGATATTTGGGGTATACGCCTATACCCAGCTGTGGTATCATGGAGCTGAGATGATGATGATGAATTATTTTTAACTGATCACCAATCAAACCTAACCTGACCAAGAATAATACTGATTGCACATAAAAATACTGAAATACAGACAACAACAATTTGCTGTGCATTAAGTATTGTAGGACTGAAGTTTTATTTATTTTGTGATTTTCCTAAGAAAAGATAACACAAACTTTTTTTTAATCTACTAAGTCGTTTCTACTTTGGTGTGGGTTAAGTATTTTAAAATATTTGTTTATAGATTCCAAGCTTTCCTTTTTCCACCCTTAATCGAAATATCGTTCACAAACAAATTATTTGTAATTTGTCGTCTTTTACGACACCTACGACAGAAAGGCATAACGACAACTTAAATTTTATTCCCATCCTATTTTACCGAGTGACTGTGTAAGTTCATGAATATAGACCAATGTATTACAACAAGAAAGCAATCTTCTATATATAAGGCCCGTGTTATCCATTCTAATGTTCCCTCCAGCGCCATGAGTATAACACCTACAGCCTTCACTAATAGCTTTAAAAATGTAGACGGCCGAAAAAGAATTATATATTTTTTAATTGACCTTATCAAGGTCAAAGGTCAGAAAAACTTTTTCTCAAGTGACCCCAAAGAGTAGACGTGCGTAGCACGCGCTTAAGTCTAGTAAAATATATAGACGTGCATAAGTACCTATTGTATTTAATTTTAAGAAATTATTTTATTTTATTTAAGACACTAATTAACTTACCGATGGCTTTCCAATGAACTAAAGGTTGAGTTCAGAGCATGACATTATATAATTCGCATAATTCGAAACACACCGCACCCATGAAATGTATCATTTCAGATTATAGCCAGAACTAATATTATAAATTATTATTATTATTAAATTAAATGAAAGACATGAAATAAAATATAAAGTGTTTAATTATGTTAGTTTTTAATTAGTAGTTACTTGTAACATCCTTCTTAACTTTGTGACATGAAATAAATAAATAAATACGTTCATAGTAATTTGCGTTAAAATCTCTAACCAAGACTACACACATTCACAATTTCATAATTGGCCATGTTTACTGATATCATATCATATGATTATGATAATAGGACAAAGGACACTAAAAACCCGGAAATTAAAAAGATAGCTAACTTGAATATGAAAGAGAGAGAAATATTTTATTAACACAAAAGACCACAATACAAAGTACACACAAAAAAACGATACAGAATTATAAAGCAACACAAAAACACAATCAAATAACATAAAAAACAAAGTATTGCCTTCAGGTCAATAGGGTCAATAGGGTCCCCGCCTCAGCATGTGTTGCCATGACACTAGATGTGTCACGGCAACGCTGGTATTCTGGCAGGGCCCGTTTGGTGCGCGGTACGAAAAACAGAGAAAACAAAAACTAAATTAAACATAAAAATATTAAATTACAGCTATAAAAAGTTAAGACAAGCACAATATTATATAAAATAAATAAAAATTAATAAATCTTCGTCGCATTCAACTGTTGCTGTCATATTATTTTAGAAGATATCTCGTATTTGGTCAAGACAAGAGTACCTAATGAAAATGGTCTTATACTTTACTATTTAATTGATTATTTTAATGAGTTCTTATATAAAATTCAGTACCCAGGTAGTAAACAAAATAAAAAATAAACGCGCATTAGTAACACATATTTTTATTGATAAAAAAAGTTTTATCTAACTGTTACTACAAGGTTTGTCTATTTTCTACGTTTGGTTTATACAGAAGTTTGTTAGTTGTTTATGTTAATGATAATTTTAAAAGTGTATTTCTAATAAATAGTTTCTATCCAAGTTGTAATATTTCCTTTGACCGCATTGTGCGTAACTTCTTACTTTAAAAATACAAAGTATATAAAGCTATCTACTTTGTTATGTTAGTCAGGTAGTCTTTTTCCTTAAATTAAAGTTTTATTGAAAAATTTAAACAGTATTTTAAAGCGAATGCAAATCATACACAAAATTTAAAGTCCCTTGTATATACGACCAACTGGCAGTTGACTCAATTAGTATTATTTATAATACAATGTAGATGCGAACAACTGCAAAATCTCATGAATTAACAACAAATTATCATAATCGACTTAATATATAAATGAAAAAAGTATAAACATGTACAAATAAAATTTACAGAAAAATTGTGTAATTTATTAAAAAATTAACACATATCTTTGATCTTTTCGCTCTCCTGTAAAGTAGGATAGTTTGCAGACATCTCTTTTTACTTTGCACCCGTCGAAATTAACCCATTCATGATACACTTTAATTCATGATTTTATAATAAAATTCATAACGAATTAATTAAATTTGTTCTGTTTTTTTTTCATATAAAATCGGAATTGATATCATTCATAAAACTAATTATATAAAGGCATAATAATGCAAAACGATAAGCAATTAAATACTTTATTTATTTTTTATGAAATCTATAGGTTTTAAATATATTATTATATCCTGTAGGAACTATAGTGTACGCATTAGCAAAAATTTGCTCGTTTGCACCTTACCAAAATTTAACTACTAGTAGTTTATCCTAGGATATAAATCAAATGTTTGCTGTACTTATAACAATCTGACGCCATATTTGTTATGGTGACACCAGCGCCGCAGTGGCAAAAAAAAACTAAATATAAATCACCTGCCTGAATCACGTCAGCCATTTTCAATGGGCTAGCTTACAATCAGTTATTGAAATATCAGTTGATATTTCAATCAACTATTGGCCTAGGCATTCAATTAGATGCCGGCGTTTAATGAATGCCTTCCAATCAAATGACTGACTCAACCAGATGGCTGCGACATATATAAAGCTTTTATCACAGTTTAATAACCTCTCTTGATCACACTATACTTTTACTATTTGCTATGGAAAGTTATTAGCTGACGATGTTTTTCCTTCGCTCTCGTAGCATGGGAGAAATTTTCCCAAATTTTTAGAATAGATTCGTCATGTTAAGTAAACAGATATAAGTTTAGGTAAGTACTTAACGTACTAAATAGTTACGTAAATTATAAAAATGAAACATTGATATTTTAGGAAATTCGTATTTATCATGCTTACTTCGTCTGTACGTGCGTCTGTAGTTATGCGGACCCCTGACAAAATTTTCCATGATTATTAATTGCGTGATTAAATAATAATTCATATAACAAACATTTATTGTAACTAATTTAACTGTGTATAAAATATACTATATAGTTCGTATATTTTATTAGTAGGCTTGTTTCAGCAGTCACACCGTCACAGCCACATGACACCCACTGCTGGGTTTAGGCCTCGGCCAAGGATCTCCACGACGATCGGTCCTGCGCTGCCCGCATCCAGCGGCTTCCCGCGACCTTCACCATATCGTCGGTCCACCTTGTCGGGAGCCTACCCGTCGCCATTCCAGAACCTTTCCGCCCCAACGGCCATCGGTTCTTCTCGCTATGTGTCCTACCCACTGCTTTTAGCTTAGCAAACCTTCGATCGATGTCGGTTACTTTAGTTTAATATTAAATAAAAATTGTATAGAAATAAATATCGAGTCTCACAGCACGTGTTATTATGAAAAGAATTCGGGTGAAACTCCTTTAACGTATACACTTACCGAATTGTTGGATCTAACAAATGCATGAATCATTAGCATTGTATATTTTATATTCCATTAGATTCGTCCCACTTTAAGCGAGTAATCGTTAATTGACTTAAAATAAAAAGTAAATGAATATTACGCTATTGAGAACGAATAGCAAAGGAAAAACGGCAACTTTTACATAAAAAGTCTTGTTGTTAATACGAGATCATATCGCTCACACTGTCAAAAAGTTATCAGGGGTCCTACCGCCATCTCTTAGCGCAGTATTGTTTCAATCTTACCATGCCATTTCGTACTACGAATCTCTTAAAGTAAGCTTGTTTTTTGACGGAAGTTTTGTGACGTCTTCGTTCAATCATCACCACCAACCACGAAAATGTGAAGTTTGTCAAAATGTGACAACTTTAATAAAAAACAAAACGCAAACAAAACGTTCTTTTGACATCGCAAACTCTACACCTTAGTCAAAAAATACGAGCATGTAGCGGTTTCGTTACTACAAGAATCATTGTAGGTATAATAGAAAATTCAAAAACCGATTTCAAAACGTATAAAATAATAACGAAAACCAAAAAATTACAAAAAATTAAACAACGTAGTTGCAACGAAAACCGCCTTCAAAATATACTTTTTGGAGTCGGTGCCAGCCAAGGCATACAATGGTGCAGTCTACATTGCCTTCTACAATTAGGTACATTTATTTTGTTCTGGTTGTCACCGACTCCAAACTAACTATTTCTTTTATATATTAGTAAGTTTATGGATTTTGTTATAATTCTTTACAGTTTCAAATTTTTGTTTATTTAAAAAAAAATTGTGTGTTATATATGTCCAAATCGTGAGGATCATAAATTGCTTAGGCACCATAATGAAGGAATCGTATCGAACCCGTGAGATACTTAGTATTTAATAGTTCCGATGACAATCTGTGGTCTTCATCATCTGTCCTACTCGTGCTCTTTGGGAGCACATTCACGGGTTACTTACGAAAACACCAAAAATTGATATAGGTGTGCCTATAATATTTGACGAATTCCCTTGATTTCTTCAGGATCCCATCATCATATCAATAATAGTTCCAAAAAAAAAACAAGGCTGTTCAAGGCATAACTTCCTGGTCCAAGGAGTTTTTAACTTTAAAATTGACACTTCAAAGCGACTTTACTCCAATGAAAAATATAAACATGGCTGTATGTATCGGGGTCCCTAGCACCAAGAAAACATTTTAAATTGGAACTATTGGTGATATTGTGCACTCATTCGAATATAATTTAATAGCTATCTCTTTCATTTCCGTGCTTTTTCGTGTATTTTGTCTTACTTATCAATAAAACATGGCAAATCATGAAATTGTGAATATGTGTAGTCTTGACTCTTGGTCACAGATATAATGAAAATTATCATTGCATTGTCTACGGAACTAAATATCTAAAAAAAGAATCGGTGAGTTTCGATCCTTTGTTAAATTGTTGTCATTTATTAGTTTTATAATTTATGATTTCTTTTTTATTTAACGTCACAGTAGGCACAGTAGGTGTATAAAGTAGAGTATGTTACTCGGGGATAAGTGTCTTAGCCTTGGGCAGACTTGAATCCATCGCTTCATTCAGGATTCTTAGCATAATACCCTCGCTTCGCTCGGGACGTAACTCCAGTATTCTTCAATTCGCTCAGGATTCAATATGCTGCCTGTGATATAAGACACTGCATTATCTCCTTAGTGCGTAATCTACTATTATAAGTATTTGTACTATTTAGTATTATATTAGTAGTAGTGTATAAATTTCTCATCAAATCATACACCTAAATTCTGTGACAATATTATTTATTTTTTTGCATTCTGTTACGTCTTTAAACAGGAAACCTAGTTTATGTTTCTCAGGGACGGGTAAGACACAAAATAAAAAGCAGAAACTATGTTTAATACCAGATAGTATTTATTCACATTGATTCTGTGGAATAAAGTCTTGTCATGATCTCCTTCAAGTCTCTCAATTTGCCTACGAGTTTTAAGACTGCTCCTCTGTTGTTCAGTAAAAAGGCGACCATGTCGTAGTTGTGAGCTTTGGAGCCATAAGGTTCGCTCAGATACGTCGCTGCTAGATCGCCGAGGGATGCAAGAATTGCAGCTGGCGACTGTAAGACATGTATGTTTTTCTTCACTTCCAGGTCTACAAACGTATTGCATTCCACATCATTGAGTACTAGTGCCGTACGACTAATGCCGCAGTATTTGTCTACAAGTTCTCTAACCTGTAACAAACAATTATAAATTAATTCGTCATATGCTGGCAAGACACTGGTGTCCAGAGAACAATGACATATCTATTGGTATATGGTTTTCTAACCATATACCGCTCGCCCGTGTGCACCCATTTGTCAATATTTTAGTGGCCTATTAAATATATTGGTGATGTGAAGTGTCATCCCGCTAATACTCCTCCAGCTTCAAGCAGCACCACGAGGCGGTCAAGGTATCGTGCCCTTCCTTATATAAATATTCGCGTTCTTTGAGGGGTTTTTAGCCCGCAATACAGTCCACATAGGATTCACTTTGTAGAGTTCGAGAGAAGTGCACCACCTTGTTCCTCCAGCCCCTTTCCACCATCGGGGTACCAGACGCAGGTTAGCTTATCACCCGTACGTCGTTGACATTCCAGCGATCCGTACCAAGCGCTTTGCTGACACATTTCTAAAGCCGCTAAAGAATGGAACGCGCTGCCTGCTCATGTGTTCCCCGATTCCTACAACCTTGGTCTCTTTAAGGCGAGAGTGAACAGGCATTTCCTGGGCAAGCATGTTAGACCACATCCTGTTATCCTGTTTACTACGCACGACGGTGGTCAAATGCCTGCCCAGTTACTTGTAAAACAAAAACTTATTTAGAAATCGATCGCCCGTACAAAAGTTCAAGCTAGTAACAAAATAAATTACACTAGAAAAGGAGAAGAATAACACGATGGCGCGAATGGGAAGAAATTGGGCTTGTATAAGGGATGGGAACCCAAAACTTTTCTCCCACGAACACAACGTGTCTCATCAGGCAAGGTTAATGCCTTAAAATATAACTAAATAAACTAAAACTTATTCTATGCCATCAAGACTTACCGCCGCAATTCTATCATCGACTATTTTTAAGCCTTTCTCCAGATCTTCAACGACTTTCCCTGGGTTTTGCCAAGCGATCGGCACCGTCTCATTAAGGATAGCATAGTAGGACATAACATAATTGCTGCAAAATAAATATTGACAAAAATATAATACAATATAATGATGTTGTTCGTTTTGCCGTTGACCGTACTTTGTACAATATATTGTAAAACAATACAAAAACCACTAAATACATCCGATTTTGAATGAAAACACAAACTAATCAAAGAAACTAGGTCATGGGTTCGCGAATTCCACAGCGAGAGACAATGTTAGGAGAAGAAGCTCCAAGAAATTCGCCAAGGGTTGAAATTTTCTCCCTGCCTTGTATAGTACCATAGATTTGTTATTGGTCTCCGCGTAGCTACAACTAGATACCGCCCAAATACATTTAGTTCGTGACCATTTTACTCTGCCACCAACGGCACAGTCTACTGTGACAACGCATACAACATCAAATCATCCCTAGCAACCGAGTCAATTGGTTGAAGAAAAACGTAAAAATTTTTGGTCACCGTTGCTTGTACGAAGCGCGGTATCTAAAATAATTGTAGCAACGTGGAGATTAATGATAAATCTATGTATAGTACAGTTAAAAAAATAACAATCGTATTGTCGAATGTCATGACTTGGAACATAATGTACGATAGAAAGTTCCTCAAGTTTAACCGCCTCGGTGGTCTAATGGTAATAACTACCGGTGTCAGACCCATGGGTCCCGGGTTCGATTCCCAGCGGGGGGTACATATTGTATTGGGTTTGGTTGGCGGTAGTACTTTTTGTGAGTCCTCCTGGCTAGCTACCACCATCTTATCAAGTCTGATGCCATAACAACAATGTTTACAGCATTGTTGTGTTCCGGCAGTTACAGATAAGATAGCCAGTTCCTCAGTAGTTGAGGATTCCGGTTGAGGCTTCCATCTTCAGCCTTATCAATACTTAACATCAGGTATGATGAAAGCTAAGAGTCTCGCCATCGATAATATATAAAAAAATAAGGAATTTGTCCAAACATAGTTGTACCACAGTGTATTATGTTACCGGCCAAACCCAATTTCCGGACAAACTAGTTTTGCCTGGGCTAAACTTGTTCGTCCTATACGCTATTGGATTAACTAGTATAGCCTAGACTAAACTAGTTTGTCCTGAGTCCGACAGGATAAATCTGTTTAGGCTAGGCCAAACTTGTTGAGTCACTTGCCTAGTTTATTTATCTAACGTTTATTTTTAGCTAACTTTATGTAAATAATGATAACCAATTAGTAAAAAAACTAATAATATTCAAAACCGACTCAGTGGACCCCGACTGCCCGCAGTCTTGTATGCTAGGGCGCGGCTCTAAATTACCCCTAGAGTGTAATTTAGAGCCGCGAAGGCGCCGAGGGGTGAGGCGGCCCGCCAGCTGAGGAGCAGGTGGCACTGAGCGAGCCGCTGCAGCCGAGGCTGGCCGGCTAAGCCGGCCAGCAAGCCGAAGCTGCGGTGGTGAGCGAAAGCCATCTGTGACGATAAGTACGCGTGGGACCGCCGGAACCCCGCAGCGCCGGAGCCGTGACAGAAGACTTGCATGTTGCATGCCTGTTTGCCTGCTGCATGCCTAGCCTAAACTGGTTTATCCTATCGGGCTTAGGAGAAACTAGTTTGGTCCAGGCTATACCAGTTAATCCCATCGCGTATAGGAAGAACTAGTTTAGCCTAGGCCAAACTAGATTGTTCTGAAATCGGGTTTTGCCGGTAACATATATAACCTCTACGGTCAACCGCCGCAGCAGCAGGTAATATTTCTCCAATCGACTTTAACTTCAGTCATCAGTCGTTGAGTTCGCAATTGACTGTCGAAATTTTAATAGGTCTTTCTTTACCTATGGAATTGCCGATCTTTTTCTTACACTTCTAGAGAACCTCACTACTTCTGTGATCAAAAGGTACATCTATTGCTTGATTTTATATTAAATTAAGAACGATCAAGAATAATTAAGCTTATGAATATTATTTTCGTTTCTTATACGATAAAAAATATCTCGAAAGGTACTCCTTTTTTTGTTAGCAAAATTTACTACTTTATTTAATAATTTTTAAACAACTAAATATACTAGAAAAAAGCTAATTGTCTTATGTTGCCCTGACGGGTCTCGAACCCGCATCCTTGCGAATCCTGCCCAATAATGCACTGACCAATTATGCTACAGAGACCTACGAGAACACGTTGTAATTCTCTACTAAATTCACCTTTTCTACGGTGTTGGCCACCGTCGTTTCATCAAAGAGTGAAATATCCTCGCATTCGAAAGAAACATCTTTACAGATGTTTGACTATCGATTAAGATGAAACAGCCATCTTATTATAACTTTTTAATTTTGCATTTTACAATGCAATTTTTATGTGATAATTTTAAACAAGTAAATATACTAGAAAAAAGCTACCTGTCTCATGTTGCCGTGACGGGACTCGAATCCGCATCCTTGGGAATCCGGCCCAATGCACTTGACTTTATTTAATATATATTTATAAATTATTCATAATTTGAAAAATAAAAATATAGCATTAGATTGCTTATTCTTCAAACAATGCTTGTAAATACAAAACACATAAAAAAAATTGTGGCATTAGCACTTGCGGTGCGGTATTAACTAGAACAAAAAATGTTAGTATGGAAACCCGATGGATCGAATCAATGCTCCTTAATAGAACGATCAGTGTTAATCTACATGGGACCACAAAAGGCTTTAGAATAACGAAAGGCTGTCCACAGGGGGGTGTCCTGTCACCGATATTATGGTCGCTAGTTATTGACCAGTTGCTGGTTGAAGCCTCAGAAAGAGACTTAGATATACAGGGCTATGCGGACGACGTGGTGGCTTGCGTTATCGGCCCCTGTCAAAGCACTATATCATCTATACTCCAGAAATCTCTAAACTTCATTAACAAATGGTGTATGGAGAACAGTCTATCGGTAAACCCGAGCAAAACCACAATAGTCCCCTCCACTAGAAGGCGCAAGCTAGAGAAACTTGTTACGCCTACTATTAAAGGGAATCCAATCCCATTTTCCAAAGAAGTCAAATACTAGGGCGGTACTTTTGACCAAAACTTTACTTGGAACACACATATTAGTAATGTGATCCAAAAGGCTAAAATAGCCTTAGGAATATGCTGTCGCTTAGCAGGGTCGAGATGGGGTCTAAACCCCAAGATCGCCTTGTGGATGTACACCACTATTGTCAGGCCAACAATAACGTACGCCTGTGTAGCATGGTGGAAAAAAGCATCCCAAGTGACAGTCATCAACAAGCTTAACGGCTTGCAAAGGTTGGCATGCCTCATGGCAGCAGGTGTCATGTCTACGACTCCAGGAGCTGCATTAAATGCTCTGCTGAACTTACCACCTCTTCACCTGTTTATTGCAAAAGAGGCGAAAGCCAGCATGTATAGAGCTACCATTAATGGAAAAGTAAACTGGCATCTCTACATGAATCAGTACTTGAACTCGATCTTTTAGCAATGACAACGGATGTCATGCTCCCACTGTGCAACTTCACCAGAAATTAAAGAGTGGTCTGCAAATCACCATACCTGTAAGGCTGGAAGCTTAGTTTGGTTCACAGACGGCTTCAAAATGGGTGAAAATGTAGGATGCGGAATATACGGCGACAGCCACGATTCAGCAAGAGTGTGAATCTATGCAAACACGCCACCATATTCCAAGCAGAGGTATACGCCATCATAGAATGCGCGGAGGCCAACCGCCAACGAAACTACATAAATCAAACCATTTTTATCTTCTCAGATAGTCAGGCAGCCCTCAACGCTATCAATTCGAATGTCATACATTCGAAATTGGTGAAGGACTGCGTCGATAAGCTGAATGAGCTGGGACAACGGAATAAAATTATTCTGAAATGGGTACCAGGTCACTCGGGAATCATTGCCAATGAAAAACCTGATGAACTTGCAAGGGCTGGAGCTCAGGGCCAACAGCTAGGTCCAGAGCCTTTCTGTGGTATCTCAAAGGATCAGGCCATGCAACTTCTTAAGGGTTACCTATTTGGCGAGTCAAAAAAATACTGGTTAAATCAACCAGGATTAGTACACGCGAAATCCCTTATCGAAGGCTATTCGCATAAGCAAACTACTGAACTTCTAGAACTCAGCAAAGCAAACATAAGTGCGATAGCAAGAGCCTTAACTGGACACTGCAAACTAAAAAGGCACCAATTTCACATGAAATTGAGTGACACTGACGTTTGCCGTTACTGCGGATTAGAGAGAGAAACACGCAAACATCTCCTATGTGACTGCGGACCCCTAATTCACAAACGCAGTATCCACCTGGGCCGGCATATAATTCGGCCAGAGGAACTAAAATCTCTCAGAGCTAGGAAGATTTTAGACTTCCTGGAAGCCGCCAGGCTAAAATAGATACTAACAAGGTGGCGAGTTACAATAGATCTTATAGGTCGCAGTGACTACAGTTCCAACTGGAGCTGCATAGCCCCTATATCCTATACTAATAATAGTATGGAAAACGAACTTTCTTTGAGAATCTTCGTAAAAATCGGCAATTTCATAGGTAAACCCAATATATTTTGTATAACCACCGTAGTTGGCTGCACATAAAGCGGTTCTTATATTTATTGAATGCAGCTTCGGTTCTTCTATTTGTTCATTGTGTGTAACAACACGTACGAATTGATTGAGTATCACTAAAATACTCACATGTTTCTACGAGCATTTATAGTGATGGCATCTATGAAAGCCACTAGTTGAATGTAGTCACGTTTTTTGCTCGGAAGTTTCCAAAACGGGGGTGTATGTCTGAAAAACAATGGAATCAATTTTGGAAGTATGGAATAACTCATATCCACGATGTCTGCACTGTAAATAATGTCGAATTTTAAGTTAAAGTTTCTAAAATTGTATACTGCCACATATGAAATAAAAAACGTGAGGTAAGACGGAACAGTCAAAATTACTATTTTTTGTTTGTAAACTCAACGCCTTGATTATATAATAAAGGCGACTCTTACTATTCCCAAACAATCAATATAAATAAAAGAAACAATGTTTATATCTCTGTCCTTCATATGTTCCGAAACCACTGATTAGATTGTGATGAAACGTTAGTAGGGTATTCTGGGGATGCTCGCGAGGGTTCCTGGCCCAAAAAATCAATATATTTCTTTATACTTTATACGTGACATTGCAACGCATGCCGGGTACTCTATCTAGTAACTGAAAGTCTCGATGTCAGTGTTCTTCAGAGTGTGCTATTGAGCTACACGAGCTGATGAGCTCACATAGCTCAACGCCTCCAGCTCCGTTTTACCCTTGAGAGTCCAGAGGTACTGAAAGCTTTCACTCAAACCTAGTTGATATTCCACGTGTGCGTATCTACAAGTCGATTCTCGTCATCTTTTATTATGCACACAGCTAGGGAACAGAATTCCCTGCCTCCATACAATAGCCTACAATCCTGGTATATTTAAAACTCGATAAAATTGGCCTCTTCTAAGCGAGCTCGCGTATCATTCAGAGTGAGGTCAAGAGTAAAGAAAATTCAACTACTTACGGTTTTGAAAGTGACAGTACAATTCTTTTGGCTTCATCGTAGTCCTGGACCGCCTTGTGGTAGTTGGGTGTCTTGTCCTCGTCCGCTGCGTACGCGCCGACCGCCAACAACAACAACGCATGGAGGAACATTGTCAGATTTTGCTACAAATGAATTATTAACTGAAGTTAAAAAATAAACTAAATAAATTGTTGTGCTAAGTGCCAATGGATTCTTGCTTACATAACATAGCTCTCTAGCAATGTTTGGCGGTTCCCTGCATGATCGAATCAGAAAAGAGGAGACCCGTAGGAGAACTAAAGTGACCGATATAGCTCGAAGGATTGCCCAGCTGAAGTGGCAGTGGGCGGGACACATAGCGAGGAAAACCTATGGCCGTTGGGGCCGTGGGGGAAAGGTTCTGGAATGGCGACCGTGCACCGAAACGACGCTCTGTGGCCGTGGGCAGGCCCCCGACAAGATGGACCGGCTATCTTGTGAAGATCGCGAGAAGCCGCTGAATGCGGGCAGCGCAGGACTAATCGTCGTGGAGATATTTGGGGTATACGCCTATACCCAGCTGTAGTATCATGTAGCTGAGATGATGATGATGATGATGATTATGAATTATTTTTAACTGATCACCAATCAAACCTAACCTGACCAAGAATAATATTTATTGCACATAAAAAACTGAAATACAGACAAAACAACAATTTGCTGTGCATTAAGTATTGTAGGACTGAAGTTTTATTTATTTTGTGATTTTCCTAACAAAAGATAACACTAACATTTTTTTAATCTACTAAGTCGTTTCTACTTTGGTGTGGGTTAAGTATTTTAAAATATTTGTTTATAGATTCCAAGCTTTCCTTTTTCCACCCTTAATCGAAATATCGTTCACAAACAAATTATTTGTAATTTATCGTCTGTTACGACACCTACTACAGAAAGGCATAACGACAACTTAAATTTTATTCCCATCCTAAGGCCCGTGTTATCCATTCTAATGTTCCCTCCAGCGCCATGAGTATAACACCTACAGCCTTCACTAATAGCTTTAAAAGTCACAAAAAAATGTAGACGGCCGAAAAAATATATAATATATATTTTTATTGACCTTATCAAGGTCAAAGGTCAGAAAAACTTTTTCTCAAGTGACCCCAATGAGTAGACGTGCGTAGCACGCGCTTAAGTCTGTGACGGGGCTCCTAGTCCGGCAGCACTAGAGTCGCCGGAACGTCGGAACCGCCGCACTCGGCGAGTCTAGTAAAATATATAGACGTGCATAAGTACCTATTGTATTTAATTTTAGGAAATTATTTTATTTTATTTAAGACACTAATTCACTTACCGATGGCTTTCCAATGAATTAAAGGTTGAGTTCAGAGCATGACATTATATAATTCGCATAATTCGAAACACACCGCACCCATGAAATGTTATCATTTCAGATTATAGCCAGAACTAATATTATAAATTATTATTATCAAATTAAATGAAAGACATGAAATAAAATATAAAGTGTTTAATTATGTTAGTCACCGTTGATTAATTAGGGTGACCTATAAAATTTCTGATTTCTAGATGCTTATTAAAATAAAGACCTTATAATGAAAACTTTTGAAGAGGCCATAGAAGAGCTACTAAGCAACATTTTACCTCGAACCCCAATGACTGAGTAATAAACCCGGTTGAACAGAACAAACGTCATAACTACACTCACCGGCACGACTAATGGTCCACCCCGTTATTTACATACAAAGATGCATTTCAACAACATACCACTTTGCTCTATACATAAAAATGTCAACATATTTCTGTAAAGATCTATACTTATGCTAATGTTTCGGTTAAGCATTCAACCTTCCTGAAGATGAAATATGGTAAGAATCATGAATGAAGCGAAGGATTCATGTCTGCCCAAGGCTAAGAGACACTTTCAACCCCGAGGAGCATAGGTACTCTACTTTATACACCTACTGTGTGTTTATAATTTGTTTTTATTTAATGTCACAGTAGACACTGTGATGATTAAAAAAACAAAGGAATAAATGACAAAAAATTACAAGGCGCGGAAATGGATCAATCTCCAAAACGGGCGTATTCGTGTGATCGCTCTGGTGCTTTTCAGATATTGATATTTAATGGTAATTATGTATCTCATTAAAAATAATGATTTTCAAATAGTACATTTTTACTATTGGCCTTCAATTTACACAAACAGTTATGGAAATATTTAAGTTCAAAATATTTCGCGACCAGAGCAATCATAATTGGTGCCAGAGCGATCATAAATGGTAAAACCAGTGAAACAAAAAAAAATATTGATAAAATATTATTTATTTAGCCGTTTTCAGTCATATTCAGTATACATGTAACAAGATTATATGTAAGAGAAATGTATTATTTTAGAAAAATCAGTCATGCATATCAAAAATATGGAATATTTTATAAAAAATAATTGCTAAAATAACAAATTAACATAATTATAAAAATCAACTTTTGGCTTGGTTTCATTTATTTAGACTTAATTAAATCGCTTCTAGGTAAATGAGACAAAATTAAAAACCTTTTGAAATCAACCATTAATACCTTCAGTCTTTTATAGTTATAAAATGACTTAGACTCATTTAATATTAGTTTTTAAAAAGTTATTAAAGAAAACTAACGTTTATAAAGAACAAGATAAAATTCTTAAAAATAAACAATTTATAAACGTAACTATTTGTATATTGCTTAATAGGACTTAGAATCATGACTAAAATAACAGTTTTTTCAAGATTATCTAAGAGATTTGTAATAATTACATTTTCCTTAACTATATCTTTAGTGGAAAGTAAAGAATTAAAAGAACAACACAAAGTAAAATGCAATTTAGATGATCAGATCAGATTAAAATATTGTTTGCAAATTATAATGATACAAATTTTAACACCAAGTAAAAAACAATACAATTTCTATAAGGCTTAGTTGATCAACAAACAGAAAATAAGGTTTATTGGAAGCTCAGAAATTTGAATAGTCATCGGAGTCGGAGTCGGGTAAATCTTCTGCTGCAGCAACCTTTGTCAAGGTGTTATCGTTTTGCATCGAAGATAAAACTACCTCGGAAATATTCAATAGATGGGATTACATCCCAAAAACGTCCGGCAGGTCCGAGTTGTATAATGATTGTTGACTTTGATTTGCAGTTATAGTCTGTCTATTATTTAGCATTTGTGGGAGCTGAATTTGCTTCTCCTGATTGCATTTTTTTGAACGCTTAACCAGCGAAGATCGGCTTGTCTTCCTTGATGCCCGTGACATGTTTGTCTTTGAGGTGTTTTGATTCGAGTCGCTATTAATTTGGTAAGTGTATGCCTAAGTGTTTGCCGTGCGGACATTGTACAGCCTCTGGTGAGCTGTTGTCTAAATCGCAGCTTAGTCGCCTCATAGCCAAAACGTTTTTAGTGTTTGCTGACCAAATTACCTGGTGTACCATCATAGTAGGTACCCTGAAATTCTTTTATTTCTTGCGGTATTAACATTTCTTTTTCTAATATGGCAGATTCTGCAATTTCTTCCAGGAATTCCTGACACATTTGTTTTGAGAAAAGGTATAAACGTTTTCGTATCAGGTATATTTAATCCATGAGTCACCATTTTATCGGCAGTCCTCTTAAGCGTTCATCCAGCACCATCAGGAGCACTTTACCGTGACTCTTTTCCGAATAGTTCCATATAACTTTACGTAGACTTGGGTATTGCCAGTGTAGTTTTGATATAGGTAATCTGTTTATGGGTTTAGGTTGCCCAAAAAACCCAGGAAAGGTTATAAATTAAAGGTTTTAAGCATAGGTCATCGTTTGTCATTGTTACAGTCCGGTACTAAGTACTACTTAAAATAGATTTATAACGTACAATTAATGCAAAATATCATCGCTCTGGTCTTTTTGGACAGAGAAAGACTTCACAAAAAGTAACAAAATCATAAATATAGCCGAATTTAAAAGCAGTAGAAAGTTGTGATTACGTCTCATAAAAACATCATAACGATCACTAAATTCACATAACAAACACATTCACAAGCTTACTATTTAATTTAAATAACGTAATCATACAATTCGAGAACCAAATCCAGAGCAATCATGAACTTACCTTCGTAATGTTGGAGCGCGGGAACGTGGCACACAGGTATCCTCCTCAGCGGCACAAATTATATAGTGTACTCAGCGGTTAGACCACTACTGGCATTGCCCCGCGGGAGGGGAATAGAGTGTCTTTAACGCGTATCTAGGGATGAGCGCGATGTTTTACCTCAGCGCAGAGCGATGAGATAAAATGCCCGGTCACGATTTTAAATTCAAATTGTGGCAAAAGTATTGTTAATATAACTAAAAATATTTTATTACTATGAAGATTAACTATTTGTTATGTAATCTAAATAAGTTGTTTCATATGAACCTTCTCATTAAAAAGTTAAAAAAAAATTTTTTCATTCAATCGGGATTTGGGTCAACCTAGAGCGATCAAGATTTTAGGGTTTAAGATATTTTTTTAAATATTACACATAGATTAGACACCGAACTATATATAAAAACATATTTGAAAACGTTTTTCGATTTTAAAATGGGTTTATCCAGCCCGACACGAAAAAAAATGCCTCTGGAGATCGACCCTTGTCCGAGTCGATATTTTTCTATGAATTTATCATTGTGTCTAAGTTTTACGTTCCTACTTATCACAAAAAATCCTTATGACTTATTTACTTAATAATTTTATACTCAGGATTTTTAACTTAAGATACTCAACGTTATAAGATTTAAGGAGTCTCAACTCTCACAGTGGCTGTTTTCCATAAAATCTAGGGAACTCATTTACGATTATTATATGGCGACGACAATTTATAAGGCGATGGATAGTAATAACATTATTGCACATATTTGATTATAAAATTGAAAATTTTCTAGACAATAATTTTATACTGAGGATTTTTAACTTTGAAACTTAAACTATATGAAAACTCGTTAGGTCTGAGTCTGGCAGTGTCTGTTTTCAATAGAATATATAAAGCACCTACCAGGTTATAAGGCGATGAAAAGAAGATTTCAAGGGCGACGGAATAATGTTGTATGATAAAAAAAATAAGCACGTCGGCCCCGGCAAGAAGAGTAGCTGCTGATAAAGGGTACTTCTCAGGTTTGGGGGTCACTTCGTGGTGCAAAGCTTTGTCGCATTCAACTGTTGCTGTCATATTATTTTAGAAGATATCTCGTATTTGGTCAAGACAAGAGTAAGTATCTAATGAAAATGGTCTTATACTTTACTATTTAATTGATTATTTTAATGAGTTCTTATATAAAATTCAGTACCCAGGTAGTTAACAAAATAAAAAAAATAAACGCGCATTAGTAACACATCTTTTTATTATACATTATTTTGTATAACATTTAAACTTTGACATTATGTAGTGACACGTATTTGTATACGAGTTCATTCAATTCCTTTTGGCCCTTGGTCAAGAGGAAAGTTATGATTTGGTTGTTTTTCGCATAATCTTCACGTGTGTCAGCCAAGTAAGTCTTAGCCAAGTCAGCCGCGGAAAGAAGAATAGCTGCTGATTTTGCGTACTTCTTAGGATCGGTCTGCACTTCTAGGTCCACGGCTTCGTCGCAATGAACTGTGGCAGTGCCTTTACAGTATTTTTGGATGAGATTACGCACCTGTCAAGGAATAACTTGATTAATAATTATAATAATATTAGCTTAGCACAGATAACGAAAAAGTTTAAAATTGTTGTTCTTCAACACTCAAATCAATCTGACTAAACTTGTCCATTGGAAACGTTTAACAAGTAGTATATACCACGCTGATACTTTCCTAAACTAATGAAAAGCTATATAACCATAAAATCAAATATTTTTAATGTCCCCACACTGCTAGGGCACAAGTCTACTTATGAAAAGATAAGGAGAAAGTGCAGGAATTGGATCTACAACCCATCCGACAGGAAGACATCCATAATTTCAAAAAGACAGGTATCCATCCATACCTCTGCGCCAAACAGGTCATCTAACTCATAAACTGCCCCCTAATTGTCTAATTTCTAAATCTATCACAATTTCTTACAAAGGTATTGTGTTTTTGATAGTGATTTATTGAATTGTGTAACATAAAGTCGCAATTCCTTTCAGAACGAATGATGTTTTAAATGACACTTCATTTGACACTATACATTTGACTCCATACATTTGAAAGATCTCATCATCTGTCACTTTGCTTAGACAGTTCAATTTCGTTCATTGATTACCTTTCAAAAAGCGTCTCGATCACAATCTCTTTGAAATGTCAAATAGTGACGGCCTGAAGTTTGTAAATATCCTTCAGATGACGGGGACTGGGTCGAAATGGATTGCGATAGATTTTAAAATTAGACAATTAGCCCCCCCTGGTTTGTTACCGGCACTGTGACATCAGTGAAATTGTCGAGGCGTATCTTGACCGATTCTTGGAGTGGTGCATTATTGACCCAGGCATCTGGCACTGCTTCGTCAACTATGTCATAGTATATTTTCTCATATATCGTCCTGTACACAAAAAACAAACGGTCTAACTTCACTTATCACTTTATCACAAGCATTGGGAGAATTTGGTTAGATAGAATGATGGAAGATACAATAAGTATAAGTAGTGAAATTGCAGACAGGCGAATCATGACTCCATTGTTGCGTCTCAGGCCTTCTTTGTACCGCAATCCTAATTCCTAACCTAACTAATATTATAAATGGAATAGTAAAGTGTCTTTTTTTGTCCTTCCTTAATGCCTTACCCAAGCAACCAATCGACTTGATTTTTGGCATAGATTTAGTTGAAAGGCCGGAGAGTATAACATAGGTGAGTCTCCGTCCTTTAAATCCCGATATTCCCGCAAGCGCGCAGGTGAAACCGTGGGCGGAAGCTAGTCTAGGTACATAACTTCTTTACGCTGTGCTTGTATGGTCAACAGCAGCTAAGACTTTACATCTCCAATCAACTTTGAACTTTAAGATCGTGCCGTGCCGTATGCGGTTGAGTTTAGATTTGTCTGTAGAAATTTCACATTAGTAGCTGCCAAAGGATGGACCAAACCACAGAACATTCCTTGTTCTGTGGGCCAAACCCACGACAACGTCTTCAACACGTTCAATGCCTCTGCATTTGTAGAATTTACTCGTCAGGCTCAAACATTTTATAAGTGATCAGACCAAATTTAAAGTTATGGCTTTAAATTTGGTCTGATCACTTATATTCTGAAATCAAAGGAAGACTGCGTATGTGAACCATACACGTCGCCGTGTAGGGGGCCTGCAGCTTCCGTGTGGCCTATTTTATACGAAAAGCAAGAGCTGCGTTTTTTTCTGGATATTTGCACTGGGATTTATCGGATGTACTGGCCATTTTGTCGAAATACTTCTAATGCTTATTCCAGGACTCCTTATCTACATTTAACACCGATTTCAACAAACCAACTGCGGTTTTGGTATCTTTACTTCTACCTCCAAGTAGGCAAACAAAAAGCGTCTGCATCGCACTAGCATTCTCAGCACATTATACACGTCGTCGTGTAGTGGGCCATCCCCGTTTGATAATGCCTACACGGCGCCAGTAACTATTTAGTAATCTGTGACGGCGCCGTGTGGGCACTAAACGTGTTAATGGATGCAGCCACAAACGGTAATTTGGAAGATAAGATGTAGCTTTCGTTGTTTCAAAGAAACTTCTGCTTCATAACCTGCCTAATTCCTTATTCAAGTAAAAAAAAAAATCTAGAAAGATATCAAAGTTCTTTAGAGAAAAACAAACAGTCCGGCTCGAACAACTCAAGTTGACTTGTCTAGTATCAAAATCTTACAAAAAAGCATTCTGAAAAACTTGAGATAATAAGAAAACCATGTATTACTATGACTTACCCAGGACCTTTCGACAGTTTCTCAGCCAGTTTATTAACGACCGCCACCAATATAGCGTAGTTACGTTTCGGGTTGGGAATTTTATTATCAGCATATGTGTGTCTATGGAAATACAAACACAATTTAAAACATACGACCAATGATTTCAAAAGGGTATATAATTCAATGCATTATAGTTGTCTGTATGAAGCGCGGTATCTAGTTGTGGCAACGCGCACACCAATGATAAATCTATGGTTCCTACTTATTGGAATCGATTCCTGTGCGCCGTCCATTATCTATTGAAACCATCATATCATAAGAACGTTTTGTTTTTATTGCAGTTGTCACATTTTGACACACTTAACACATTGGAGGCCTTGATTGAGACGTCACAAAACTTTCGTCAAAAAACAAGCTTACTTTACGATAAACAAGATTCGTGGTATTGAAACAATACTACGCTAAGAGATGTCGGTAGTCCCAGGGTCTTATGTGGTCTTATCCCGGTGAAGTAATCAGACCACAGAGGCGGTTAAATCGTATCGGTTAGTATAACTTACGTGAATACCAGTTCTTTCACTTTTTCAATGGCCTTATCGACCAATATTCTGGAGTTGGCATACTCGGGGACTCCCTCCGCTGCCAACGCGCAAGCGCACCCAACAACCAGCAAACATGCAAGACTGAAACTTTTCATCTTGATGCCTGTTAAGGGACAAGTACCCAAGTTAGTTTCTGCAATTGGAATTGCCACAGATCACAAGAAAGCGGTTGGAGAAGTGAGTTTATTGTCATCGACGATAAGATGCTTCATTAAATAAATAAAATAAATAAATAAATATTTCCATACAATCACACCAATTATCTAGCCCACGTTAAGTATCATGAAGAACTTGTGTTATGGATACTAGATAACGGATAAACATACTTATATACTTTTTTTTTTTTAAATACATACATAATATACATATTAAACATCCAGACCAAGACAAATAGACATGTTCATGCACACAAATATTTGTCTTGTCCGGGGATCGAACCCGGGACCTCTGGCGCAGAAGGTGGTGTTAGTACCCCTGCGCCAAACAGGTACTTGATATTCTACAGATTGTACTTCGGAGAGTGTGCTATTGAGCAGCTCTAGCTCCTTTTTACCACCGGGAATCCAGACGTACTGCAACCAGACCCCTACCTGGTTGATATTCAACGTCTGCGCACAAAGCGCTTTTCCTAATCTTTTATAATGCGCACAGCCAGGGAGTGGAATTTCTTGTCTGCGTTTGTATTCCCGGGTGCCTCCTACCCTGATATATTTAGGGCTCGAGTGAATAGGCCTTTTCTATGAGGTAATATGTATAAAGAGTCTTCTTTTTCAAACGAAACATTTCAACAATAAATAACAATTAAGTAAGTGTTTAGATGAGCAGAACTGCTTTACTATAAATAAATAAATTAATAAAACAACAAGATACGCTTACCAGAACAAGCCTGCTAATAAAATATACGAACTATAGTATATTTTATATCCAGTTAAATTAGTTACAGTAAATGCTTGTTATATGAATTATTATTTAATCACGCAATTAATAATCATGGAAAATTTAGTCAGGGATCCGCATAACAATGCAAAAAAACGCTTTTTGCACGTACAGACGAACTAAGCATGATAAATACGAATTTCCTAAAATTATCAATGTTTCATTTTTGTGATTTACGTAACTATTTACCATTACTATTACTATTTATAAAGTACCTAAACTTATCTCTGTTTCCTTAACATGACGAATCTGTTCTAAAATTTTGTCGTTAGCTCTCTATGGTGCTTTCTCCCATCCATGCTGCGAGAGCGAACAAAAAATATCGTCAGCCAATAACTTGCCATAGCAGATAGTAAAAGTATAGTGTGATCACTGTGGTAAAAGCTTTATATATGTCGCAGCCATCTGGTTAAATCAGTCATTTGGTTGGAAGGCTAGCCCATTCATTAAACGCCGGCATCTAATTGAATACCTAGGCCAATAGTTGATTGAAATATCAAGACTAAACGTTCAACTAGCTGGCTGATTGTAAGCTAGCCTATTGAAGATGGCTGACGTGATTCAGGCAGGTGATTTAAATTTAGTTATTTTTTTGCCACTGCGGCACTGGTGTCACCAAAACAAATATGGCGTAAAATATGTTTTTATGTTGAATAGATCTACTGAGAATAATTAAAGATTTTTTTTACCCCTGCTCCCTTAGGTTCCTCCCTCCTGTCGGTCTCGGGATAGGTTAGAAATTTATTAATATATTTATAGTCTTAAATTTCCAGGTTTTTTTTAACCTTAGAAGTCTCTTTGCTAATACCCCCGACGGCGACTTAGCTAGTTCACGGCTAGTTGTTCTTTAACCATTCAATTGAATGCCGGCGACCAATGAACGGGCTAGCCGTTCAATTAAACGGCAGATTTAACCAGATGGCAGCGACATATATACCTATAAACTCAAAAACTATTGTAGGCAATGAGGACTAGCCACTTATCTCTATTACGACCTCTTAGACCCAACCAATGGTAAAAAGTGGCGTATTTGAGGTGTGCTGCTGGTCAAGGTCAAGCTGCACCTTCGATGTTCTTCATCAAGGAAATGGCTAGAACTAGCGCCCGCCCGCGATCGCGTCTGCGTGCACTTCATTTCATTCTAATCTATCAAATACCTAAGTCCAGAGAATGTTTAAGAAACTTGACAGGTAGGTAAAACCCGAAAATTGTGACGCCTTACCGGCCTTACAAAAGTAGTCGCCATACTGGGTTAAACTTTTGTATGCACTAACTCTGGGTTAAATGTTAACCTGGCTTGGCGCTAGTGGGCCTTTTTTGTCAGTAGGTTACCTGTCGAATTGGGACTGGACATAATTAACATCTTCATTAAACAGCTCTTGTCAATAAGTGCCAAAATAATTGTGGAATTTTGACCTTAGAAAATGGTTTTCATTAAACTTTTCATTATTAAAATGTCTCTTCATTTTGCTAAATAAATCGTTATACGTTGATCTTAATTAAATTAACTAATTCATGATACCTACACTCTAATTCATGATTTTTTAATAAAATTCGTAACGAATTAATTAAATTTGTTCTTTTTTCTTTTTATATAAAATCGGAATTGATATCGTTCATAAAACTAATTATATAAAGGCATAATAATGCGAAACGATAAGCAATTAAATACTTTATTTATTTTTTATGAAATAGTTTTATAAAATATCCTATTACCTATATCCTGTAGGAACTTAGTGTACGCATTAGCAAAAATTTGCTCGTTTGCACCTTACCAAAATTTAACTACTAGGATATAAATCGAATGTTTGCTGTATATACATTGGCCAAAACAATGATGGGTAACCGGAAATGGTACCTACTAATGATAAATATGCAGTTATGTTAAGTAGGTATAGTTAAAAGAAAGAGGGATGACCGTAAACGGTATATAATTTTATTGTGATCGTAAATGACGTCAGATTTTTCCTCGAAAAGTCCTTCCTGCACCCCCTTTAATTGTTACACCCTAACCGCCAAAAGAAAGATGGGTGACCGCGAATGGTCTCAGGTACTTTGTGTGGCCAAAAGAAAAATGGGTTACCGTAAAAAGTTGGTCTCAGTAAGTAAAGTGCAGGTACTTTTAGTGTGGCCAAAAGAAAGATGGGTGAGCGTAAATGGTGTCAATAAAGAAAATGTAGGTACTTACTTAATGTGTGGCTAAAAGAAAGATGGGTTGCCGTTATTGATCTCAATAAGTAAAGTGCAGGTACTTTTAGTGTGGCCAAAAGAAAGAGGATTTTCTTTATTGACACCATTTAAGGTCACCCATCTTTCTTTTGGCTACATTTAAAGTACCTGCACTTTCTTTATTAACACCATTTACGGTGACCCATCTTTCTTTTGGCTTCGCTTAAACCGCCTCTGTGGTCTAGTGGTACAACCACCGGTATCAGATCCAGGAGTCACGGGTTCGATACCAAGAGGGGGTTTGGTTGGTGGTAGGACTTGTTCTAAGTCCGTCTGACTAGCTACCACCTTCTTATCTAAGTCTGACGCCATAACAACAATGTTTTGAGCATTGTGGTGTTCCGGCAATTACAGATAGATAGCCAGTTTCTCAGTGATTGAGGATTCCGGGAGAGGCTCGCTTCCATCTTCAGCCATATCATTACTTAACATCAGGTATGATGAAAGCTAAGAGTCTCCCCGTTGTTCATAAAAAAATGAAAAAATAAGTACCTGCACTTTCCTCATTGACGTTCACGCATCTTTATTTTGGCCACACTAAAGGTACCTGCACTTTACTTATTGAGATCAATTACGGCAACCCATCTTTCTTTTCGTCGTCGTCGTTTCAGCCACATGACACCCACTGCTGGGTTTAGGCCTCTCCCAAGGATCTCCACAACGATCGGTCCTGCGCAGTCCGCATCCAGCGGCTTCCCGCGACCTTCACCAGATCGTTGGTCCACCTTGTCGGGGGCCTACCCACGGAGCGTCGTCCTGTGCGCGGTCGCCATTCCAGAACCTTTCCGCCCCAACGGCCATCGGTTCTTCTCGCTATGTGTCCCGCCCACTGCCACTTCAGCTGAGCAATCCTTCGAGCGATGTCACTTTAGTTCTCCTACGGATCTCCTCATTTCTGATTCGATCACGTAGGGAAACGCCGAGCATAGCATCCATTGCACGCTGGGTGACCTTGAGCTTTTTTATCAGACCCATAGTTAGCGACCACGATTCACTACCGTAAGTCATCACTGCCAACACACTGATCATAGACTTTAGTCTTGAGACACTGCGGTATATAAGTTGGACGCGAAGATTTTACGGAGCGTCCCGAATGCTGACCAACCGAGTTGGATTCGACTGAAGATCTCTTTCTCGAAGTTGGACTTCTGGATTGTCTGTCCAAGGTATTTGTAGTGGTCAACAACTTCGAGTGTAGTGTTCCCAACGTGAACTGTAGTAGGTGTGACATGGGAATTCGACATGATTGTCGTCTTATCCAAGTTCATCCTAAGACCTACTCTTTGGGAAGCACTACGGAGATCTTCGAGCATTGTGTTCAGGTCCTCCAGGGTCTCAGCCATAAGGACTATATCATCGGCAAAACGAAGGTGTGTCAAATACTGGCCATTTATGTTGATGCCGCGTCCTTTCCAGTCCAAAAGCTTAACGATGTCCTCCAACGCAGCTGTGAACAGTTTCGGAGAAACGACGTCTCCTTGTCTCACACCTCGCTGCAGTTGGATGGGACTTGTGGTCTGGTTCTGTTATCGAACCGACATGGTGGCATGTTCATATATGTATCTTAACACCTCGATATATCTATAGTCCACTTGGCACCTCTGGAGAGACTGCAGCACCGCCCAGGTCTCTATCGAATCGAAGGCTTTCTCATAGTCCACAAACGCCAAGCAAAGTGGCAGATTATACTCCTCGGTCTTCTGTATAACCTGCCGCAGCGTATGGATGTGGTCTATGGTGCTAAAGCCTTTTCGGAACCCGGCTTGTTCGGGAATTCATCTTTCTTTTAGCCACACTTAAAGTACCTGCACATTCTTTATTGACACCATTGACGGTCACCCATCTTTCCTTTGGCCACCGCTGTTAAAGTACCGCTCTTTTTTTATTGAGACCATTTACGGTCGGTCGCCTATCTTTATTTTGACCATACGAAAAGTACCTGCACGCTCCTTATTGAGCCCATTTAGGGTCAACAATGAAATCTTTCTTTTGGCAGTACTAAAAGTCATCAACCATCTTTCTTTTGGTCATAAAAAATACCTGCGCATTTGTTATTGACACAATTCACGGTCACCCATCTTTCATTTGGCCATACTTTATGTAGGGTACCTGCACATTTTTTATTTTACTTACATTAATTAATAAAATACTTACCAATTTTTTATTTGTATCTATTATTATCAAAATTAAATTAGAACTTCTTGTGACTTGACCACGACTATGTGACGTGACTTGACAAACACACTTTCGCTAGGATTAGGAACCATCTTTCTTTCTTTTGCCCGTACAGTAAGTACAGTCGGGGAACTTCGCGGTTGACCAGTAGTTTTTTAATAGCATTTATTCCAAAAGTAGAAGACTTATAGAAAACGCTTATATCACAATTAATAGAACATTACTAGGTTTTTCATGTCTATAAAAAAAATAATTGATTTAACGTTATTACTTTTCGAACAAACATTTTTCAAAAAAACTACTGGTCAACATTTCCCGATTGTACCTGCATATTTTTTTATTGACGCCATTTACTTTCATCTGATAAGTCTTAAAGAAAATAAAGGTAAATAATCGACAAATAAAACCACAATAATTAGACACATCACACGATTTAATTTTTATTAGATACACTAACCTAACTGAATACACACACTATCAAATTATTATCAGTCACGTGTTTAGTATGCATTGGTTCATTTCATATATTAAACTCTTTTTTCTTTTTATATAAATAACTCTCTTATTAATTTACAAATTGAGAACGTATTACTTGGAAATTGGTTATAGTAATAAAATAAAATGAAGGGTTACATATAACTATTTCCATAACATTCTGCTCCTTAGCAGTACATAATTATTATATTTTCCTAATATTACATATTTATTTTAAACATTGAACTGTATTTCACATAAACTGTTACAGAATTTTAAAGCAGAAAGTTTTAATTGTAAGGACATAGGATAGGATGAAGATAGTTTGAAAATTCTTATGAAGCAGTTCAATATGATCACATTATTCTAGATGAAAAATGTACTGTTAAGAAGCCAATTTATTTCCAGTTACTAAGAAAAACGCCATTAATAACGGAACCATGAAGAACTTTTTGCCATTGACAGTTCAAGCCCCTTACTCTTCGCATCGCATTGAGATCGAGATTGAATTAATGTCAAAAGTCAGTAATCATGACTTATAATAACTAAACTAAAAATGAATACTTGAAATTAGTATATAGGTAATTTGTAATAAAGTAATTTTGTACACTAGAAATCGATTTTAACGCCAATCAAAATCGAATGAACGTCGAAAATCATTAATAGGTAATTATTAACATTAAATCTCGATCTCAACATGGGGCCGTACCGTGCAACCGACTTCATTTGACAGATGGATGTGACATATTGCTCTTAGTCTTTGGTAAGTTTTTTTTGCGTCCAAAACAAGCAGTAATGTGTCACATCCATTTGTCAAATGAAGTCGATGTCGATGCCGACGACACTTACGCGATATGGCCGCTGATCCTGTCAAGAGTAACCCATTGGATCAGTTCCACACTAGTTCCGTAGCCCTAGCATTCTAGCGTCCCGCTCACATTTTAGCGGAGTAAACAAGACAGCATCACGCGCCATATATCGCGTGATATAGCGGTGTTCATGCTATAGGCAGTATTCTTATCCCACTTCAAATAATATCTCACAGCAACAGCAGATTTGCAGACATAAGCTCTGCGTCGTGATTATTCATTGATGACGAAAATTATCTTTACTACGACAACGCGATACCCTGAGAACGTAAATTATGTTTTTTATGTATTTTTGTTTTATAATAGATATCAAATTACTATTCATCATAGTAATTTGCGTTGAAATCTCTGACGAAGACTGCATACATTTACAATGGGGTGGAAAAGGCAAAGCTAATGGCGCCACCACCATTGGTACCTAAAATCTCTTGATTGGTCTAAGTCCAGTCAAAACCTGTCATTTTGGCAAGTAATTGATCAATCAACAGATTTTTGTACCAGCGGTGGTGGAGCCATTTAGTTCCAGTATTCCACCCCATTGACAAGTAGGACATAATGGGTATCATTTTATCGATCAGCAAAAAAACTCTAACCTAACCTAACCAATAATTGATTGGTCAGCAAAAAAACCCATTTGGTCAGCAAGTACTAGATAAGCCAAATAGAGTTGCTGACCAAATAGATAATTTGCTGATGTAATTTGTAATTTGTAACGGCACTAAAACTTTTAAATAAATAATTTGCTGATCAAAATATTTATTCCTGGACATAATATACGAAAAGCACGGAAATGAAAGAGAGCAAATTTAAGCGAACCCATAAAGGGTCTTCGTCTTCCTAATTTTCACAATACGAGCTCGTATGACATACAAATCTGCTTCAAGTACATACACACAATATAATATCATTGATTTTAAGCACATATGTAGCTGGGTCATTCTGAAAAGGGACAAGAATTGGCAATATTTCGTTGCAATAACTCATTCTGTACAAACATGAAAGTGTTCACAACACAAGATTATCTTAGAAATGTTTATTTTTTTATATAATATGTTAATATTTGGTATAAATTAATAACATATCTATATTTTGGCCTTATTGTCTAAAATAAATCATATGCTGCATGACTATGCTGTATTAAGATCGCCATTTTCGATTTGAGACATTCTAAAAGTTACAAACTAAAGTCTGTTTACATTTTAGAATGTCCTTAGTTCATTCTGGTGAAGTCATGACTACATTCAACTACAACTCTTTAACTTGTAGTTAAATGTTGACTTAGCCAGAATATAAACTTATTTCCAAATAACTCATTGTTAAACAGTATGTTTAATATGTTTACTGTGTAGAAACTATCCGTATGTTTAATTGTGTTAAATGTTAATTGAATTAAACGTAAATAAGTTATATGAAAATAAGTTAAACACTGCTTATTAACGAAAATTTATAAATGACAGCATAACATAACCTACATTGCACATAATCCAATAGTTAAAGTTACTGTACACACTTAAAACAAAGTTATTAGGTAAATTCAGTTAGACGACTAACTCTTAGTGCTTTTATATAATATTTACTTCTTCATAGGCTAACACAAAATCTAAACAATACAATAACTAAGGTGGACTTTGTACATTATGTAAATACACTTTTGTTTCATCAATAACATCCAAATAGTTTAGTAGTCTAAGACTGATAATTAATTTAAGGAGTTGAAGACAAAAATGTATTTTCCAATTTACTACATTCTAAATCTTAATCAGAAATTTAAATAAGAAAATCATACATACAACTTTACTAATACTAATTAATAAACACAAATGTCGTCAAATTCAATCGAGGATAGGTAAATGAGATCATAATTCAGAGGCATCTCAATATAAGCAATTGGGAGTCTACATACTCTCCGAATTGGTTCATTAGTTCTAGATCGAAAACTCTACTTCAGACTGTAGTAGAACAAACAAACATCCCATTTAGAACTTATCAGAGAGCCTGTAGACTCCATTACAAAAAAAGCATTCGACAATTTATCTCTTAATTTAAACTCGAAACTAACAATCTTGTATTTTGGACGTAAATAAATGCAATTGGCAATCCAATACCGTTCATTAGGAAACCTGCGGACCAATATCCTAATGTTAATATACTTATCTTTTTACAGCTGGAATCATCTCCGTCATAATTAATCTGAGTGAAAAATATATTATTAAGATTGATGCATTCCTAAGTTATTTCAGATAGGTGGCCACTTTCATCTGAATAATACAAATAATATATTTTTCTAACATTGTTTAAATTATTTCGGAAAACTCATACAATTTAGCTGGAACAGAAAAAAAACTCATTATTAATATGTTGAGGAGAACTTTTCAGTATTTGTGGTAAGAAAACAATGCAAAGGCTATCAAGGGAAAAACAATTGATTTCACAAAAATAGTCAATCCAAATTAATTTTCGCAAAAACCGTATCATCTAAAAACTAAAAGTGTTTCTAAATTGCGATTACTAAGGGTTGTCAAAAATTCATTACCTTTCAAATTAGTCAAACAATCACTTGTAAGGAATTCCACCAGACTCTTAGAAATGTGAATGAATATATAATGATAATATTACTATAACAATGAATGCACTTAATTCACGCAAACTTTTAAACTAAAATACAATAAAATAAATATAACTCCAGAATAGAAGTTCATTAAGTTTACTAATTCCAATTTAAAGTAATTCAATGATTATTTATTATTATGACGTTTTTAACTGATAGATACTTAAAATTTGTTTTAAATGCGGAGTATATTTAATATAAATAAATAGGCTTTAAAATCCTCGGAAACATGGGGTTTTTCAAACCAGGAGTCTTGGTGTACATTCCTTACAAATAAGTAAAAATTCATAAGCACAATAATAATTACATCAATATTAAATAAATAAGCACAAAGTATAGGTATACTGCAATACACAAACCTATGTACATTGATATAAAAATACGATTTTGGTGTGTCCTAAGAAGATTTTTTTTAGCTTTATATTTCTATGCTTTAAATAAAAAATTATTACTTAAATAATAAAGGTTTTTAGTTGTTCTGTAGATACACAAGGGCGATTCTTTGTCGAACTACTGACGTTGTTAACGAAAGAGACAACCATGTATCTATAAATATCACTATTCAAATAAAAAAATATTTGTAAATATTTTTCTTACATCAGATCAAAAGTAGTATAAACTTTTCACTTTAAACATGCATAAACTTTTAATCAACTTTATTGATCTTGCGGTAAGAATAATTGGCTGTTTATACAAAAAAATCATCAAAGAACACACGTTTAGCATTACGAAAATGCATCAGGAATGCTTAATCAAAATATATGTCTTGTTACAGACCAGTTTCTCATAAAAAGAAAACATCTCGTAGTATAATTTCCGTTGATTGGCACAAAATTATCTCACTAGCAAAACGTAAAGGGGCCACAGATCCATGATAATAATTAGCTAAACGAAACCACAGTCTAACAGTCTTTGCACTGCCTACAAACGGCTGAATTGACGCACTCACATCAGTGAAAACCAGCGAGATCAAAGGGCCGGCCGAGTAGGGATAGCGAGCGGCGCGCGTGTGTGTGAGCTCGACATATCGGCAGAGTGCAAACACTGACGAAACGTTGCAGATTACAAATAGAAATGGCTTCAGAATCGTTGCCAGACAGTGAACCTGTGGCCAATTTACAACATAGCAGCCGTTTTTATAGGAACATAAAAACCACAATAATTTTTCATATTCGACTGTTAAAGTTAATTTATTTGCAAATAAATCAAACTTTATATTTATTGTGAAGTAATAATTTACAAATCAATTTCTTTATGATATGGGAAAATGTCATTTACTGATAAAAACAACAGATACTTCTCCCATATCATACAGAAAAAAGTGGGTATCGCAAGACTTTTCCACATTAATATAAAGAGAGATGAAACAAACAAGATCACAATAAAATCCTTCACAAAACCGCAAACTATCGAATACTTATATTAAATAATAAAAATGTACAAATAGTACTAAGTAAACACCGTATATACAAGCACTGCGTTCGCAGTTATAATGACTAATAAATTAGTAGAAAAATAACAATATTTATACACGTATAGTGTTCATCTGAGCGCTGTATATAAGTTTAAAACGCTTTTGTTTTCTTTGTGGGATGGTGTTTTGGAGAAAACGTTCCAGAATCGAAGTGTTTCGTCGCCGGCGCCTGTGACTATGGCCTCGCCGTCGGGCGATAGCGCTAAGTACAACACTCTGTACGAATGGCCCGTTAACTTGGCAACCTGAGGACAAATTGACAGTGAATTTAATCCCAAAGTAAAAGAACGAAAGACTTGATACGGGCTAATTGAAACTTCATTCAATTCAACCGCCTCTGTGGTCTAGTGGTAACCACCGGTATCAGACCCAGGGGTCCCGGGTTCGATTCCCAGCGGGGGGTACATATTGTATTCGGTTTGGTTATTGGTAGGACTTGTTGTAAGTCCGCCTGGCTAGCTACCACCATCTTATCTAAGTCTGCAACAACAATGTTTTCAGCATTGTTGTGTTCCGGCAGTTAGAGATAAGATATCCAGTCCCTCAGTTATTTAGGGTTCCGGGAGAGGCTCGCTTCCATCTTCAGCCTTATCAATACTTAACGGCAGGTATGATGAAGGCTAAGAGTCACCCCGTCGATCATTAAAAATAAAGTATCCCTGCTACAATGTGTAATCACTGTACCTGAGTAACATAACGTCTACTTTGCTATAATTCTAAACAACTAATGTATTTAATATATGAAGGGATAAATATAACGTCAATTAATGTTTAATCAAAACCTCAAAACCATTTGTTGAACTTATTATTACAAACATGTGTTTGTATGGAAGTTGCCCTGAAATCGCGAATAACCGTTCAGCGAAAGCAGTTTCATCTTCAATTTAAAAAAATAACGTTGTAAATATTTAATTTATCTTTTACTAACTTTTGAAATCATAATATTGTAAAAGACAGTTGAATCGGTTTGGAGACTCAACTACACAGAAAGTCTACAGTATATTGTACAATCTGGGGAACTTCCCAATAGACCAGTAGATACTTTTTAGGGAATGTTATTATAAAAAGTAACAAATTTATAGAAAACGTAATAGAACATTAATAGTTTAATATATTTAATTTGAATAACAAATAATTTCTTTCACCATATTAGTTTGCGAAAAACGTTTGTCACAAAAAACTCGACTGGCCTACCGGGAAGTTCCTTAATTGTACACTCAATATAAATATAAGTGGTATCCCATAGTTACCTGCGTGAGCGAGGGGTACTTCCACACCAGGATCTGGTTCTGCGAGTAGCCGTGCGTGGACACCAGCTCGCTCGAGTGCTTCGACCACGCCAGGTTGCACACTTGGGAACCTACGGAATAATGCACACACGATTATTCAATGGGTTATGACAGTGGTTCTCAAACTTATTTCGTCGTATCACCCACTTTGAAAATCAATTATTTTAAATTAGCGTGTTTCATAACTGTAAAAGTTGTTTACTTTTACAGTTATGAAACACGCTATTTTGTAATTGTAATTATCCGTATTTTTTATTTTCCTGACGTTTCGGCACCTTTATAAAAGATATCTTATAAAGATATTGATTGTTTGATATCCGTAAAATTGTTTTATTTCAATGAACAGTGCGCGCCAAAACTTAAGATGTACGTAAATCAATTATTTTTCAGCGCCTACCAATTTTTTTTTTTACTGTACTTAAGCTTAAGAACCGCAATTTTTCTGGGCCCCTTCCCTCCCCCCTCTAGCCCACCAGCGCCTACAATAGGGCGATATCGCACACTTTGAGAAAGACTGGGTTATGAAAATGAAATTAATATATTCAATTTAAGCTTTATGATGTTTAACCTTTCCATTTTGCAATGCTATTTTTATACTGATGTAATTACAAGCCCTTGTTTTTCTGTGTACCCTTGGTTGTTCACTTGATTAATACATTTATAATTCGGTAGGGTTTGGTTCCTCAAGGAAACACCCAATGGTGTACAGGAAAACAAGGGGGGTTATAGCACTTATAAACGTCAAAAATGTTATGCCATCGGTTCGCAAAATCCTACGGGCGGGAGAACTTATAACGTGAAGAACCGCCAAGAAACCAATGTATCTTGGATATTGGAGATCATAATAGCGTGCGAACCAACAGTTTAATAAAGTCAAGGCTATGTTCTCACAAAACATATAATTTTAACTAAATTAAATGCTTTACTAAACAACTGCACAAATAATGTCTAACATTGTTTCTGGAAGGAAATAAGCTATACTTTTTCGACGATGTGGGCTGAGACCTATCAAAGAAAAGTAAGTAATAATAGTACATAAATTGATATAAATATTATGTCACGAACGATGGAAGTACAAATGGTTTAATAAGGTTAGGTTAGAACTGCGATTAAAAGGAAGTGCGAGCCGAGCAAGCGTGCCGCGGTAATCGCGCGTGAAACTCCAGATACGATGTTATAACATTTTGTGGCGTAAAACTTCTCATTGAATAGTAACCTAAATTCAAAATCACGCAGCGCCATTTTTAGTATTCATATAATATTTAAAAGCGTGTGTGTGGCATGACAGTGGCGCTGAAATTGCGCTTCTAGATATTGTATGAAATCTAGCTAGCGCGCCACAATGGCGCAGCTGTAGCGCTTCCTCACGCCTCAATTTTTTTTTTTTTTTTTTTTTTATGAATGACGGGGAGACTCTTAGCCTTCACCATACCTGATGTTAAGTATTGATAAGGCTGAAAGATGGAAGCGAGTCTCTCCCGGAATCCTCAGCCACTGAGGAACTGGCTATCTTATCTCGAACTGCCGGAACACAACAATGCTGAAAACATTGTTGTTATGGCGTCAGGCTTAGATAAGATGGTGGTATCTAGCCAGGCGGACTAACAACAAGTCCTACCACCAACCATTTGAAGGCGCCCTTACCTTTCAGGCCGCGGATTATGAGACACAATAGACATAATATTCTTCTCTGGACACCAGTGTCCGGTTCGGGTTTGATGAATGAAACTCACCGGTGTCGACACACTGCATGGGCTGCGAGGTGAGCGTGTTCCAGAAGCGAATGCAACGATCCGCCGTCCCTCCGCCCGACGCTAACAACCCGTGCTGATGTGGTGACCACGCGATCGCTTTCACCGCGGCCACGTGCGACGAATACGTCTGCACTGGAGACGTTGAGTGCTGCAACCGATTATATACCATGAATAAGTGAATAACTCGAAGTGTTTGATGTGCAGACAAGGTGTGACAATCTGTTGATCGTATGCTACAACCGACAAATTGTTTCGAAACCATTTAAGTTTGTCTTCGAAACGAATAAGAAGAAAAATGAAAAGTAGATTCAAGTAATTTTATCATACGATTGAAATTGGTAAGCACGACACTCCAGTGGCAGATACTTCATGTTTGCTGTTCTTGCTGACCACTAACGGTTCAGAATCAGAATCAGAATAATTTATTTGTGAAATGTAGGTTAGTTTTACAATAATGGAAGAACTTGTGTTTGTTAGTATCACTACATTTCCACCTTAATCTAGGTATACAAATATAATCACAAGATGACGCAAGCCATGTCACTTATAAACTAAGTCTAAATTATTTGTTAATTAAAATATCAATTTAATAATTAGTAATTCACAATGTCAAAAATATGTAATACCTGCAACAATAAAAATTTAAATGTCATAATAATTATAAGTCAAATAATAATGGTTGGTTTCAATAGCCGATCCTCAGTAAGAGATAGGCTTACCAGAGCTTTGTTGCCTAGATATTTTTGTTAAATCAGTCCCAAATAACAGTGGTTGCTAAGTAACATTACCATACCCTTACTAGGGATAAATTATTGAAACTGCCAGTACTCAATAGATAGTTTATAGCTCGTTTCTTTAATTACTAATCATTTCATTTCTATGTTAATAAAGTGATATTGCGAAATAATGTTATGTTCCCATAGTTGATAACGCTAACGCTGATTTTGAGGTACACCGCAATAAGTGATTATCAAACCACAATCACACACCCCCACAAAATAATTTTTGTATTTAATAAGTATTGATTACATCATTACACTAGAACAGCTAGTATACAAATGTGTGAAAATAAGTGGTTATTGTTTTTACATATTCATGAAAATGAAAAAACACACAGAAAAGTTTTTCATACAAAAAGACATGCAAATTCAGCTATAGATTTTTCAGTTTGTATATTTTATACAAATTATAATTAGCGCTAGCGCATGCTGTGTCAATCTATAAGTAGCACCTAATAAATATGTTGATTGTCTAAATAATAAACACACCAAAAATGCTCCATATCGTTCTGCGTCAAAAGATGATCGGTCATACACACTTAGCAAAAGAAGTCTATCTTCGCTTCAATTCGTCCCTGTAGGCACTGGTGCGAATTGACGACTTAACCCGGCGAGGATGTGGTGATAATAGTTACGTGGAGGGTATATTTGAGCCTGTGTTTCTATTGCATTTTAGATGAGTAAATCTCTATTTTTAACACAATATTGGACTTTGAAATAAAACAACTTTTACGGATATCAAACGCGCTATATTTCCACGAACTAAGTTGTAATTGTGGTCACGGGATGACAGTCATCCCGTGACCACGGCAGCTGTAAAGGTGCCTATAAAAAAGAAAAACCCCTAAAAATACGGACAATTACAACTTAGTTCGTGGAAATATAGCGCGTTTGATATCCGTAAAAGTTGTTTTATTTCAATGAACAGTGCGCGCAAAAACATAAGATGTACAATATTGGATTTAGATGTACAAGATTATATTAGTTGGGTTATATTTTTTGGTTATTAATAAAAAAAACAGACTTCATAGTACAAAATATCTAATATATTTTTTTAGAAATGGCCTAAAAATAATCAATTTTAGCAAGACTCGGAGAGAAGATAATAAAAACAAGAAATTAAGCAAACTTTTCATTGCAATTGGGATTATTCGGTATACATTTAGAAATCAATCTGTTTCATTTACAGTTTAATCTGTTTTAAAACTAACCAACTTAATCGGCTCTTAATGCAGCATACTTTAGTTTGCGCTCGGGATTGCCGTGGCAGGCGACGGCTGCCTGTTTAGCGGTGTTCGGAGTGCTGGGGGGTCACTTAGTAACAGCTACCGAGACATTCAAAATTATTCGGCGGCGGGAAAAAAACTACAGTCGAGTAAAAATTGGCAGGGTCAAATTGACCCCTCCACATCCTCGCCGGGTTAAATTAAACCTCACGAAGTGAACCAATTGCGGTCTTTTGTCACGGATTTTTTACTAAATATTAATTAAACACACCAAGAGTTTTCGTGTTATTACAATTTTTTTATGTTATGAGTACAATAATATGACTTACCATAGACCACACGAAGAGTTTGTTGTCGTTGCCGCCGGATGCCAGAGACTGTCCGTCCGGCGACCACTTCAGGCCGCACACCTCTTGTCTATGCCCTTGTAGTACCCTCGAAGATTGCACCGCTGCGAAACAACATAAATTATTATTGTTATATACTACTATAGTCTTATTCAATATGAAATTGTAATAAATGAAATCTTTCGTTGACGTATTTAAAGACATCAATTGAATAGACGTAAATTATTGTATGTTTATGTTATCACTAAGTTGTTTTTATTTCACATTTTTACGTCTCAAATAATAAGAACATTGTCTTTAATGCTATAGAATAATAAGAAGACAAATAAATAAAAAGAACCAAGGAGATCTTCCTCATTTATCTCATCTCTTGTTTGAAATGGACTACATCGATTGAAATTACCCCACTCATGACATAAGGGTAGAATTATTATTCAAAAAATCCCTGTATCAAAATTTTTTTGGCTTAACATAACGATAAAAGAGTAAAACAGTCATGCTAATGTTACATTGACCTACGTTCTTTATATGGGTTAAATATTGCCATTAGTGATGCTTTTTGTTTGAAAACAAACGAATCGCGATAAGATAACCAAGGCGCACCCTTTAATGACACAACGATAACCAAAATATCTCCAAGATAATGTTAGTTTGCACGCTAAATACGACCGACCAAAGCTCGAAGTACAAAACTATCGTTATCAATGTTTACTCATTTTTCCCTTCTAAGATTTTTGCACGTATTATTCATTGAAACGAAAGTTTCAACAACTGACAGTTGACTGTGGAAAAGTCGCTTCAGATTTTTTTTTTTTCAAATATCATACTTTTTATTCTAGAAAACAAAAATTTAAAAACAACTAGTCTCCAAATTGCTCTCCAAGATTGATTACGGACAAATCTTTGATGCATCTTATGAAATAAAAAAAAACAACGGGTTGCACTCCGGGAGTGCCGGCAGAAGTGAAAACCGCTTAAACGTAAAACAGGAGCAGGCATACATTTTCGCCGCGCGGTAGAAAGAGAGGGGATATTACCTCCTCTACTACGCTGCGCCGCCGGCGCTCTACTCTCTTACGAATTTTCGATCAGATCACGTGTCCTGACGCGACTTTAACATTTTTTACCCATCCCAAAAATTTAAAACTCTGATGTGCACAACGCCGCTAAAGTAGATTACACTTCAATAAAATAAAAAAATGACCGGTTTCACCACCAACTGATAAGTTCTGGATAGCTTATATGGCAGATAATTTGACATTTTCATAATACAACTGTAAAATTATCTGACTCGGGTAAGAGATGTGTGTGCTATGTGACCTTGTAGTTTAGTAACATGAGAAGAAATGTTTTGTTTATGTATTATGTTTTTATCCTTACGTGGTGTCCTTGTATCCCGTTGCCGTATATGCCGGTCCCGTGAGCCGGAACTCAGAATGTCGCCGTTCCACGCCAGAGCACCCACGCGAGCTATGTGACCTTGTAGTTTGGTAACCTGTGAAGAAAACACTAGTGTAATGCAACATATCAAATAAAAGTACTTAGTTGCCGAAATTCCCTACCTGCGCAAACAAAAACTGAATTAAAAAGCTCGACTATTTTAATAATACATGTAAATAAGTATGTTATTTTCCAAAATTAAAGTAATCTATTTCTTTTAAGTATTAGGTAAATCTTGAGCTCGCTTAGTCAATAAAAAATCTTCTGAAGATCTTTCACCACTGAAAAAATAACACAGATATATCGATATGATATGGCGCATGATGCTGTCTTGCTTACCCCGCTAAGATGAGAGCGGGACAGTGACACGTAATCGAGCTTCGAGTGTCGGTAAAAGCCGCTAATGCTAGGGCTATTGGTCTAACGGTATGAGACAATAACACAAAATAACAATATTAGTCCAGATACTTACTTCTTTATTGACACTGGCGTCCAAAACGCTGATATGTCTCTTCTGTGGCCCCGCTCGCTCCACGCCACCGAAGTGTGTCGGCGTAACCTTCCGACGCTAGGTCAAATATTCGCGTTACCTGTGAATCTAGACACTTACTTCTTTATTGACACTGATATCCCAAACGCTGATATGACCCTTCTGTGTCCCATCGGCCACCAGGTGGCCCCGCTCGCTCCACGCTACCGAAATGACGGCGTTACCTACCGATGCTAGGTCACATAGTTACGTTACCTGTGAATCTAAACACTTACTTCTTTATTGACACTGACGTCCCACACGCTGATATGTCCCTTCTGTGTCCCAACGGCCACCAGGTGGCCCCGCTCGCTCCACGCCACCGAAGTGACGGCGTTACCTTCCGAAGCTAGATCACATAGTCGAGTCACCTGTGAACAAATAAAACATGATCACATATTTTATGAATCTCACAAAGTCCATCATATACCGCCCCGGAATTTGTATTGGTCCCGCTGGGTGCTCTATTGGCCCACCCAGCTATCTTTCTTATCCCATGTGACGAAAGATAGAAATTTATAATCACATATTTTATGAATTTAACATTGTCATCCACCAACAAAACGTATTGGTCCCTCTAGATGAACTACGGTCCAGTTATCCTCCTTATCTCATCTTGCCTAACTTCTTTGAAATTTATTTACAAGATTTTATTATAATCATCAAATAGGCAACACAGACCAAAGTTTTAGTGATCTGATTTGAGACTACATTTCTATTTGGGGTCCTAATTATTCATGAATAATTATAACTTTTTAATTTTGCAACTTACAATGCTATTTTTATGTGATAAGTTTAATATTTATTCATGATTAAGTCAGCAGGTACATAGAATTCTTGTGCAGCAGGTACGTGTAGTGTGCGAAGCTGTGTAGTGTCGGCTTAGAATAGCACTACCCCCTTTAATCCCGTGGGTGTCGTAAAAGGCGACTAAGGGACTCAGCCTTCAGGAGACGGGCAGCAGCGTCTCCTACAAACTTGGCCATACTGCGATCGCCAACACGCCTGCCAAGCGTGGCGATTATGGCAAACCCTCCCTTTGGGGGAGGCCTATACCCAGCAGTGGGTGTTATGTGGCTGAGACGACGACGAATACGAGGTACGTAGAAGTCATGTACCTATCCTATAAATTATTTACATAGGTCGATAGATCCCAGTACAAAAAATCCATTTGTTCATAAATATTCAAATAATACTTTTGTTGAAAGTCAAGTCGTATAATTAACATTTCACGAGTCTATGCAAACCGAGCTGTTTGCAGACGCATCAGTCTTAAAACTACTATTTGTCTAAAACTGGTTTCGGCAGTTAGAAAATAATACCATGTTCGGAAAATAAATTAAAGTCAATACAGTAAGAAAAACTAGTATATGCTAAAACAATATTGTGCCTACAAGTCAAATTAACTGATCATTTCCCATAAGTCACAAAAGTATGGATGGCATGCTGCATAAAAAGCTGTCAGTATCTGGATACTTACATAACAATTTCCTATCAATAAATAAATCTCATATCGTGACACCTACCCCACCCACTGTTTGCACTTGTAGAAACCTCGAGAAGGTTTCTACAAGTGCAAACCCGAAAAAAATAATATTAATAACCTAAAGGTGGATTCGCGCTTCACCCTGAATCCTCAACCACTTAGAAACTGACGGAACTTAACAATGCTGAAAACATTATTTTTATGACGTCTTGATAAGATATTTTTATTATTTATACACCCAAGGTTGATTATAACTTTTTAATTTTGCATTTTACAATGCTATTTTTATGTGATAAATATTAAACAAGAAAATATACCAGAAAAAAGCAAAGGGCGACATGAGACTAGTTGCTTTTTTCTGGTATATTTTCTTGTTTAATATTTATCACCCAAGGTTGAATTGGACACGCTGGATGCAGGCAGCGCAGGACCGATCCTCGTGAAGATATCCTTTGGGGAGGCCTATAGTATAGGCCTGGCCCCCAGCTGTGGATGTGATGTGGCTGAGGCGACGACCGAAGATAAGTTTAATAAGAACTTGTGTTATGGATAATAAATAATGGTGGTAGCTAAGCCCAACAGCCTGACTAATATCCAGCCCTTCCACCAACCAAAACGTTAAGAAAAATTAATATAAAGCATTGTCAAGAGTATAAGATCATCATTACTAACCTGGCTAGTACAAGCGCTCCATAGGTACACACAGCTCCCAAGGCCGACGCTGAGCACGTTCTGCGCGGACCAGTCCACCAGGTTCAGATAGAAGTCGTCCTGCAACTCCGGCGCATCCAGAACCTTGAACGGGATCCGCGAGATCTTCCTCGTCGCCTTCCTTGGGGAACGCAGCAGCTTCTGTGACTTCGCTGACACTGGAGATAGGCTGTATGGTGATGGATCTATGTTCTCCTGTAACAAGAAACATTTCCGTTAAAAACGTCAGCTAAGTAAACAAAAAAACTTAATATATCTCGAGGTATTTATTTCAGTCTACCAGTTGGCAATATCTTTTTGCTGTTCGTATCATTTAAGAAAATAATTAAGTCTTTTGTTTTCTTAATCGATACCAAGCCAGCAAAATAAGAACTTAATCATAATTACATCGGTAGTGGCCAAACGGTGGTCAATAAACTGTCAAACAAAAAAATGAATCCAACATCTCGACAATCTCATTACAAATGTTAAATGAAACTCGTTATAAACGACGACCGTCACAATAGATAAAACATTAGATTTGTCTAAAATAAAAATCCATTTCAAATGAGAAAAACGTGACTGCAAAAAGTTTCAGACATTAAAAATAGTGATGGTGTTAAAGAGACAAATGATTCTTTGGTCATTACGCTTCTTGGCAATAAAACAGACAAACAATGAACCACAAATGGAGGTGATGCAAAAACTCCTGATAAATCATTTCAAACAACTTAAAATTATACTATATTATTAAGAATTACATTCATGTTGATTATTAATGGCATAAAAAACATTAAAACGCATTTTGAAACAATCGTTCTAAGATAGGAGAGGAGGCAAAAGCTTTTAAACTTAGACACGCCGAGTCATAGCATAAAAAAGTATTATGACCTAAGAAAAAACTACCTAGACTTACATGCAGATTTATTCAAATCTCTCTACTAAAAAACAAGTTACCATACGTACGGAATGAAGATGAGAAATTAAATGGAATTACAAAGTGGCTAGAAAAAACTAGACGTTCCCAAAACGCACTTTGAAATTTCCTGAAGCGTAACGGCAAATGGCCTTGATGGGTTGAGTACCCAAAAGCTTTGTGCCAAATACGACTAAAAAGTACCTCAAAAAATGCACTTTGATTCGTAGTCGATTTGTCAGCAATTTTTTTAGACAACTCTTTCAATTAATCATCAACTTGTATAGAACGTGCGCTGATTAGTCTTATTGACAAGCAAAATTAAAACACCTGATGATAAGTCTGGACCGGCTACTGCCACACTAATTTATTCTACTTCGAACAATGGACTGGACATACTTTAGAGGAAAAATAATATACTTGTGTTTATTTAAGCTCATTTGTCAAGAGCATATATTAGCACAAGAGAATATTTATAAAGCAGTAAAACCTCCGTTTGTTTCTTTTATAGCCATCTAAAATGACACCGAGACGACAATTTTAATGTTAATTTTCGCACTGACAAACGTCTCATAAGAATTCTAAGTAAACTCGCTGCAAAAAATGCACATGGCAATATTGCGTTCATGGACCCAGGTTTTATTACGTATCCTAAGTTATCTAGATGAATAACACCTTCGTTTTTGGGACGCGACGTGGGTAGCTATTACCATATATGTGAATTTCGAACTGATAATCCTTTTATTGTTGTAACATAGAATTGGGTCGTGTGGGTGGAAGATATTGGTAGTTTCGCACCAAAAACGTCAGTTTTAAATTTTGGTAAATTACAACAAAGGGTCGTCTCTTGTCATGTTTGGGTACATACTTTACTGTAACGTGGCCCCACTGCAACAAAATTGGGTTGCGTGACGCCTACGTCAGCAAAAACATAAGGAATAAAAGACATAAACTTGAATGCTTAAAGTTAAGCGCACTCACAATAAATATAACTGATAAAGGGAGATTCACACATAATACTCGGAGATATCATGCCATACACCGTTACAATGTCCTAATTGTTACAGAATCAATGACACACATTGTTAATATACAATAATAAACAAACACACTGGCTAAATATAGAAATATTAATTCTGAATGAACCACTTATGGTAAAACGAGTAGAAAAAGACAGATTAAATCACAGCTACCGTCCTGCCGATTATGAATGAAAATACTCTTACTACCGAAGTTGAAACAAGATTGAAAGTGCATCGTGTGCACAGTTATTAATTCGCAACTGCCACTTAAGGATATATTGACTTAGCTGACGCTCCGCCCCCAGGAGTCATCGACTCGTTGGCCTTGTGGTCGAAAATTAATGCATATTGTCATATTACGTAAGCCGAATATTGCCTGCAGCAAGTTGCAACTGGTTTTGTAGATACGCGAACAGGTATGTCAGCTGAGATTTTATTAGATAAGAGGAATGACGTTGGTGATGCGATGAGTTAAAAACACATTCCGCCCGAGTAAGGTACGCCTGGAATCTTTTAGCAAGTTATATGAGAAACAAAAATATCACATTACAACAAGAAATTATATAAATAAAAATTAACAAAAAACAAGTAATGCATGACTGAATAAGACGGATGTAGAAATCATACCTACTCAGCAAAGAAGAGCAAACGTTCTGTAACAATTTTGGTGCTAATGCTATTTTGATTACGCGAATTACATTTTTTGCGCAACCGCTTTGTGTAATGTCAGTCACGTCATGAAGCAATAAGTGGATGTTTACCTAAGTATCCTCTCATTATTCTATTTTGAAGTCAATAGCTTCTGAACACCTAATATAAAAAGCGGTTGAAAATAGCCTGCGTGAGAGATTACACGGTCAGATCTGTGATTAAGTCTATCGCCGAGATTGTTCAAAATTGTCTCCTTCCTTTAAGCACAATTGCCTTATTCAATGGGAATAGACAAAAAGCTCAACACAATAGGTCCCAATTGTCCGCAGCAGTCTAGCTCCAGACTACAAAGAAGATCTCATGCCGGCTAATCTTATATAAAAAATACAGGCAATGCAGTGTTATTGGCTTTTTTATAGATAGTGATAGAAACATGCATAAATTTAGATAGAAAATTCGCCTACACAATTCATAAATTGAAACAGGTAACAGAAAAATTTCAATCCAACCCAAACCACAATGATGTAAGATGAATGAGCAATCAGAATCTAAGTTTGTTAACCTCAGATAGCAGACGCATAAAAAGCTAGAAATCCACCAGCAAGTGACTAGATCAAGATAGCAGATTGATTGGTACTATAAATGAATGACAGGTCCTGCGACCTGACGGATCCGCAAGCAGGTCACGTTGAGGGAATGCAATAAAAATAACGAGCTACTGTAGAATACACACTGTAAGTTTTTCAGATGGCAAATCGTGATCAGAATTATAATTATGCATCACGGAACAGAATTTTCTTACTGCTATGCTAAAACAAGAGCAATGCATTCTTTCAAAAAGCAGATTAGTATTTTTAAATAAAAATTTGGAGGATCTGGTATTTAGTAACTATACTTTTTAGAGAAGACACTGGCTGTCAGATTCTATGTATACGTTAGACGAAAAACTCCTTTTCCATTTGTAAAACGTAAAGTTTGATCATATTTTGCATTCAAACAGACACATAACGAAGCAATCCTAAGAGAGCCCATAAATATCAAAAGTTATATTAATTTGTAAAATATTTAATCGTTTTAAAGACCAACGTACAATTTACATTTTATCTCAAGGATTTTCCAACAGCTTTTGAACCAACTAACTAAATACTAAATAACTTGATCCATCTCAAGATAGATCACTTGATCTTTGATGAATCAATTTACTTAGCCATGTCAATATTCACGAAACCCTATCGGGCCTCGCAAAAAGCGTCCACAAACAAAGAACTGTGTAAATAAATTACTTAAAGAAAAAATTAAGTAGAAGCCTCTTGCGAAATACCCTCGTGTACCGGTAGGTGTTGTTTCTGTAAACATAGCACTCGAGGAACACGGATGAGCACTTTTGACCGGTTGAATGGCTGATGACACCACAGAAGCTAATACAGATGGGGCCATTCGGACGTTTTGAGGTAAAAGAATCTGGTTTTCCTCGATTTTCTAGCTAAAACCTTCATATATAAGTCTCATCATTCGCAAAACTGTCACAGGATAATTAGATAAATTGTTTCTTTGCTAAAATCCTAGGGATATTGCGAAAACACGGATAATTAAGACAATGGTATTTATTGTCATTTCTCAATCCTACTGAAAAATATAGAGTTTTTGCAAAAATACGGGTTGCTTTTGTAACATTGGATATTCTTAAATATAATAAACAATTATTTGATAATAATTTGATATACAACATTGGATATTCTTAAAGACTAACGTATTAAGCTTTTTCAGTAAGATTGAGAAATTTCAACACCATTGTCTAATTATATGTGTTTTCGCAATATCCCTAGGATATTTGCGAAAATTCTATTTATCAAATCATCCTACGACACATATACAACACACTATAAAAAAAAAATAATTTACCTACAGACATAACCCGAAGCTGCAAACAACAATAGTGAGCAAACGAGTATCTAAAATATCAAATGCCAACTAAACCTAGGCATAGACCGAGCATAACAATGTCTAACCTGCTAATAAATAATTGAATCACTATCTACATGGCACTGGCGAGGCGTGCGACACGTCAGTCATCGCTGTCGAGTTTGGAAATGATACTTGTCCTATATCAGATAACAATTTGAGCATTTGCATTGCGATTCGTAAATTGTATATGTCAATCAGTAGACTTTCAAGCGATGTGTCAGCATAAAAAAGTTATTATAAGCACTTAGGTGCCAGTGTAGAAGCGCTCATTGTTGCTAAGCACGATTCGAACGAAGCAAAAAGTCTTGATAGATACAATTAACGAAAAACTTCTATCGAGATGTCTCAGAAATTAAAAGAGCACCCACACAATAATCCAAAAACGTGACTGTGCAGCAATCGGGGACAATCTAAAAACATGATCTAGATTATAACAACAGTACGGCAGCCAACGTGTGTCCAAAAACAACCACAAAGAAAACGATTCCATGCAGCCGTGTAAAAAATCAAAGGAAAAAATGCAGTTGCGCAATCTGGCAAGGCAAAACTTACAAATCATCCCCAGGCAATGACCGAAGTCTAGACCAACCTATCCGTTTCGTCCGAGAGTTGTCTCCGCTAAAAAAACTGAATAATAACGATTTGATGAGCAAATACAATTTATCATTATGGTGCATTTTTTATTAGAGGCTATTTTGAAGTATTACAGAGGCAAATGGTTTGGCAGCCAAAAATGAATATATGGACGTTTTGAAATAATTACAGCAATCATAATTTGGTATAGACTAATTGATATTGCATAAAGTTTTTGCTTTTAATTTTCTTATGCTTTTGTTCATGGTTCGAGGGCGTATAATCAAAATGAATATAGTGCTCAACGTTGCGAAATAAAAGTAATTGATGAGCATTTTTGATTCTTAACATTCGTGATCTTTGTTCATTTTCACAGCATTCCCTTTTCAATCTGAAGAGAAACAAATCAATTGTGTTAGCGTGAATCAATTAGATCTGCAGGCTTTTCTATTTATTGGGGGATTAGCATCAAAAACCGATTTGGGCCACAACTACTTTTTGCATCTGTGCAGAAATACGTCACGGTGTACGTTTCGTGCGTTGATAATTTTGATCACGGACATCCTTGCTCTTTCCACTGAAGACTGAGGAAAAAATATCGTCAGAGGCAGTGATACAATCGGACCAATGAACCCTAGAATCACACGCATCATTGTAATGCCCGGGCGCAAAATTTGTAAATTGCAAAGTGTCTAGACTTTTATCTGTTCAAGGACTGCCGGCAAAAAGCATTAGATGACGTCTCGATTCGTCGCGCCTGCGCACTGCGAGCGGTGGTCGTTTCGATATAATTGCAGACGGCATCGATTCAGGCGCATTCCCTCATATTAAAGGCAATAATAATGTAATAATTACAGCATTCAAAGCCACGAATGTATCGTGACTTAATATTATATTGAACTTCCATAATGCCATTGAATACGTACGACAGATTTTTTCCTATTCATAATTATATCTTCAAAATATACAACTCATATTTTTTACTGACACTCATTCCGCAAATGTCCACAAGCCTGCGATATTTTTTGCGAAGAATCTTTGCCAATCACCGTAGAATTTAGCATCATTTTTTCAGCGTCCAAGGAAACTTTAGGCCAATCATCGTTAATAATTGGCATGATAAAATTACGGACCGCGACGAAATAACAATATAAAGGTGATTAAAACACGGCCTTTTCATATGTGTCTAGGTCTAAAATTTATAACGCCATGTGTCCAGAATGAAATCGAATTTTACTGCATTTTTAAGGACGATTTGTATTCAATGCATAATGCAGACGTGATTTGGTGGGTGGTGCCGAACTCTACAGGTAAATACATACAAATCACATGAATAAGAAGAGGTTTTTTTATAAATTTAATATATTCTTTTTGTTTCAGGTAAACTAATTTTGATTGCTGTGGGAATATGCAAACCGGAACTATTCTAGGATAAAAAAAAGTTTTAATAAACTAACATTTTTAATTAAATGGATTCAATATTCATTTCTTGATAAATCAATAACGAAGAGCTTAGTTTAGACATGTAAAATTAGTCAGAAATTAAAAACGACAATTATTATTTTGTCTGCAAATTAATTTCTATTCAACTTTAACGACTGCAAATCAATTTGGATGCCAATAACGCTGTTAATACGATTAATCGATCTTGCAAACGAAATAACTATAAGAATATCCAGACGATAGAGAAGGTGAAGTAAGCGCATATTTTTAGAATGCAATACATATTTTTTTTATATTTTAGGCTGTAATATGATCTGTCTCTCGCAGCAATTTGCTTTACCTGTTTCATAATTAACTCGTATGTATGTTGATTTATTTATTTAAGTAAAATAATAATTTATGCATGTTTCCTTTTTATACAATGAAAAAACCTTTTTAAAGACCATATTGGCCTGGCCAGCGAGAGTTGGTGTCCTGTCTGAACAAGGTGAAGACAAGTAACTTTTGTTCTAGTTAATCAGAAAATGCAAAATAGAATAATAATGGCTAGTAATTAACCGATCGACCAAAAAAGTTTTTGGGCGACAAAAATACTAGGTGAGCGACTTAGTTGCCAATCTAACCTAACCTAACCTATTTTTTGAAATAAAACAACTTTTACGGATATCAAACGCGCTATATTTCCACGAACTAAATTTCAATGAACAGTGTGCGCCAAAACATAAGATGTACGTATGCTAACCTATTTTTTTATTCGCCAAACCTAGTAATTTAGTAATTTTTAGTCGATCGGTTTATTATATACCAATAATAATTAATGAAATAAATTGTGAATACATGTTCGAAAATTGTATAATTTTTCTAAAATCGGCTGGCATCAATGAGGACTTAAATAGCTTTAAGTCCAAACAAGTAAGACAGAACTAACATTCAAACCACGTGGCGATAACGCGAATGCAGCACAAAATATTAGATTTAATTAAAACCGCCGCGCCCGTAGTCTTCGGTGAATATGTCTTCACGTCAATAAATATTTTATTAAACTAACCTTACATATCAATAATTTTGATTGATAGATTTTAAAGCATCTATCATGTACTGATGTACCTAAGCATGAGAATATTCCTTTCAATTATTAAACATGTAATAATGAAGGTTTCAACCGTGTTTGTTTAGCTTAGCAGGTGAATGGCGCAAAAAATAGCAATTTTCTGGCTAGATCATCAGAGGCGACCTATCACCTCCGAGACACATTTTTCGATGGAGTTTCTCGACAACTCGTTGACAGGTCGGATGCGCGTGAGCAGCCGGGTCGTGCTTGGCCATCAACACAAACAGACTGACAACCGACTAATGCATGTAATGGTCGAATTCTACAGAAAAATAAAACAAAAAATATAGGTACGTTAGTACTTATTACGTTTATCTATGGCCAATAGGAAAAGTGAATTTCGAATATGTAAGAGCACTGGGTTTTCAGTGTTAAACTAAATCGCCGATATTTGTATGTTTAGTTGTAGTGTATTGAACACTCGCATGCTATACCTACGAAAAGTTATCAGATGCAATGCAACCAATAGATAGGACAATTAAGTACTTACGATTGCACATGCGACAACACCATGCTGACATTTTTGCGGTCGTCTTTCATGGGTACTAATTACGTATTTGGATGGATGGGGTTTTCGTAGTGTAACTGCCAAGCGTCGCGTGCTCTCGACTGTACTTTAAAACCTCGGTGTAATAAATACAGTTGAGAAAGTAACAGCAGAGAAAAAAGTAATTAACTTTCGCACAAAAGTGCAAATCTCTTCGAAATTCACCTAAAATTATTATTAGTATGACATGAAGTTACGGACTCACGATAACTTTTTTTATTTTCTCGTTAGCATTAATGCTTGAAAATAATTATTAATAACGATTACAGATAAATCCGATTTCTTTCACTAGGAATATAATTATTGTTAAATATTTTGTATTTGGTGTTATTATGTAAATAGGTAAGACAGACTATATTTTTTGGTGTTTGCATTGCGAGTTTTAATCCTATTTTATTAGTGGATGCGCGTCGTTCGTGTCTTTTTTTATAATCCATTAAGCAAGAAGACGACTACATCCAATTTTTTTTGAAAACCTAAGCACATCGTAAAACTTGAATAACTTAAACAGCGTCCAAATGACGTTTTTATGAAGCGTCTAGATTTGAGATATGATAATTTATTATTTTAGGTCATTGTCGCCATTGAGTGATGTCAGACAGACAGACAAATGATCGGACAAATATTATGCATGGAAATAGCCTTTGTGCCCTATGTCGCTAATAATACCTTTTATTACAAACTAGCGGGCGTTCAAGGTTTAACCGACTTGGTTCCCGTTCCCGTGGGAGTATCAGGATAAAAAGTATCCTATGTTCATAACCAGGCTATTTACTATCTGTGTACCAAATTTAATTCAAATCGTTCAGTAGTTTTTGAGTTTATACGTTGCAATCAAACAAACAAACTAATCTTTCCTCTTTATTATCTTAGTAGATATAGATGATGGGAGAAAAATTATATTAATTAGTGCATTTTCGGTTTGCTGATATTGCTAATATCACAGACTTATATCGAGAGAAAAGAGCGCTTCAGTTCAGAGAACCTAGCGTGTCGAATTTTTCGTACCTACGATGACGCCACAAGCCAGATTTAGTGATGTGGAAGTGTTATTGACGAGCTCTTGCAAGAAAGCACTGCACAATTAACCATTTTCGTTTCTGAGTAACGCGTGTTTTCATGGAAATGGACTCAAGCGGACTGACTTAGGTCGGAAAACTTTGACCGTGGATCAAACTTTTGGCACGAAAGGAAAGTACACATTTACCGTCTATCTTGATATAGGTCAGCTAAATAAATATTCGGAATAAACTTGAACTCCATTTTATGGCCAAATCACAATTCACGCCCAGTAGGCGTAGCATTTTATCGACTCGATACGATAACGTGTCACTGTCCCGCTCACATCGTAGCTGAGTAAGCAATACAGCATGATGCGCTATATCATGTCAAGGCTGGGGGGGCTGCATGCATAGCATGAGCACATCGACAAAGCTTTCTCGACACTTTTCTAGCGCGAGCGTATTCTGTCCCGCTGACACCGTACTAGCGTAGTAACTATTTAGTAATCTGTGGTACTGGTATGCGCGGAACAGACATCGCGAGATATGCGTCGACAGCGAATCGCGGTGCGCATGCTACGCTGGCTGCTGGCTGGACTCGTTCTATAGTGAGTGACTAATTAAAAAAATATGTATTTCTATCGTTTTTTTTTAAATATGATTCTATTATTAGTAGTATCAACGACACTGAATAGTTGAAATAAATATTTAGCACCTTTCATTTTGACGACCTGTTTGGCGCAGGGGTACTATCCCCACCTTCTGCGCCAGAGGTCCCGGGTTCGATCCCCGGACAAGACAAATATTTGTGTGCATGAACATGTCTATTTGTCTTGGTCTGGGTGTGTAATATGTATATTATGTATGTATTTACAAAAATAAGTATATAAGTAAGTTAATCCGTTATCTGGTATCCATAACACAAGTTCTTCATGATACTTAATGTGGGCTAGATAATTGGTGTGATTGTAAGGAAATATTTATTTATTTATTTATAAGCAAATAAACCGCGATGTCTCATATGTCTCCTTTGGTGGCAGAAAAGTTGCTAATTGATTGAGTTGACATTACAAGAAAGGTGCGACACCGAAGCGTGTACGATTACAATCGACGCCGATCGGAATCAGCGATTTGACAAAACGTGCTGCGCCCGCACCTCGAGGCGATTGGTCAACTGCGGAAGTGCACACAATGATGCTAAAACACGAGGTTTGGATTGGAAATCTATAGCTATTGTTGATTAAATGCAACGTTATAAGGTCGGTTTTTTCTTACTTGTCTTAAAAAGTAAACAATCTTGACAAGACTTCTTATTGAATTGTACCGAAAAAAATTACATGTCAATGTCAATCAATACCTTTCATGACAAAACAACTATTATGTACAAAGATAATTTTGTAATATCTTTCTTTGTTTTATGTTCTAAGGAAACCTGTAAAAAGACATTAAAGATTGTTTACATTTTAAGACAAGTAAGAAAAAACAGACTTTACTAATCTCTAATATCGAGGAATATTAGATAATGATGCATAGAGTAAAAAAAAACGTTAATTGTTCTGGATCGCTGTTTGGTTTTCGGACTTTTGTTGCTTTCTAGCGTTTTTTTTATATTTTAATAATTTCTTTTAGTTTAATTTAATTTTGTTACTTACCTACTTATATGATTCCCTATTTAAAACATTTTAAAACTTCCTAAATTTGATATCTTGTTAATTATAAATATTAAACAAGAAAATAGAAAACTAGAAAAAAGCAACTAGTCTCATGTCGCCCGGACGGGACGCTTTGACATGAGACTAGTTGCTTTTTTCTAGTATATTTTCTTGTTTAATATTTGTCACATAAAAATAACATTATAAAATGCAAATTTAAATATTTATAAATCTTGTTATAAATAATTAATTAATTATTCCTAAGTAAAGCAAGTAATCCACATGCGTGCTGTGGTCTCTTAAAATCGGAGAACCACGCGAAACTGTACCCATGAATCTAGTGTTTAAAAATGTAAAGTGTATTCTCTGTTGGAGATCCTTAAATAAATAAATACCTAACCTTCAAATTATACTTGAAACATATTTACCACTCTAAAAAGTGAAAATTGAGAAATTGTTAACGATTTAATTAAGATGATAGCTTGTATATTCTTCTTTACTTGAATATCCGATACTAACACCTGCTCGCAGCTTCGCTCGCACTAAGGGTCGTCATAACGCAGGGATGACGAACCAATTCAGTATGCACTACGAAAAAAAGTGTGAAGTACCTATTATATGACGGGCGAACGCGAATGATGTAGTAAACAAAAGAGTTTTGAGTTGATAGTATTTATTATTATTAATATTTTCCCAATAATCACAAAGGCAACGTTATTTTATGGCACGTCTATGACCTCATTAATCATTTCTTAAAAAAAATTGCACGTTGATACATAAAGGTTCGCCATCCCTGTCAGAACATAACTTAACTTTTCCCAAGACTTTGGCTATCAAATGTAAAGATTTTTTAATTACTACTGCGTAGTAAAACAATCAAACTACTCGGTTATTATTAGTCTAAACTGCATTCAACAATTATCTGAACGACTACCATAATACTTAAACATAGAAGAGCATACGCACTTGATGAACGTAGATACGAGCAATAAAATGTTACTTTATAAGACCTGACTCTCGTCCCGATGTGCCGCGACATTATGCAAATACCACTTGACCGGTGATGCTCATGACCCCCCAATAAAAACCAAATATGTACCGTTAGTTTCAATAAGTTTCATACTTTAGGTGCGCACTTACCACCACGAACGCTGTCATAAGCGCGTTGAGCGCACATTATCCCGCCGTTTTACCTGATCATATGTCCAGATATTGCCAAATTCAATTTAAAATCTTCAACATTTAAAGACGCACTCGAACGGTAATTACATTCTAATGATTCGCCAATAAGATACGCACGTACATTTAATTTAATATCCACATTTGAGGACGATAAAATAATTGTGTTTATACCAATGAAACCCAAGAATTTGCAGCGATTTTCGATCGAAAAACCAAATTGACCGAACGAAGAAAACACATTGACGAGTTTAAAAAATAAAAGAGGCGAGAGTTAAAAATGTGTCTCGTAAATTACCAAACGAACTCAACGTTACTGGAAACTTTATATTTTGAAATACATCAAAACGATGCGATCATAAATACTGTTTTGGCATGAAAGCCTCACCTGCTGTTGTGTTCAAATGGAACCATCATATGAAGAGGCAGAAATTTATCGCCGGGTTGGTGATAACTGCACAAAACCGTAAATCGAAGACAACAGAAATGCCGATATTGTGTCGCGCAAATCTCGCAGACTTGTGATTACCCCTTCTTCGGTTTCTGTTTATGGGCATTCAATAAAGTTTAGGATGCAATTAGACAAACCGAATACGCGGAGTGTTTGCATGTCGACGTTTCATTTTACAGTCTCAGATAAAAGATGCTAATTAGACATGCATCTTTTTAGAGGGATCAAATTCGAAAACACACAGGACTTAAAACTTTATCTCTGATTTTATTCGAGCAATGACAGCAGTAATTTCAGTTTCGGAACGAATCTTTATTGATATTTTAATGTTCAATCATTTGAAGCGCTAAAAATATGTTTTGATCTTGATGGCTCAATAGCGTGTTATTAGCTATTAAATGATCCTCAACGTAAAATATGGGTATTGTGCCATAAAGTCTTTTTTCGAAGAAACTTTTTTTTCATACTTACCCCCTTTTAAGAGCTAATGAGACTTAATTTGTAATTACTAATATTGTTTAAAATTATTTTGTATCGTTTTTAAAGACTAATATTCTCAAAACTGTGTTAAATTAATTAATCAAACTAAGAATGACTGGACTAACCTCTGACTTTTGACCAGGTGCTCTAAATCTGAACACGGGCGGTGAGTACGCCAGGGCGGCTTTAGCAGCGGAAGCAAGCTGGACAGCTCCTAGCGCTGCTCTGTTGCCTTCTGCACAGCTGTTTGGAGGTCCTCTTAGCTCCTCAATCTCTGCACCGAGGAGCTCGTTCCTCAGAAGACAGCCGTAGGCGAGGTGGTCGCGACCGCCGCCGGTGCCGTCGCCGCCACTGCCATCACCACGAGCCTTTTTTGTGGGCTGGTTCTCTGTGCCTCTTCGGATTGCTGGAGAAGAAAAGAAAATAATTAGTACTAAATGCAATCGTTAAGATAGTGTGGTGTGATGTAAGGGTTTCCTCAGGGAGGTAACTGCGGACTACTGTTTATTATCTTATATTAAAACAAAAACAAAGTTAAATACATATTTTATTTCGTTTGTGACAAATACGTACAGAAACTTTTATGTTTCATAATTAATTTTGTGCTTTAGACTGCAAAATATCAGTGAGAATACATCTCTAAATTATTGAGGCTAAAGTTAATAATAACGCATAATCAATAAAATACGCCAGACCTTTAGATTATTTTATTAAAATAATATTATAAATCGCATAATCAACACATATCTACTTCGGATACGCGTGAACTGAGGCGTGACCTGTCAAAACCATATGCGCCGGCGCGTGCCGTGTGACTCACTTTAAAAAAAAGTGATATTTATAAAGTCTATGTTGTGACAATGCTCTCAGACAGCGAATATGTAATGAGCTGAGAATTATACAGGGGATTAGGATTAGGAGCTTAGCAAGAGATTAGGAGGAAAATTCATGCTAATTGTTAGCAGTCTACAAATTGATTAGTGTTTAAAGATACGAATGTTTTTTGTGTCGCAATTAAAACATTTCTCGGATACTTTTTAATGAAATAGTGGAAGAGTGTATGGTTTGATATTATGTATTTAACAGTTAGGTATTTGAGGATAAACTACTTCAAAGTAATTCGACTGCAGAAAGTTAGAAGCCTGAAGCACTCGCATGTGTTTCAGTTTCTGTAGTGCACATTGCTTTTATCTTCTGTTAACTTGTAATTGTAAACATACCTAACCCCCCGTTTCCACTGGCAAAACACTAACAAGAAAACATATTGTAAAATATCGTGCGGCCACTGAGAGGATGACCATTGGCTCTCGATAGAAGCTTTAAAATAATGGATTCTCCCAGTGGCCGCATTATACCTTTACAACATATTTTCTTGTAAAGGTTTCGCCAGTAGAAACAGGTAACGCTACTACCAAAACAAGAGCACTTTTAAAAATACCGAATTTCAAATGATCAATCAAATCCAAAGAAATGACTTAAACATCCATAAAAAAATCTCCGATTCATCAACCATTTGTTTCTCCAAACAAATCGATTGTAATAAAGGGTACGATGGGATGAGTGACAACACGTAATGGGTGAAGCACCTTTGCTAACGATCCTCAGCCATCACTGTCAAAACACATGGCCAGCGACGATTCTGCACCGACCTGGGAGAGATTGCCAAAAATACACCCAGTTGCTTTCAATTCGAAGAACCATCAAAATAATTCAGTGAATCATTACATGAGACTACCTAAACTGCACTTCTGAATAGTGAATTAGTGACTAAACACTATTGTCGCTAAGTACTATTGTGAATAATGGGATAAATGTAGCAATATTTCCTTAAACAATTACTTAAGTGAGAATCTCATTATATAGGTACATTGTAATAATTAATGAAGATGGGTAATTAAGAAAGCCTATATAAAGTAAATTTTCTTTTCGTGTTTAGGCGACAATCTGTTATTATGTTATTTATTAAGTAATTTATTGTTTAACAAACTTTCTAAAAGCAATGTAAATAAAACAATTATGATTATGAGCATCACCGCGTAATCAGTACAGATATAAAAACAATACTGAAAACTGAAGATAACAGAAACGACTAAATTAATATTTCACAAGAGGTAACGGAGCGCGGCCGTATCTCAATAATTCTAGGTCGATGCACTTCAGAACGGACATCGGAAGTTTCCGAATTGCATTACAAAATAATAAATCTATTGTCCAAGACTGTCCATAATGTAACCGAGTTCAATCACACCTCTTCCTTCCCGAAGGACACCCATACAAGGTGTGGACGTTATATTTGACGCTATATTTGGCGAGCTACGTGACAAACCATTGGATAAACGTGCGTAATTAATTCAGACTGTTGGCCAAATTTGTAATGCAACGATGAAAAGGAATATTATGCTGAATCCTAATGGATTCTAGGTTGATTTTGCCGAGTTTTAGAAGGCAGAACCTAACCGTCGCTAGCGAGGCCTCCACCTACATGGAAGCTGCCCACATCCAATCTTCGAATCAAATAGAATACCGACAATGGCCTGAATTCGAGAATTAGTATCCTTTGCGTAGCACGTTGTAAACTTGTAATACCTTTGCTTAATAGGAAACATAAACCAACCAGATATGGGCTTATAAGTAGTTTGAGTATTCAATGAAATGGTATTTATGAAAAGAATTCAGAAAGATAAGACCCAACCCTAAATCAAAGGCATAGATACTATCTTAGATAGATGGTCCCTTTCGTTATCCAAAAGGAATCCTCTCAAAATGAATCATGATAATGCCACAATTTTTTCCCTGAATACGCAACAAAATTTTTATAATTTTTTTGGCATTACCAGGTTGTAGCAATAACCTCTAATGTTTTCAATCAAAAGTTCTTTGAACTAAAAAGTAAGTGGCTATCTAAAGAATGTTTTTTTATCAATTTGATAGGAATAAGAGTTAGGCACAGGTACTAGGTAAACACAACGTGCGATAAGGTGGCCTAGATTGGTCGCTGTACCTAGCCAATTTTAAAACGTGCTACCGTTCTACCCCCATTCACCTTACTGTTAGTCATATATAAACAGAGATAAAGGTATGCTATTTCGATAATATTACACTTTGCCACTTTAGTACTTACCTATAAGCGGATATTTTGCACGTATGGGAAATTAATTTAAGAAATATCAATTTGCAACAACATCAAGTTTTGAATGAAATCAAATATACTCATAAGTAAATCTTAAGTTTTGGCGCGCACAGTTGATCCCGTGACGCCAAAACATCGAAAAAAACAAAAAAGCTTTAAACTCGCGAAATATTAGATCTAAACTCGTATAAATAAACTGTGCGCTAGTTATCCGTAGAAATTGCTTTATTTCAACTATACTCCTTAGAAATCTTGAAGTAAATCAAGATAGAACGATAATACTGATAGGTATTGCTGCACCTGATAATTCATATACAAGGAAATACCATTTCAACAAGTTCTAACAGGCACTCGAGGTTTGTGCGTCACATTGACCATTATATCAATAATACTAAGAATCATCGCTAAATAACCTACACATTACATACCAACTGTGGTTTCTTTAATATCGAGTAAAATAAGGTGCGATATGCACATCGAAGTCCCAAGTTCTCAACCAAATCAGCTGAAATTACTTTCTATCACAGAAAAAGGACTAAAGAAAATACTAGTCAGTATGATGTAAGGTAGAAACTCCGGTTGCGTTGTAGCCAATATGAACCTTAAAGCAATGTGAATAGTTAAATGAAACCAAATCGTCTTCCTTAAATAAAGTTACATTACAATTTAGATGAAAACCCTCAAGCAAAAAGAAACATCATCTGTCTCGCGTCCCAGAAAGTCAATATACATAAACGATAAGTTTAACAACAATCATAAAATCTTACCGTCTACCTAGACTTTCTAATTCCTATTTAGACGTTGGACCTAAAGCTATGTAGGTAACGGTATAACTGCAGTTGCAGCGGACGACGGGTGCATCGCAAGCAGATGACTGCATCTTGTAATGAGTTTAGAGTTCTTTAACCCTGACGTTATCGAGAGCAATTTAGGGCTACAACAGAGCTATTGTTCGAATTATCGGTGCACAGTAGCACTTTCATAATGCATCGGTTATCGAGTCCTTCGAGTTATCGGTGCTCGACAGGCAGATTGTTTGACATTACGTCAGAAGTAAGATGTCTTAAGACAATGCTCTTAAGAGTTCCAATTCATTACAATTTTTTTTTTTTGTAAACGGCTTTCTAGTGGTTTTGGCAAAATCTGCATAAAAAGTATTCTTTCCAAATGGCTTTTATTATTAGCATTCAAAATTCAATTTTTCTAATTTAAAGCTTTAAATAAAAATACCAATAGATTTGGTATTAAAAAAAAAATCTGTAATTAATTGTTCTCAAAAGCATTTACTATATATAAGATATAAGAACTAACTACACATGTAACTCCTAAAGTCCTAACTCGGTTCCCATCAAAAGTTAGTGATATAACCGAGAAACGAGAAACTGCGCCGACGCCGACGCACCGTGAAAAACGGAAAATATAACCGCAAACTAAACACAGTGCGTTGAACTGAAGTAGCAGTAACTGAGCGCGGAACACTGCCAATAGCTGACTGTCTATTGACTCACGGATACCTACAATTACCAGCGACAGACATTTCCACCCACAACACGTTTGCTAATGTCGCAGTATAATTAATTAGATGAATAAAACCCTAGGAATATTGCAAAAACAATACGGATAATTAGACAAAGGTGAGGATCATTTCTGCTTCTTACGGAAAAAAGATAGGGTGCTTGCGAAGACACTGGTTACGTTACTGCCAACTGCCAATCAGCGTTAAGAATATCCAATCAGCGTTTGGATATTTTTAACGCTGATTGGCTAAATGTTTACTCTCTTGCCAATTCGTATTCTGGGCCCCTACCGCGCAAGTGTCGTCGGCATCGAAATCGGCTTCATTTGACAGATGGATATGACACATTGCTGCTTCTTTTTGACACAAATGAAAACTTACCAAAGAATAAGAGCAATATGTCACATCCATCTGTCAAATGAAGCCGGTGTCGATGCTGACGACACTTGCGTGGAAGGGCCTCTGATTGGTTCCTAGTTTTACTCTGAAAAATTTAGGTGTTATATCATAGACGTATGTAAAAACCAATCAAAACCACAGTTGGCTAGAAAGCAAATATCAAGCCAATCAGAGTGAAGTAAGTATACTTAATTCAATTTCGCAAAAACCTTATCTTTTTTTTCAGAATGATTGAGAAATGTCGTCACCTTTGTCTAATTATCCGCGTTTTTGCAAGATTACTATGATTCTCGCGAAATTTCGATATCTAATTATCCTATGACACAAATAAAACTTTGAAGCAGGTAACTTCAGCCAAAGACCTGAAAAAATGTGCAGACCGGTAGGAGTAAATGAAATCATCGTCACGCCATTAGGCATCACTAAAATTGAAGATTCGTGAGTGCATTGAACCAAAAACGTGGAACATTACTTAACACGTAGCTGGGGTCGTGAGCAATTCGCTGCTTTTTGTATGCAAAACCTTTTTTCCAACCAACAAAATAGAATATTTTGACGTTTTTGCCATACGTTGCCAACTGCGATATTAATGAGTTAGAAAATCAATTTTATTAATGCACCACAAAAAACGTGTACAATCGCCACAGCATTTAGATTCAGACATGCAGATAGATATAATCTAGAAAGGATAAAGCTCGAACCTGTCAAAGTTCATCAGATATTAGACACGAATGATGATGTCAGACCAGCGGGTCCTGTTGACGTCTATTGATCACCAAACATTGTCTGCCATCGGCCCAAATTCAACACTTTTGACAACTGATTTATGTTTCGTCTCAGATGTCAAGCTAAGAGACAATACAAAAAACTATACCAATCGCACAAAAAGACACTACAATAGCTAGATGTCTAGAACATTTATCATCCGGTTCTAAGCTTTACTGCATTGTCTGTGACAGATCGAAAAAAATATTGCGAGATAAATAAGCACATCATGATTGTATTTGCATACGTAGTTACATCTGTGTAAAAAGTTGATGTGATCTCGTGTTAGAAACAAGCATCATTTATTATATTATTAGCTGGCTGCATGTATCTACATCCAACTACCATTTGCGATCACGTCCGCCTGACTATCACGTTTTAGAGTTCCCATATAATGCTTCTGTTCATTTATTTAAGTACTGGAAGCAGTAGCGTATGGCCCAACGGGTTAGCCCCTCAATGAGGCCACTGCTGTTTGCGCAAAGTAAACATTTGAGCACCTCCGTATTGTTTACAATTTGGCAGCTCGCAGTTGTCTGTTAGGCCGAAATTCTTTGCTAATTGAACTTAAAACCTTCTCCTACAAAACTTAAAACAACCTCTAAGCCTTCATAAAATGTTTAATTTACTTTTGCTAAGTAAATTAAACATTTTCAAACATCGATTGGAATAGCTTCAGCGTTTTACATGAGAGTTTCTCTAACCCACTTTCAACATAATACAAACAGTTAACCATTGTTTAGAACGGAATGGAAATTTACTAAGGAATATTGAAGAAAACTACGATTGTATTCACAAAAAGCAGTAGCAGGGTCATTAAATTACAGACAGTTACTGAAAAAACTTGCTTCAAATACGAATTTCAATAATAGTTAAGCATAGACAAGTCAATAAATTAACTGGCATCAGAAATAGAATTAAGTCTGCGTGCAAATATCGATGACATGAATGATGAATGTTCAACAATATGTAGCTGTCCTATTAGTAATATAACAAATGCCACGGTAGAAGATGGAAATAAGCATATAAGAGTACCTAATCAAAGACATGTCAGAACTTGTTGAGGAATAACATTAATTCTCTCATAATTTAGAAGATGCACATATAAGAATGACATCATCAATACAATCACAAGTTTATGCATAGAATGTAGAAAAACGTAGACGCATTAGTAGCCTTTCCTTCACGTAATACTTTTTTTATGTATATGGGAGTTTTATTTATTTATATTCGGACGACCAACAGCTATGTTTAACAAAAAAGATAACTTATCTAGTAACAGAAAGCCAATTGTTTATAAGAATATTAGGGTATCATTTTCCTTTGCAAGATTTACGTGTTGCCAACCCAAAATGTAACGATCGTTCGCAACAATGTAGCATAACATTGTCGTACCAAAAAAAGTTGACTCATATTTACGTGCAACGAACTTTAATAAAAGTTTTATTTTTATTTTGCATAAGGCTCAAATGCGTATTGCAATCAGCTGATTCAACTACCTAGGCACTCCGAATGTGAATCACAGTTGGGTAGACTACGTAAGCCAGAACATGTTCCAACTAATCCGGAAAGTTTAAAATACCAATCGCAGACACATTTAAAAAAATATACCAACATTAAGTAATGGTTATAACTTTAATGACATCATGGTCTCAGCTGATCGTGAGTTGAAGGCTGGTCATTGTCATCTGTAAAACGTAGGTGTGCAAAATAATCCAACACACAAACTGATATATACCCCCTGAAACGGCCTCATTATACTTAGGTATATCACAGATGTGACAATGGTTTCGAGTGTCAATATTAGTATGAGCGAAGTGCGATATTCTTGTGACAATTTTTTAAATAGCAAACCGGATGTAGATCCTATATTTTGAAACGTTTCAGAAATATATTGTTAAAGAAATATTGACTACCATACTGAAAGTTAAGTCTTATCATTTTAAATGTAGGTTTAAAAGATAAGTCAACAACGGTACACCAGGAATGCAGTCAAAGTTGATTTTGCGATAAACATGGAAAATCTACACTTGCACTTGTTTCCGCCAATGTGTTAATTTGCCAATTGCAAATATGCATTCACCCACACGAATACGTATATGTAATATTTGGGCACGGTTTACACAGCTGCAAGACTTCATTCGCGGTCAGTGCAATATTTGTTTAAAACAAAACAGGGTATTAACACCTGACCAAAATACCAAGGAATTCCGTTACAATTGTAAAAGGCTGATTAACGATGAGACTAAACAATTCTGTGATGTCACATCACTTATAGAAGATGATTTAATTAATCTTGGAGCCATTGAAAAACACAATCATGATAAAAAGCGCTTTAAAAAAAATCATAAAATGAACAATGATTGCTAAATACTTTATGCATATTAAGGTAAAAACCGTCATGGTTACAAATACCCCATAATTCCCGATGCTCCTTTAGTAATGTTTTGACAATGATAACCTATCAAAAGTCAAGCAATTTGCTTCGAGTGTTAGTAGGACGATCCTGTCAATATCATTATCGGACGAAGCTCGCAGGTTGCAAAAGCTATCGCAAATTGCATTTTTGTTACATTTACAACACGATAAGATGACAAAAGTTATTTTTGAGACGCATACTCACATCGCATAATATAAACAATTTTGTAGAGGTCAGTAATATTTTTGCGCAGTTGAAAAAAATGAGATTCCGATAATCGTAACTGCACTTATTATTTTACATAACAGCGCGTAAGTAGATAGCAACAAGATTTTTTCTGCAAAGAGTAAATATTTCAAACTAAAACGATCTCCTTCAGATTTGGGAGTGGGTTAAATCTTGAAAGTCTGAATACAAAATCTTGCCCGATAAGTTCTCGTAAATAACTAGGTACCCAGGCATAGAGAAATTGTGAATGTTGTTTAGAACCTACAAAGGGCAATGCAGTTTCACTTCAGTCTGCAGACGGAAAAGCTCCGCCATACAATACTTTGTGATGTGAAAGTAACCAGTTTGCCATGCTCTAATACTCACCACCCGATCCCATCAAAACATATCTCTAAGGTGAGAGAATTAGAGTTCAATTCAGATTGCACCCTACGTGAAAATTTTACGTTCGAATTTACAAGACAAGACTTATGATACAAAACAAAGTTGATATGGAATCAGTCCCTAATAAAACAGTTTCATATGACCCTGTTTCAACTTCCATGCATAAAAAATGTCTAACACAAAAACTTGCAATTGCAGTAGGGAAACGACCTTTGCGTTCCCTGATTGGTTTAATTAGCATAACGTCAGGAGGATATGCTTACAACATCCTTCTATTAATGAAGCACCTAATTGCACCGGGTCACATTTTTAACCTATTTAAAGCGTTTTCGGACATTATGGAGAATAAGAATTTAATGTTAACCATTCAGGCTCCGGGTTATGAGACACAATATATATTCCATTATTCTCTGGACACCGGTTTCCGGTACGGGTTTGATGAATAATGTTTAATAATTAGACAACAAAAAAGTCTAAAGTACTGACTTAAGAGAGGGCTACTTCAATCAACAAAATGATTTTCCGCTAATATATCGAATATCCACGGGTGTTAAGTTTACTTAGTAGAAAAGTGCATAATAGTAGTTATTATATTTCAACTAATAACCGCTAAATAGAGACATGATTATTTTAATTCTAAGATACGCTTTCGGATAATTTGTTTGTCCGCAATTTTAAACGAAAGTTTAATATTCTGTGCGTTAAATATTATAACCGCTCGTTCGATATTTGCAAGTCTCTGTAGTAGGTCCCTAGAGAATCGTGTCTATTCGATGCGCTTCAAAGAACCCTACTAAATCCCTTCGGAAAATTAAATCAAAGGCACCTTTGCACACGAGCTGATCTTCCAAGCGTGGCGATCAATGCCCTGATTACAATTATCCCTAGTTAGGCGAAATAGTTGGAAGCGTGGCCATGATTAGTGATGATCACGCCAACCTTGGATAACCTGGATTCGTCACGGATGGCAAGTCAAAGGGAACTAGTAACGCACCTAGTGCTATTTATGAAAGAATTTATGGGACTGGCTGGTTTGCGATATGCGAACTTTTTTGTATTTTTGTTTTCACGCTAATAAATTTAATATAAAATAACACGAGTATCGAGTGATAAAATTGGTAAAGTATAAAATAAAAAGTGACACTAACGCGACTACGCTATATTTTTTGTTGAGGTTTATGTAATTATGGTTCGAATAATGTACAAATCCGCTCACTTAGACATCAAATATAATTTAGTATAGAGTTCAGAGTTGGATATGTACGCGGTCAAAAATAAAGATTTAATGAGTGACCTCCCTAAGTGATTGAATCACGCACGTTTGACTGTATCATTGCTTCTTATCAGAAACGACAAACGACAGTATAAAAATATAGCTATAATAGAGGAGACAAGAAAACTAGGAACATAATCTCAATCTGGAAATTCTGGAATGGTTTTTGTCTTGATATCGTTCGTTTACATTTGTCCATACTTAAAGGCTGTAAAACTGCCGTACCGTGACTATAGCTCTGTTGGCAACAGAGCATAATATTATTATACTGCTTTGTGCAGTATGATCCAGAGAGCAACTAAGTAAGAGATTGTATATCTTTTCGGATCAGCCTTTCTTACGAAATCTACATGACGTCAGTGATTTTTTACCTAACATCGTAAACACCGTTTTTTATACTCTGATCATAGCCGTCATCACATCAGTCTGAAGATCTTTAGAAGAAGTACGCCTGGGTAACCACGGGACGCTATGGCGCGCTTGCGTTTACCCACAAGGTGTGAACTTGTGAAGATAACGGGACTCAGAACAATTATTATTACGCAATAAATAGTTTTATACGCTTTACAGTTTTATAATGACCTACCTAATTACAAACAATCGTATTAAATTTAAAGGCTCGTGAAAGCTTCAAGTGGATACTTTTTGGTTTTGAATAAATTATTATTGGCTTAACGTTGGTAACTAAGAGATGGTTTACTTCATCAAAACACCAATTGCTGGGTATAGACATCCACCAATTGTGCCATTATCTCTAACGCACAGAAGGGTTGGTTGTGAATCGCAGTCGCCAAGATTTCAGTGCCCTTACTACGAAAAATTTACTGAGCTTACCGAAAACTATCAGCTCATGTCGTCGGTAAAGCAGTCGATGGATATGAAGAAGACAAAGCGATAGTTTCCGATAACGAATATACGAGGGCGGGGCGTCAGTAAGTCCGTGACTTTTTGAATTTCTGACCTCTTTACTGAAAAAGCAACACTACTCCTGTCAACAGGCATCTGTCAGTTGACTCTTATCAAAATTTGAACTTGCTGCGTCAGTTAGTTTGTGTTTGACAGCTACCTATAACAGACTAACCAGTAATTTGAGAAAAAAAAGGAGTTTTTGCGCCGTTTTGTAACCGTGGGCGAAACATGGATCCATCACAACACACCAGAGACCAAACAACAGTCAAAACAGTAGGTTTCTAAGGGTGAATCGGCGCCAAAGAAGGCCAAGGTGGGTTTGTCAGCCAATAAAGTTATGGCGACTGTTTTTTGGGATGCACGTGGGATAATCCACATTGACTACCTTCAAAAGGGAAGAACAATCAATGGGGAATATTATGCCAACTTATTGGACCGCTTCAATGACGATTTGAAAAAAAACCGACCTCATTTGGCCAAGAAAAAGCAACACCAAGACAATGCAAGGGTGCACACATGTGCAGTTGCCATGGCAAAAATCCATAAATTGGGCTATGAATTGCTCCCTCATCCGCCCTATTCTCCAGATTTGGCTCCGAGTGACTACTTCTTGTTCCCAAACCTGAAGAAATGGCTTGGAGGAAAAAGATTTGACTCCAACGATGAAGTTATCTCGCAAACAAAGGCCTATTTTCAGGACCTCGACAAATCATATTTTTTGGAAGGGATAAAAAAATTGGAGAAGCTTTGGACAAAGTGTATAGAGCTCAAGGGAGACTACGTTGAAAAATAAAATGATTTATTTATCAAAAAATCTGTGTTTTATTCAAAAAGGCACGGACTTATTGACCCGCCGTCGTAGTCTGCACAAACTACTACTACTACCGTACTAGGGGAACTGAAGATAAGACGTTGCTGCTGGTCTTCCTATCGCTGTGCTCCTAAGACAAAAACGAGACGTGACGAGGAGTGATATTTTAGTTGACCGCGCATTTCAACATAGTTTTTGCAAGACATCCTCCCGAGAATTTTACGTCCCACAATACTTTAATAGCCTTATGTTGCCTTTACTAATAATTCTGGGAATAAACGCATGGTTGATTTTTTTCAAACTTGATAATAAACTGCGAAACAACCAACCGTGGCGTGGCAAAGTAACCTAATGAATTGCAAATACGTACAGCATTGTTTACACGGGCACTGATTTAATTACACTTTTTAATTTTGCTATTGAACCAACGTAATTAATTACGAGATCGCACGGGCTAGGGACGTACAATCTTGGGATATTTTAATTGTGCCTCTTGCGCAAGTATATTGTACAGTTCTCGTAATTAAAACACGGTAATGGGAATATGCTTTGGCATAAAAATTGTATAATTTGTTTGGATGCTTGTTTTGTGGTTTCGACATCTTTTGAAGAACTTATTCCATAAAACAACTTTTACGGAATTAACTGCACTGTTAATTACCTGTATAGGATATTTAGACTATATTTTAGGGGTTTTTGGGTTTATTGGTTTCCCGAAGTTTCGGCCGTAGTAGCCGTAAAAATTGTTTTATTTCAATGATGACTGCGCGAAGAAACTTAAGATCTAGTAACTTATTCCATCTTAATAATTAAGATCAGAAAACTTAAAGGTGTATGATTTACTTAAATAAAAAATACTATATTCTATATAACAGGCAACAGCAGTGGCTTTGTATTTCATATTAGCTATAGATCGAAAGAAGGGACTTCCAAAAGCGTAAAGGATAGTTTTAACCATCCTCTACTTTTTCCTTATTTACCAACTAAAATTGCATTCCCCATATTTCATTGTAACAACTGACTAAGTAAGCAAGAACATTACGAGAACCGTTAGGCAGTTTCAATTCCAACACTACCGCAAAATGATAAAATAAAAAGATTAAACCAAAGCATCGGCAACCTATCATTACGCGTAGATTTGAAATTTTCGGTCGAATCATTGTCATTACTTACATCAGTAGCCGGCAAAAAGACAATAACGTTAAAGTATTGACTCTTTGATTGATACACTTCTTTTAATTTTTTTTTTATAGAATGCTTTGAGCTACTATTGTAAGAAGTAATTAGACTACTTTAGAAGTAGCCGGTACTCTTTTCAATCAATATTGCTTTATGGTGGGTATATTATACAGACATCAGAAGATATTAATTAATGTAATTAGTTCTTCAATGACATGTGGGTGGAAAGAGCACAATTAGACTTACGTAACTAATAAACTAATAACATATAAATAAATGTTCAGATTTTCGCAAAAAAAATACATTGTTTTATACTTTAATCTATTTCAGCTCCTTACTAGAGGATAACCAACCAAACCGAAGTTGTCTTGGAACAGAAACAGAATGATATTACATATGTAAAAATCCCATTGCCACACTTAGTTGAAGTCAAATTGAGCATTGTGATGCCTAGTCATAAAGACAAGGGCCAAACCTGAAGGCCCAAATTTCGCTTTGCTATTTCTTTGCGACTTGATTTGGTGACTATGTTTAGCAATTTGGTTAACTAAAAAATATTTTTAAAAGTATATTGATGAAGACTGTGGTCTAGTGGTTCAACTGTTGAACACCGGGGAGATTCTTAGCCTTCATCATATCTGACGTTAAGTCTTGTAGGTTCGAATCCCAACCCAAAGGACCACAAATATATGTCTCAGCCAACTGGTTAAATCAGCCGTTCAATTGGGAGGGCTAGCCCATTAATAAAACGCCGGCATTCAATATATATGATGAGTTTAGGTAGTTATTTGTGTTAGTCTGAGTGAAAGACTAAAAATATTTTTAACACCTATACCAACAAGAGATCAAGACACAATTTTGGTGCAAACTTAGCAACTCTATACAAGAGTAAAGTTTACTTAATTTTGTGAAAAGCTTTTAGACAAATTTTGAAAGCTCTGCTAATAATTCTTAATTCGGGTACAAAAAATTAATAGATTGTTAAAATTCAAGGCTATCCTCGGTACATTTGTATCTGGTTGTTCACTCCTACACAATCCCTGAAGCATGACCAATTCGGCCATTTTTTGTTGACGTAGCATTAGGTAGGCAAATGTGCTACATATTTTAAGTGGACAGCCATGTGAAATTGCAATCATTAGTTTAGTTAGATCTTTATTAGCATCATCAGATAGGACAACTAATGTTTAAAATATCAAAAACAAAAGTGTTACATAAACTCCATAACTTGATTTAATACAAGTTAAAAAATATTGAATTAGCAATTGGAAAAAGACATAAATGCATTATCATCCTCTAGCTAGATCTTTCCCTGTAGTTTTAACAACATTTTAAGGACTATTTGAACTTTAAAGCAATAGTAATTATCAACAGTTCAATACTTATGTTAGTTATAACCAGTGATTGGATAATCAGATGCATATTAACTTAAAGTTGAGGTGTTGGCTATAATGGAATGCACTTTTGTAGCAAAAAATACCGGATTTAGATCGGTTTTGTATGGGCCAGCGACTTAGTCGAATTTTCGAGCGAAATTAATATGGAAACGCGAATAGGAAAAATTTTAAGGTTTTTTTCTCTTTTTATTGTGTCAATTGTTTATGGGTATGGTAAGGGGACAAAAAATATCTTATTTTTGTGCTTCAATACACCAATTCCGAGATATTTCGAAAGATTCTAGAAACCCGGGAGGTATATTTAAAAAAAAAACAGAATTTTCCATAATTTTCTAGCTAAAAACTAAGTTCCGATTACTGGTTATAACTCATTGGAAGCAACAAGAATGAAACACATACAACCTTATTACATTGAAGCACACGGAAGCAAAGTTCTCTGTGTTCAAAAATGTCATTCAATATTGTAATGTGACAAGGTTGCTTAGTGTTTCTATATTATTGCACAATGCATAAATCTAAATCATTATTTCCCAAGTTTAATTTCATTTACTATAAAAAAGTCAATGAGTTTACTCGGGTTATTCTTTTTTGTATTTTGTAATTTAGAGTTGAGTCACAGACATATGACCTCAAAACGGTATCATATATCCATGGATGCTAAATAATATGAAATGTATAGATCATTCTGGATGCAAACGTCAAAATTTCAACTCATAAATTCCATTCAATTCATTAAAAAATTCAAGTTTTTCAACAAAAATTATCTTCGGTATGCAGCGAACATATACAATCAATCTTTCAAATAACATTATATTTAAATTTTTGCAAAAGCAGCTTTTAAGAAAAGAGAAATTTGGTAGGTATTAAGATTAACAAAATTATTTAAATTGGTTAAAAATAAGTCACACTTCTTGATTAATAAAAGTATTCAACTAGCATAAAGGCAACTTTCTGAACAAAAATTATATCATTTATGTATCAAAATATTGGTAATAAATTATATGGTATGTATCAAAATCCTTTTACTATTATTTTCTAGTTATGAGGGTATGGGAATAGTACATTTATATATTGAATTATTCACGGTTAGTAACAATTACCTGTAAGTTTAAACCATATATACACCACTAAATCATGTGAAATAAGTACCATATTAAAATTAATGGATCAAATCACATCAAACTCAAAATTTGCAATACCAAAAAGTGAACAACTTACCTTGGAAACTAGTTTGCCAGTTGTTCCCTGGTCTGTATGGGATATATCTGTCCATGTACTCTGGCCGGACCAGCACTCCCTGCTTTCTGTTCACCGGGCTGCATTGTTGCAATAAACGTCTCTCATACGACTCACGAAACATGTTTCTGTTTTACCAACCAGTCTCACACTAACTGATATGATTCAAAACGTCCAATAATAATAAAATGAGGGTAAATGGAAGAAGTGGACTAGAATATTCTAAAAAACAGGTAGTCAGTTATCCAAGCATACTGAAATGAAAACACAGGATGTCACTGTTGAATACCGAGGAGTGTGTTCTCCTCCGCTTCAGAACACCATTTGACTACGTTTGACACGGTCGATAGAACAAGAAACCAACACATCGTCCTCACCGTAGGACACCAAAACACAGTGAAGTTTTATCACTATACAGTATCATAGACGGTATTATTGTTTTCAACAATAGATTTCGTAAATTCGTTTGGAAATTACAGAATTGATCACAAAATAGAAATATCGCAGGGTAAATTTTACGAAAGCTTGACATAAATAGAACTAATGTTGCTAGAAGAAATATTTTTCAATTTGAATTTAACCGTTGTCTTGTCTTGTTCTATGGTGTCGATTCTAATGTTATTGGCAGGGCCTGAAACCGGTTTAACCCACTTGTTCCTGAATTAACTTTTTTTGCACAATTGATTTGAAATTTCATATACTTCACAGAACGGATACATAAAACTGATAAAAAATAATTAAAAAAATATTTCAATTCAGGAAAAGCTGGAAAATGCTGTGTCATAAACGACACAGTAGGAGAATCTACTACTATGATCTTTCACTATGTCGATTTCAGTAGGCTTTAACATAAATAGGAGAAAGATAGTAAAATACGTTTAATTATGCATTTATCTTAATTTGACACTTTTCTTTGATTGGAGGACACACCATCATGCTATATAACCTTTGCGGGATTTGCAGAACATCAAAGGTGCAGCTTGTCAGTAAGAAATCACCCAAAGAATCACTCTCATATCCACACCTCGACGACGCCATATAATCCTCAATCACTGAGGAACGGCAATCTTATCTGTAACTACCGGAACACAACAATGCTGAAAACATTGTTGTTATGGCGTCAGACTTAGATAAGATGGTGGTAGCTAGCCAGACGGACTTAGAACAAGTCCTACCACCAACCAAACCGAATACAATATGTTATATCCCCGCTGGAAATCGAACCCGGGACCCCTGGGTCTGATGCTGGTGGTTGTACCACTAGACCACGGAGGCGGTTAGATGTACGGCGTTGTCAGAAAACAATAGCGACAGATTGCCAGCTCATCGTTTACAGTAGTTTTCGAATAACCTTCATTCATCAGCCCTGACAGTTCGAAGACTTTTACTCTATGCACCTGCAAAGCTAGGATTAGAAGCATTTTATACTTTCTTTCACGCTCAGTCCAGCAGCGAAGTCATGTTACAAATTCAGCAAGTGCTCCGAGTAAAGACCCAGGGACATATTGAAGTAAAACAAAATTTTGTCTACAGAGTCTTCATCCGTTACTTACAATTTTGCGGAGTCATGATGTAAGGTAACGTCACCCAGCGTGCAATGTAGAAAAACATGCTTGCCGTTTTCCTGATTGATCGAATCACAAAATGAGGAGTTCCGCAGGAATACAAAAGTAAACCTTCATCCCTCGAAGTATTGATCAGGTGAAGAGGCAGTAAGCGGGACACAAAGCGAGAAGAACCGTTAGCGGATGGGGCGGGGTGGTTCTAGAATGGCTACTCTGTGAGTAGGCCCCCAACAAGGTGGACCAATGATCTGGCTAAGATCGCGGAAAGCTCCTGGATGCGGGCAGCCCGCCAACGACCGATCATCGTGAAGATCTTTGGGCCCTAGAGGATCTTCACGACGATCGTTCGATGGCTGCCCATACCCAGCAGTCGTTATCATGCAGCTAATATGAATGTGATGATGATAGTTATGGAGTCTGGAACAATTTTTTCAACATTTTGCTCTTATTTCTCAGTAATCTCGTTCAGAGTGAAAGGTTGTCGTAAAGCCCTATAACAAATATAAGTACTACTGATAGTAATACATTCTCCTACTGTGTCTTTCACGGAACAGACAAAGTAAAACGAAAATACTTGATGAATATTTTATAAATATACCGTATTTTTTTATTTTCGAGATTATTAGAAACCGACTATTGATAATTAGATAACAAATAAATAAAAAACAGCATAAAACAATATTTCAAATTACCCTAAATTTATCATTTTAATAAGCACGTAATTTAACCTCATTTTGCACAAGAACAATAAACTGCATATCACGGTTACCTCTTCACTATGACTGACTAAGGCATCAACAGCTAGTAGCAGTATAAAATAAATAAATGAAGTACCCTCGTACGGCAGAATATTTTTTTTAAGTTGGTGTGTCGTTAAAGACACAATAGGAGCAAGTGGGTTAAAAAAGAGCAGTGAATTCAGGTTTTTGATTAAGATTTTTACAAAAACCGCTTCAGTCGTATTAAAAAATGATAGCGCTTCAAAAACCTTAATAAACCAGTTTAATCCAAAGCTGCGAAATGTAACTTACTACTGGCGGGGCGATCAAGCTAATAGCGACCTTCATAAGCTCGCTAGTCGATTGTACCACTTGCGCGCTCGCGTTGGGAGAGCAGTATTTCAGGCAAATAGCAAGCTTATGTCTACGTATGGAAGGTCGCTATAAGCTTTGCCACTCACGCGCTCACATTGTCCCGTTGTGTTTTGGTACTTCTGAAGAGCAGAAAAACCTCAAAAAATATTGCTCTTTCATGAAACCGGTTTTTTAAGAAATCTTAATGGAAACTGTTTGTTTGTAATCACTGCTGTACCGGTTTTATCCGGATAAACAAGCCCTGCATCGACCGCCTAACGGTACAGCTTTCATAAACAATTTATACTAATATTATCAGCTAATACTATGAGTTACTTTTCATAAGTCTTTTTAGTTTAATAAATAAATTTATTAGTGTTTTGACAATAATTTTCAAATTGTGATTCAGGGTCAAAATATGAAAAAGAGACTGTTAATATTAGATGCCCGAAGATATTTAGTCTTAGTCTAATACTAGCTGTGCCCGCAACTTCGTTCGCGTGCGAACCGGAACATCGTTTGCAATCCTTCCCGACTAAATTGTTGGTAAGGCGGTAATTTTAACTCACTTGAAGTGAAAAGGAAAGGCTATTGAGTCACCTATGTTATTTACTTTTCGAAGAGAATACTTAACACATAATACTATTTAATTACAGTCTTATCATCTTATCGCCTTTAATAGAGAAGCTTATCAATTCGTCAGTACCTACGTACTGTAGTACGGGTTCGGAAAATAAAAGCTTATTTGTGTACTTTGAGTTTACTTGCAATATAACACGGAAAAGCAAGTTTTCAACACTGTTGGTTTTGAGTAACGGCTAAAATATTTGAGCGGCACGACCGGGTGTGCGCGCAGGACACAGCTAGCTCATGCGTCTTGCCATAAGATCGCGCGGCTCGCTACTGAATAGTACTAACTACTGAACTAACTTCGTCCCGCGCCCCCACCCGGCTATGAGCTAGAGGTGTGCGTTTTTTTTGTTGTGATATTAATAAATAGCCGATGTCTGTGATTTAGTTTCATCAGTCATGTTTCAATGTGGCTTTGTAACACGCCTTCGAAATTAACAGAGTAGCTCAAGATTCTTATTTTTGGTCACCCACCCCTCGACTGGCCTTAGCGAATGTTACTTAACCACTAATAATCCGCATAATTTCCAATACGTAGGTTGTATTGTATCATCATCATCATCATCATCAGCCTGTCGCATTCCACTGCTGGACATAGGCCTCTCCAAGTGCACGCCACTGAGATCTGTTTTCGGCTTCTCGCATTCAGCTCCTACCAGCCGTCTTGCGCAAATCATCATTCCACGGTGCCTGAGGACGTCCTATACTACGTTTGCCGAGACGCGGTCTCCACTCTAGAACTCGTTTACCCCAACGGTTATCGGTTGTACGGCTAATATGGCCAGCCCACTGCCACTTCAGCTTGCTAATCCGGTGGGCTATGTTCATAACTTTGGTTCTCTGACGGATCACCTCATTTCTGATACGATCTCTCAGAGAAACGCCGAGCATAGAACTTTCCATAGCCCGCTGAGCAACTTTGAACTTGTGGACCAGCCGTGCCGTCAGTGTCCACGTTTCGGCTCCGTAAGTCATAACGGGTAGGACGCACTGGTTGAAGACTTTTGTCTTTAGGCACTGTGGGATCGACGACGTAAGGACTCGACGTAGCTTCCCAAATGCAGCCCAACCCAACTGAATTCTCCTATTCACCTCGTCCTCAAAGTTGTTTCTACCTAACTGCAATGAATAGAATAGAATAGAATATCATTTATTCAGGCAAATTACACCCATTGATAGAAATATTAAACATATTGGATAAAATTATAAAATACTTAATTATAAATTTTACATTATTATTAAATTTAAATAAAATTAATGAAATGAAATACTATATAAATAATGTAATACGTAATTAAAATAAAACAATTCAATATAACAATATAATAACATTAAATTAAAAACATACACAGCGAAAGGTCGTCAGTATTTCCTCTCCGGCATTGTCTCTGGGACATGTCTTCTTGAACAATGCCAGATGTAAGGACAGTCGATCCTTCCCGCAATCATCGCCAGGACAGTGTTGGTACTGGCCCGTACTCTGCACAACAGTGATGCAGCTCGTTTGCGCATGGTTGCGTGAAAGCAGTCGATATTTGCCTCCGCAAACATACCGGACGCACTGCAGTATCGGGGTAGCCCCATCACTGCCCTGAATGCGTTATCATACTGGACGCGGATGGCGCTGTAACTTCTCATACTATAATCAGCCCACAAGCTACATGTGTAGAGCGAAGTACAGTATGCTCTGAAAAACGTAACCTTTACCTCTTTTGAGCAACGTGCAAATCTGCGGCAATGTCTGCCCGAGGTACACATTTCTGAACAACTTCGAGAACGGCGCCGTGTATCGCAATCGGTTCCGGTAGAACATGTTCGTTGAACATGACCTTGGTTTTGTCCAAGTTCATCCGTAGGCCGATGCGTAAAGAAGATTCAGCCAGGTCGTTCAGCATCATTTTGTAATGAAAATTTTTCTTACCCACTTGGGGTAAGTTAGGCAATCTTACCCCGATGGTAATTTACAATGCGGTTAGCTCAGAGATCTAATTATAGGGTCGTGTGGTCATTTGGCTCAGTCGTCCGTGGATCTAAATGGGTTGGGCGCCGTTAGTAAAATAAACAAATTAAAGTTAACAAAAAAAAATTAAAATCCACGAACCGTAACAAGATGAACTCAATGAAACAAAACTCAGCATATGCTTCAACAATCCTTTATTTAACGTGTGATCATACCCTTTTTAAAATAAAGGGGAATATACAACAAATTAATATGAATAGAAGTCCTTTACGAGGGACAGCTCCTCGGTTGAGATTATATTAAGAGCCTTATTAACCTAAAATGGCTTATACGTAGGTACATTGTCCTATAATTAAGATGGATGACTTAACATAGAAATCTCTTAAAGATTATATACCCGGTTATACTTAACTTAAAGGAGTACATCCGGAGTACAATTACATTTGTAAAAAAAATATTAATCCTGTAATTAAACCAGGTTACATGAAGGCTAAATTAACACAAAACATTTTACTATTGGCTAAGGATCGCTATGGCTGACCCTGAACATGTTTAGCCTCATTCCGTGGGTAGATTCCACGGACCATGATTTCATCAAAAAGGAGACATAGGTTTACCTCTAAATCCTGGATATGTTTATAAGCGAGGAGGTGAAGAAACACCCGCGGAGACTCACGCCCGCATTTAAATTATCATGACCTCGGTCCGTCAGAGGACACACGCCCCGTGGAACAGCAGCGCGCCCGCTTGCAAGGGAACATCATGCCTCCTAGTGCTTGAGATAAAAAGATATCCTCATAAAAAGAGGTATCTCCAAAAAAACGGTATCTCCCAAAAAGCGGTATCTCCCAAAAAGCCCAGGAATTGGGCTTTATTTAAATATAATGCGGGAAACCTCCCGAAGGTATGGGATCACACCATTACTGTGTCTAGCGATCCGATTCACACTCTCACCAACACTTTATTTATTTAAAATTCAAAATTAATGTAAATGTGTAAAAATCATTGTAAAAATCTGGGTAGAAATGGCCGCTTGCTCAATCGCTGCGCTTGCGCCATGAAGGAAGAACAAAATTGCCAATCATCGCCTGACGTTTCGTTATTTCATGACAAAAACTTTAATACTTAGCACAAAAAAACGAAATGTCACTCAAATAACTACTATTATCAAAATATTGAAACCAAACCAGTCATTTACTTAATAAGTATTTACTTTTTCATCATAACAACAAAACTAGAATAGTATTTGCTTTTCATAATACGAATAGAAGACTACGAGTTCGACGCCGTCCGACAGCAAAAACGGAACGCACTTGTGTCACCGACCGGCACTGTCACAACTGTCAGCCAGTGAACGTCAAAATAATAAACATCTGTGATATTGTGAGAACAAATTTATTATTGCAAACAAACTTTGGAAACTAAATGAGATATTGGTGAATGATCGATTAGAAGGTGGTATTTAAATAGTTTTGCTACAAACCTGTGCGGTTGCGATATGGCTAGGTCAACATTCGTTAGCCAAACGATGGAAAACATGTTCTAACAAAAAGGTAATTCCTTCTCATATAACTGCAAACTAAAATCTATATAACTATCGATAATAACGCATAAAACCAACACCAAGGATTACTTAAAGAATCGAAATACAACCTAAACTATTATCCTTGCCCATACCAATGACTGTAGCCAGCATTTAGACTACCACCAGTACTTATTTCCTTAGTGCCCAGTATCCCTATGGATAGGTATAGAATTCGGTGTTACAGTACCGTCTTAGTTGGGAAAGAAAATTTTTATTCAAAACTAAAGTTTTGAATAAAAATTTTCGTCAAAAAGGCACGACGAAATCTACTATACATTTTACTTAAAGATAAATCCACCTCGGGACTCCAAACTTGATTATAGAAAGTCTGAGTCATATCAAGGGACACCTAATAACTCACCCGAGTTAATATGATAAAGGTGTAGAACCATTATAAGGACTCCAATAACACAAAAGATGGGAGTTAAACCCTGGCTCAAAACCTTACCCGTGCTAAACACTGGGTTGGTCAAAAACTAATCATAATGCAATTTACCCAAGACACAAAAGGAGTAAATTACCAAACCTGAAGTATGAAAAACATTGACTTCTAAAAAAGGTACAGTGTGAGGAGTGGAATCTCCAAACTCCCTTAAACACATAACAACAGTGAAAAGCAAGTCATTATGACAAACGACATGCCCCTATCTTAAAACTAACATGAATGTTACCATCCTTGGCATCATTTGTGGGTTACACAAATGCCACAAGGCCTACGGATATAACACGGATAAGAAAACCTACCCTAAAAACTAACAAACAACTATACACAACAATAGCTCTTAACTAAAACAGCACTGTGCACAGGATAACACCATGGCAGATTCGAAATCCCAAGACCATATAAAGGGGACTTCAAGCGCCTTCATTGTGACCCCGCACAACAATATCCTTAATGTGAAAGGAACCAAGTGGTTTTCCATCCATACTCTTTAGAGAATAAACCACGGTACCCAGTTTCTTATCAACCACACATTTTTCAAATTTGGGGGATAATTTGGCTGAGAAATATTTTGAAGCGTTGGATAAAGGAAAACACCTTTTATAAATTATCTGACCTTCCCGAAGATCCAGAGGGCGCTTCCTTAAGTTATAATACTTAACATTATGTCGGTATGCCTTTTGCAAATGACATTCCACGTCTTTAAATATTTTCTGTAATTTAGGTAAACCAGAAATGTGATTATCAGAATTGATAGCAACAGTCTGGCCATCAAAAGGTTGATCCGAGTTATATGTCGCTCCATCGAGTACCATCTCCCTACCATGATTAAGGAAATAGGCAGTGAACTTTGTCCCTGCGTGAACGGAGGTATTGAGGGCACATTGAATTTCCTGAATGTTCTGATCCCATTTACGATGATCAGAACGCACATAAGAAGCAATGGCTCGAACAATATCCCGATTAACCCTTTCAGTTTGGTTACATTGAGGATGATAACGAGGATTATAAAAGATGTGAGGTACTCCTGCCGATTTTAACAGGTCTCTAAACTCTTTAGAAGTGAATTGGGGACCGTTATCCGTATATAGGATACGACAAACACCATGCACCAGGAACACACCCTTTTCAAGACATTTGCACACAGCTTTGGCCGTGGCACTTCGCAAATGAAAGAGGAGGACATATTTGCTAAAATAATCGGAGACAACAAATAAATATTGATTCCTCGAGTAAGAGGGCGGAAAAGGACCAAGAAGATCACACGAGATCGCTTCCCAAGGTTTAGTAACCTGTCGGGGATCACCCATCAAACCAGGACGAGCAGTATTAACTGGCTTATGAGTGTTGCAAGTTTCACAGTCGCCAACATACTTTTTCACGTCGCAGAATAACGACGGCCAATAGTATATATTCGAGATCTTCTTGTGGGTTTTAGCAACACCAAAATGACCAGAAGCCGGGTCATCGTGATACTTTTGAATGATCTCCGCACGTTTTTCAACAGGAACGACCGTTTTCCACTCGTGTTGAGATGTTAGGTTATATTTATTCTTTGTCAATCGATATAATTTCCCCTCAGCAATAGAAAAGTTTGGGAAAAGTTTAGGATTCCTAGAACACCCCTCAAAAAGTTTAATATACCAAGGATCTGTGATCTGGTGAGGGTCAATTTCGATAGAGTCGATTTTTATACGGGATAACGCGTCAGGCAAAACATGCTCTTTCCCTTTTCTATGGATAATCTCAAAAATGAACTGACTAAGGCGGCACGCCCATCTACTAAGGCGACCAGTAGGATTTTTAAGTTTATAAAACCATTGCAAGGAAGCATGGTCAGTTACAATAAAACATTTCTTACCTTCAACGTAAGAGCGATACTGTTCCAAAGCATAAATAACAGCAAGCAACTCCCTCTCCGTTGCGGTATAATTGACCTCTTGTGCGTTAAGAGTCCGACTACAATAAGCAATAGGGTGATCAACACCGTCAAATTTCTGAGTTAAAACACCACCAATGGCATATGAGGAAGCATCGGTATGTATGTAAAATGGCAAACTAAAATCAGGACATTTTAAAATTGGTGCCGAAATTAAAGCCGTTTTGAGGGTGGAAAAAGATTCTTCGGTTTCAGGAATCCATTTAAAGAGAACCTTTTTACTAGTCAGCCGCGATAAGGGTCTGGCTATTTTAGAAAAATCCTTTATAAAACGTCGGTACCAGCCGGCCATGCCAAGGAAACGCTTGACCTGTTTTGCATCAATAGGAACGGGAAAATTAGCAATCACATCTACTTTGGACGGGTCCGTCCTCAAACCGTAGCAATCTACCACGTAACCGAGATACTTAAGTTCAGATCGACAGAAAAGGGATTTTTCCATGTTGATGGTAAGGTTGGCACTCTTAAGTATTTCATAAACAGCCTTTAAAATAGTGATATGCTCCTCAAAAGTATCAGTACAGACAATGATATCATCGATATAACAGAACACCTTATTGTCGAATTGGGCTGCAAACAAGCTATCCATAAGTCTTTGCATTGTAGCCGAGGCTCCCACCAAACCGAAACACATGACATTATAATGAAATAGTCCACGGCCAGGAACAGTGAATGCCGTCTTCTCTTTGGAACTGGCCGAAAGGGGTATTTGGTGGTACGCAGCGCTAAGATCAAGAGAGGTTAAAAATTTGGCATCCCGAAGGTTATCCAGAATATAATTTATATATGGAAGAGGATAGGCATCAGTTTTAGACACAGCATTAATCATCCTACTATCCAAACATACTCGAATTTTACCATCGGATTTTGGAACCTGAGTAGTAGGAGAATTCCAAGGCGAGTTCGAAGGGTCAACAATACCTAAATCTAACATTCGATCAAGCTCGTGTTCCAAAAGTTTCAGTTTTTCCGGACTCATACGATAATATCTTTGTTTCACGGGCTTAGCATCACCGGTGTCTATATGGTGTTCAGCGAGATGAGTCCGACCAAGACCAACTCTCTCAGAGTCTATATTATCAAACAACGATTTAATTCGTTTCAAATTGGACATTTGTTTGTCCGTCAAAGAATCAAAAGGACGTAATCCATTTTCAGAAATACTATCAATTTCATAAGCCTTGTCAGAATTAACAGAAGGAATGCAAGCTAATACATCAGGAGCAAGATTAAAAGATTTCCAAAAGTTAATTCCAAAATGGACCGGAAGTGTGATTTTTGGTTGAACATAGAACTTTATTATTTTAATTACTTGTTTATATTCAATCGGAACATCCATATAATATTGACAATAATACTCAGAACCGTTAGCAACTCTAATATAACAAGGTTTATTAAGAGCTCTCAATGGTATACCGAGTTTAATAAAAAGTTTGTGCGCGTTGTTACCTAGCAATGAACAACTAGCACCACAATCAAGTAACCCACTGACAGGAACACCATATACCTCAACAGTTAAAAATGGTCTATTGTCCCCCAAAGCAGGTTGAAAATGAGTCTCTCTGCAAGCACTAAAATTACTCAGGGAGACTAACTTATCAAGTTTTTTGGCCTGTTACAATCAGGACAATCAGTGGATTTAACATTAAGCTTGCCACATTTATAACACAGCATAGGACGAGATGCATTACAACGAGACGTATGGTGCTCGCTATTTTTACATATAAAACAATAAACAGAACCTTTCCGAGGACTGGAGCTCTGAACAGACGCAACCGGAAGCTTTTTAAAGTTACTAGTATTTTTAACCTCCGCATTATCAGGCTTAGTCTTCGGTTTGTAACAAAAATCCGGAGCAACACTCGGTTTAGTAAAAGAAGGTTCAGAAAACCCTTCCATTCGAAGTTTACACGTCTCAATTCGTTTACCTAGCTCTTTTAAATGATCAAGAGACCGGACGTCAACCAGCATCAATTCGCGATTGTACTCGGGACGAATATTCCGCATCACAATCTTTAATTTTTCCGCTTCGGACAACTCAGTATTCAAACGAGACATCATACCCAGGATAACCGATAAAAACACTATTAACGACTCGTGTTTAGCCTGAGTACGAGACTGTATTTCCTGCATAAGCCGATCGTCAAAACCAGGAAGCTCGTAATCGGATTTTAAGGCCGATACTAACTCATCATAAGTTTGGAACCTAGATTTGTTCGCTCGATACCAATAAAGAGCAGGACCCTCGATCAAATCAAGAAATCCGGTGAACACATATTCTTTAGGTATCTTCCTAGCAGCACAAAGCTCCTCCAGCCTTGATAAGAACGCACGGACACAGTTGTCACCGTTAAACTTCAAATTTAGAGAACACAAGTTATAAGATTTCTCCGGTTTGTAAATAACAGTTTGAGTATGAGAGCGGGGAGAACTATCCTCGGTTTCAGATTCAGAAGAATCATCACTTTCTGTCATACAGCCAACAAGCTTCCCTTGCAACATTAAAAGTTCTTCCGGAGGATTAGCAATTCTAGAAATTCTAGAAAGAATATAATTGGCACGACCAACAAAACGCGCACGTGTAGTTTCCGGAATGCTTCCCTCACTAAAAGAATTAAGAAGTAGGCCAGCCTTACCCTGTAGAACCGAAACTTCTGTATCTTCACTACCAGTAGGAACAACCGTAGAAGGAATTTTCAAACTACCCCTACGAGCTAGTTTCACAGTATTTCTTAAGAGTTTCCGCAAATGATCAACACTGCTATTCTCATCAAAAGAGACTTTACGAATGGACAACTCATGTTCAAGTTCCTCCTTTAGCAGGAAATTAATGTTACAATTCAGTTCAGCCATATTGGATAAACAAAAAAATTTTTAATTAAAATTCTTAAAATAAGTCAAAATAACATGCAGAGCATTGAATCGCTAAATTCACCTTTCTGAGCCACACGTTGGGAACGTCACTGTAATGAAAATTTTTCTTACCCACTTGGGGTAAGTTAGGCAATCTTACCCCGATGGTAATTTACAATGCGGTTAGCTCAGAGATCTAATTATAGGGTCGTGTGGTCATTTGGCTCAGTCGTCCGTGGATCTAAATGGGTTGGGCGCCGTTAGTAAAATAAACAAATTAAAGTTAACAAAAAAAAATTAAAATCCACGAACCGTAACAAGATGAACTCAATGAAACAAAACTCAGCATATGCTTCAACAATCCTTTATTTAACGTGTGATCATACCCTTTTTAAAATAAAGGGGAATATACAACAAATTAATATGAATAGAAGTCCTTTACGAGGGACAGCTCCTCGGTTGAGATTATATTAAGAGCCTAATTAACCTAAAATGGCTTATACGTAGGTACATTGTCCTATAATTAAGATGGATGACTTAACATAGAAATCTCTTAAAGATTATATACCCGGTTATACTTAACTTAAAGGAGTACATCCGGAGTACAATTACATTTGTAAAAAAAATATTAATCCTGTAATTAAACCAGGTTACATGAAGGCTAAATTAACACAAAACATTTTACTATTGGCTAAGGATCGCTATGGCTGACCCTGAACATGTTTAGCCTCATTCCGTGGGTAGATTCCACGGACCATGATTTCATCAAAAAGGAGACATAGGTTTACCTCTAAATCCTGGATATGTTTATAAGCGAGGAGGTGAAGAAACACCCGCGGAGACTCACGCCCGCATTTAAATTATCATGACCTCGGTCCGTCAGAGGACACACGCCCCGTGGAACAGCAGCGCGCCCGCTTGCAAGGGAACATCATGCCTCCTAGTGCTTGAGATAAAAAGATATCCTCATAAAAAGAGGTATCTCCAAAAAAACGGTATCTCCCAAAAAGCGGTATCTCCCAAAAAGCCCAGGAATTGGGCTTTATTTAAATATAATGCGGGAAACCTCCCGAAGGTATGGGATCACACCATTACTGTGTCTAGCGATCCGATTCACACTCTCACCAACACTTTATTTATTTAAAATTCAAAATTAATGTAAATGTGTAAAAATCATTGTAAAAATCTGGGTAGAAATGGCCGCTTGCTCAATCGCTGCGCTTGCGCCATGAAGGAAAAACAAAATTGCCAATCATCGCCTGACGTTTCGTTATTTCATGACAAAAACTTTAATACTTAGCACAAAAAAACGAAATGTCACTCAAATAACTACTATTATCAAAATATTGAAACCAAACCAGTCATTTACTTAATAAGTATTTACTTTTTCATCATAACAACAAAACTAGAATAGTATTTGCTTTTCATAATACGAATAGAAGACTACGAGTTCGACGCCGTCCGACAGCAAAAACGGAACGCACTTGTGTCACCGACCGGCACTGTCACAACTGTCAGCCAGTGAACGTCAAAATAATAAACATCTGTGATATTGTGAGAACAAATTTATTATTGCAAACAAACTTTGGAAACTAAATGAGATATTGGTGAATGATCGATTAGAAGGTGGTATTTAAATAGTTTTGCTACAAACCTGTGCGGTTGCGATATGGCTAGGTCAACATTCGTTAGCCAAACGATGGAAAACATGTTCTAACAAAAGGTAATTCCTTCTCATATAACTGCAAACTAAAATCTATATAACTATCGATAATAACGCATAAAACCAACACCAAGGATTACTTAAAGAATCGAAATACAACCTAAACTATTATCCTTGCCCATACCAATGACTGTAGCCAGCATTTAGACTACCACCAGTACTTATTTCCTTAGTGCCCAGTATCCCTATGGATAGGTATAGAATTCGGTGTTACAATTTGTAGGTCCTGCAGCGTTTCTGCCATTATGACGATATCGTCGGCAAATCGCAAGTGAGAGATGTGTTCGCCATTGATGTTGATACCACGTCCTTTCCAGTTCAGCGTCTTGAACATATCCTCCATTGCATTAGTGAACAGTTTCGGGGAAATAACATTCCCCTGTCTCACTCCTCGATGCAACGGTATGGGCCTCGTTTGCTGATTCTGTACTTTGGACGGACATGGTGGCGGCTTCATACAGACATCTCATCACTTGGATGTATCGCCAATCTACTTGGCAACGCTGCAGGGATTCCAGAACGGACCAGATTTCAACCGAGTCAAAGGCCTTCTCATAGTCCACGAATGCTAGACATAGGAGCTAATTATACTCTTCGATCTTCTGTATAATCTGCCGCACTGTGCGGATGTGTTCTATGGTGCCGTATCCGCTCCGAAACCCAGCCTGTTCCAGTGGTTGGAATTCGTCGAGTCTTCGCGCAAGACGGTTCGTGATCACTCTTGAGAACAGCTTATAGGCGTGGCTTAGAAGGGATATGGGTCGATAGTTCTTCAGCAGGGTCTTGTCTCCCTTTTTGAAGAACAGGACGACCATACTCCTACTCTACGCCTCTGGAGTTCTCCCGTCGAAAAGGACAGCGTTAAAAAGCTTCTGGAGCTCCCTCAGTACGGGTTTCCCTCCTGCTTTTAATAGCTCTGTCGTAACGTCATCCTCTCCTGGGACTTTTCCATTCCTAAGCTGCTTCAGAGCGATCTCGATTTCGCCAATGCTGACTTCTGGCAGGTCTTCGGTGAGATGGCGTGTTAGTGTGGCTCTAGGATCCTCATTTTCGGGATCAGGTCGAGATGCATGCGATGCGTATAACCGGCCATTGAAGTCTTCGACTTCCGAAATGACTGCCGGCTTCGAAGAAACGACTTCTCCACTTGCTGTGGTCAACTTCGTCAGGTGGCTTCTTCCAAGAGATTGTACGAACACCTTTGACCCCCGATTTTGCTCGGAGGCTCTTTCGATGGAAAGAGTATTTTAGCACCGGAGGTCACGCCGTACGTGCTTGCTGATCTCTCGGTTTAGAGTCCGCTTTGCTGACGAAGTGACGGGTTGGTATTCACGTCGTTCCTTCATGAGCCCTAATGTCTCTTCCGAAAGCTTTGACTTCTTGCCTTACGCTGCATTTTACAAAATCTCGTGCCTTCCTCCCTGGAGGATCCGAACCACATTTTCGAGGTTCTGTTTAACGTCTGTTGTGGTTTCCACGGCAGCAAATCGGTTATCCAGATTTAACTGGAACACTTCAGATCCTGTCATGGTTTGAAGCAGTGTTGGTCGGAGCCTGGCCTTCATCAAACGGACGGAAAGTTGATATTCAGAGTGCCTCGGACAAGTCGGTGATAACTACCGGTATTAAACCTGTTGATCACGGAGACGTCTCTGAATATGTGCTTTTTGTCTGTCATGATGAAGTCAATCTCATTATTGGTCCTAGTATCGGGGCTTTGCCACTTCCACTTTCTTTGGGGCTGTTTCTTGAAGAAAGAGTTCATCAAGAAGAGTCCCTCCCGTTCGAGGAAGTTGACGAGCATTTGCCCCCCTATAATTACTGTTTCCAAATCCATGGGATCCTACTACCGATTCGCTGCAATTCTGTACTCCCACTTTAGCGTTGAAGTCCCCCATGACAACGGTGTACTGGGTCTTGGTAGTGAAGTGGAGGGCCCTCGATATGTCATCAAACATATCCTCCACTTCATCGTCCGAATGTGTCGAGGTCGGTGCGTACACTTGCACCACCTTGAGGCTATACCTCTCGGAGAGCTTTACAATGAGGTACGCTACCCTGTTCGACACACTGGACACTTCCACAACATTGTCAGAAAGGTACTTATTCACCAGAAACCCAACGCCACCTTGGGATTGTTGGTCTCCCTCTCGGAAGTACATTAGGTGACCCGATTCGAGGGTTATGGTGTCCTCCCCCTCTCTTCGGACTTCACACAACCCTAATATGTGCCACCTAATTTTCCCAAGTTCCACCTCGAGTTGCGCCAGATGCGAGTCTAGCCGTAGCGTGCGTCCGTTGTACGTCGCCAGGGTCAGTTGGTTTTGGTGGCCTCTCGTAACCCGGAGATTCTTAGCACCCCCTGCCCCGCCGTTACCATGGTCGCCACTGTGACCAGGAATAGCGGGACCGCCGGGAATTGGGGGCCGTGGCTTTGTGACTGTGTGCATATTTGGAGGGTTTGCCCATAATCGCCACGCTGGGCAGGCGGGTTGGCGATCGCAGGGCGTAGCTTATCGCACCGGTGACGCTGCTGCCTATCACCGGCCTGTCACATTTAGCTACGCCTAATAGGATGGATATACCGCCATCAGTCGGTCGCCAGAGCCTCGTTCGTCGGCCAGCAGGATGCACCGCGTGCAGGAGAGGTTGGCTTGGGGCAAAAGATGTTGGTGCCCCCCTTACATCCCACGTTGTATTGAATACAGTTGGTAAAATAGTATACACATAGAGAAACAGGTAACACTCCTTAAGAAAGTCTACTGGTCTACTGGGAAGTTCCCCTGACTGTATCTAAATTAAAACTAGTTTCGCTTACCGGTTTTCATATGCTATAGGACCAATATTGTACAACAAAATTATAAAAAATAATAATATTCTTGCCCAGTCAAATTTCATATGTAAGAATACTTTAAGAACGTGGTTGTTAACACTTGATTATCAGTCAACGGAAGCACTAATCGAAATACAAAAATAATATTTTGTGATGCAAGGCAGGGCATAACAATTGTAAAAATGATCTTTGTTCATAGAAAGTAACTTTTATAGTATATAGACACACTCATACACACACACACACGTGCATACATACACATACATACATAAACACTCACACGCACACAAACACATAGCGCACACAAAAAATTGTTTATAACAAAGAGCATAAGTGCCTATAAGAACAGGTTCGACCTAGTTTAGGTACTTAAGTGTCATGTCTGGCTATGTTCTGTTTATTTTATGTCAATAAAGATTTTTTTTATTATTATTATTAAAGAATTAAATTAAATTTAAATTAAATTTATATTAAAAAAAATTGTAACTGCGCCTGTCTTTACTGAAGCGCATCTTTGAGTCAAACCATCATAAGTAACAATCATGATTGGACAACATTAACCTATTGTTACCCAAATGGTACAATACAACCATTTGCTCAATCCACAGAACAAAACAACTTTACGAGCCGGTTTTACCACTTACTAATAAGTTCGATACTTTAATTGACAGATCTTTTGACAGTTTGTTATATAAAAAAATGACAAATTATATGCCAGATATGCTATCCATAACTTATCAGTAGCTGGTGAAATCAACCCATAATGTAATACCTACATTTCGATTCGTTATTATTAATTATTTAAAATGCTAAGGCCTGTCTTAGTAAGAACAAAAAGGTCATGACGGCCATGTCAAAAGTCTATTTACAAAATATACGCCAAAGTTGGTGCCAGCGTGGCAACTGGCATCAACTTTAACTACTACGTTAGTACCTAAGTAGTTAAAGTTGATCAATCTTAGTTCATATAATTAGGCAAAGAAATCGACAGCGTATTAAATTTTTTCTTATAACTATTACAGGTTAGGTAGGTACGGTATGAGGATGCGCAGTGGTTCGTGCGCTCAGCCTGCGATTTAGTTTTGCAATGGTCGGTCACGGGATTGGTGACCAATAATTTACGTTAAACCTTTGCTCCATCAATTGGGGCCGAATTGGGCCCGCGTGGTGATTATGTGATGGCCCATTTTCCTTATCTTATGATTTATCCTTCTATAGGGAAGCTAGGCCGGTGCCCCGGCAGTGGGGACATAAAACATGTTTAATGACGACTGTTCAATCTGTTCAAAAAATGGGACAAACTTGAACGTTAGAACTTGTATCACGAAAACCGCATCTAAAATAAACAACGTAGGTAAAGGGCAATCTCAAGCACAAAGTATAAAGCCTGACCTCCTGTTGATTACATAAAAATACCACTTGTATTCGCGACACAATGATAAACGCCTCCTTTTTTATTTCGCTTTAAAATTTGTAAAAGAATATAGTAAGACGACCATCCACATTAATGACATCTCGCAGCCATTTGCATTTGCTTTACCGCTCTCCAATACTCTCCATAGTTTCACCCGTGCCCACTACGCGCATGCGCGGTATATCGTGCATCTTGTTGCCACGCACGATCAGCCAATAACCGCTCTGCATCAACCGCGCCCGCGCCTCTGCGCATGCGCGGTAGCTCGTCGCCGCACACGCGGCTCGCTAACTCGCGCCGGTTCAGCAGTCCGAGCAGTCATTGCCACGTCATTGCGGAAATATAATTATCACGCACGGCCTGTTGTCGTGGTGCATGATTTTGTAATATATTTTAGTGTTCAATTAGACATCGGTAAATCAACTCATCTCTCTGCAGTTTTATTTGTTAGTTATATACAACTTGCATACAACGCCATCTTTCATGCACGCCATACCGCTAAAGTAATAAAAAGCAGCAAAAAGGAGTTAGTTACAAGTTAAAATATATTTTTCAAGAATTGAAATCAATAACCTCCAAGGTAAGAAGTTTTTTATAACAATGATACTTATGAGGGGAGGGATTCCTAACGAGTTAACTTCCATGATCAATTTAATACTTAAACATAACTTTCCGGCTTAAAATTCTGGCAACATCGCAGAAACATACACCACGGGCACCATATAGATACAACAGAACTATACATATTTACAAGTCAATGACGGGCACCGTCACAAATTAAGTTAGTTATTTGCATTAGAATATGTCACTTTTCCACTTCATATAAATACGAAAATAACTCTACGAAGTTAGTTGGTTACTTTCTCAATAATCCGTTTATTTACTATTGCTTTGTGTCGCACTGTATTCTCGGATTTATAAAAAACTGATGAATTTAATTCAATATTGAAGAGATCTAATGACTAGGCAGTATGGTCTATGACCCTAGCCTGTACCCAACAAATAATAATAAATAAAATAATGACGACATATTTATGACAGTTCTCTGATGTGATGACCACGTGATGACAGCCACAGACAGACATTTGTTTTGTTTGGACATTTCCAATTTCCAAAACCAAACGAAACCATCCAAAATCTGAAATATATTTGTGTTTGTGATTATTATTGCTTGATTTGATCGATAGTAATATCAGTAATAGAATAAAAACAGAATCTAACATAAAGTATGGACTACCGTCGTAAAACGAGTCGTAATGATGAACCTTCACACGACTCTCCGACCTATTCAAGATTGTTTATTGTCAGTGATAAAAAGACTACGGAAGACGAATTGAGAGATGCATTTAGTAAGTTTGGGACCATTGAAGATTTGCGAATACCTCGCGACCATAACACTGGACAGCCAAAGGGCATTGCATTTATAAAGTTTTCTAAAACATCAGAAGCTGCTTATGCTTTGGAGGATATGAATAGGAAAATGTTACCTGGTTCTAACCGTCATCTGAAAGTAATGGTAGCTGCTAATCGATCCGAAATCCAAACTGACGATGATGACGAAAAATATAAAAGACTGTTTATTACTGTTCCTCATAAAACAACAGAAGAGGAATTAAAATCACATTTTTCTATATATGGCAGTGTTGAAAATGTGCGTATGCAAAGGGATAGAAATACAGGTGAATGCAAAGGCTTTGCTTATGTTAAATTCAGAAGGTTCTCTGAAGCTGCCTGTGCATTTGAAGAATGTGAGCAATCATATAGGGCAATTTTTGCCTTACCTAAGGGCCACAATAGACGTCCAGAAACATCATTTGAGTCTACTATTAATTCTTTGACTACTCCATCAAGAGATCCTCTTCTAGCTGCAATGAACACTCGTCCTGAAGGGTATACTCGTGTTAACTTTATGTGTTGTCCTTATCTAACTCAAAGACATGTAGAGAGACTATTCAACATTGTTCCAGGGATGTTACATTGCCAATACTTTGTTGACTTGATGCGCAATTGTGGTAAAGGCACTGTAACATATGCAAACCCTATTTCTGCTACATATGCAGTTGAGAAATTACATAAATTTGAGTATCCGCCAGGGGTGCAAATGCTTGTTAAACCTGACAATTATAATTTTGATTCACAAGAGCAAAACTTTAATAACCTTCCCAATGTGGTAAAGAATTTAAAAAATGCTATGGAGTCTTCTGCAAACTCAACATCTCCCGATTTAGCTCAACTAGCTGAAGCCATTGCAGAAGCATCTAAACTCATAAAAATGGCAACTTCAGGGGGTACTGATGAAGAACGCGACAGCAATGACTTGAATTACTGCAGTGTGAAATTACCAGAACAACAACCACTTGCCGACATTGACAGTCCCGTAGCTAAAAGATGCTTCTTGGTTTGCAAGCCCCAGCCCCCTCCATTGACAGTTTTACGTGACGTTTTCTGTCGTTTTGGACACCTAATAAATGTTTATACTCTACCTGGGAAAACAGTAGGTTATGCTCGCTATGCATCAACTGAATCAGCTGATAAGGCTATAGAGGTTTTGCATGGTGCCGAGATTTGCGGTGTTCGTATTAAAGTGTTAGAGGCTGATGATGAAGCTCCCCCAAAGAGACCCAGGTATAACCGCTGACCTACAATTGACTTCTCTGACAAACATTTTGTATCGGACCTACATAGTATAAGATTATAAACCTAATTGATTTAGATGTTTTGTAGAACTAAGGAATAAAAACTATCACGAACTTACTGACATTATTTTTAAACTGTAATTTATAAAGTGAATTTTGACCATTCCAGAGAATAGTTTGACAGACAGACAATCATGGAATTTGACTGTCAACCTTTATAATTTACAGACATATCCTACTAGCTTAAGTTTTTTACTATTACAGACAGATGCAAGACCTGAATTAAACAGACATTGGTTACTCAATAACAAGTTGCAATTACACATATTTGGGGACATAAAAATGAAATAGAAACTTAATCTTATACATAATGTTTATTGCACACACAGCCTTTTGTTGAAACAATAATTGACAAATTGTATAAACATATATGTTCAATGTGATGCCTCAATCATCGCCTGTCTGAGCAAAGGCAGGAGCTGTTCTCTGTATAAGGGATGTCTATCACCATGAGTGATTTTCAGGATCTTTTCCGATGATTTAAATTGATTTAGAGCCTTTTCTAGATCCATTGTATATAAAAGAATTTTTCCATATTTCAGATGTAGTAGTCCAAGCAGAGGATGTCCTTCTCCATAATAAAACCTGAAAAAGAAAGGACATTTAATACAAAATGGATATGTTGTTCTAATATTCAGAAATACACACTCATCGTAATTAGATGTAACAAATACCAATGCATGTGGTATTAGTTCATGGTATTAAATGGAACCCTTCTTTTATTATAAATGCGAAAGTTTGTCAGTTTGTTTGTTTGTTACTCTTTCACGCAAAAAGTACTGAACCGATTTTGATGAAATTTGGCACACAGAAGATAGCCTGGTTTAAAACAGGCTAGTTTTTACCCGATATTCCCAAAGGAACAGGAACCACGCTGATAAAACCGCGGGCGGCCGCCAGTAAATCATAAAATTCATCCTACAGGTTTGATCAACAACTTCTTGCTAAGGTTTTACAAAGTCACGTCATACTTGATGGGTACAAACAAATGCAAACTGATTGCAAATTACCTAAAACAAGGAATCAATCTTTCAGCATACTCGCAAGCTTTATGCCAAAGTTCAACTTGAACAAGCGCATCAAACGCGTGATCTAAAGTTTGAGCGTGCATTACATTCAGCGGATGGAGAACTCCTTCTTGCTTCTCCAAGCAGTATTTGCAAACGTCCACATCTGTATTATGATTAAGGCAATACAAGAAAAGAAAGTTGTCATCATTCTGTTTTTTTAAGCTATTGCATAGCTTTTATCGCGGGCTTTGAGCGCGGCGACCGAATCAAGAAATTCCGTAACGAAAAAAACCTAACACCCCCACTCCGTGTCATAGATTTTGGTTGCTTAGTTACGATTGTGAATAACAAAATTGTCAATGATGAAAAAAAAAAACTGTATGTAAATTTGTGTGAAAATATAATTTCTTTTTAAAATCATCATTGACAATTTTGTTATTCATAATCGTAACTAAGCAACCAAAATCTATGATAAAAATGCTATGCAAGAGCTTTACCGCGGCAGTCCCCGAGTGCCACACGTATTTTTTTTTATGAACAACGGGGAGACTCCTCCTTCATCATACCTGATTTTAAGTATTGATAAGGCTGAAGATGGAAGCGAGCCTCTCCCGGAATCCTCAATCGCTGAGGAACTGGCTGGAAATCTTATCTGTAACTGCCGGAACACAACAATGCTGAAAACATTGTTGATATGGCGCCAGACTTAGATAAGATGGTGGTAGCTGGCCAGACGGAATACAATATGTACCCCCGCTGGGAATCGAACCCGGCACGTCTGGTCTGATACCGGTGGTTGTTACCACTAGACCACAGAGGCGGTTGAAATATCCGGAATTATATCATATATCATCTACGTGGGTTTCATTTCCTCCAACGAACGTCGGTCGAGTCGTCTTATCTCTAACAGCCGGAACACATTGATAAGATGGAAAATTAGACAAATGATAAAAATGTCAGATCAGCGTAGGAGAATGAGGCCTTAGTCAGTTTTGCAATCAATTACTGAAGATATATACGTCCGCTAAGCCTTATTTAGTCTGGCTATTACTGCGTCTACGTCTGCATAATTTAGCACTGTTCATACCATTTTCAGGAACAGGCAAATGTTCGGGACGATACCCTCAGTCCAGATACAGGATTTTTAAATGCATGCTCACAGTTTAATAAACTTGCCCCTGTAGCATGAAGAGGTATTGCAATAAAATTAAATAGAAAACAGATAGTGATTCAATTGTTCGCAAAATGGGGGCGATATCGACAGCAGAAACTTGCTGATCTATAAAAAAAATGTAAAGGATACAAGCCACAGAAGCTCCCTTCATGTTTTGCAAATGCAATTCCGAGAATTCCATAGCTTTGATAAATTGTTCTACGTGTTTTTCTGTGTACTTGGTACCGCATTCATTGCAGCGCACGACGTCATCAGCAACAGCAATATCGTTGCTATCACCAAATTCAACTGAGTCATTATGTTGACCGTTTACAGTATCATTATTGGCATCATCAGAGTGGCCATTTGTGATTAAAGAGGTATCTTGTTTGACCTCAGGATTTCTTACAAGCTGGCAATTCTCATTCCAAGATATAGCAACGGGGTTATCACAAGCCACGTTGAGACATTTCGCCGCGTGAACCATCTTATGTTGATTTTCATCTGGAATACGAGAGAAAATATAAAAGTTGAAGCAAATTAGTTTAAACGTCATAGCGATGAAAGCTACAATTGAATGTTTCGAATGATTTCTGAAAGCAACTGAAGAGACGTGCTCAAGAAGAAAAGGAAGCGAACGAAAATTATTTGAAATGAGACTTATAAAAATATTGCGGAATTGTTATCAGTCGGATGTTATTTCTAATCTATCGGATCCTTTATATGGCGCACAGCAAAGGAGTGGAACTCCCTCCCTGCGTCTGTATTTCCAAGTACTTATAACCCGACTACCTTCAAAGCAAGGGTTAATAGGCACCTTCTGGGTTACCTCGCTCCATCGTGTATCCTGTCTTACTTAGCCCTTGGACTTGATTGGGATCAAGATTATATAAGTACTATATATTATAATTTAAAAAAAAAGAAATTTTAAGAGTGGAGTCAATATCAATGTTACAGACTAAATATTAATTCTTACAAACAGTTACATCATCGAATTTGCCCAGAAAGTGTACCCAGGTAGTTTGCTCTTACAGAAAACCCTAGGGAATAAAGAGGGTAGAGCTATTGTCAACCGGTACAGACGGTAACTTTATACGTCGAATTAAACATGCCGACATTAGGATCGCGAAACAGAGGAGCGTACGAATTAGTAGGCACATCTAAAGCATTTACCCATGCACCTGTCACACTGGCATAGGAAGTAATAGTTGTCTAGGAGTTCGGTTTGCCTCTCGAAAGCGGTCTTCATTAGGTCTATGTACGATATTCTTATCTGGAAAAGAACATAGCTGTTCAGGGAATTGCTTACGTTACAGTCACAGAACACAAGAAAGAAGTTAGAAGTAAGCGTTGGAACACATCTGTTTTCCTTTTTCCGTCGCCCTATCCTTTTCTGTTGCTCAGAACCGCCATTTGCTAGAGCGAGAAAGACTGGCGGAACACTTCAGCATGCGACAGCATCGGGGCGGTGCGATAGCGTTCCGCCAGTCTTTCTCACTCTGGCTAGTGACGGTTCTGAACGACAGAAAAGGATAGCGATGGAAAAAGTGTGGTCCAACCCTTAGTTGTCTGCCACTTTTGCGCGAAACAGGAGTCCATACATTTCCCCTAGTATAGTTTTTAATTTCTTCACATTGTCATGGGCAACGGGCAATGTGCCAGTTTTTGAGGAGACATGCTCCTTCTAGCCTTTTTCTCATATTCTGTGTTTTAGGTAAAAGATTTCTGAGCGAGACATACGTCAAATGAATTGTTTTTGAACTGAGTAAAGAAACGGAAAATAAATCATTTCGTTGTTTCTTATGGGTGGATTTAAGTGATCACATAATGGTAATACAATATAAATTGGTCAAAATAGTATTTTTTTACTTACGAATTGTAAATTACATTGTTGTATACAAACAGACAAAGGGGCTATTATTAAGGCAACAAGAAATTATTAATGAGGTCATAGCCATGCCATCAAATAATTTTGCCCTGTAATTATTGGGACAGTAATAATTGTAAATACTATCGACTCAAAACTCTTTATTTACTACATCATTCGCGTTCGCACATCACATAATAGGTACTTCACACTTTTTCGTAGTGCATAACGAATTTAGTGATCGGTGATGACGTGCCCAAAATTTTGTGTCACGTGCCATCAATGGCATGCGTGCCATTGGTTCGCCATCCCTGTTATAGGGCATTACTAAAGTTCCGTCTAAGTTTCAATTGACTTGACAGAAATATCATAATTTGTCGTCAATTAACTTTTAATGAATCTTTTGTTGTCACTTAGTTCCTAAGTATAGTAGGCAGGTACAATCGGGTAACTTCCCGGTGGCCCAGTAGATTTTTTTTGTGAAACGTTTCCTCGTAAAGTACTAAGGTTGAACAAACAATGAATTATTCAAATGAAATGCCTATTAATGTTCTATTATTTGTGATATAAACGTTTTCTGTATATTTGTTCCTTTTTTAAATAAAGCTTCCTTAACAAACTCTACTGGTCGACCGGGTAGTTCCCCGACTGTACCTAGTAAAGTAGAGAAAGATATTTAGTTGACATTGACTCTGATTATGGCGATTAGTGCCAAACTCATTAACTTCGATTATGAAATTAGCACCAAAAATCACTTTGAAATTTTCCTTTAAAACTATATTGTATACTCGTATGGGGTAAAAAAACATTGACGGCCTTTATTAACCTTCATTCAGAATCAAGTTAAGAGAAAAAAAATACACAACGCCTATGAATACCTGAGACCAATCCAAATAAGGCATGTCTTTGGTTGCTCTAATGAAAATGGTCTTTCCGTCGAATGTTGCGACCGCATTTGGATTGCAACTGTGATCCAAGATGGAAGCTGCCAAATATACACCAGTGCCTATGGAGTTCATGTCGGTGTCCAGGATTGTAAAGCTGTTTATAACCATCTGGAAAAAGCAAGTCACTGACATTTTTCTAGATAGCCATACGGCCTAGCATTGCATCATCATTGCATTTTAAACTCTAAGGGTCTAATTTAAAATGCAATAAGTATAAGTACATCTTAGAGGATAAGAGAAACAAGAGAGCATCATAAGATTCATGGGCGATATAGCGGTCTTCGTGCTAGGCGGACTTAGACATTAAACTTAGAAATTAAAATACAATAAGTATCCCCACTAAGAATCGAACCAGGGAAGTCTGAACCTAATACCGAAGGTACTATTCGTAGACCACACAAACGGAGTAATCAAAATAAATTTGAAATCGGACTTGTGTGCTCTGGAAATAAGCACGTTTAAACAAATGACACGCAAGTTTTAATATAGTAGTGATTATTCATCAGTTGTAAACTGAAAATCCACTTTCTTCAACATCTCTTAAGTTTGCCGTTGCTTGAGGCATTTTATGTACTTTACCCACGAGACATGCAGTTACTAAAAAAATATACACACCCTTCCGTACAACCCCATGAGTTCCACAGTATTCGGCAGTGACAGATCTTTTAGAAATTCGCAAAGAACGCCACTTAATGATGTTAAGTGATCCATCCTTCTTTTGTCAGCCTTAAGATCTGGGTAATCTGAAAGTTTTACGATTACCATAATTATTATCGACCTGTTGAGGGACTCGGTGACGCAGTGGTTCGCACGATCAGCCTGTGATTTTAGCGGTTAAACAACTTTTGCAATGGTTGTTCACAGGATGGGTGATAAAAATCTTTACTATCTCGACCTCGGAGGGCATGCTGAGCCACTGGTCCCGGCTGATTTTGTAGTCGTTTAAACCCACATATCCGTATTGCTAGTGAAAGATGATGGCTAATCGCAGTCCATTGCTGTTTTCGTCTTGTAGAAAACATAGTACCTAAATAGAAGAAATATATTTTCTTCTCAAAGAAATAAGAACTTGTTTCTTACGTGACATAAGATCTTTCCACATCCTAAATGACGTGCCGGAGTAGAATGCCCGATAGGAGTGGCCGTCGCCTCTGCTCAGCTTATTGATGATCTTGGCCAGCATCCGAGCTGCGTCCGGAATCACTTTGGGTGCCACACGCTTCAAGTTGCCACATTCCCACTGAAATAACGTTTTTGTCTCATCAGATCTAGATACCTTTACTCAAAATACGAGCACTTTGTGGCAAAGAAGTTTCGCTAATCGCTATCGATAAACAATGGCGTACTGCGCGAAAGACCTTGTAACGAAAAGCCGGCAAGAAAGTCGTAAGACCTAGAATCTAAATTGTCCCATAGTTAAGGATAAGGACTAGTTTTTTTCTCTGTCTTATTTCGTACAGAATTGGAAATTAAAAAATGACCTTACAATAGTATAAGTGCTGTATGAGTTCCTCAGTATGGGTTTCATAACGATTCCAAATTCATGCGAAATCGTAAGATACCTTTTTACCAACGACGGTACGGAGACGGTTTACCTATGCGTTTGGGGTGAGAGGTTGTTTGTTTGTTTGTGCAAAACAATGTTACCATTTATCTCCAAAAGTACTTGTCCGATTTTGATGCGGTTTTCAGTTTGATTGTTGAATGTACTTAGATAAGTGTTACGGTGACAACTCACCAGGGGCGCTGCAGTAAACATTTGTTTGAGCAAAACCAAAGCCCGATTTTGATGTGTTTTTCAGTAATGGGTTTTCTGTAGTATAGTGTATGTACACAATATCTATGCTCTCTAAAAAAATTGAAATAAAAAAAAAACCCACGATGGTTAAAACGTAATTTAAAAACCCCCACTTAATTATCCGTCGGGGGCTACCATCACTATTATAAATTTCAGCATGAATATAAATCCCGTTACTATAAAACTGCAATACCTACTATAGTTCATTTAATGACAGCCTCCGAGCCCGACGGATAATTAAGTCGGGGGTTTTTAAATTATTTTATCTTTTTTCAATTACGTTTTAAACGTCGTGTGTTTTTTAAATCTTAAATTTTGCTTTTTGTTTTACATTCAATAGGCTTACTCTTGGCTTCATTCTAAACTGTGAGATTTAGGAAGAGGCCGAAGACGGAGCCAGCTTGCCTAGAAAAAGCCTATTCACTCGAGCTTTAAATACACCAGGGTTATAAGCTAGCTATAAGAGATAATATGCTACTGATTCCCCTTGACATGGACTACCAGACCAGAAACAGTGTATTACAACTAGCCCGATGATACATTCAAGTTATGAAATGGTCAAATTGCCACCACAGTTATCAAATTAGAAAGAATCGTAAGAGACATATATCTTGATCATAATAATACCAATTTATTGGTATTATCTATCTTCTAACAGACATTATTCATGATTAAAAATATTTCGTTTATAAAATAGGCATTTAAGATAAAAATAATAGTCTACAAATAAATAAACATTTGTCTTTCAATCTAAAAATGTACTCTAGTAAATTTAAAATAGAGGTGCGATACAAGAAACTGTTACATCAGGAAATGGCACGCAGCCATCGGGCGTATCTGGTACGCGTCAGAGCAGTCAACAAATGGGATTGACAGACATTAATTAGCTGTAGCTACCTAGGTACCAGTGATTTGAGTTTACTTGAACGTGGCTGAAGCTGACTACCTAGGTAGAATTGTGTTTACTTCAACGCGTCTATCTGACTTTACCATTGAACTGTTAGAACGATATCTATTAAAATAAGTAAAAGTTTAGACTACATGGGGCTATAGGAAGAGCATATAGATTGGTTGTCCAGTTTATAGAAAACAGTGAGAACGTTACTATGTTGGACTTTACATAACAACATCAGTGAGGCGCAAAAAACTTGCGAAAAGTATCGAATTCGTCAAGTCACGCGTCAGTAAATCTTATTCCTAACTAATATTATAAATGCGTATGTGTGTTTGTCCTTTCTTGACGCCTTAACTAAGCAACTAATCGACTTGATTTTTGGCATTGAGTTGTGACGGGGCTCCTAGTCCGGCAGCACCACAGTCGCCGGAACGTCGGAACCGCCGCACTCGTTAAATAAATAGGACGAAATAAAAGAATCGTTCCAGGAGACTTGTTTTATTTTGTAATGATGGAAATAAGGAACCCGTGTATCGGGTTCCTGATGTATATGAAAAATATGGTTGGTTTATAAAAGTATGATTAAATAGTAGCACAAATTATAATATAGGTAGTGTCTAGCCTGCTGGCTTCTGTAAGGTAACGTCAAAATGAGCCGGAACGGAGAAAATTTGAATTTAGACAGAACAGATGAAAACCGACTTCAAAAAGTAAAAAATAAAACTTTTGGAGTCGGTGCCAACCAGGGCATTCTACATTGCGCTTCTATTAACTTATATTTTTTTGGCCTTAGCTAGCTAGCACCGACTCCAAAAGCTTTATTTTTTACTTTTTGAAGTCGGTTTGAATTTTTTTTTATAAAATGTTTTTATTTCAGATTTTTTTGTTACATCATGTGCCGTTACTTACACTAAAAATCAGCCCATACACAACAATGTCATCTAGGTAAACCGACTACTTGCCAAAAGGTGATTGATATTTTTCAAGATTATGAAAAAACTACTAGCCAGATCTTTGTTAAAATTATATGGGACCACACATAAACCATTTTCTTTCAGATAAAAAAAGAATTATAAAAATCTGTTAACAACTGGCGAAGTTATGGTAAAACATACACAAAAAAAAAAAAAAAACAGTCGACTTGAGAACCTCCTCCTTTTTTTGAAGTCGGTTAAAAATACAACTTGATTACCATAGAGTGAGACTACGGAGTTTCTAGCCATTATAGAGGTTTCATCCATCCATAAGGCTAGAACGAAATGGCATCGTTACAGAGTTAGTTGAAAGGACGGAGAGTAACCTAAGCTAGGGAAGCACGCGGGTGAAACCGCGAGCGGAAGCTAGTGTAGGTATGTTAATGAGGTATTGATCAAAGCGTTCTTTTGCCTACCGGACGTAAACAGAACTGAAGTTTCCTCAACACTCGGCGATTCGAATACTTTTTCGATACTTATTATTCGTGCTAAACCCCGTAGAAAAGAAACTTGAAGTTTATGCCAACTGACTATTAGCTATAATGTGGTAGCATTTTTTACAGCATTCAATGCTACATTAAATCACCAACTGACAGTGGCGGCGCTAGACCGCAAGTGGACGTCGGCGACATCAGGTTTGCGAGGCCCCTTTTATTTCTCAGTCAAAAAGAAAATGTTAAAGTACATGAGTCGAATTAAAGCAGTTTTATTGTTAATCAAATGATGGCAAAATTATACAAATACTCTCACTGATTTTTTCAGGATTATATGCTATAGCTAAGACTAGCCGCTAATAGAACTGATAACACAGATAGTCTTTCTTGGCTCATCGTGCTTCTCATGTAGGTCTTATTCAATTTTAACTCTGTGAAGATTCTCTCAGCGGCGGTCGCCGACGCCTAGCGCCACCACTGCCAACTGACGCCCATTTCAGCGACCATTCCCACATTCACGTTTGAAAGTTTTATCAGTTTAAATAAAAACATATTTATATTTTTTTCTCAACTCTACAGTAGTTTGGCCTAGTTGCCAACTAACATTACGTAACTACCGTCAGCCATAAGCCGACTGTGATGTTTTGTGATTTATTTTGTATGATTCTCAAGTAGATTCTTGAATGAATCCCCAGTCATCAATAACTCCCTGGATAGATGTAAAGTATTTTAATGATTTTGTTTTACTAATGACTGCCTTTTTGAATTCAGTTTAATCGATCAGCCTAATATTTGCAAAGAGTAATTATTGTTATAGATACTATAATTAAGGAGTATATTTTCTTTTTGAGGCCGGTGCTGGATCTAAACTACAAGAAAAACGAAAGAAAATTGTCTTGAAAAGAGTAACACTATTTTAACGTGAAAGTTTGGATGTGTCTCAATCACGCAAAATTTACTGAATTTAATTAAATTTGGCCCACAGATAGTTTATAAGCCTGGATTGAATAGTAACAAAGGTTACATTTATATTACGTTATTCCCGCGGGAACCCCGGTAAAATCGCGAGCGACTTTATCCTAATCCTTACTATCTATACTTATAATATTATAAAGAGGAAAGATTTGTATTTTTGTATGTAACGAATAAACTCAAAAACTACTGGACCGATTTTGACGAAATTTGGTATAGAGAATCCTTAGACCCCAAGTAGTAACATAGGCTATAAATGATCCCAAAATTCCCACGGGAACGGGAACCACTTGAATAGTAACAAAGGTTACATTTATATTACGTTATTCCCGCGGGAACGGAGACCCCGGTAAAATCGCGAGCGACTTTATCCTAATCCTTACTATCTATACTTATAATATTATAAAGAGGAAAGATTTCTATTTTTGTATGTAACGAATAAACTCAAAAACTACTGGACCGATTATGACGAAATTTGGTATAGAGAATCCTTAGACCCCAAGTAGTAACATAGGCTATAAATGATCCCAAAATTCCCACGGTAACGGGAACCACGCGGGTGAAACCGCGCCCGGCCTCTAGTTATTTATATTATTATTATTTAATAATATAAATGCGAAAGTTTGTTTGTTTGTCCTTCCTTCATGACCTAAGCAACCAGTCGGCTAGATTTTTGGCACAGAGTTAGTTGAAAGGACGAGAGAGCAAAGGCTACATTTTAAACCAATATTCCTATATTCATTTTCATTCTGGTTGGATCTTAACAATAGTCTAATCTAGAGTAGAGAATAGCACAAATTGGTGCGTTGTGATCTTCTAGGAGTTTAATATGTGATAGCTGAATACAGGGGGCTAATTGTCTAATTTTAAAATCTATCGCAATCCCTTTAAATTCGTAATTTGAAAGATATTCAGGCCGTCACTATTTGACATTTGAAAGGGATTGTGATCGGGACGCGTTTTAAAAGGTATGGAATAAACGAAATTGAACTGTCTAAGCAATATGACAGACGAAAATATCACAATCACAATACCTCTGAAAGGGATTGTGATAGATTTTAAATTAGACAATTAGGGGCTGGTTATATAACTGAATAGAAAGAAGTTATGTACTATATTAATTGGTACATACTACATATCATTGGTATAACACAAAATACACAAATAATACATAATTTGATCTAGGAGATGCTATAGACATGAACTTCCCTTTTCTAGATTTTCAAGGGCGCCGAAATAGGCGACATGAGGATAGAGAAATTATGAGTAAACTAGCAATAAAACCTGTCTATATTTTTTTATAATGAAAAATATTTTTTCTAAAGTAGAATAACTTTCAATAACAGCAAGTCCTTTACCAAAACAAACAAACGATTTCATTATCACTCAAACCTTGATATAGACATTGACTGCACTACATACCTTGTGATCTGGCCAAGCGTCTTTCTGGCATGAGCGGCCACAGTAGTGCACAAACTGGCATCCTGAACATTTCAACACTTTGCCCCTGAAATGCAATCATTGTAGTAGAGTCATTCATTGAAAAAAAGAGGATTGTTTTATGATCAACACACTGACTGAACTGAACTAAGTTTTCATTAGAACTATTATAATTTAAGAGGGATATTATATATATTATATTATATTTGATATTCATACTTCAATAACGCAAAAAGTTAATAATTGATTTTTAACATTTAGAATAGGTATTTAAAAAATAGTCATTAACAAGTTTTTATGCATAAGTTCACAAAATCTTTAGAATTGTCTAACTTAAAATACCAAAGATAGAGTGGAAGAGTAATAAAACTTTTATATATGTACTTACTTTTCCAAGCAATTATCACACCGATTCCCCTTATCCTTAGATGATAGAACGAATGCAAAGGGTTGTTCTGTCAAAATGAGATCACCGGCACGTATCGCCGAATCGGTATTTCTAAATTTATTCTTCATGTCTTTAAATTGCTGTACTCGAGGTAGAATATTTTTTCAACTATTGCTAATTTATGATTACGACAAACGTATTCGATAGCGAATGTGTTGGGAATGTAAACGGTTGTGAAGGAGGGATACGTGCGATTTGCGAATGCTGAAAATATATATTGGCCCCGCTACTATCTGTGCCTCCAAAATTAACTGCTCGATGTCGGTTACATTATTTTTAGTGAAGACGCGACCGCAGCCGGCACGATAGTAGCTATATGAAAAACAAACAAAAAACGCCCTATTAATAGACTTCAGAACTTGCCATTTATTTATTTATTCCATTTGAAAAGTTAATTTTACTGCGAAAAGCAAACAAAAAAGCAAAAGCCTCTCCTCTCGTCGCAATCAAAATAAATGTCAAAAATCTGTTTGTCCTTGTCATTGTCAGTGTCAAAAACAGCAAGTGTCAAAATAATTCAGCCTTAAATATTTTGGAAATAAAACTTTACCTAGAATAAAATTATTTGCATTGATTGAAAAAATCATAAAAACATCGTCACGGAAATCGAAGTTTCATTCTCTCATACTGATACAAATAAATTGATACATTAAAACGCAAAGCCTAAAGGAAATAAGGCTTTATTTCACATAGAAATTAGCTATATGGAATATCCTGCCTTTTTGTAAAGTATGTTGGGTTCTTATGTATGAATTTACAAATTTCAAATATATATAGATAAAATCGTGTCAAAAGACATTGGAAGCTTGACAGATAAAGAGGCATAGAGAAGTATAAGTCACATACATAGTCAATTTCGTCAAAACCCAAAAAGTTGGATTAGGTTTTTTTTTTACTTTTGAATATTACAAGGACGAACCCGCGTCCTTTGGAAATCCGGTCCAATGCTCTAACCGCTGAGCTACCGAGACTTGCGAACCACCGTCGAAATTCTCCAATACTTTTATACTTTTAATACGCTGTAGGCCAGCATTGTCACATCAATGCTAGGAATATCCTTGCATTCGAAAGAAACATCTTTTCAGGTGTTTAACGATCGATTAAGATGCAACAGCCAATAATTTATGATTTTTGAATTTTTGCATTTTTCTATGCTATTTTTATACTTATGGTAAATTTTAAATAGAAGCATATTGGAAAAAATTAACTCGGCCACAAGTGAATTCTCAGACGGGAATTGAACCCGCGACCTTTGGAAATCCAGTCCAATGCTCTAACCGCTGAGCTACCGAGTATTGGAGAATTTCGACGGTGGTTCAACATTGTTATTTTTTTTTGACATTGACTATTTGATATATATTTTTTTGAATCCTTCTGACATTCATTTTTGTTTTTCTAATTTTCAATAATAAAAATTTATGTACTACTGTAAAATCATAATCTTACATTACACTTTTATCATAAGTATTAAATAAATAGCGGCTACTCTCATTATGCATTTGTGTCGTACCCTGTAACTGAGATAGCATTTAGCTCTGTAACTTTGCATTTTAGTTATATTATTGTATTTACTGATGTATATCTTGTTGGTGCTAAATAAATAAATATAAATATAAAATATAAATAAAACAAAATTAATTAGAAAGAGAGAATTCGCTATAGAGTTAGATAACGCTCGTTACATAGAATTTTGCCTCATTGCCTCGGAGTTCGGTCGGAGGAATTCAGACTTCGTTCGGAGTGAAAGCTCTACATATACTTCATGCTAGGCAGTATGGTCTATGCTATGATGACTCTAGCCGGTCCCTATGAGGGAGGAATTGTAAAAAAAAAGTATATTGGAATTTTGGATGGTATGTCATCTGTCAATGTCAATTCTTGCGTGCGTTTGTGTGGATTGGTGTGTGGTGTGCGTGAGGTTATCTCCGCGTTCTGTGTGTGTATAATGTGTATTAGTTAGTATATATATAATTTGTAGTGTAAGTGAGTGAGTGGGATGCCATGAGGTTGAGTTCACGTTGAGGTTATATTTTAATTATTTTATGTTTATGAATGTAATTTTAATTAATTATGTCCTTAGTGTTGACAAAAGCAGCATTAGCTTTAAAAAATGCAGAAAATAGTTTTCAGTTCGTTAAATTTGAGTCTTACAAATCGAAGAAAAAGCAAACAACTGAAAATGTCGACAGTGGAACAAATAAACAAGAACCCAAACAAACTAAGGATTTGGACCTAAAAAAAATTAGACACGAAGTAGTGAAGTTTGGGATGTCAGGATTTGATGCTACTAAGAAGGAGGAGGCCAAAATAGCGTTAGCAGTCAGCTTAGGTAGGTTTGTTTTTGAAGTTCACTCTTAGCATGTTTTTATATTTCACCTTAAATAGTAGTAAATGTCATGTTTATTTATTTATAATTTTAATTTTATTCTAGGAGCCAAACCACCAAAACGTGAATATGTAAACTATAAAGAATTAATGCAAAAAAGAAAACAGGAAAAACGAAAAGAGCACGCTGATAAACAGGCAATGCTCTCAAAAACTATATTACAGGCGGGTAATAAGAAGAAAAAGAATAAATCTCAAAATGATGTTGGACACTTTTTGAGTGGTTATGGAAAGGTTTGTACGCACTATTCAGAGCCATTTTTTGTATAAATAGTTGATTCTAGTGCACCATTATACCTTGGGGTTTAGGGCAAAATCCCTAAAAACAGGTTATTTTAAATAACATAATAGGGTCACCTTAGAACTATGTGAATAATCACCTTTGTTCACCAAAACTGTCACCCGTTTTAGTCATACTCCTTAATCTAAATATAAGACCTACTACCTTTAAGAACATCTATATATATTTTTTTTTTTTTTTCAATACTCGGTCATTCATTGATTTAACTACCTTTAAGAACATCTATATATATATTTTTTTTTCAATACTCCGTCATTAATTGAATTAAATCATTTATCATATTATTATTTAATAAAGTTTTTGTTTCCTGTCCATAATTTATTTGGGGCTTTTATTTTCATGAACATTTCAGTCCCATCTTAATGCTTCCAATAAATTAATGAGTATTGAGTTAAGTATAAAGATAATGAAGTTAAGAACAATTATTTCTTACATACTCTTACAATAAATATTATATATATTTGCTTTTGTTTACAGGTACAGAAAAAGGATTTAAAGAAAGATGACCATGGTTCCAAAAAGAAAAAGAGAAAAAATAAAGTATCTAGTTAACGTAAATAATACGATTTCTTCTTTTCTATTGCAAAAACCTCTTTTAACCTAATAGTTTTTATAATTTGTACTCAAAACGCTGTATTTCTTTATTCGGTTTCACCCGCGTGTTTTCCGTTTTGTGGGAATATCCGGATAAAGTGTATTCTATGTTTAAATCCAGACTATAAACTCTCTGTGTGCCCAAATTCCATCCAAATAGATCTGGCCTTTCTTGAGCTATAAATGCTGCCCCCTAATTGTCTAATTTCAAATTCTATCAATCCTTTTCAAAGGTATTGTGATTGTGATAGTGATTTATGGAATTGTGTATCTTATAGTCGCCATCCCTTTCGGAACGAATGTTTTAAATTTGATACTTTATACATTTGAAAGATATTTTCGTCTGTTACTTTGCTTAGCTCAATTTCGTTCATTTTATACCTTTCAGAACACGTCCCGATCACAATCCCTATCAAATGTCAAATAGAGACGGCTTGAAGTTTGTTAATATCTTTCAAATGGCGATTTGAAAGGGATTACGATAGATTTTTAAATTAGACAATTAGCCCCCTGGTAACTTACCCGATTGTTTCATTTTATATGAATAAATGAAATGTTTATAACTTCTTGCACAACAAGTTAAAAAGAAACAACTGGTTTTACTATAACATACAAAATTCTGAGTCTAGAGACAAACCACAGTCGACAAAATGTTTTAGGCAAACTATAAAATGATGAAAAATTCAATTATTTTATTTTAAACATTGTCTTTAAAATAAATTTAAAAATACAAACAGCTGCATGATTTTCAACATATGAACCATCCATCCAGAAGGTATGTAAAATTAATTTTCTACTTTCTACTAATTAATCAAAATATGCACTTAATTAATTATGATTAATTCTTGGTCAGAAAGTGACCTAATGATTTAACCCTACCAGTCATTACATGAAATGCTATTAGGAATATTGATATCCAAAAAGAGGGGATAGACCATTTATAAATAGCCTTACATTTCTAAAAAAGTATGATTTTGTCTCCAGTTTTCGTCACAACAACATTGTATTATGGAGTTACACCTTCATTTATCTGCTGCGTTCCGCGCTTTAGATCGCAAATGGGGACCTGCTGTGGACCTTGATACAACGGTCACATTTATCCCCTTCCCTCCTGCTGTAGTAGACCATGGTGCAGAGACTTTCTCTTCTGAGCAGTACCTTAAGTCTGTTAAGAGGACGTATATGTCTCGCCATACTCCTTATTCCCGTGGCGAAAGAAGTAAAAAGAAGAATGTTGAACGCAGTGACTCCTTTGCTGATATCTCCTTGCCTCTTATGTCAAGTACCGAGGACTTGGCACCAGCTTCAGATTCAATTAATTAGCTTGAGATAGAGAATACGGATAACAAGAAAGAAGCGAGAAAAGCTGATTTCTTGAAACAGTTGAAGAAAAGCGTTCATTCCTTGGTGAGGAAGAATCGTAAACGCTATGCTTGACATGTTACAATTATAGTATTTTAGTAGTTTTTATTATTATTTATTGATTAAGTTATTAACAACTGGAAACGTATATCTACTATTAGAATGTTGTATATATTTTCTCTCGCCTATTTCATCCCCGACCTTGCATTGCTGTATAACAGCTATACCTATTAAGGTACATAGTTGTAATTGTTATGAAGTATGTAGTGAATTGTTAGGACATAATTATATTTAATTAAGTTATTGTTGTAATAAATTAATTCTTTGTAAATATTTACTTATACTTAATTGTAAAGTTTATGTAATGTTAATAATTTAAAAATGTATGTAATTTTACCTTTAAAATTCGTTTTTTTTTACCCATACTATTTTTTTTTTTTCAATTTATTTGACAAAATAAAAACTTTTACATGTTTGACAAGCGCACCAAAAATCGCTAGGATTTGTCCGGTGTGCTGTGAGTACGTAATTTAATTCACATATCTATAAGTACTTAAGTATAAAAAGATTATATAAAAAAAGAATATTAATGTTGGACTACTTAACCAAAAAAGAACAGTGTAAATTGTAACATGTAAACATCGACAGACTATATAAAATTCCGTGGACAGGAGGGACATAGTACAACAGTGAAGCATGCATAATTGGAGTGAATGTGAAGGAAGGCAGACTCGCATCGCGGCACCAGTCCGTTCTTTTATCTATAGGATGCTTAGAAAATCTAATTTCAATTTTTTCTTTAAGTTATGGGCCGTGATGGTATTTTTAAAAGAAGGGTCTAAGTTATTTAACAGTCGAGGAACTATATATTGAGTAGTTCTTTCACCGTAGAAGTTGTTTGTGGCTGCTGGAGTGATTAATTTTTGTTTAGTTATGTGACGCGTATTAATTTTATGTTGAATTTTATTCTGTAAATCTTCATAAAAAAATGATCTTTTAATATATTAAAAAGGAATTTATATTGTATTGGTAAGACATTACAATGTTTGAAAAGTTTGTAATCATCGTTTTTGTACAATTCTTTTATTTTCGGGGATACAATTAGTTTCAAAATTCTAATTTGTAGGGCTTGAATGTTATTAAGGTAAGATTTGAATGTTCTACCATAACTTGTAATACCGTAGTTAATAATTGAATCTGCTAATGCATTATATAACAGAATTAAAATTTTGTAGGGTATTCTATTTTTAATAATAATAATGTGTGCCAGGAACGCTCTTAATTTATCACACACATTATCAATATGTGGTTGCCAGTTAAAATTACAATCTACAATCAGTCCAAGATAAGTATGCTTATTAACTGTTTCTATTACTGGACATTTGCACTGTGGCAATTTAACATGTAGACAATTATGCGAGTGAACTTTTAGTCTATTGTTTGTTTCACAGTATGTTTTACTGTATGGCGATCGAATGTGTACTAGTTTTGTTTTAGAGGCATTAAGAACGAGACCGTTATCATGGCACCACTTATTTAATGAGTCGAAATCCTGCTGCAGTTTTTCAAGCGCCCTGGTAACGTCTTTGTCTGTTATTATAAGGCATATGTGTCGTCAGCATACTGGTACGATGAGCAGTATTTCAGTTCATTGTTCATGTCGTTAACGTATGCCAAAAAATGGAGAGGACCAAGCACCGATCCTTGAGCTGTCCCTTCAGTGATAGGTAGTATATCACTTGTAGTGTCCGCAATTTTGACATAGTATGTACGATTTTTTAAATACTCAGCGCACCAGTTTAGTGCGGGTCCTCGAATACCTGTATTGTTAAGCTTTTCTAGTAAACATGAATGGTTTAAAGTATCAAATGCCCGTGTAAAGTCTATAAAAAGAGCTAACCTTAACTTCATTACCTACCTACCATAAATCCTACAATTCCTACACCTCATACTTTATTACGAGATTCAAATATTGCATACACGTTTTGTTGTTGTTGTTGCTATAACTTTTGGCAGGCGTTTTACTCCATACTATTTTAAACTTTTCACTTATTTTGTATTATGCTTAGCGGTCGATATTGAGGTTCTATGGGATGTTGATTGCAAAAAATGTCATCGATTTTGAAATCCGATGCGGTGGACAAGAATCAACCCTGAATGGTTTAAGAAAAGGGGTTTAATTTTGTATAGAAAAGTAACGTAAAATAGACATAGCGACTTTGATCGCGATAGCTTTGGAGCATTCTCTACTACTTTTCCATTCACACTTATCCATGCACTTATATTATTAAATGCTAAAAAACTTTTTATAAAAAATGGAGTCGGTGGCAGCCAAGGCATTCTACATTGCGATCCCACTCTTTAATTTTTCTTGCCTTGGCTGGCACCGACTCCAAAAGGCGTATTTTGCTTTTTAGATTTTTAAAGTCGGTTTTTTTTTTATAATAAGTTTATTATTTTAAAGGTAGAAGTACCTTTTCCCGGTGCAGGGACGTTAATTATTGAGGAGTTCTCCTGGTAGGTACTACATCATCGGCTCCACTTCATCACATGCATTGAGACGAGCCTAAATTGCTTATGAACCACATTTAAGTCATCGTATCGCCTCCGTGAAATGCTAAGTATTTAATAAGTAGTTCCGATGACCATTTGTAAGCTTTATCATCAGTTCCACTCTTGGACGAATTAAGTTCCACTCCACCAAATAGTGCTTTATTGGGCATGATATACCTTTTTGTACCCATAGAGCCGTTCAGGCTGCAGAGCTTACCAAACATTTGAATTTGGCGCCAAAATCCGTTACGTTTTTATTTTTTTATTTCGATGTACCCAGTGTCACTCTCATAGTAAATACGAATCTTATGACACCTATCAAGCTAAAATCCATCGAGCCGTTCAGGCCGCAGAGCGTGCCAAACAATAATACATACCTACATACTCTCGAAAAACATAACCCTCCTCTGGCGCAGTCGGGTAAAAATAAAGGACTTCATTAGTATCTTCTTCACCGTCTTCACATATATTTAAATCTTTTCCGAACACAAAAAGTAAATCCTACAAATCAAATATAATTATGTTTTCGAGTGTTGTTTCGGGCGGTACCCACCACTCAACGCATGATTAGTACCCAGACACAGCGCGATCGAATGCGTAGGTAATGCGTTATAATTATCACAGATTATAGAGTTCTTTACTAGATTATTATATAAGTTTGACTACTTCCTCTTTGATAAGGCTGAAAAATCTAGTTGATTGCAGTGTAAACATACCTATTGACAAAGTGAATCCTCGAAATAATAATTGAAGTACTAAATGTTTCATTGGCTTAATGTTGATGGAAACATATATTAATTAATGACAGAATTCAATTTTTAAATGTTTGTATTAAATATACCTAATTACTGTAATGGTCTAAATTCTCTACCCTTTCACTAATTACGATGATGATTTTTTGAAAATAAGTAGTGGGGATCAGTCATATAAATAGGAGATTTAATTCATACTCAAGTCATAACCAGATTCATAATCGAGTGATAAACACCATTGATAGAATGGAATTGCACCTTCATTTGTCTGCTGCGTTTCGGGCTCTGGATCGCAAATGGGGGGCTCCAGTAGACCTCGACACGACGACGCCTTTCATCCCCTTCGATCCTGCTATGGTAGACTATTCTACTGACACTTTTTCATCCGAAAACTTCTTAAAATCAATTAAAGAAAATAAAACATCTCGACCGACTCCTTACTCCGAAGAAAGGGGTACAAACAAAAGAAGAAAGAAAAACGGCGATTCCTTCTCAAATGTTTCTATGCATAGAGTCAAAGTTGGTGATGTGGAGTCTCTTGATACAAGATATGTCGAGAAAGAGGGAGAAAATGTGGAAAATAATATCAGTAAGAAGAAGTACGTTTTTAACAATTTGAAGTTTACTAACATGCCATTTTTGAGGAAGAAGCGAAGAATGAACTAGTTATATTTCTTTGTTTTAAATTGTTGTTAGCTATGTTTGTTAATTATTATGTAAATATATATTTTTTAAATAAATTGTTGATCTCATACCTACACATTGTAGTTATTTAATTATTTAAATATCCATCATTAATTTTAAGTCAATACAATCGGGGAACTTCCCGGTTGACCAGTAGTTTTTTGGGAAACGTTTTCTCGGAAAGTACTTATGTTATAGAAATAATTTACTATTCAAATGAAATAGGTACCTGTTAATGTTCTATTATTTGTGATATAAATGTTTTCTAATCTATTAGTTTTTAAATAAGCTCAATTAAAAAACGCTACCGGACAACCGGAAGATCCCCGACTGTAGGCACTAAGTTAGATAATAGATAAGTTAATTAGGAACTTATTAAAAGTCTTTTCAATGTTAAACATTTTATAATTGAAAAATAACTAAATACGATTAAAATATGTACAATAACATAAAAACAGAAAACTAATATTATGCAGGCAAGTTCATTTTTACAATAAATAAAATTAACATTTAAAAATATAGTTTACATTGCATTAATTTATTATGCTTGAAAGGTTGTTGAAAGCTCATACATAAGGTTCAAAATACTTAATAGCGGTCGTCATAGGTTTTTCGTTGATTTTGTTCGTTGTAAGGGGATTCTTAACTCGCATTTTTATATCCTTAGGCTTTAGTACATTCTTGTGGTTGGCACTCGGAGGCCTCATACCAAGATAGTTCTTGTTAGGCGAAAATATAGACTTTGAACTGAGGCCCGAAGTCTCCAGGAAGAAATCAAAAGAACCTTTTGTCTTATTTATGTTTATATCAACATTGTTGTTCAAAATCATTCTGGGCTCACATTTGACTGTATTGTAAGAGCCACTATTACTTCCCGAAGAATTACTGGATTCTATGTCAGAATTTCTCACGGATTCAGTCTCTAAGTTCTCAATGTTTGACAAAAGGTCAGGCTTATTTGAAAGTTTACCGTTCTTTGACAAGCTTTTGTTTAAGGCGCTTTCGCCATTTTCTAGAAAGTTATCGTTTTTTGCCCTTTCTACATTAATATTATTATTAGCAGCGGCTTGCTTATTATCTGTTTCAGGTACAATGGTAAGAAGGTGTTCGGTCACCACGTCAGACATGGAACCGTCGCTGCTTCCAGAGCTGATGCGATACTCCTCTGCAACGATGCTGCCGAGTTCATCGTCGATCTTAAACTCCTCAAAATTTTGAGATAAGTCAAACTTGTCTATATCATCAAAATATTCGGTTTTGTTTACTTTAACGTTATCAACCTGAGACTTTTCTGTCCCTTGGTTGAACTGATTATCTAGATCAGTCAAATTTATTTGTTTAGTGCCACTCTTTCCTCCTTTGTTGATTTCTGAAAGTATAGAAGACACTGTGTTTCCCATCTGGATGGAAGCTCGGGGGTCCAATTTTGGTTGCAGAGGATGCATGTTGAAGTTGCTTAAATAGTTTTCAGTGGTTTTTTGGAAGGAACGAGTTTGTTCTTCGTTTTGCTTCTCATCTTCATCAGGTATTATTATTTCTGTGACATGTGGAAGTTTCGGTATGTCTTTATCACTGATTTTATTTTGGATCCTAGGCAAGGATACAACTTTTGCCACACTGTTTCTCTGACCAACAGCATGTATCGGGTATTGCTCGTTGTGGATCTCAACCGTTGGCTGTGTGAGTAGCAACTCCCTTTTTCCGTTACTGACTACTGGAACATTTATCTCTGAAATGGAGCAGTAGTCCGGTTCCACATTATTAATAGTTGCTACTTGTCCCACTTTTCTCATCTTAACATCTGCAACCCGTTGATTGGCCGCAACGGCTTCAGAGTCTAACGGTTCTGTTGCTGTTTTTACAGTGTTTTCAGTTTTCCATTTAGCAGAAAGATTCTTTGGTTTCGGTGGCAACGCAGGAGGGGTTCGTGGCACTTTACGTTTGTTAAATATTTTCATTGTTCCAAGATCGTTATCAATTTTTTTCTCGCTATTATTAGCTCGGTTCTCTATATTCGCTGCAAGGTTTTTAACAATGGAACCTCTTATTTTTGGAACGTTTGGTTTATCATTAGGCGGTGCTGAACGCGGTAATGGCACAGGCTTCGGTTCTGAGGACTTAGTCACGATCGGTTCATATTCATTGCTGTAAATGCTTTGTATTTCATACTGAAAGCCTTGTGCTGAATTAGGCACTTCATAACTATGCTCAGATGCAGTTTCCAAACTGAACTTCACAATTTTATTTGACCTTTTATCAGACCTGGGCAAAGTGTGGTTATTGCCACTAGGTCTGACTTTCTCATCATAGGAAATACTATTGAGCGTAGAAAATTGAACTCGTTTTGTAGATGCCTTTGGACTGGGTGTTTCACTTGACTTTGAGTTATCGTTGCTGCTGTCGTCCAATGAATTCTGAAGTAAAATCTGGTTAACGCATTCCAAAACTGGATTGTTTTTATATATTTCATTGGTTGGCGTATCATCTGCATCACTCGTGCTTGCATACCAGTTTTCGTTAATTTCACTAACTGTTTGTTTATTCAAATCAACTTCAATATTATTATTTTTTTCATCAAATCCAGAATTAAAGTGCTTTTGCATGTTGTCGCACAACACTTCATTTTTAGCGCAAACAACATCTCCATCCTTCATTGTATTATTGAAAGTCAAAAGATTCTCGGTGGATTTAGATTTATTATTATTTAATATGCTTCTTTGGTCTAAACAATCTCCATCTTGTTCGGGATCGCTTACATTACAATACCATGGCTTCTCACCCCTTTCCTCTGTAAGGACATTGTTCAAAAACATTTGCCGGTTAGCTTTGATTTCGTCGGACGCTTGCCTTTTTATCCCGTGTATTCGTTCTATTTTTGTTGAATAAGTTTTATCAGAATCATTGGGAGAATTTTCTAGCTCTTTTTGGGCTGCTTCTCCGATAAGTTGGTCTATTTTCTCGGACGCTCTTCTTATGTCACTCGCTATCTGGTTAGCTGTTAAGTCATTATCGTGATTAACTTGATAACTCATTCCGATGCATTCTTCAGCGCTGCTGCTATTATTCACAGGGTTATTGTAATTCTTTTGTTGATTATTCTTTCGCCCAGAATACTTTCGTGACCTTCTGAACACATCTCGCCTGACGAAAGCTTGTTTATTTTTTATAAAAGTGCCCTTGCAGCTGACGCTTGCCGTATTTCCCTCTTCACTTGAGCTCGTGTTTCCGTAAATGTTGTCATTCTTCGGTAACTGGAAACTTTTACTTAGTCTAGTATTTTTCTGGAAAACTGGCGGGTTGTTTCTTTCACGATAACTGCAGCTTCTTACAAAGTTATTTTGAAACCTGGAGTCAGTGCTTTCCAGGCTCTGGAACTCGGGGTCAGTCTCGATGTTTGTTTGTTCACTGGTGAATCCGAGGATCTGTTGGCAGTTGCTGCAATACGATTTCCTCGCTTTGAGTTTCGTAATCTCTTCTTGTTGGGCTTTGATTATTTTCTCCTTTTGCTGGAGTGCTACGTGGATCTGTCTCTGTTCTCTGGTGAGTCGGGATTCTAAAAGGACGAGAGACCTTAGCACTAAGGCTAGTTGGTCTTGGCGGAGTCTTCTTTCTTCAGCTGCTTGTTTGTTTCGAGTGGCAAGGGCCTGGCTGGCCTCCACCAGCTGGTGTCGTTGCTTCAGCACGGACTCAGACTGCTGCTGCAGCGCGTTTCTGACGGCATCCAGCTCTCGCCGCAACTCCATTGCTTCCGAGCTGCTGTCCATCTGGAATGGAAGGAAATATTGAAATTATTATTATGAACAACAACCAATTTCACGTGTGTATTAAATTGTTCGACACACAAAAGAAAAAACAAAAAAAATAATACAATCAAACGGTTAAACAGTAAAAACAAAAGGTACACGGCGAACTATAAAGTTAGTTTTATCTGTACCTAAAGTTGTAAAAAGTGACGACAATAAAATGTGCTAATTTAACGTAGATCAATCTTTTTGGGCCTTTCTCTGAAAGTGCCGGCCAACAAATTGGTACCTACGTATGGTTAGAACTGGGCGAATGGAGAAACAGTTGATATGGTATAAAAGTTGTAGGATTACTCTAAGTCAAGGTAGACAAGTTCAAAGATAAGATATTTTCATACAATTCTTCATTTTTGAAAATGCTTATAATGAAAATATTTATACATATTGCTAAAACTAATGATCCAAAGTCATTGCGATACAACACGATTAAGGTACGAGTAGTAGCGTAATTTTTATATTTGTTGCAGGGATATTTTTAGATGTGTTATTTGAACATTATAATTACCACACTGCATAATAATAATTCTGAAGGGGAATTATGATTTTTGTTGTTAGAAAATGACCTTTTAAACTATTGTTTTTACGTTTGGCATAAGTATCTGAATTGTTTAAATTATATTGTTCCTAATTATTTTATTGAGATGTAATATTAAGTAATTAATTTTTATCTTTAATTAATGTAATTGGTGTTTTGCATAATACCGTTTTAAATTAAAGTAAATAAATAAATAAATAATAAATAAATATAAAAATGGTTCAGATCTAGTTTCTTTACATTTCAAAAATCCATAAATGTATGAAAATTACGAATCTTCGAACTTGTATAGGTACAGATAGCCAGTTCCTCAGTGGTTGAGGATTCTGGGAGAGATTCGCTTCCATATTCAGCCTTATCAATACTTAACATCAGGTATGATGAAGGCAAAGAGTCTCCGTCGTAAATAATAAAAAAAAGATAACCAGTGATCGGATAATCGGGTGCATATTTACCGAAACTTAGTTTTTGGTTAGGAAATTATGGAAGCAGCTTCTTTCAATATATATATTTTATATATATATATATATATATATATATATATATATATATAAATCCCGGGATTCCAGAAATCCGATATATCTGAGAAACGGTGCATCGTAACAAAAAAATAAGCTATTTTTCGTACCCACAAACCCCTTTCAGAATCAATTGACATTAAAAAGACCAAACATCCAAATAAATAGTGCTCAAAAATTTTCCACCGCATGTCCATAATAATTGCACTCGAAGATTCGGCTAAGTCGCTAGCCCATACAAAACCGACCAAAAGCCGGGATTTTTTTTCGATACAAAAGTGTATACCCTAACAGCCAACACCTCAACTTAGGTAAATATTCATTGGATTATCCCATCACTGATACTATAGATAGCTATAGATACGCGGCACTTCTGATTTTAACATGTCTATTTAATTCGTTCGACACAAACAAATAGTAAAACAAAAGATACATGATGATCGATAAAGTTATTTTTGGCAAAAAATTGTAAAAAGCCACGACGATAAAATATTTAGCGTATTAGAAATTTTTATTTGATTAGAATACCTTACGTTTTAGATTTAAGCAGTAGGTACTTCTGATAAGTTAAAAAAAAATCACAACACGAATACTCGAACAATGTAAAACTTGCACTACAAATTAATTAAATTATCATTAGTGTAAACTGGTCACGACGAATGACTTGTCTTTACTAATAATTATGTTTACTGAATAATCTCTGTCATTATATTACATGTCACGGTTAAATAAATGGACTTTGAACTTTCATAAATGACTAAATATTTCTCTTCGAATAACCAAATCAACCACAATGTAACATATGCGTAAGATAATAAAAGAAGGACTAATAAATTTTGAGTCACAGATTGGAAATTAGGTTTAATAAATACTCAGTCAGTAACTCTACTGCAAATGAAGTTAAGAAAACCTGGGGACTAATTGTCTAATTTTAAATCTATAGCAATCCCTTTCAATTCGTAATTTGAAAGATATTCAGGCCGTCACTATTTGACATTTGAAAGGGATTGTGATCGGGACGCGTTTTAAAAGGTATGGAATAAACGAAATGGAACTGTCTAAGCAATATGACAGACGAAAATATCACAATCACAATACCTCTGAAAGGGATTGTGATAGATTTTAAATAAGACAAGGGGCAGTTTAGTATGATAAAAATAATAACTTATGCTGTTCTTAAAACACCGTGAAACTACAGGTTGTTAAATTATTAATTTATTAAATTACGGGTTAATAAAAATATATCGTGAAAATAATTATACGATTCTAATACAGTCGGATGTTGAATGAAAATAATGATTTACTATTATTGCTGCAACATAAGAGATAACAAATTTATTGTGTAAAAATGGGGCTTTGGATCAAAAGTGTATCTCAAAAAATATAATCTAAAGCGGAATTGCTACAAATACTACGCGGTACGTATGATGTATGTAAGGTATAGTACAAAATTATATTACGGGAAAAGTACGTAAGTACCTACTTTTTGAACTATAGGACGGTTAGAGATGTTACAAATCTGGTAATAAGATATAAATCTCTTCATACGTTATCTAGATTTGTAAAGTTTCTGTAAGACTATTTTATGATTTTGCCTCGACACTTTTCTTGTCGAGAAGACCCCTTTAAAACACAAAACACGAACAAAATTCTCAAATGGTGTTACATTATTGGAAATTGGTTTAATTAGTGGACATTAAAGATATTTAGCATCGTTTAGTTTCATTTTTAATTGCTTATTTACTACGAAGTGATTTCGTGGTTTTTTCGCCTAATCTGCAAAATCGCTCCCGAGCGCGTCGTTTTCTCTTTAATATCTCGCGTCAGTCGTATAGCGCCTTAACTGAAGTTTGATTATAACTAACTAGCGGATCCTCGCGGTTTTACCCGCGCGGTGCCCGTTCCCGTGGGAATATCGGGATAAAATATAGCCTATGTCACTCGGGAGAAATGTAGCTTTCTAATGGTCTAAGAATTTTCTAAATCGGTCCAGTAGTTCCTGAGATTAGCGTGTTCAAAGAAACAAACTCTTCAGCTTTATAATATTAGTATAGATAGGTACTTATCTTCTTCGATATGTTACATGACTTAATCAAAGAATTCTATCTCCAAAGAAAATGTGTTTTCGTAGCTTTTATAACTAAATCGGAAATTGTGAGTCTTAAGTTGAAAATATTTAATTACTTACTATTTACACGTACATAGGTCAGTGCCTACTTTATTGTGCCAAAGAAATGTATCAGCAAAACGCTTGACATTGCGAACTTGCAAGTAATTTGCTCTCTCTGCATAAAGATCACAGTTCAAAGTGTGTTTGTCGTTTGTTTATGTTGATATTTTGATCTGGACTTTGATCGGTTAGAATGTATTGCTATAGAGCGATTGATGACGTATCTTCACAACTTACACTTACGAGAGTAGGTGACAATAATAATGATCTTTACTAATAATATTGACGAGATGTTTGTTTCAACGTTTAGGTACCTTCGGTAACAACCGCCTCTGTAGGCTAGTGGTGAGGTGACACCCACCAATATCATATGCAGAGGACCCGTGATCGACGCTCAGTGAGGTAAGTACATATTGTAATCAGTTCGGTAGGTGGTAGGAGTCCGCTAGGCCTGGCTAGCTAGTTAAATTAGGTAAATTGTTTTCATCTTTTTATCAATTAAATAGCAATTTGACTGCAATAACTTTAAAGACCTATGTATACGTAGATATATATTGCTCAGTTTAAGGGTAATAGTTAAACTAAGAACTTTTAATTTAAATTCATGTTTAGGCAAGCAATCTTAAAGTCTACATAACGTGCAACTGATAAGTGAAACCATTTGCTACCGTACAAGTAGTTGGGTGCGATAAGACAAAGTTATAACCAGAAACTTTGTTTTTGTAGATAATAGCGGGTTTTATCGGTTTTTTTTAAACGATCGAAAAAGTGTATTAAGTCGTTTCAATTTGGAATTTACTAAAATTGAAACGTTTGTTTTTATTTTCACAATAAGTTTAGTTTTGTAGTTTTTTCAAGCCTCTTGTCTAGGTTTTTGTGATTGATTTTTTATAACATACTTAAGTACCTAGCTACAAATAGATCAAGTATCAGATGCTGTTTAATATTTAAGTTATCTACCTTGACAGCAGTTTTTTTTACTATGCCAAGAAGTCTATTAGTTGCTATTAGTAAATTGACGCACGTTCAGCGAATTATCAAGTGACGATTAATTAGTATCCCAGCCATTATCAGTGTGGACGAATATGCTAATATAATATCGCATAGGAAGTCAATGTCATTGAACTGCGATAGCATCCGTCTGGGCTGGCACAGAAAATAATTCATATGAAATATATCAAGAGGTAGCTAAGAGTGATTTTATAAATGAAAGCAGAAGTTTTAACTTACAATTTTACCATCTAGTTAGGTATTTGATATGCCGAATCATAATAAAAAAAAATTTTTTTTGCGATGTTTGATAGTTTGAATGATAAATCATTAAAATATTGGCAGAAGAGGGGCTCAAAGTAATAAGGAATATCTATACTAATATTATAAAGAGAAAAGATTTTATTGTTTGTTTGTTTGCAACGAATAAACTTAAAAAACTACTGAACGGATTTGGATGAAATTTGGTACATGGATAGCAGATAGCCTGGTTATAAACAGGATTTTTGTTCTGATATTATTATTTTATTATTAACAAAAGAGAAAACTAATGACTCTACTGGCAGTTCACTAATTGGGAGGACCTTCGAAGAAAGAAAACCAAGAAAATTTCGAAAGCGGGCCGACCTCCACCTTTATAAAGAAAATTAAGATATGGTTATGTCCACCTTTATATTTGATATCTATCTACAAAAAGAGCTAACCGTATCTTTGGATCTTGCAGTGTGTGATTTGGGTTGAGACTTTAGTTAATGGATAATAGGGTCCCAAGCGGTGGTATCTTCCCTTCCACCCATCAACTCTATTGTAATTTGCACTCCTTCCCCACGACACTACTAAGCCGCACTACTGGTAGTGTCGTGGGGACTTGTTTTTCCCTTCTGCACTACTGGCCCAGTAGTGTCGTAGGTAAATAATAAATGCGTACGTACGCGTTCCCCACAAAACTACTATTTTTTTGGATAAGACGAAAATCATGTCGAATTAGGTAAGTAAGGAACGCTGCCCATCCGAGTTGGATTTGACGAGAGATCTCTTTCTCAAAGTTGGACTTACCTAACTGGATTGTCTGTCCAAGGTAAACGTAATGGTCAATAACTTCGAGTGTAGTGTTCCCAACGTGAACTGTAGTGGGTATCACATGGGAATTCACCATGATTTTCGTCTTATACATGTTCATCCTAAGACCCACTCTTTGGGAAGCACTTCGGAGACAAAATCACGCATCATTAATGATGATGTCATTACACGAGTTCAAATGCAATCAATTAACGGGGAGATAAGTTTAGGTCACGCACTAGATAAATTAAGATAATATCATTTTATATTCAAGCCCGTACAAAGACACGTTATGTTGCTTCATTTTAAGTTTTTATGTTAAGTTCTGTTTGGTAAATAAGTTAGATTTGTGCCAAATAAACCGATCGAATAGAGATTTAATAATGAGTTTACATGTTCTCACGAAAAAAATAGTAGTGTTGTGGGGAACGCAACGTACGCATTTATTATTTACCTACGACACTACTGGGCCAGTAGTGCAGAAGGGAAAAAAAATCCCCACGACACTACCAGTAGTGCGGCTTAGTAGTGTCGTGGGGAAGGAGTGGAAATTTGGATCTAGCTCTTTTTGTAGATAAATATCTAACATAAATTAAAAGTAACATGTCAAATCCTCAAGCGTAAAATCGCTTGAGGATTTGACATGTAATAACTCAAGGCTGTGATGATTGCAACTAAGTATCTACTTATGTACTTGAAAGTAGTTGTTATCAGTACGAAGCCCGCATAACTCATAAACTGCAAGTAGCTATTATAAATATTGTCGGAGCATGACTTCGCCAACATAAAAAAATGAAGGTGTACTTTCATTTTCGTTATGGTCGGTAAATCATAGATTGATACGGCTTTTAGCTGGAGGTAAAAAGTATAGTTATTCGCTAAATTTAATTCATGGCTGTGCGATAATGCTGTCATTTGTCATTTAATAACAGCGCTGGCACCCAGTTTTTTTAAAGAATAGTGGCATAATCTGTGCGACTAGTAGAAATTTAAATTGTAGATGTAAATATTACATATAAACATAATATGTTTATATGTAATATTCTTTATTACCTCTTATTTTGTACCTTTTTTTATTTAAGACAGTTTTTTACATGAATATTAACAGTTCAGTATAAAATTCCTTTGCTACAATATATGATACGCGCGAAAAGCATAACCCTTTCCTTGCGGTCGGGTAAAACGGTGCTATGAGAGTAATTTTATGTTGAAAATAATGGACACAGAAGAAATACAAGACACAATAATCAGTCTATATGTTATTAAAATCTTTAAATATATTTTATAGGTGCAGCTCGTCAAATCATGAAATGACTTTAGGCACTTCAGGCTGAGATTAAACTGTTAAAATAAAGCTTGAGTACTTATACGTGTTTGTCGGTTTAAAAAACTGGTATTAATTACAACGAATAGGTATAACTAGTGACAATAATCAACTAATCATGAACTACATTCAGATTTGTTTATATACTCTTCATCTAATTGTTTAACTATCATTATTAATTAATTGTACCATTAACACAAACATTCTATTTTTATTACTTACGAAACACAACCCTTAATAAAATCTTATTTTGTAGTTTAAAGTTTAAACTAAGCGCTGTATTTTTATTTTAATATCTACTTTAAATTTCAATATGTATATAAAACATATAAAAAAACAAATCTTTGGTACCATGATATGACCCTCTTTGGCGTTAATGACGGATGACCTCCTTTCTCCTAATTTGCTGTGCCCTACAGGGTCCACTATCAACTATTATTAATATTGCAAATCCTTTATATAATTGTTATTTTCTCTTTTGTATTAAGATGGTGTTTGGCTTTTGTTCTTTTTAATTTTTTTTTCTGTAATTTGTTTAAATTAAAATACTGTTTTGTTTTTTTCTAACATGCTGTGTACACTACTTAAGGATTATGGTCTAGATTAAGTATTCAATAATTTTTGTTTAATCATGTATTGACTCTAATCTGTTTGTGTACCTAAACCAAATAAATAAATACTTGGTGGCAAAACAATAATGAAATGTAAATATGAATAACACAAAGGAAAGAATTCATAACTTACAAGATTTTGAAAAACCAAAATCAATTTCGATGTATTTTAAAAACTTCTTGTAAGAGACATCAACGAGCTCAAAATTCTGAATTGTTTTTTTTTTAAGTTAAAGGTTATTACGTCAGTAATGACTGTCAATTATTATTAAAATAGAATAATATACTTAAACGTAGATTTTAAATCTAACTGACACAATATTGAATTATACAGTAATACAAAGTTGCGCGACAAATAAGCATACCTACATATAAAATTGTTCTGTAACACACAATCTTTTTCAAACTACTTCGAAGAATATCTAAGGTTTAAAATCAATGGCAGTTTACAGAGATGTGTACGTAATTACGTAGGTACTAATAAGTAATAGTTACATGTCTTTGATATGGAAACACTTAAAAGAAGCTAGCTATTTACTACGGAAATAATGTTAGAGGACTAATAAACACAGAGTATCTAACTCCATAAAACAAAAGAAAGTTATAGAAAACGAAACAAAAAAGATATTAAAGAAACATTAAATCTCTTACAAAACTGGTGCCCACGCATTTATCTTGACCTCCGCGAAATCGAAAGCGGTTGTTTCTTAAATAGGCGTGATTTAGTTGTATTGTAGCACAGTTTATTAAGTTTATAGTATTGGGTTTCCAAATATTTTGATGGTTTTTAGATTAATAAAAAGTATTAATGATGCGATGCCTTTAAATGTTTGTAGGGAAAGTATATGGAATTGATTATGTAAGTTTTGAGTTTGACTGTCACAGAATCGTTTTAAATTTCCTTTAATATTAGTATCTTATTACGACATATCGACTAATTCGTCCAAGCATATCGATGGCATATTTTTTATTTTTATTTAATTGAGCTTATATAGGCTGCCCCAAAATTTACGCACATTTTATTATTTTGATTGATATTTTTTATTGAATCATAAAGTACATAAGATAGGGTTATTTATGGAATAACAAATTTGCTGGCACATACGCACCCCATTTTTAATTTTCTTTAAAAAATTGCATAAATTTAAAGTGTTTTCAACATCATCAGCGAAATGTTTGGGCGTTGAATTAACTTCTTTAATGCGTCGGTGGCTGTAGGTTTGTTAATATAGACCTTAGACTTCGAATAAACCCATGAAAAGAAATCTAATGGTGTTAAATCACACAATCTAGACGGCCAAATCCAATTATGGAAACAATTAAGAGAATATACGACCCGAAAACATCTAATTCAGCAATTGAATTATTCCACTGACTGTATGGCATGTGGCACCATGTTGTGGAAACCATTTTTACTAACCCTAAACCACAGAATACTTAATAGTACAAGTCCTAAACTGTCAGCAGTCAGATTGTATATTTTTGTAGGTTGCTAACACCTTACGGTACAATGGCAAGCAAATTCAAATCTACCCGCTATATTATTTTTACTTACATATTTTTGCAAAGAAGAATCGCCTTCCTCCTAATGCGATAAAGATATTATTTATTTCAGCGAATGGTAAGTATCTAAGTAATGAAGTTTAAGATGCAATACAATTATGCATTTTAGTTGGTAACATACTTATAGTTTCATTTGTTGTGATCAGAAAATAAAAGTAGTAGGTTTGTAGGTTTACCCTTGGTTTTTTTTTGCTTATTAGTATTCAAGCGTAACTAATGTCATTCGCTATGGTATGAGCGCCCATAAAGATTTAGTACCTACATCCGTTAAAAAAGTTTTACAATCGCAGTAGGTGTACAATATTAGCTTTACAATCCTACACGTTTTGTAAATAATATCCTAAGTATGCCACCAAAAACATTTTCATATAAAAACTAGCGGACCCGGCGGACTGAACTTTCTGTCTATATTCGTTTCGTATCTCTTATAGCTTAGAGGGGCTGCTAGGGTTCCACATCCGCACCCCGACCGCCTAACGGTATAGCTCGTGCTATCGCTATAGCTATTATAAAACTTCAAACTCTCATAAAACCCTTCAACGATAGGGGTTTTGACTAATTCCTACATATTTCTATTCATCTATTGGATCCACTATTGCATTTTTAGTATGAAAGTGATAGCGTCAGCGAGAGTCCTTGTAGGGAGTTTGAAAAATCGATAGCTATAGCGATAGCACAAGCTATACCGTTAGGCGGTCGGGGTGCAGGTGTAGGTACTAGATCTTAAATTTGTTATCATCATCATATCAACCGCACGACGACCACTGCCTGCTGGGAATAGGCTCCCCAAAAGAAGTATACTCCACAACGATCGGTCCTGCGCTGCTCGCATCCAGCGGCTACCCGCAACCTTTACCAGTCGTCGGTCCACCTTGACGGGGGCCTACCCACAGAGCATCGCCCGGTGCGCGTTCGCTATTCCGGAACCATTTCGCCCCAACCGCCGTCGAATCTTAGGTATACCTAAACAGAAAGTGCTCATTCGCTGAAGAACCTTACCCAAGGCGCTATATTCGCTCATTCGCTGAAGAACCTTACCCAAGGCGCTATATTCGTATCTCTTATACTTACTTAAGCTGTGCTGCTGGGTTCTACATCAGGCGTGCCAGACCTTCGATTTTTATATGTCAATTGAAAATACTTATCACGCAAGGTGCTATAATTAGTATTTTTTTATAGTTTAGCTTGGCTGTTAGGGTTTCACATCAGGTGTACCAGACCTTCGATATTTGAACATCAATAGAAAATGCTCATTACGCTCAACAACTTTTCCTAAGTTGCTATTATCATATCTCTCATAGTTTGTCTGGACTGCTTTGGTTCCACATTAAGGGAATGACGATCTTATTTTTTTCTTTCATAAGAACCAATATAGAATTAGCGAAATCGTTCCATCCGTTCACGCGTGATGCGTATATTGTATATATATATATATATATATATATATATATATATATACAAATGTATGCCAAGACGTCACAATATTAGCTCGCACTGTCGAAAAGTTATCAACTCTACACGCCCTATTGTTAATTATACTATTGCCGATGCCGAAACGGTAGATCTAACTCCGTTACTGGTTGACTGGTAGAGAATGCCTCGTGGCATTAAGTCGGACATTTGCTGTATTTTTTTATATTGCAATAAAGAATAAATAAAAACACTACAAGCCTTCACGAACTCTACACTACACCTTAGTCATAATATGTGGCTTGGCCGTTTCTTAAAAAGGTATGAAAATAAAATATGTATGTTTTATGATTTTGTAATTTTTGCATTTTTTAATGCTATTTTTATACTAAACGCTGGCCTACAGCGTATTAAAAATATAAAAGTATTGGAGAATTTCAACGGTGGTTCGCCAGTCTCGGTAGCTCAGCGGTTAGAGCATTGGACCGGATTTCCAAAGGTCGCGGGTGTGATTCCCGTCTGAGAATTCACTTGTGGCCGAGTTAATTTTTTCCAATATTTTTCTATTTAAAATTTACCATTATATGTATGTTTATCCGTTATCTAGTACCTATCCAAGTAGGTGTCCAAACACAGCTTCCGAGCTAACTGGAGGTATAATAACAAACCACGAAAATTCCTAAGCAAGCATGCCGTGACGGCTCGCGATTTGGACGATGCGTTTCGTCACTAAACTTTGGGAAAACTGAAGAATGGCGAAAGCGACCCCGTTTACGTGGGAACACCGCCCAAACGTTTGTTATAATCATGATTATATCGTAATTGCGTCATAATCACCGTTTTGCCGGGTGAAATAATCGACTTTTTGCATGATAATGATGAGATTGAAGATCCTGTTTGTCCGACATATCATTAATTTCTGCGTTTTCATTCGTTTTCCGGTAGTACACGCGATTTTCACCACGTCATCTTCGTTCCAATTTCTAATCTATGCTTGACTTTTTAACATAGGCAACTTCCCTCTTATACGAGTATGTGTAGAATATGTGTAGATTTTCTAAAAGATCTGTCACAGTAGGTACTCGCCTGGTTTATAAAAATTAGTTCCTACACAGTTTTTGAAGTTCTTAAAATTGTGTAGGAATAAATAGTATTAGCAATTAGTGCTGATAATATCAATTAGATAATATCAGGAGAAACTTGGGAGAAACCGAATGTTTTCTTTCGATATAATCCTGAAATGTGTGAGACCTTCCAATATTATTTAATTGCAGGTCACGTAATTACCTTTTAAAGTTATAATTGTAATTAATTAATAACTTTCTCCATAACATGTTGGAATTTTCTCATCCTAAAAGAAGCCTACACTTGAAATAATCACTTTCAAGTCGAAACGGAGGAGAAACATTAATTTAGTCTTTGGTAGAGGTTTGAAAAAAACCGTCTGTTTTCCTCTGGTACAGTCGGGACACTTTCCGGTTGAACAGTAGAGTTTCTTTTAGGAAGCTTTATTTAAAAAAAGTAAAAGGTATATAGAAAACGTTTATAACACAAATAATAAAACATTAACAGGTATTTCATTTGAATAATAAATTATTTATTTAATCTTAATACTTTCCGAAATATCGTTTCTCATAAAAAACTCTACTGATCAACCGTGAAGTTCCCAACTGTACCTATATCTTAATTTTAGGAATTACAGACAGACAGACTTTTCATTTTGACTTTGAGAGCGCCCTTCTGTCGATCGCAATAAAGTTGATTTTCATAGTCCAAGTGTAAAACCTTACATGCTATTAACTGTACAACTTTACTGCAACGTATTTCAAGCTAGGCAGACTTGCAAAACACAAGATCAACATTAATCTTGCTTGTTTTCTGCCATAGCTAATGATTTTTCTGTCTATTAATGGTCATGATTTATGAAGACTAAACTGTAACAGCAGCGTAAGGTATTAATTAAAATTGGATCATTTCACACACTACTGCTATTTAAAAATTTCTTCTGTTTACTAATTATTGAGAGAGACGAGATATTTTGCTAGGTAATTAGTTTAGGAAATATACCCCAAATCCCATTATCTAGATTCTAGATGAAAGTAGGCTTCAGAACTAATGTTTACTAGATAAACCTTCTTTTACTAAGCCAAACAGACATGTTCATACAGTATACAAATATTCGTCTTTATTGAAATAAAACAACTTTTCCCGATATTAGACGCGCTATATTTCACGAACTAAGATCTAATTGACCGTATTTTTAGGTTTTTAGGGGTTTTTTTTATTTTGGGGAAAATAAAAAAACCAGAGAAGTTGTTTTATTTCAATGAACAGTGCGCGCTAAAACGTAAGATGTACGTATTCGTCTTTCTCTTAGCAGGACGTCATACAGATCGTCACGTCAAAAACACTTTCAGTTTTCAATATCAATCATATCTAATTATCATTTTATAGATTTATCATACTTATCATCAACTTGATGCGAACGACAGAAAAAGCTAAGTTAGATTAAAAAAACCGGCTAGTGCAAGTCGGACTCGCCCACCGAGGGTTCCGCACAAATTTGTAGGTATTTACAGAAATAATTCAGGAATCGAGTCTCGCAGTTTTTTTCCCAAAATTCAGTTTACAAAATTAAAGACTATATGTTTTATTATTTAATAAGTAATGTGTAGTTTTCAGATTTTTTCCTGTACTTGTATTAAAAGAAAATATTACTTGCCAAATTTCATAGTTCTCAACGGGAAGTACCTAGGTACCATATGAATTTTGATTCCCTTGAGAGAGTCGAAACAAACGTTTTTGTGGCATAAACGTCCCTACCTTTTTAAAGTTAACTTACAAGTTTGATTTTTTCACAGCTTCAAGATATTGTTGACCTGAATATATGGTTTTAATTTCAACTCGATAACTCCACGCGTTCCCGAGTATTTCCCGAAATTCAATTTCCAAAACTAAAGACTATATTTTTATGATATAATTACAAATGTATATTTTTAGTTTTTATCTATATATGTAATAAAATAAGATATTACTTGTCAAATTTTATAGTTCTAGGTCAACGGTAACTATTCTACAAGTTTTAATTCCCTCGAGTATCGAAAAATACGTTCTTTTGCGACATCAACGGTTTTGTCTTTTTAGGGTTTCGTAGCCTAATGGCAAAAAACTAAACCCTTATAGATTCGTCATGTCTGATGTATGTCACAGCCACTTTTTTTACGTTAATTTACAAGTTTGATTTTTTTTTACAGCTTTAACAGATTGTTGACCTAATTATATGGTTTTAATATCAACTCAATACCTTCACGCGTTCCCGATATAAACGAAGACGGACAGACGGACAACAAAGTGATCCTATAAGGGTTCCGTTTTTCTCTTTAGAGGTACGGAACCCTAAAAAGAAATACATAATTGCAATCAATCAATTTACAATTTTATACAATGCGGAAAGGAATAGCGTTCTAACAATGTCCTCACATGAGGACGTAAGTCTGACCATGAGTCATAATATGTGGTCATGGTCATATTATTGACTGCCCCGTGGCGGAACCGCATAGGTTTTTTACTTATACTTTTTTACAAAAGAAGACTCATTACGAAGTGATGTGGTAGTGCAATCAATAACTTCGGTTTCCCCCACGTGGTTCCCTTTCCCGTGGGAATATCAGGATAAAACGTAGCCTATGTTACTTTACGTCCTTTCAACTAACTCTATGCCAAAAATCAAGTCGATTGGTCGCTTAGTTGGGGCGTGAAGTAAGGACAAACAAACACACTTTCGCATTTATAATATTAGTTAGGATTAGGATTAACATGGAGAAAAACATGAGTCAGATTTGCCACCTTACCATTACACTTAGAAGCATTAGGCATGTCTTTTATATGAATACTAGCGACCGCTCGCGGTTTTGCCCGCGTGGTTCCCGTTCCCGTGATAAAAAGTATCCTATGTTTATAACCAGGCTATCTACTATCTGTGTACCAAATTTCATCCAAATCCGTTCAGTATTTTCGGAGCCTATTCAATGCAAACAAACAATAAAAAAAAAACTTTTATAATATTACTATAGATAAAGAGATAGAAAACAACTTTAAAAATCAACACTAGTTTTAAATTGGTAATTTTAGTTTTTTTTCATTTTCCGATGTTTCGTCACCTTTCAAGGGGTCGCCTCATGGTCACGGGATGACGACCGATCATAGTCATAAATAACATGCAATTTGAACATGTATTAATAAAGTTGTTTTATCCACTAAACAGTACGCGCCAAAATTTAAGAATTGTGCAAAATAAGGTGTACATGTCAATTCAATTTGCTATTGCTTGCTATAGCAATAAGTCTGCAGCTTAAGGCGGTACCCCTCCGGAAGTGGCGCCGCGTTGAATTTTATTTAATATCGTAATTCTAATTCACAATTTTAATAAAACTAAACGTGGAATTTTTGGAGCCCATTGTCTTGTATTTTTAGAAGGTATCGCTACATCTCGTCATAGTCATTCGTAGAAGTAGATAGCAAATGTGTCAAAAACGGCCACTTTTAGCAGTTTTGCTATCTACTTCTAGCAGTGACTACGAGGGAATGTAATGATACCGTCTAAAAATACTAGACAATGGGCTCTAAAAATTCCACGTATCATTAGCTTAGTTATATTAACTTTTTTTTATTCAAATCACTAATTTGGTAGGTGCACCAGTGAATGAATAGAGGTGAGTTTTTTCAATAAAATAAGAAAAGCAAAGATTTGTGATGAACGCGATATTTTGTTTTAAATTCAATCAGGTTAACAATTTAATAGCTGATATAATTTAAGCAGGTAACAACGTCATAATAATCTTGAATAAACGTTGAACACAAATAGTGACAATGTTATAGTTAAGCGAATCTGATATAGATGCAGATAATTTTTAAAGTTCAAGATTGCCTTAAGGATTCATTCATACTTATCTTATCACGCTAAACAACTTATCCCAATAATATTTGTATATTTTATAGTTTAGCTAGGCTAATAAGGTTCCACATAATGTGTGCCAGACTTTCAATCTTTATAAGTCAATTGAAAATACTTATTACGATCCCAAGGTGGTATGTTTGTATCTTTTATATTTTATCTGGGCTGCTTGGGTTCCACATCATGCGAGCCAGACCTTCGATTTTTATAAGTCAATTGAAAATACTTATCACGCTTAACAACTAATCCCAAGGTGCTATATTTGTATCTTTTATAGTTTAGCTGGGCTGCCAGGGTTCTACATCAGGTATACCAGATCTTCGACTTTTTCATTCATAAGGAACCTTCTCCTGACAATAATAAACACAACCGATAACCGTGTTGTCTGATATGTTTATTTTTTATACAAATAAAATTAATTATATAATTAAATATGTTATAAAGGTTTTATGTTTTATTTATTTATTCGAGATCGCTTTATCAGTGAATTTATTATTTCTTTTTTTTTATAACGTTCATTAATATTTTTTTTATTTTACTTATCCTTTATTTGTAACTTCCCACAGGTTAAATTTTAAAGAACTAAAAGCCGTTACTTTGTATGTGTACATAATCTTTTGGGGGAGGCCTATACCCAGCAGTGGGGGGTGTTATGTGGCTGAGACGACGACGGCGACGACATAATCTTTACGTTTTGTTTACTTATTTTTAATTATTTTCAATTCTTTGTTGAATTAAATTTTTGATTTTTAATTTAATGAAAACTTAATAATGTATTTTTTGATGAAATCACTTATTCCTTGGTTTTGTATGCCAATGTTGCAATAAAATGTATTACTTTATATGTAACCGGCTTTAATCTGCAATTGAATTGTGTAATCGAATCGATTGATAAGTAATATTCGGATTCGAAAAATCGTTTCGTAATGCGTGTATTATCGAAGTGTTATGTGCACCTTTTACGATAAATATCTTTTTATGTGAGATTCCAAAGTTATTGTAATCTGATGTTACTGATCAGAGGTTTTATGGCAAGTAATGACCGAATTTGTATGGGCACTGGTATTTAATAAGCTTGGAAAGTTACCGATGAAAACACACGAAAATATTTCTTGGCAAGCTTTTAAAAGTTGGACCGGCGACTCCCCATACTAATGCTTAATACCAAAATGATTTGAAATTCCAGCATTATTTTCTGTACTTGTAGGTGTTGGCAGTATTTATCTAGGTTTCCATTAATAAATAATCCTAATTACTTACCCAATTAAAAATAAATGACTATTGCAGTTTTGTATAAAAAATTTAATTGGCATTATTTTTAATTTGGATTGTGTTATGATGAAAAGTATGGTTTCTGAACTGAAAATTCCGATTGCTTTCATCATGATTTTGTATGAACATTCTGCTTTGAGTTGCGTTTGAGACGATTGAATCTTGAAATTTCCAATTCAGTTACCAACTATATAAGTGCTATTCCTTATTATGTTTCAATTTTATGAATTTATTTAAAAATGATTTTTTTTGCGTTTTGCAAATAGATATGGCAATACCCAGCCCAGCACATGTCACATGTCAGATGCACAGACTGCACAGGTTTCCAATTTCGTAACATGTCCGCGACCGTCTCCAGCCTGATATGATAAAGAAAGCATAGCCTTGGCGACGACGCTTTCGCACCGACCGACCGGTTTGGTATAAGGAACTTCACATTCCATATAGGCGAGGGGAGAGTGTGCAATGTTTTCGTTGAAAGTTTTTTTAAATTGAAAAGTGTCATTCGCTAGATGCCTAGTGAACAGTAATTGACAGGGATAAAAAGAATTTTATGTAGTTGACCAAGTTATAGTATAAACTTATGGGCGCCAAGTTTCATTCAAATACGTGCAGCTGTTATTGTGTGAGTGAGTTACAAATAACGAACATCTAAACTTTCATATTTATATTTATAATTAGACATTGTTAAATAGTTTATAAGGTTCGATGGAACTGGCATGTTTTTTAAAAATAAAAGTTCCTAATAAATAAAGAGAAAAATAAAAATATTTATAAGTAATACTAACATCCACTCGCGGTTCCGCCCGTGTGGTTCCCGTTCCCGTGGGAATATCGGTATAAGTAACAGCCTATGTTACTCTCCGTTCTTTCAACTAACTCTATGCAAAAAATTAAGTCGATTGGTTAAATAGTTAGGGCGTGACGAAAGGACAAATAAATGCACTTTCGCATTTATAATATAGTTAGGATTAGTAAATATAAATATTTCCATACAATCACACCAATTATCTAACCCACGTTAAGTATCATGAAGAACTTGTGTTATGGATACTAGATAACGGATAAACATACTTATATTTTTTTTTTTGTAAATACATACATAATATTCATATTAAACATCCAGACCAAGACAAATAGACATGTTCATGCACACAAATATTTGTCTTGTCCGGGGATTGAACCCGGGACCTCTGGCGCAGAAGGTGGGGTTAGTACCCCTGCGCCAAACAGGTCGTCAATTAGTAGGAATGTCACTGAACACATTTCTTGTTTAATTGTCAGGCGTATCAAAATAAATGTTGACCTTGAGAGCTTTTATCACGTATATAACGTATATTATAAGATCGGATTTGAAAGTGCAATCAAATTGATAAGCTTGGTTGTTTTTTTTAATTAGTGACGGGGAGACTCTTAGCCTTCATCATACCTGATGTTAAGTATTGATAAGGCTGAAGATGGAAACGAGCCTCTCCCGGAATCCTCAGCCACTGAGGAACTGGCTATCTTATCTCGAACTGCCGGAACACAACAATGCTGAAAACATTGTTGTTATGGCGCCAGGCTTAGATAAGATGGTGATAGCTAGCCAGGCGGACTTATAACAAGTCCTACCACCAACTAAGACATTGTATTGACGACTGTACCTGGGTAAGGGAACATGAGTGTATTACTGTCTTTGATAGTTAATGTTCATATTTTCACCAAACTTCACATTCCTTATAGGCGAGGGACAGGTGGGTGCAGTAGGCACTTTCTTTAAAAGTCTTGTTATCTTGTTAATAATATGGCCAAACTTGATGTGCGAAGAAGGCATTTCTATGAAATTTTAATACAATTTTCCTGTATTTTTTTTGTATGTAGTGGACTTTGACCTAGTTTAGGTATATGAATATAAAAGAAAATGCAGGGAGTAACTGTACCTATATATTATTTATAGGTAATATTAGTAACGTAATCTATTCATATTTAAGCGAAGTGAAAACAAATATAGTTATGATACCTAATGTTAGTAGTAGGTAACATAGTCATTAAAAAGACGAAGAACTGATTTTAGTTTAATAAACTACATAAACGTTTAAGTATTTTTAACTAAGATAATGAATAAATATAGTTATTTGTGTTTTAAATGATAAAACTAATTTATTTTAATGTACTGAATAATATTACTGTATATAATAATAGTCTAATACTTAGATAAGTTATAGGTTTAGCTGCGTCATCATTAATATTACTAGCTCTAGGTCTAAAATCAAAATATCAGCGTTGGAACTGAATTCTTCAAATAGCTCAAATTCAGCAGTATTCAGCGGCGTGAGCAGCGTAATAAAATCAATCTACGGATGGGATTACTCAGCGGCATCGCGTAATCTAAACAGAAATTTCGTCGCTAGAGACATCTGCCCGGCTAGCTCAGTCGGTAGAGCATGAGACTCTTAATCTCAGGGTCGTGGGTTCGAGCCCCACGTTGGGCGCATCTCTTTTTTTTATTTTAATAAATTTATTAGCACTTTTCTTTTATTTTACATTACATATAAAATTTTGTCATAAAATAACAACTATAATATTACGATAGAAGATGATTCCATGACCTCCATTTTGTCGAAGAATTTTCAAGGTTTGGAGATAAGAACAGAAAGTGTTCGTAAACGCGGTAACACAGGTAGCAGATAAATCAACGGTCATTCAGATTTTATCTTTATTAATAACGCCATAAAGTACTTAACTCTCACATCATGATCACGACTTCAATGTTATTTTATCAATTCCTATAATAATCAAGATACTTAACGTTGAATTTCCGCATTTATTTAGCAAAATGTTTTTAAACGAGTGCAGAAATGAAAGGGAAAAGCGTAATCATTATTTTGAACAATTTCAATAGTAACAAACAATTGACCCCGTTTTGTGCGAAAATAAATTACTTTCTCGTGTGAAATTTTGTATGGCTACTATCAAGCTATCATTATATTAAAAATGTAGAAATGTCTTTATTGACGGATCACGTCACGATCGAAAGCGATCAATTGATATTGATCTGATTATGATCAGTTTGAGTCACTAACATTAATTACGTTCATTAAATTCTGTTGCAAATAGTGACAAATTCGGTATGAGGAAAAATGCAGTATATGGTATGTACCTAGTTAGGTACAGTAATTGTCATAGGATAGGAATCAGAATTAGAATCATTAATTCCTTAGAAAATGCTATTATAAGTATATGATAGTACATTTAATAAAGTGCAAACATTTTCTGCCATTAAAAAAGCGTAGGAATTACATACATTACTATACATTAAAAATACAATTCATAGTTATTAAGGAAATTACAAAATTATTTAAATATCAAATGTCATCATTACAAAATTAAAAATTAAAATTAACATTTCAGAAAAAGTACATGGTCATAAAAAACTAAATAATACATTAATTAAATTTGTAGAAAGGTATATAATTATTATTATTAATGTAGATTAAAGACCGGTCGCGCATCGTGGAACTGAAAAAAAATATGCCTATAGCCTCACGATTACTCTCGCTGGGTAAAGGCCAAGGGCCTTCACGACGATCGGTCCTGCGCTGCCCGCATCCAGCGGTTTCCGCGGATGGGCGGTCCACCTTGTCGGGGTTCAAAAAATTTCAAATTCAATAAATTATATGAATGACTAGTTTCCGCATAGTTCCCGTTCCCGTGGGAATATCGGGATAAAAAGTAGCCAATGTCACTCTGTGTCTTTTCAACTAACTCTATGTCAAAAAATCTAGTTGATTAGTTGCTTAGTTAGGGCGTGAAGAAAGGACAAACAAACACACTTTCGCATTTATGATATTAGTTAGGATTATTATAACAATTTCATAAAAAAAGGTTAATTTACAAAGTATCGTGATGCTACTATATTCTTTATTCCTTTACTATTTTCATTTGGTATTTTAAAAGAAGCATGATTATTTTAAACTTCAACGTTAAAACAACATCAACGTAAACGCAAATCCAATACTCTTATCCGACTTCAAAAAAGGTGGTTGTTAGATATTGCTTTGTTTCCGTAAAGTCTTTAATATATATCAATAATATTCGTCTCCAAATACCAGGTGTAATAAAATGATAGCTAATTTATTCGTTCAAAGTTTACGCCGCGGGGAGCGACACGATTCAAAACGATAACAAAGTTCCTGCAAGAGAACGCATAAAGTTTTGCGCAATGCCATAATATAATATAATCATAATCCGTGGTTTACCTTTTGTTATTCAATAGTTTAAGCATTCTTTGCCATTTCAAAACCATCTTTAGATTTGTGTTAGGTATTACGTCATTTGTCTGTTTGGATTTTTATTAAAACTTTGGTGTGAGTTAGGTAGGTACCTACTTGTTTTTAGCGACCAGTTTACAAATCTTTCTACTTTTAACAATATAATATAAATACAGTAAAAAAGGACTAAAATGAAAGTTTATCGTTTAGAAATAGCATTGTGAATAAAAAAAAACTTATAGACGTAAGTATATTTAACAAATTAACTCTTAAATCAATACAGCAAATACAAAGTAATGTAGGTAATGGTAATCTAATCATCATTACAAAATCTTCTTAAACAAACTTTGAAAATTAGCAATATTAATTAATTAACTACTTGCAGTATGATGATGATGTTGAACCAATAGTGACGTTAATTAGTGCAATTACAAACCGTACGTAATAGAGCTATGCTTATAAAGTATTTGAAATAACATAAGACTTAATAATTAAACGATTTATTGTAACCTAAGTAACAAAAATTTTGTCGATAAAGCCAGTCTGTACTCCAGAAAGCTGAGTATCCAATTATATATGCGAAAATATCTGTTTGTCTGTCTGTTTCCTTTTCACAGCTAAACCATCAAAAAGAGTTTTGAAGAATTTTGGCATAGAGATGCCGTTGTATAATCACATATATACACATAAACGATATATGTTTGTATATATTATAATTTAGTTTGTACTAACGAAACATTGTAAATTTCTTGCGCCTGTTTTTTTTGCCACTCAAAAGATCACTAAGTGATAGGTAAATCCTACTAATATCCTGCTATAATATTATAAATGCGAAATTATGTCACTTTGTTTGTTTATGTGTTACTCTTTTACGCTAAAACTACTGAACGGATTTGGATGAAATTTGGCACATAGATAGTTGATAGATAGATAGACTAGACTATTTTACAACATAACATAGGATACTTTTTATCCCGATATTCCCACGGGAAAGGGAACCACACGGCCGGCCGCTATTCACCTAATTTTACGTAAGTCGCGAGGCTTGACTACGCTTATTCACCGTCTTTCCTTGTTCCTAAATACTCACACGTTAATACGTAGGTACACAAATTGCTTTATTTAAATTTTCTTGCGATAGTAACACAGCGATGTTCCGTTGAGTGGTTGAGCTTAGGAATTTTAATCAAATCCCGACTGCGGGCAAAAAGTAAAAGGTCAGGTAGGCACGCGCGCCGGCGGCGGGTTGTTCCCGCGCGCCCGGGGGGTATTAGATGGGTTCAGTTTTCAAATACAAAATAAATCTCTTTGTCGAGTGTCAAGACTTAGAGATTTATTTGAAAACGTTGGATAATACTAAATCATCCCAAAAACATTTATATTTTAATGGTAATGTAATTTCACAAACTAAGGCGTTTGTTTTGTATTAAAGGCATTGTGGAAACTTTAAACTATCAATTGATTGATAGATGAAAATATTGATACTTACTTATTATTATTTAGGAAAATAAATTAAAAGATTTTATATCATTTCCTAAAGTAAAAATCCTACAAAGTAAGCAATTGGGTATTAATTGCATAAAACATGATAAATATACACCCAAGATATATTTTTTATTTTATCTATGTAAAACAAGTATTCAGAATACTGTCAACACCGTGTTATAACTATTTTATTTAAACAAAAAGTATTGCTTCTTAGAACCTCATCGACGCAAGCCGCTCAACGTATGATGAAGTTGCATAATTACACAAAAAAAGTTTTGATAGTTACAAACTATCATGGCTACCGGGAACAACCCAGGCGAAGCCTTTAGCTATTAGAGCGAGGGGTTGCATTTTGCCGTTGAAAAACGTTAGCATAGGGGCTACATACATAATGCTAATAGCAAGAATCGATAGTTGCTTGGTAACGTTTTAAAGAAACACGCTTGTATTCAACGTGTTTTTTTTTCAGTTTCGTAATAGTGACATTATAATGCTCAGTGGACTGGAAATCAGTTTGCAGGTGTATAGAAAGAAAATGTGTATGCCTTCATAACGTGTAGTACCTAGTTTAATAATTGTAGTTCAATTAACATGGGACAGAACGCTAAAGTCAAAGAAAAGTTTTTACAGATTTAAAACCTTTATTGGCATATGTTTTCTTTTGCAACACAGCCTATCACAAATGTAGGTGAGTTAGATAGGATTATAATGTGAAAAATGAAAAACATTGTCGACGTTTGTACTGACCCAATGTTGCTTATGTACCTAATTCATAGCCTAGCCTCTTGAGAATATTATTGTTAATATTATATTTGCATCTTTTTTCAACGCTCTCTGAGATTCAAATAGGAATATTGGCAATAATATTGACTGTGCGGCTACGGCTAGCCATAGATTCATTCTTGTAGACTACGAGTAGATGTAGACAGATACTTAACCAATCCAGTGCATGTCAAACTACTAAATTCAGTTGCACCACTGCCATAAACTTTGCGCAAAACGTTTACGGTAGAGAGCACGCGAGCGGGCAGCGCTTGCGCAAGCCTCCTTGCAGCCGATATACCACGATATGCTGAGCGATATAATCGGGAAATTGCATACGACTGCAACCACGCGCAATGTTGATGTTATACCTTGTACTAGGAGGCGTGCGTACGTACAGTCGGGATACTACACGGTTCACCAGTAGAGATTTTTTAGGGAGCTTTATTTAAAAAAGTAATAGATATATAGAAAAATATCACAAATAATAGAGCACTAACTGTATTTCATTTGAATAATAAATTATTTTTTTAACCTTAGTACTTTCCGAGAAAACGTTTCCCAAAGAACTTTACTGGTCAACCGGGAAGTTCCCCGATTGTACATCTTAAGTTTTGGCGCGCACTGTTCATTGAAATAAAACAACTGTTACGGATTTTAAGCGCACTGTATTTCACGAGTTAAGATCGAATTGTCCGTGTGTTTAAGGTTTTTTTGGTTTCCCAACGTTTCGGCACCTTTTCAGCTGCCGCGGTCACGGGATCTCTGGCTACTTGTTTTGATTTCAAGTTGTGACGTCATTGACGTGAAGATTATTACAGCTGATTGAGAAGAGAAAACTCATTATAAGGACTTACGTCTGGGCTTGATCAAACCTCCTTCCAGCCGATATACTAAGAGATAGAATCGGGAAATTGCATACGCATGCAACCACACGCACTGTAGATACCTTGTGCTGGAAGGCGTGACGTCAGTGACGTGAAGATTACAAGATTGATAAAAGAAAAAAAACGACTCGTCACTAGGGACACCAAAAATACTGAATGCACAACAAAACGTTTTGCTGTGCGTTTCGGTATTTCTAGATGCCAACTTACACCCTTTTTCATAATGAAAATATATTAAGAGTGCTTAACTCTTCAATATATTTTCATTATGAATAAGTGTGTAAGTTGTGTAAGTGTTTCTATTACGTTTAATCTCTTTATCTCTGTAATGGCATGGAAATATTTTTATGAAGAGGGAGGGTGTAGATAAAATATTACGGCGGAAAATAATACTTAAATTAATGGCTATATCAGACGTAAATAAAAATTGTTTACAGCTTATCGTAAACTATATACCTAATTATAAGGGAGGTACACTTAAAAACTATTTTGGCGTACTTGCATAATTAGAAAGAAAGAAAGAAAGAAAACATACATACAGACGGACAGAGCAAAACTTTAAGAGTTCCTTGTTGGTTTAACTACGGAACGCTAAAAATTAAATAAATAATCTGTATGACACTGATTTGCTTGCCAAATATAATATTGACGACCTCCGTGGTAGAGTGGTACGTATCAAGGTATTGCCTACTATGTACTATCGTACGACCTGAGTTCGGATGTGGCAAATGTTTGTATGATGAATACGAGCATTTGTACCTGAGTCATGGATGTTTATTATATATTTCTACATATAAATACTTATATATATATATGTATAATTATATGTATTTTTATCCGTTACTTAGTATTCAATAACACAAGCCTTACTTAAGGGGTAGGTTAATTGATTGAGTGTAAAAAAAAACATCAACTTTAATTACAGGTGCTGACGTTCACGTAAGCATGTTCACATGCACAGATTATGTAAGGCAGATGAACCAAACGTCATCTTAGCATAATCTATGTCATTTGTCAAATTTCAACACAGCAAATTGCACAATTTAGTAATTGTGTGCAGTTACATTAACTATAATTGTGATGAACTAACTGAACGCTATGTTGTGTCCTATTACGTGTAATGTGGGTCTTTCTTAACTTTCTTTGTAATGTAATAGGATAGGATAGGATCAAGCTGACAGATACTTAAAGTTGACAAAGTGACAGTTGACACTTAAAAGGATTTTAACTCAACGTTTTGAGAACAATAGAGATTAGAAATGAAATGGAATGCTGTATATCGTCGTTGTTACATAAAAGTGAAGTTTAAAGTGTGTTTTGTGAATTGCTCTTAACAACTTATACAGTCCGTTCACCGTTAGATGGCGTGATGTTATTATTTTTTATGACTTAAATTATATAAAAATATACAAGTAAAATATATTAATGGGTACATACAATTATAACTTTTAAATTTTGCATTTTACAATGCTATTTTTATGTGATAAATATTAAACAAGAAAATATACTAGAAAAAAGCAACTAGTCTCATGTCAGGGCGACATGAGACTAGTTGCTTTTTTCGGGTACATACAAGTTTAGATAATGGACGCTAAAAGGTACATATATTGTTGGCAAGCATGCTACCTATACCAAGGCAGGGGACATCTTATGGTGAACAGACTGTAAATAGAAATATAAAACATAACAATTGTGTCTGTATACCTCCTTATCCATCCATAACGATAGCCTGTACCCTACAAGTGTGAGGACATCGTCTCAGCCACATAACACCTACTGCTGGGTTTAGGCCTCCCCTAAAAGGGTTTGCCATAATCGCCACGCTTGGCAGGCGAGTTGGCGATCGTAGTATGGCCAAGTTTGTAGGAGACGCTGCGGCCCGTCTCCCACGGGATGAGAGGGGGTAGTGCTATTCTAAGACGCTACACAGCTACACAAGTGTGAGGATATAAGAAATGATAATTATGATAAATATTAAACAAGAAAATATACTACAGATCTATATTTATAGATCTCTGTAGCATAATTGGTTAGTGCATTGGGTCGGATTCTCAAGGAGTTCGGATCCCGTCAGGGCGACATGAGACTATTTGCTTTTTTCTTGTATATTTTCTTGTTTAATATTTGTCACAAAAAAATAGCATTGTAAAATGCAAAATTAAAAAGTTACAAATGATAATGCTGATAAAAATAAAACTACGACCTCTCAGAAGAAACCGAGAACGCTGAACCGAGTCAGTGTTATTTATCTTGCTATTTTCCCAAGATTTGCTTCACCAAGGCACTCAGGAAAACAACCAAATTAAAATAACCACTTTTCAACTAATAACAAACGATTTATATAAATCACTGTCCTCGCAGTCTCGGCTCTCAAGAAGTTCATTAATCATAAATCGGTTTCTCTGGTCTTTCGTTCAGTTTCCTACTGTCACAACCGGTGATCGGTAATGGTCGACTTTAAACTACCTATATCCGTAAGGAAATATGAAGGCAGCGACATTATTTAAATGATCAATGCATATGAGATATGTACAGTGGGGGGATAAAAAGCTTGACCAGTTTTCAAATAAATTCATTTACGTGTTGCAAGTACTTGTTACCTTTTTAAACTGTGTAACGGACGAGAGTAATGTATTGAAAATTATATTTGACTGTTTCATAATAAAGCTCAAAACTTAGACGAATGTTCTTCACTGTTGAACTAAAACCTTTTTATAAATTGATCTTGCTGTAAAAAGAAGAAGAATATAATGTTGTGTCAAGTTTGATAAATCTAACAGTTCCTGCCAATGTTATCATGGCTATGGCACACGAATGCCGCCGTTTTCGTTATTGAAACGTGACTAAGTATAGCAACTCATTTGTAACGACAAATTAAGACTTGAGTTCAGTTTAAACCGATAGTGGCTGTTGTTTATACGTGGCTACTATGGTAACGTATGGTAACTATGGTAACCATTTATCTGTGGATCATGTAGTGAAATGACAATAATTATGACGGACTGTGTCATACTCGGTCGGAGCACGCAAAAACAGATCCTAAGGTGGTCAACCTTTTCATTCTTCGATTGTACTTAGTAAAACTACGGGGCCAAATTGAACCAAATTTTTATGGGACTAAATGGGAACTATTCTGCATCAAACAAAAACATAATCACGTCAATCGGACCAGAAATCTCGACATAATCGGTGTACATATATATATATATATATATATATATTTTTATGATTATGTAATTTTTGCATTTTTCAATGCTACTTTTATACTTATGGTAAATTTTAAATAGAAAAATATTGGAAAAAATTAACTCGGCCACAAGTGAATTCTCAGACGGGAATCGAACCCGCGACCTTTGGAAATCCGGTCCAATGCTCTAACCGCTGAGCTACCGAGACTTCAAAAACATACCAACCGAATTGAGAACATCCTCCTTTTTGGAAGTCGGTTAAGAAGTGATCTTGTTAGTTCGATATTTAAAATTAGTCGTTTTTATAAATTGAGAAATCTCGTACATTAAACGGTCAGGGAGCGCTGTTTAGAAAAATTATATTTAAAAGAAAAAAAAAATCACTTTTAGAACATTTATAGGTAGGTATTTCATTTATATAAGAAAATATTGCTTTAACATTATACTTAGCAAAAACACGTTTCCTGAACATTACTCTATTGGTGGACCGGGAAGTCTGATTGTTCTACAGTATTGTAACCATCTGGAACCATGAATGTAACCAAATTATTTTGGCTCAAAAAACGCAAAAATCGAAGACATAATTACAGTTAAAATATGACAAAACGTGATGTAAGAACTAACAAACAATTTACGATGAAGTTCATGTTATTGTAAGTACCTAAGTAAAATGTTTTGAAATACCAAATCAGAAAATGTAATAACTGTGTAAAAATTACTAAAACATAAAAAGATGTCTTCATTTTTATTTCCTGGACTGTCAAAATTATTTGAATTGCTATGTAAAAAAGTGTCGAAATTATAACGATGAAGCAAGTTGCCAAATATGCGGATAAGTTCGTGACGCGTCTCAGTTAGTAGAGAATTAACGCTTTATGACGTGGACGTAAATAAAATAAATGTTTTTAAACACGAAAAGACGTAATGCTCTTAAAAATATTTGTATATTGAGGAGCCCGTGGCGCAGTGATCGCGCGCTCGGACTGCGATTGTTGAGGTCAAGCAACTTTCATAACGGTCAATCACGGGATGGATGACCATAAATTTACTATCTCGAGCTCTTCTGTGCTTCGGAAGGCACGTTAAGCCGTTGGTCCCGGCTGCATTTGTAGTCGTTAAAACCCACCAATCCGCATTGGGCCCGCGTGGTGGGTCATGGCCCGTTCTCCTTATCCATCATAAGGCCAGTGCCCCAGCAGTGGGGACATTAAAAATGGCTGATGACGATAAGTATTTAGAAATATGAGTAATACGTAGGTATCCATTTAAACTTTTTAGTTTTGAAAAAGAACAGAGGACCAGACTTCATAGTGCTACAGGAATATCACTTTTACCATGTGATTAGATACTTTTCAACGGGCGATATGAGTGCTTCAAAGTTTCTGTGTAGTACGGTTACGTTACTATACGTTTACAACTCAAAATGGGATTTAAATGGACGGCGTTAACGTAAAAGTAACGGTAAATTACATAGTGCAAGTGCAACCCACAGTAGACTAAAGAGGGTAGAGTGGGTTTATTAATATTTGTTTACAAAACAATTGTCTGTAAATTAAGTTCGTCGTTCTTAGAGCCTGCGCAGACGACGGACATTGGAGGACTTTTTGTCCGTGACATGACCTTATTACTAAGAACATAAAGTTGAATAATAACGAGGACTATCGCGTACTTTTCATGGATATACGCGATCTAAGTTCAATCTTATTTGGTTAACAATAAAGACGTGTCGCGGACAAAAAGTCCTCCGTTATCCGTCGTCTGCGCTAGCTATTAAGCGCTAGGGAAATAACCACAGACCTATATCGAGATAGACGGTAAAAGTGTAAAAGCGTGTCAAAAGTTTGATCCACGGTCAAAAAATTTCCGACCTAAATCAGTCCGCTTGAGACTATTGCCGTGAAAACGGAAATGGTGAATTGTGCAGTGTTTTCTTACAAGAACTTGTCAATAACATTTCCCATCACTTAAATCTCGCTCGTGACGTCATCGTAGGTACGAAAAAATCGACACGCTAGTATCTAATACAGTTTGAAGCGCTCTTTTCGTCTATCTCGTTACAGGTCTGTGGAAATAAGAACACATTTGCTTCATACCTTTTTAACGAGAGTGTCCACTGTGTGATCGAGGTCAATAGTTATACAGCCAGATGTTAGCCGTGCTATTGTAGGAATGCCATTAAAACTGACGGTTTTTCTTATACCCTACGTGTGATTCGTTAATGAGCTGATGACACGCACAATGGCATAATTTGAGAAAATACCGTGAAAGTGAAAATGATACATTACATTAGATATTACTAGCGATCGTCCGCAGTTACACCCATGGTTCTCTTTCCCGTGGGAAACCTAACTAATACTAATAAAAACCTAAATAAACTTCACACCATAACTAAACCATTAATCGACTTGATTTTTGGCATAGTTGAAAGCACGGAGAGTATCTGTTGAAAGGATGTTCTTTATGAAACTTTATGGAATACTGTCCATAAAGAACCAGTGTTCTGCAATCAAATGCACATGCGTCATAATGTCAAGTATGTTAATAATCAATGGTGTACTTCAGTTTCGAACCTCATACGGGTGAGATGTGAATTGTTTTTTACCGACTTCAACAAAAAAGTCCCTCCTTTTTTGGTACTCAATTCAACGCGTATTTATTTTATTTATTTTTTTTGACTGATGTATGTATACCGATTACTCCAGTGTTGGTGATCCGATTTTAATAATTGTTTTTTTGTTCGATCGGGTACACTGTCAATTTGGTCCCATATAATTTTTACGAAGATCTGGCTAGTAGTTTTTTCATAATCTTGAAAAATATCAATCACCTTTTGGCAAGGTCGTTTACCTAGATGACATTATTGTGTATGGGCTGATTTTTAGTGTAAGTAACGGCACATGATGTAACTAAAAAATCTGGAATAAAAACATTTTATAACAAAAAATCAAACCGACTTCAAAAAGTCAAAAATAAAGCTTTGGAGTCGGTGCTAGCTAGCTAAGGCCAAAAAAATATATAGTTAATAGAAGTGCAATGTAGAATGCCCTGGCTGGCACCGACTCCAAAAGTTTTATTTTTTACTTTTTGAAGTCAGTTTGATTTTTTTTTATAATTTTTTTTTATTTATAAAGTATTGTATAGTTGTGAGTTCCCCGTATGACAATAAATCAGTTTGCCACATCTCTCCTCATCTTTCAATAGTAACAAAGGCTACATTTTATCCCGATATTCCCGCAGGAACGGGAACCACGCGGTTGAAGCCGCGGGCAGAAGCTAGTATCGAAATAAAAAGTAGCCTATGTTATTCTCCTACCTTTCAACTAACAAGGCGATAGTTTGCTTAGTTATAATATTAGTTATTAGGATTAGGATGAACTCATGTCGCCAGCCATTGGGTTTAATTAGCAATTTCATTACAAATTAAACGACGCGCTTTTGGTAGCCAAACATGACATGGTACAAATCAATGTTTGCCCTAGTCGGGGATCGTATCTACGACCTGACTATGCAGGATTTCTATCCACATACTGCTTCAATTTGGGGAGAATCAAATTAATAAATAAATATTTCTTACACTCACACCAATAACCCCAATTACTTGTGATATTGGATACTAGAGTAACGGATATAAATACATATAATTATACATATATAAGTATTTATGTATATAAATACATACAAACCTCCATGACTCAGGTACAAATGCTCGTATTCATCATACAAACATTTGCCCCTACCGGGATTCGAAAACTCTTGTGTCGATTCAAAAAACAAAACCATTGCAAAACTTCCATGTTGTATGGTATGGGTATGCTGTGATTTTGTACGCTTTATAATGGGTTTATTGCACGTGTTAAAAATTGAGGCGTGTCGGGTCAACTACTTCTATATGGAGGTAAGACTGAGAGCAGTTATAACTGTTCTAATTCTGATATAAAAAACTGCTAAACGACATTTCAAATTCTTTTATGAAATGTAGATGAATTTTGTCTCTGATTTTCAAATGATAATTTAGTTCATTTAGGGCCTGTTTCACAATCTTAAAGTAAGTTCTGAGTAGTTTTCTTAGCAGAGGATTTGACATATTTTTCATATCAAAACTGTCAAGTAAGAACTGACTTTTAGATTGTGAAACAGGCCCTTAAACTGAAATAAAACAACTTTTACGGATATCAAACGCGCTATATTTTACGAATTAAATTGTTATCATTATTTTTTAGATTTTTAGGGGTTTTTTGATTTTCCTGACGTTTCGGCACCTTTTCAGCTGCCGTGGTCACGGGATTATCCGTTTGATATAAGTACGTAAAAGTTGTTTTATTTCAATGAACAGTGTGCGCCAAAACATAAGATGTACGTAGGCCCTTAAACTTTTTAATCTTCCTGATTTACTACAATTTTTTCACTCAAATTCGGTCAAGTAAGTTGTATATTTATTAGTTAGTTAACTTTTCAATTTACAGAATTTCTTCTTAAAGATTGAAGGTTAAAAACTAAGAGAACCTCATCAACTTCAATTGATTATAAGTGAATTTTTTTTCCTATAACTCGAAAAGAAGTCTGTAATAATATATTTTTTTTTGCAGTAGTGGTTAGTACATGTTTAGAAATCTCTTTGTTGTATGCAGTTGCATTAGATAAGTAGTCTACACCAAAGTTGCGTGGTTTTCATAAGAGCGAGCGATCATACTTTAACGTAACAATATCAAAATACTCGTACTTAGCTACATTTACAAAAATAATTACTAAATGAAATGGCGGATGTTCTTCACAAATCGTGCAAATTGCGCAATTGTGCTAACTGATCTATCGATATGAGTTTTACAATGAAGAATTCCAAAAAGGGTTTTTTGGTCTTATAAAACATGGTTAGTTGGAGCGAATATCGCCACTATTAGGGCGATATAATTTATTTCAATTGCATTAATATTGAACAATCCGACTGGAAATAGAAATTTTAATTAAAACAAAACGAAAAAATCCATCCTTGTGGAATTAACATATTTTGTTGTATCGCTGGGTGGTCGAGGATTCCAAAGGCAAAAAATATATATAGCATGGTCTCATAAATTATCCTACTAATATTATAAATGTGAATGTTTGGATCTTTGTTACTCAATCACGCAAAAACGGCTCAATGGATTTTGATGAAATTTGGGATACAGATATTTGAAAGCCTGGAGAACTTTTTATCCCCATATTCCCGCGGGAACGGGAACCACGCTGGTGAAATCGCGGGCGGCAGCTAGTTAGGTAGGGAGATCAGTAAGGAGATAATCTTTTCAGGCTATCATATCACTCATCTGTTTATCAGACGAAACCTTAACTATACTACAAACTCTGTTATAACTAAAGATAATTTAAGAAAAAAAAATCAATTGCATGACTTATTGATCAATCCGCTACGCTATCGCTTATCGGGCCGCTGTAAATAGAGCCAAACACGATTGCCATAGCTAGTTTCTCGAGTGGAAAATGAGATGGACATTTCGAAGCCGACATCAACCGTTTCCACAATCGGTTTTATTGGGCCATATACAGAATGGAACACATGCAAATTCGCGTGAAATCACATCGTAATAATCTCGGCCCGTTTCTTAAGAGCAATATTGGATTCGATGTGAGAGAGAGTTTCGTCACGGCTTCGAGAATGCTTTCTAAGATGATTTATGCACTATATTTAGCTGTGAAATGCTATTGAAATTTTAATTCGGTACTAATTCGTGGGTCGTGAACATTTTCTTTATGTATTTTGTCGCACAAAATTAAGAATGCTTTACACAGTTGCCCTTAGGTATAAACGTTAAAGTTATTAAATTTGTGATACAGCGAGGAATACAAACATAATAGTCACGCCTTTTTCCTTTAGGGGTAGACAGATATAACTCTTTCCTATGCTTAAATAAGTATCATAATGAAAAACATATTGCAAATTATGAACATTAACAAAACAGTAAATATAGACGTAGCTTTTTTTATGTCAAAACACCATAAGCTACAGAAGTAAGTATATATCTAAATACGGACGCCAGCGAACAATACACGCTTGCCTTGTGAACACGTATTGTTACAGACAATTGTTAGTAGTACATTTCCTTACTCGACGATCGAAACAAATTTATAATATATGTATGTATTATACGATTCCGGAAGGTTTGCTATCTCTGCATCGGGTTTATTCACCTAGTAATCCGCTCGCAACAATAAAAGGGGATCATATAAATCACTCCAAGTTGCAACGTAATGCGATCATTTTAAAGGATAGTGAATGCAGTTTACAATAATATGCGCGAGGCCTTTTGAGAACCATTTTGCAATAAAAGAATGAGGTCATTCCTAGCTTTGAAAAAGTAAGGAATTTGCGTGCGAATAGAGTTTGCAATAATCAGCAGTTTTATATCTTAATTACAGCGTAAGTATCCAAGGTAGTGCCATCACAATCGAAACTAAAAGATCACGATTGTAGACTAAATTGAGAAAGTTATGGCAATAAAGTAATAAAACAACACCGTATGAACAAAACACATACCTTTGGCAAGACTAAGGTACAATCAAACAATGTCTAATGAACTGTCGTGAGGTCACGCGCAACGCTCGATGAAAGCATCGATAAGCCAAAAACAACAAGAGAAAATAACGTAACAATAACTCTAGGCGTATCGCATAAAGTTTACATCTTCGAATCCATCATTAATTTTATTGATAAACATGAAAAAGAAGCTTTTACATCTCGCGGGAATTGTAAGACAATAAGAGAAAATGTTTCTAACCAATTTTCTTAAGCAACAGTCGGTGTTGATGCAATGCACAATCGACACTAGAAAAAGAATCGTGCAGATGTGCACGCAGAGTACAAGGACGATCACGCAACGCTGAGCCATATCATTACAACTGAAAAGCTTATTAAAATAATGGTGAGATACGATGGAATTAGAGATTATGATTGTGGAATGCGAACTTTCCTGTTCGGAGGCAGGTGTTGCAGCATCAGAGCAGTAGGTTATTATTGGAAGCATTCTTGCACAAAAAGGATAATATTAGTAGGCTATTAATTTTCAAATCATATGCTTTCTAAACTCAAATAGAAAAACTGAACCTTCCAGATCCAGACTTAATCAAATTATCCAACACAGGTAGTTATCGTCTCTGATAACGTTATCGTAATCGATAAATCAATGAACGTGCGCATTGTTTGTAGCAATGGTGCTTCACGTTTTGCAAACAATGATTTTAATTAAATAAGTGAGGAACAAAGAGTCCCCAACCGCACTACAGCGGTTAACGAATCGGTATCAGATTACTATAAAATAAAAGGAGCGTAAATGTATACTCCGATAAGCAAGCGGAACGAAACGGAGGTCGCCGTGACGAAAGCTGCTAAACTCAAATTGGGTTTTGGGATTGTAGCTCGAAATACGAGAGCATGACGGGACTCTTTGTGGTCGCCTGAGAGGGCACGCACGCGGACACGTGATTGCTGCAATGCCTTTTGAGTAGCTTACTAAGGCGAACAACAACAACCCATTTCATGGCCCGCAACAAGCCAACAATTAAAACCAAACAAAAATCCAATGAATACAATTCCGGTTTAAAAGTAGTTCCTACCGTTAACAATAATCGTTTGTGTGGTATACTTATTACTTACAGAGTTCTTACCACACTAGAAAGGCACTAGATTAAATTGTCTAGGGTGCCAAACAACAAAAATTACGTAACACCAGCCGAAGTGAGCGATTACAAAAGTTTATCCATAACAATCAATCAGTTTTCTAAATCGCATCATTAAGTTACTTTCATCTAATATTCGTCGGTAAAAGTTCATTAGCTTCGGCCGGCCGAACAATGAAACAAAGATTAAATTCTCCGATCTGATGATTAAACACCTACATTGGCGACTGAGGCGAAAGTGATCCGACAGCGATTGTCGTGTGCGATATTTAAGTTTTCAACCACTGAGTTACGCCCGCTCGATTGCTGAGATAAACGCACGTAGGACGCATTGTCGCGTAATGTTACGAATATATTACGAGAGATATCTCCGAATCATTATGAGGTAGCGAGTCTATCCAAACATTAAAGCCGAGATAGAACGATAACTTTTGTACTTGTAATTGATGTTGTAGATGAAACAATATCAGATGAAGATACTGATTCAAATTACGATTATGTTAATGTCGGCTGTGAAACTCAACCAGTTTATAGTATTGCAAAGGAATCTAATGCATAAGTTACAGACGTGAAAGTGCAATCAACATGTGATACTTTAGACTTTAAACAATAGCCTTGATATATGAGTGACGACACAAATGAAGATTCTCGCAACGTTCTGGAACACAAAGCGTGCAACGTTGCTGTTGGCCAATCAGGCGCCAAGGATGACGGCATCATTAATCAAAAACTAATTCTTCTTATTGTCATGTTTTATGCACATCTACTTGATGCCTTATTATTAGTAAGAAGGTCTTCAATTATCGATAAATACGAAAAATATTGGTATCTTAACATATTAATTTATTAAAGAGATTTTTTCAAGGCAATTATGTCATGACTTGACCACAAACGTTTTAATTTGTTTACGATGAGGTTACGTTGCCAGTTGGTATACTTAATGAGGAGAAGCTATAAATAGAACAGCAAACTTACTAAAATGCTCTCTTATATCATCGTCGCCTAAAAAAAGTAACTGTTCCAAGGTTCATGTTCAAGTAATGACTGTAAAGTCAAAAGTGATACACGTGCAAACCTGTCGATTTGGCTTCGAGGATTTCGACAATATGGCGGCAAGGCCAAAGGCCAGATGGCTTGAAAATTAATGAGAATTTATGCTTGTACACCCATATAAGACGGGCAGATGGCGAAAAGTATAAATATTCAAGTTGTTGCCAAATAATATCAGAATCTGGTTCTGCCGGCACCGGCAGCCGGCAGATGATAAGCTACTTTCTCTCCGAACTCTCCAACCCGGACGTGCTTCTCTCATTGTTTTTGTTAATGTGATATTATTATTGTCGGAAGAGATTGAAAGTTAATGAACTATATTCGCTCGTGAAAAATCGAAAGCAAATTGCCAAGTTTGCACCTCGTAAGTTGTAAACCTTGATGTTACTTTCCTTTATACAGGCCTAGTTTTATTTTACAACCTCATAAACAGAATTAACAGTCATGTTAATTTACAGATGGTGTTTATGTCATTTAAAAATGTGTCATGAGATGACAAACCGTACATTTACCAAATATGGTGTATTCCCAAATTGCTCCAGACGAGGAGGGTTTTTTCTAGTAATACAAAATCACACTTATAAAGTAAGTATGTGAATTTTAGGGAACTTTTATGCTGTTAAAATACAAGATCATATTGCGCGGTTTTATCATCAGCAGTTACATTATTGAAGACTTAAACGTCTTTAATGATGTAGAGCCAGCAATGAGCCTCAATGACGGCGAGTTAAAAAAAAAACTTAAAAAAATATATATATGTATATGCTCACCCTTTCGCAAGGTGGAGGCGCGGCGACATCCGTCTCCGTGTAGATGCACAGAGTAGACTTCCTCGACAGCGAGTCGCTCGCGAGGCTGCTCGAACTCGAGCCCGATGAGAACTTCATGGTGCCGCCTCATCCAACTGTCTCCAAGGTCGATCAGGTCACGTCGAGCTGCACCACCGTGTGATATAACCGGCACATCACACAGGTGCCTCTCTCCACACCAGAATCTTCACAGCACCAACTCCGTCAGTGACAGCTCAGTGTTAAAAGTCAGCGTACTACCAAGGTCTTTTCCGTCGCAAGCAACCGGAATATCTAGACTTGGCTGGCCTGCAACAAAGAACGATAAGCAATTATAAGTAAATTGATAACGCATTTCGTTCGGTGTTCGGTACGTTTCCAATTAATATTTTAATTGCTTTCGTTGTCGTGACTGCACGTGAGCGGTGTGAACAGCCTTTTCTTTTAACGTTTTCGATGATTAGTGACATTGTATTAACAGTGATGACCTCATTATTTTTTTCTACAATTACAAGTATTCAGTTATTAAATTACAATTACCTACATGTCGTCAAACAAGAACCAAGTTTTGTATTATTAGGAAAAAAATCTAAGCAAGATCGGTGAGATCTGAATAGATAACAATACATAATAGCTGTCTTTGCCAATTATTTACTCAATTCAATTGAATCGAGTCACTCACATTGGCATGGATTACATAAAGATTGTCACAGAGAATCGATTAGAATCGATTCGTTGTCGAAACACGAGTGCTCTTTACTTTTTTCTGTAGGGCATTGATCTACTTTTGGCTAACGATTTGTTTCGAAACTCAAGGACACAGCCATTTAGATAAGACGATCGCTCTTTGGATGGATTGAATCCATTAGGTAGATTGTGGAGTGATAACCTGGGTTACCAATAGTGGTTGTAAAGGTTGAAAGGTTCTGTTGCATGCGTTTTGTACAACAATAGCCGTTGTGTGTAGGTAGAAAGAGTTTGTTGTGCCAGTAAAACCCAGTGACTAAGCAATTTGTTGGTTGCCCACTGTATCCTTAAGGTTAGATTTGCAAGCTATGGCCAAAGAAGTGTTTAATTCAAATCCGTCTATATCCGTTACATACTTATGTATTTTTATTTACTAAACCTCAAACCGTTTCCTTACAATTTGTTGATGAATAAACTCTGTTTTGTTCAATGATACAGAGATTGTAATGTAATCCCCTTCTTGTGTTTATATATTGGAAAAAAAAATATATAAATTAAACGGGTTAAGAAAATTCAATAACAAAGAAGTTATTGCGATGATTAATTCATCATTATCATTAAGTTCAGGGACAATTTTATCGGTTTGTTGATAAAAGAATAGATAAACAATCTACTGTAAATTAAAAGCAATTTTGCAATTAATAATAGCTTACCGGATTACATCAGAGTCGTAAAAATTTGAGTCATCAAACCACTTCAAATGTTCAAGATTTTTGATAAAATGAGCTGAGTGCGTATCGTAAACGCGTCGATTGTTGTATGAAATCAGCGGCCCGCCATCTAGCGGATTACGCCACGGACTACACCAACGCCATACAAAAACCTAACGCGCTCACTATCGACCGTGAGTAGAAAAACTCGCACTAAGCACACTGAACCTTACTGTATTCGAAAAACTTATCACAGCAACTATAATAATTAGTAATTAAAAACCGATTACATTTACTTGTTGTTACTTAATACGTGTGTGTATGTGATTATTTAATAGTTATTGTTCAACATTCTTTCTCATTTACTCAAACCCCGCGTGTCCTCTCCGAATTTCAGCCGAAAACCATCATTTTCTAATAGTTAGAGTTCAGTCTTGTATGAACATCCTGAATCAGAATGAAGCCTGATAAATATACTCCAATCTGTGATAAAACTTACATTTACGCATTGGGATAAATGGCTTACTTTTCTTATCTTGATAACAGAACTATTCATGATAAGGTGATTATCTTAAATCTCAAAACGTTTTTTGTAAAAATGATAAAAGTTGAACATGAATGCTGTCAAGTTGTCAAATACGATTGTTATGTCGTAACTAAGTACTTTTAGAGATAATACAATGTTGTTGCCATTTAGGTATTCGTTGTAGCACTGGATAGCATAGAGGACATTTTTAGTTGTCTTAGATACGTACTTAATTTTGGTCTAACATAATCTTACTTATTAAAAATATCGTAAACTTTTCCAACTGTACGCAATGTAAAGAAAGGTAAAAGGGATTCGTTCTGATTACCGTGATGTATGGTTTCGTACAAGCGCGTAACTTCCTGGTAGGCCAGTACGGTTTATTTTTATTTTTTATTAACGACTGGGAGATTTTTAGCCTTAATCATACCTGATGTTAAGTATTGATAAGGCTGAAGATGGAAGCAAGTCTCTCCCGGAATCCTCAATCACTGAGGAACTGGCTATCTTAACTCTCTGCCGGAACACAACAATGCTGAAAACATTGTTGTTATGGCGTCAGACTTAGATAAGATGGTGGTAGCTAGCTGATACCGGTGGTTGTACCTCTAGACCACAGAGGCGGTTTATTTAGGGATCGATATTTTAAAAAGTAATAGACTTAAAGAAAATTTATAAATCACAAGTGATAGAACATTAATAGGTATTTCATTTGAATGATTTTTAGAAAATACTTTTTTTTAAATAACTCGTACAGAGTGACGATTCGCTCTTTAGGGTTTTAAACTTGGATATTATTAATTTATTCATAAACAAACAAGAATTACATTCCATAGCAAAAGTCTCGCAAAACCTATTAATAGGTTTGACTGCGAGTCCGGAGTCAAGCTAAAAGTTAAACAATTAAATACTAATATTTTAAAGTACAAACTAATTAACTGACTCAATTTAGTAAGTAAATGTATGAAATAAAACTTGGCAATACATTATTGATAGAAACTAAAGTTATACTCGTAAATACACCAATTCGGTTTTATTCTACTTGTTATATCAATAAACGCTTAGAGTACCTACAAAATATTGAAAGCAATTATTACAGCATAAAACACAGGCAGTATTACAGCATGAGTATAAACAATTATTTGATTGACCAAAAAGTAATGAACTGAGCAATCAATTTTAAAGGGGGCATTTATTGAAATATTTTCAAATTGGCAAAAGTTACGACACAATACCGATAAGTAATCGAAACCGTTTGGTTTGCTGCAATAAATTATTAAACGCACTGTTAAACGAAACTATTTTTGAGTCGGTTAAAAAGTAATTAATGAATAGGCTATATTTACAGTTTCAAAAATAAAAACCGTCTTGTCTGAGCCTGCTCGAGTTATGTGTGAGTCAGTCCTCAAGATATTCACAGCTCCGTTGGAATTTTTATTTCGTGACCGCACGCCCAGTGATAACTTGCGTTCAAATTACGCATTAACATAAATGGTTATTGTTTTAATTAAAACAGATTTCTTTTGATTGCCATGAGATAAGTTGTAAATTGTAGCAGGCATTGTTTAGTATAATAATGGTTGTTCACGTCATATTCATAATGGCGGGGTATGACTATGAGAACGAAATATGCCAAATATTAATGGTCTGTACATTTTTGCATCAATTATTCGCTGATAAAATTATGATATTTCAAAGACCATTTCGGATCTAAATGCTGCATAGTGAATGAATAAAATAAGTAAAATACATTTTTAAAAAACTTTGTGACCTTCTAAGTAAAATAGTATTTTTTTTTGTATTAAAAATCATTTATCGTTAGTAGTGTAGGAACCGATGGTGTCAATTGACTACGTAACCTGATAAATTGAATATCTAGAAGAAAAAAGCAGAATCACTCTCCTAATAAAGGTGACAATTGTGATAACCTTGTAAAAGCGTACATTCTAAATCCACAGTTGTGACGGTGTTGTCATAACGTTACTTCTAACGTCACTTCATGTAATGTCACCGCGACATAACATTACGTGGATGGACTCTCTCCGTTGCGGTTTACAAGACAGTAAGAACGATACTTGTCTGCTCAAAGTCAATGTACTTGTCAGTTGTTAACTGACTTGATTAAACATGTTGTGTCAGGCCGAAAAACAATTGCACCATTATGAAATAATGAGGTGGCGTATTAAAAAAGTAGATGTAGGATGCGGTTTTTTAGCGGCTAAGATGCTAAGATTTTAAAAGGAAGAAGTTGATTTGTAATATTTAGATCAAAATTTAACACATTATGTTTGGCAACATGTACTTAGAGAAATTTTAAAATTACAGAAAAAAGTAAATTTATTATGTAAACAGAAACATCATGTACCTTAGTTTAATCGCAATTTATCTTCTGTCTATCACCAAAACCGAAAAAATAAGTTCAACCACAGTACAAGACAAGTGTGTCTATGAGCTGTGCAATCGCAAAGGGGTTTGAAACATTGGGCCTTGTCAGCAGTCCGCTATTTAAAAAAAAAACAAAATCACCCCCCGCGGTATTATATAATGGTTAAGGAACGTAAATATGAACAAAAAATATTATGCAACATAATGCCCTAAAGTGTCAGGTTAATGAGATAATTGGAGATAAAGATACAAAGGTCTATCCCGACGCAGCGCAAAGAGGGGTGTTATAAGTTTGAAGCCTATGTCTGTATGTCTGTCTGTCTGTACGTATATTCGTAGAGCCTAAACGGATCAAGCGATTTCAATGCGGTTTTTTTTAATTGAAAGCTAAATTAATCGAGATGGTTCTTAGCCACATTTGATGAAAATCCATCCTGCCATTTTTTTTTTATTTTTTTTTTATTTATTACATTTATGGAGATGGTCAACTGCCTGAACGGTAATAGATACAAAGGTGGTGCTTTGACTAAAATAATGTACACCCTGGGCAAATTTAGGTGCAGCAGAAAAAAAAACAAAATTGTCTTTCTGTACATAAATAAAAATAAAATTTAAAAACCCCGGACACAAAAAAAAAATTTTTTTTAACTTTCATTATCTGGCTAACGTGACACTTAAGGGCATTACACATTATAACATTTTTTGTTCCACTGTGTGTCCCCTGTTCATTTATATAGGTATTACCGTGCGACGACATTTTGGAAAAATAAACAAAATGGCGTCTCTTACTACGGATTTGGAAGAGGCCAGTATCCTTACAAATTCAAACCCCTTTGGAAGTATTATTTTTCAGATAGGTACCTTTCTAATTTCCATATAAAGTATATTCAAATCTATTCAGCCGACTTGAAACTAATCGATCATACACGGAGATAAAATTGGTACACGTTATCTCAAATGGCTATGAGTCATTTGGTACAAAAACAAAAGGTTTCTTAAAAATAGTGGCGCACTAGAAAACGTCGTGATCGTGACAAAAATATTGCAGAATATTAAAATGACAGATAAGAATAACACTAAAGTGAAACTTAAGCAAGACGTTATGAAAATATTCCAACAACTATGTAGCGTAGTTACGACTACTTAGACAAAATTTGTAAAAAGTCATTATTGTAGAATGGAAGTAGCGGTAAAGAAGTGACAAAATATTAAAAAAAGTGATATGCGTTAGCGGAAATTAAATATCATAGAAGAGTCATAGAAGGAAGAACTTTTGGATATGTGTCTTTTGCATGATATTTTGAACGGACGCATCGACTGCCCAGAGCTTTTGGCTGGCATAGTTTTTCGTACCCCTAAACGTCGCACAAGGCATACACCACTACTCCACGTACCATTATGCTCTACAAACTATGCTAAGAATAGTCCACTATCACGTCTTGCTATGTTGTATAATGAGAAGTTCAGTGATCTTGATATTTTTACATTATCTAAGCCAGCTTTCAAAAAAGCTGTGTCTGCTTTGCTGATTAGTAAATCATAAAATTTAATTCAATTATACTAACAAGGATTTGTTTACTACTAAATAATTTAAGGTCCCAAATCATATGGTAGCTGTTACAAGTTTTGGTATCTTTGGTACCTATGCTGCCTCACTGTCCGGTTTGTCCTTGTAGGTATTATTGTTGTAATGCATGAACACATTGGATATATAGATAGATATAATACAAATTGAAATTAAAGTTGACATAATATACTTACATAAAAAATAAATGATCAGTACGGTAACAATTAATTTTTTTTTTCAATGATAAGTCGACTATAATTAATTAATTGGAAATAGGAAATAAATATTGTATTATTTACATTGCCATCGTTTAACTTTAAACCAACATCTGCGTTCATATTTGTGGGATTTTCATATAAGTTTTTATATAATTTTGCTTGTTATCATGTTTACTCTATTACGAATATTATGCTATTAACATATTATGTTACGTTAAATATTTAACTCTATTACGAAATACATTCAGACATACACACACTCACATACATACACGTACACACCCATACACACACGCACACACTATGTTTACTAGCTAGGCTGATATTTTTGTGTCGTTGTTTTTTGTTCTATTTGAGTTATTGGCTTAAATTTTTAAGGAAACCTGTAATTGGTCTTACTATTATAGTGTACACAATTTTTGTCAATTATATTTGTAACACTGTTGGTTTTCAATAAACAAAAACAAAAACAAAACAAGACCATATTGAGATGGCGCATGATGAAAAAGTAAGTAAAAATACGATTTGAAAAATTATAACTTGATATTTTTTTATTTTAATTTATAATAATATTGTTGGGTATTGTTTACATCTAAGATTATTATATTCATCTAAGATCTTAGATGTTAGGACCAATTTCTATAGTGTAATGTCGGCTTAGAACAGCGCTACCCCCTTTCATCCCGTGTCGTACAAGGCGACTAAGGGACTCTGCCTTCAGGAGACGGGCAGTAGCGTCTCCTACAAACTTGGCCATACTGCGATTGCCAACCCGCCTGCCAAGCGTGGCCATTATGGCAAACCCCCCCCTTTTTGGGGGAGGCCTATACCCAGCAGTGGGTGTTATGTGGCTGAGACGACGAAGCAAATAATCATTTTATTTCGATATCTTAAAAATTTGTTGATCAGTTAGTGTTTAATCAACAAATTAACTGAATGAATGTTGGTCTCTTTACATTAACTAGTATAGGTGTTGCGCACGATTTCGACCCCCTATTTTATCCCTCTTAAATTTTGTTCTGTGATAAAGGTGGCCTTCGTATGTACAAAAAGGAAGGCTCGATGGTTCTATAAATCTCTGTTACAAAACTCTTTGAAATCCGACAAGCAGATCATGGAAGTAGAGCTTTTCTTGCCATTGTTATAATACATTGTTATAGCACAGTCTATTAACTTCCCTTCCTTATTAGTATATACTAAACACTTATACTGACTCTCTACACTTACACTATGTTCTAATCCGTGAACAATGATAGTCGGCGTCCTTCAAACAACAAAGTAAAGTGCAACAAGTACATACATGAGAAAAACTGTTGCGAAATTAGTTTGAATGGTTGTTCTTTAGTTTGTTAGTGTGGGAAAAGTAGACATTATGGTTTAGCTAAAACACAAAAGCATAGTTAGCTATGCTAAAAATCGTATTTTCAATACTGTGATTGTAATTATCGTTAACCATATTCATCATCATCAGTCCAATTTAGTCTAAGGCCTGGACTTCTTCATAAGTGGTCTCTTTGGATTTCCTTTCTGTTTCTAGAAAATATGAAGAGATTAATATAGGAGCCTACTAATATATTACCCTTCCGGTCACCTTTTCCGGTTGACTGGTAGAGAATGCCTAAGGGCATTAAGTCCGCCTTTTGCTGTATGTGCAATAAAGTGTTAATAAATAAATGCAAGTACATGTAGTACATGTTAATGATAAAATAGTACAAAGGAAATGGTATAATCATCATGAAGTCTAGTATCTTTTTGACCTTGTGCTATTTTTGTAGTGCATCTATTTAGATCTACGCAATCTCGATTGTACTTATCTCAAAAAACACTAAAAATAATTTATAGTCTATAAGATTTTCATATAAAACGTTGAAAGACTTATAATTAGATATAACTTACACGCATGGATTTATACTTTACAATTATGGTTAAAGTTGTTATACGACAACAAACAAAAGCCTTATCTAATTGACGTTAATTTATTTTAATAACCACAAGTCAATGAACTTACATCAACAAAGTTAATACCACGGAAAGGAGAGAGCACACCACTGCATTCCACACTTTTAAAAGCAAGACTAACTCATCACCCCATTCGTTGTTTGTATAAATATGATAATGTCCCACTTTTCATTCAGGAAAAATGCTTAGCACGCGATCTAGGGATATCATTAGTGTGAAGTAAGGCGAATCGGCGCAGACGCAGGAAATGGTGATAGGCGGATCTGTTGCGTAACTGAGGATGTCAATTTGAATATGGATTGGGAGAAATTTTACGTTGGCAGATGTTTCTTTATTGACACGCTGATGGGTGATTGATCAATCAAATGGTGAGAACTTTGAATATGTTTTGCTTAATGTGATGGCGGCTTCCATTTTGAGTAGGTAGTTAGGTTCCTATTGCATAATTACATGTAAAATAATGTTACCAAAATAGGTATAGTTGAATCACTGGTAAAAGACAAACCATAAATTACGCCTAACAAAAAGAAACAGGTACATAAAAATTGAATTAAAGTCAATGCAGGAACATTTTTTCTAGTTAAGTGTAGAGGAAACAAAAAGTACAAGTAAACAATATCATCGGGTGTTGTTTTAAACAACTGTGTACTTTATAATTTGCTTGGTTTCAGGTAATATTTTAAATGATGATTTTGAAGTCTGGGAAACTTCTAGTTATACTGTAATGAATCTATTACCATCAAAATACTGCACCATGCAACGCACTGGTAAACTAGAAACGAATATTCCACTAAAATTTTATGACGACAAATCCTTAGCAAAACCAAAACTTCGCAAGAGTACCTTCCACCTCATGTAGACACGAGCTACGTGTCCCAAATACCGAATTATACAGTTAAAAGAAGCAATGTGCATAGCCACGTGCATTTCCTCCATTGAGGTTGTCCGTGCGACCAGCGGGCCGTGGCTGAAGCGATCGGCTGTGACCGCACGCACCGTGAACGGCTTGGGACACGCAAGCACCGATGAAAACTTAAATTGCTAACGGACTGTCAAAATTGAAAGAGAACGAACGCGAGAAAAAGGTTGTTTACCTCTGAAGATATATTTGAGAGAATCAGGCGATGCAGACAGTCGACTCCATGTCTAAACAGTGAAGCTAAAGTGTCGATTATCTAGAAATAGGTTGGTGATCGATAAGACTATCTGCAAAATCTCAAGTTGGCTATGTATTAATGCCTTCATTTGATGCACGATTTATTTTGTATCTTACTTATCAGCTAATGTTAATAGCAGAATAATTTTTAATTTTATTAACCGGTAACATGTCTAAGTCAAGCAGGCAGTATAATCAAGATTTATACAATTTTCGTTCAACTGTAAACATCCTATGCAAAGGTGTTAGCAAGTCGCGTCTAAAAATAAAACCACGTCAGACTGAGCTGATAAGCATAAGCCTTATTATAAAGAAGCCACTAAACGTTATATAAATGCGAGAAATGGTTTCACAAATTAGTCAAAACTGAACCAGTTGAAAAATCAAGATCACTGGTACGTTAAGAACGAAAAGGAAAAAAGCGAAAAGTAACAATTAAAGATCAATTTTCTGGTTGGCTTTTTTTTTCTATCATTGCCCCGGGGTCTGGCTGGTTATTTTTTAAAATGGCCGCTGTGACGTAGCGCCTTTTCGTCTGTTGCGCGAGCCGAAGTTCGGTTCAACGACCAACGGCTAAGGTCATGAATTCGAGATTTAAAAAGCTCGCAGTTTCCGCAATATCTAATTTTCGATCGTAAACGTTAATTGGGCTTATTACACTGGTTCGGTTGAAAGCTTTTTTTTAAATTTTAACTGCCTTGTGCGTGTGTAAATTGAAAGAAATTATAGGGCCTACTCTTACAACATTTCGTTGACGGACTGATTTTGATGATGTGATTGCTATGCCTTAGCATAGTTTAATAACAATACTTTATTTTTATAGGTAAAATGTGAAAATTAAATATTCAAGAGAGTTTTAGCGTATCAAATTAAAAAATTTAAGCATCTGTCAAAATATTGAAAATGGTATCGAATATGTTAAAATGGTTATGGTTGTTAAATTTTTGAAGTGAAAACTTCTTTAGCGGCGTTGAGCACTTTTTCTGTAATGGGTATAAAATCTTAAACTCGCGTCAGGACACGTGACCTGATCGAAAAAGCGTAGGACGGATGGAGAATGTTGAGGTGACAGGTTGACTATGGTCTCGGTTGCTTAGCGACAGACTGTTGATAATGTCTTTTACTTGTCTCTTGTTTTATTGTCAATATATATTTTTCGATTCTCTATAATAACTAATGTTTTCTTATATCTTATTACCTAACTTAACGTTCACTTTAATATGGTTTGTCATGTTTGTGTACGATAGCGCAATAAATGAATATTGTATTCTACCACATAAATGATAGTACTTTTATACTGATAAAGCAATTGGTGCAAAATTATTCCCTAACCATTCCAAAATATCAAACATGCTCAACGTTAATAATCAAGTTTTCACTTCTGCCGGCACTCCCGGAGTGCAACCCGTCTTTTTTTTTTATAACTTCATTATTGTGAAACAATGTTTTAATTTTTAGAAAGAAATGTATTCTGTAATAAAAAATTTTCGCTTCTTTAATTGATACTCATAGAAAATGTTATCGTTTCTGATACTATTACCTTCTAAAACTCTACTTACTGAAAAAAACTTGTTAATTGTATGTTGTTTCACAGGTTCCAAATTATCATAACCTGCATTTGCTAACTTTACCAGTCTCTTAACAATGTACGTAACAATAACACAGACAAGTGTAACTATTAAATAGACCGTTCATTTTTTTTCTAACATTATCTTTGACCTGTACTCGATTTACTAGTTCCGTGACAGACTAGATCCGTAACGCCTAGTAGACATTATAACTCTCTGAAGGTTTTTGTTACTTTAGTAAGAACTACGAAATAAGTGAAGAATTGGCAGCAGACACAGAACTTGAAGAAAAAATTGGCCTTACCAAACCATCCTTTGTAGAAAGAGTACAAGAAGTTGTTTACCACAGAAAGGTAGTGCCAGGTATTTGAAATTTTAGTCAATAGCGTTATTACCTGTGCCAAAAGGTACATCAACCTTTATATTTTCGTTATTGCTTTTAGTATTTCTATGACTTTCGGTTGCTTGAAAGGTTTTAACTTCAATACCCGTGCAGTTTTTTTATTCAACACCAACGTCTATTTTTACTAGTTAATGTTTGAAATAGATTTTTGCATTTATACCAGTGCTTCTTTGTCATATAAAATCATGTTTTATATTCATGTGTTTTTCTGTTGTATGTGCCTATTGGAAATTACCATTAACTTTCGGCTAATTGTTTAGCTGTCCGTACACTAACTATGAGGTTCCATTAATGGGTTTTTAAACTGCTTTCAACATCATAAATTCAACACACGACTCGTTTTCGTCAAACATGACACATAAATGAAATAATGCGTATCAGTGGCGAGGGGTTGAAATATGGCGTAGGTAAGAAGGACCAAGAAAAATCCGCTAATCAGACAATAATTTATAAACATGGAAAATAGAACATTTCGCTCCCTTTGCAACTGCCTGGCATCCAATCATATTTAACATATTTATTGATGTGATAAATATTAAACAAGAAAATATACCAGAATAAAACAACTAGTCTCATGACGCCCTGACGGGATTCGAACCCGCATCCTTGGGAGTCCGGCCCAATGCACTAACCAATTATGCTACAGAGACCTATGAGGACACGTCGAATTTTTCTGGTATATTCACTCTCTCATTGATGAAGCGACGGTGGCCAACACCGTAGAACGGTGAAGACTCCCAAGGATGCGGGTTCGAATCCCGTCAGGGCGTCATGAGACTAGTTGTTTTTTTCTGGTTTTTTTTTTCTGGTATATTTTCTTGTTTAATATTTATCACATAAAAATAGCATTGTAAAATGCAAAATTAAAAAGTTATAAATATTTATTGATTATAATTACGGACATAATTATTATGATCTGTATAGTTTATCGCTGGGGTCGGATTTCTAAAAGGAAAGCCGATGGGAAGCGGTATGTATTGACCCTTCGGCACTGATAAGTATACAAAAGGTACTTACAACAGTTACGCGACTTTGTGTCAATGTTTTCCTGTTTTTATCGAAAGCCCACATCTGTTGATGTAGAAAGATAAAATAATGTTGGTTCTAGAGGTCGTCTAGTCGAAAGTGTTACAAGAACACATGATTTATTGTTTTTAATGAAAATTATGAATTCAATACGATGAGAAAAATGGAATAGAACATTCATAATGGAACGCGATAATCGATTGATGAAAATGATGTATAATTGATGAATTTCATGCCAAAATTGGACCTGAAAGATTGAAATATCTAAATGAACTTTATTCAAATTTGAATGAAAAAAAGCATGAAAAAAAAATCTCAAAAGTTTAGCTACTTTTTACAAAGGATGTAGCTCTCTAAAACTTTTCTCTGGGATGATCTGAAAATTATGAAGCGGTAACATAACATCACACAAAAAACCAAAAAAACCTAACCAACTTCACTCGGCCTTCACTTGTCCGTCTCAGCAAGAATTTCTTTTCTCATCCATTATTAAGTGAGTATAACGCACTGGCGTTCATAACAATGCGTGCGGTCCACAAAGCTGATCCCTATCTGCGAATAAAAAACGTAGCAAAAACATTCTGAGACCGCATTAGCAATGATTTCTGAGATGTCACAGAACAAGATGAAATGAAGCTATTAGCAAAAGGAGCCAAAAGGATATTTCAAATGTCAGGTTGGATAGTAGCACCAGTTTTTTTTGTTTTTTCGCGACACTGGCATGTTGGTATTGTAATGATTTGTAAGCAGTTTTTATGCGTGGAGGTTAGTTCAGTGATTTTTTTAATATTTAGCACAGATACCTTATTTTGTTTGTATTGGTGTTCCTTATCTTCAAGATTAATTGAGCTTGTCACAATTTTTGAACTGGTACTGTAGATACTTTTTTCTAGTAAGTAATCTATTCAAGTTATACTAATTGGTTGTAATATTAAAAAAAAATTACTACCTACTAAAAGTCTTAAAACTAAATTGGTTAATTAACAGTTAACTTCGTAAACAATCAAACAATCAATTAAAGCATAAAATCAACTTTTATTTGTGTTGGTGCTAGCTACCACCATATCTAAGTCTGACGCCATAATAACAATGTTTTCAGCATTGTTGTGTTTCGGCAGTTAAAGATAAGATAGCCAGTTCCTCAATGATTGAGGATTCCGAGAGGGGCTCGCTTCCATCTTCAGCCTTATCAATACTTAACAGAATGTATGATAAAGGTATCCCCGTCGTTCATAAAAAAGGTCACATTATAATTGAACTAATTACAACTACAAGTGGGTATTGATATCATATTGACAGTTACCGGATTCTAAAGCCCAACAAACAAAATTGCAAAACAATATTGTTCCAATACAAAAGATCTAAATTTTCAATAGCACTGACTTGGAATTTGCCGGTGATATGTCAATGTGCGCCATTTAGGCAGTCAAATGCCTAGGTCACGAGTGGCACGCAAAACGCAAACACACTGTGCGCAAACGCAGGCGCCCTTGGTTAAATCCTGGTGGATTGCTGTCAAAATGGCTGTCCGTTTGGTTATTCCACCTTGGTGGCAAATAGGCCAGTCACGACTGAGATTTATCAACCAATTACTTCGGCCTGATTTGTACGAAATCCAATTAGAGAACACGCGTTTCTAGCGGGTGTTTTGTTTCCTTTTTTTTAATTACAATTTTAAATCCTACATGGTACAAACAAGTCGGAAAGTTTGTTAATTTTTATGTCACTGAACTATGCTTTTATTGTAATTTATTTATCGGAAAAGTTAACCACAAGTGAATTATTTAAGTATGCAGTACATCATAAGTTACAATCTAACTTCACCGTGTACTTCTTGTCACATTTTGACATACTTCACACTTTAGAGGCGATGATTAAGCGAAGATGTCACGATATCAATATTATTAGGATATTATTAGAAAAAAGTGCCTTTTATATAAAACTTCCTACGGAAACGGGAATCGCATGGGTAAAACCGCGAAGCACAGTTAGTCTTCAATAAAATATCTTTCGATTCAATTTAGTTCTCGATAAGTAACTAACTTTTTTTTTAACAAATGTCAACTCCTTTCTCTTTTTGAGTGTTTATCGGCTGTTTCTGGTATTTTTATTTCAGTTAAATGCGAGTCAACAAATTTGAAAAATGAGCTGGATCATGTTTTCATTACTTTTAAAATTTGAATGTGACTTGAGAACAAAATTACTTAAGTTCAGTGAAAGTTAGTGGTAGTAAAAGTAAACAATCTGAAGGATTTAAATATTACGATCAATAAAACATTTGATTAAATAAGCTATATAATGAGCACATTACCAGTTTTTATTAATTTTGAAATTAGAAACATTATATTAAACTTTACGTACTTACAGGGTTTTGATCTAAAATAGGACTAAAACAATGAAAAACAAATGCTGGTAAATAACTACATAAAAGATGTCAAAAAATCAAAATGGATTGTGAAACTTTTCACCGACAGTCAGTTCTCCGCATAATGAATCGCCGATAGAACGTTTCGCCATTGATTGTTTCACCGCAAGAACCTTTCGCCTACGATCGTTTCGCCGACAGAACGTTTCACCTACGAACGATTCGCCAACAGTATCTTTCACCGCCGAATGATTCGTCGACAGAACTTATATAGGCATAATATTTGACACTACAAGCTGAAGTAAATTAAAATTACTAAAGAAAATAAAATTTCATTAACAGGTATAATATAAAACATGATTTTCAGAAAGGAAGACACGAAAAATCAAATAATTGATCAACAAAAAACAATAAAGATTTGATCTTTATTGGTTTTTGTTGTGACACACTATTTTGAAGTTAAAAAAAGAAAAGAACTTTTATTTAACACAGAAAACATGATTTTTAGCAAAACAAAAATTAGTTAAATTAAATTTTGCAATAAACAGTTCTTATTATATTATTAAACAAAATATCGATATTGGCGTCAATGTCAAAATCGTGTAATAAAATTATTACACAGGAAACATACTCGTAGATGTTGTGCAACGTTTAGGTTTTTGCGTCTGTTTTAGTAATTTCTCTGAAAATGTCAACGGAACCGGAACTAATCTATTCTCCGTCTGATAAACATGACCAAGCACGACCGTGACTGGATACAGCCATTTCAAGATAATATTATTTTAATTGAAGATAATGATAATTAAATTGGGAGAAAATACATGGGATAAAATACATGTTTATGACCCTATTTCAAGAACTTGTTATTCTTCAGGGGGGGCTAAAAACCAAGGATTATGCAATTCTCGTTATATTTTTATTACAATTCACATTTAAAATCCTAAAATGGCACTTTTCTCGCAATTTACAATAGGAATTGAATTTGATTTATTTTTTGCAATTCATTCATGTGACTGTTTTGTATGGAAAAGCGTAAAATGCTCCACTAAATTGGAATTGCTCAAGCGTCAATCAGAATTACAAAAAGATACTAATGAGTAACTTCTTACAATTTATTTTGTACGTGTTTTGTGGGTTTTCCATAAAATTTATATTATATAACAAAATTATATAGCACTTGACGAACACTTTTTGAAAAATGCCCGGGTTATGTATTAAGTCTTAAAATCTATATAAATAAAAATGAATCGCTGAAATATATGTAAACACACAATTTCAGAACGACTGCACTAATTTGGATAATAGATTTTTCGTTGTGTACATTTAGTTATTTATTGCTAGGACAAGGTTTGCAAAAGACAATTGTAAAAAAAGTATGGAAAAGATTTCTTATTTTCCACGGGGATTAACCTCCTCCTTTTCTGAAGTCGGTTTAATTTATTTTTCTATGGGAAAATGCATAGGTGTTCTCGAAATCAGAGATGTGCAAAATAGGTACTTTCTAAAATGTATTTGAATAGAAAATGCAAATACTTTTTGATTTTTCTATTTCAAATGCAAAATACAAAATAGTTTTTCATTTTGTATTTGAAATACTAAATGCAAGATACGTATTTTCAAAATACTTTTTTATAATAAAATACTTTTATTACCGACTCTCATATCGTAAAGTTCGTTTATAATGACATGCTTTATGTACTCGTCATTAGGCATTTTTAATGTCCCCACTCGCCCACTGGGGCACTGGCTTTCCTTATGGATGGATATGCAGAATGGTCATGACCCACCACGCTGGCCCAATGCGGATTTGAGGGTTTTTGACGACTGCAAATGCAGCCGGGACCAAGGGCTTAACGTGCCTTCCGAAGCACGGAGGACCTCGAGATAGTTTTTTTTTACTCGTAATTTTTTTTTTTTACTACTTCTGGTCACTCATCCCGAGACCGACCATTGCGAAAGTTGCTTAACCTCAACAATATCAGGCCGTGCGCGCGAACAACTGCGCCACGGGCCCCTTATGAACTCAATACCGAAATTTTGAAATAGGTACCGAGATTTTTAACCCCCTCTGTGATCAAGTGGTAACACCACCGGTATCATACCCAGAGGTCATAATTGTATTCGGTTTAGTTGGTGGTAGGACTTGTTGTAAGTCCGCCTGGCTAGCTACCAGCATCTTATCTAAGTCTGACACCATAATAACATGATAACAGCATTAGGCAATGCCTCAGTGGTTCAGGATTCCGGGAAAGGCGCGCTTCCAACTTCAGCCTTATCATTACTTCAATACGTATGATGAAATAAGTGTTTTCCCGGTGTTCATAAATTTGTTCAAAGGCACTGTTGGACATGTTCCTTCAAGGGCCTCATAATCAGAAAAAAGCCTCTCTACCCTTGCAGTGCTAGGCCGCCCGCTCTTATATTTTAAGAAGACTATCTGCCGGACTTTATTTTATATAATTATGCAGGCAGACATCATCATCATATACGTGAAGACCTATTATTGCCTGACTGTTCTTATGTCAAGAATTAACTCTGTTTACTCGATGTTGGTCTTCCAAACATTAAATAAATAAATAAAATAAATAAATAAATAAATACAATAAATAAATCAAATAAATAAATAAATCATTCAAAAATTAAAGTGACCTGGTATTGGTCAACTTGCAAACAAACAGTTCAGTTCAGTATCTACGAATTTAGTTAAAATAGCAACAAGTTAAAGTAGCACACAGCAACGATACAATATCGACTTAGTTTCACTTTTTTTTATTTTGACAAAACTTGTCGAAAAGTATTTTGCATTTTGCAAAATATGTCCTAAAAAGTATTTCAAATAAAATACAAAATGCTTTTCTAAAAAAAGCATTTAAATACAAAATGGAAATAGGTATTTTGTATTTAGTATTTTGCATTTTAAATAGTAGTTTTTTCAAAATGTCACATCTCTGTTCGAAATATGCCTAAATAAGTTCTGTCGACGAATCGTTCGGTGGTGAAAGATACTATTGGCAAATCGTTTGTAGGTGAAACGTTCTGTCGGCGAAACGTTCGTAGGCGAAAGGTTCTGGCGGTGAAACAATAAATGGCGAAACATTCTGTCGGCGATTCATTATGTAGAGAACTGACTGTCGGTGAAAAGTTTCACAATCCAAAAAAATACATAAGTTCGCTCGGGTTACACCAGCTCAGTAGGTTTACCGTTTCAGAAATTCTATAATAAAAATACATGAATAGGAATTTATAAAAGCCAATATGAATTGCGCCCGTCAGTTATCCGTAAGGTAAATCAATTCAATAATGTCCCTTTTAACTTATTAATTTGGATAAAAAAACGGCATACCTCAAACCTGTTGTCCGGTCCAGTTCTACCTGTCCGGGATACATTCCAGACAATTTTTGTTCCTTTCTTTCGTAAGGCTTGAAGAGAAGGAAAGAAGTAAAAAGATTTAATATTTATGGTTATTTTAAAAGTATGAATCACTGTCTCTGCTGTACCTACAGCCAAAAGTATATCATTGAAGTGGTAGAACCACTTAAAAAATTACATACTACTAGATCTTTAACTTCTATGTGGTTCTTTTCAGGTATTTAGTATAAATAATATTACATTGTGTTTTGGTATCCAAATGTTTTCAAAGCCAAAATATCTAAATTTGTGAGATAGGTATTTGTTTCATGTGTATTTGTGTTACTTGTTCCATGTACGTTCATCCCATCTATGTTTGATCTTGTACTATTAAGTATTCTGTGGTTTGATGCAAATGGATCGAACCATCAAACCTAACACCCATATATACCATAAAATAGCACTGTGCAACTCCCCGTCAGGTAGGTATACATCACGAATATATCACGAAAATTTTATTATATTTTTTGTACCAAATTGTTCACACGTCTTTAGCCAATCTTCTCACATAATTGACTAACAATCTAGTTATCATCATCTCACTTGCAGATCTATTCATTTTTAGTATACCTAGCAACTGTGGGAATTCTAGATCTAATCGATATACATTTTTTTAAATATGCTGTAACGTAGGTTCTGCGAATCTGTGTCTAGGTTAAATCTTATTCTCATAGAAATATGTAAGTACTGTGTATAATGTCGCAGGATAATTAGATAAATAGATTTTTTGCAAAAATCCTAGGGATCCTACAATGGTGTCGTCATTTCTCAATCCTACTGAAAAAAAGATAGGGATTTTGCAGTGCGAAAAAAATTGCGAAAGATTTAACAATATCCAATAGCATTGCTTTTACAACTGCCGAGCTTCTGAAAAGGACCTGTGTTGCTAATGCAATTTTAAATCGTATAGTCTTAGGAATACGTTCGTTTTTGTAGAAATTCGCTGTGTAATGGAATCTTTGTGGTTAATTGCCATTGATTGAATGAAACTGATACACGTGTTCACTTCGAGAGCTTTTCTCAAGAGGTATCTTGAGGCCCAAAAGGTTTGGCTTGGCTAGCATTTTTTTTCAGTTAATAATAATAATAATAATTTATACTTTATTGCACAATTAAAGAAACAAGTAACACAGGACAATTTACAAATAGAGAACAAACAACAGGCGGCCTTATTGCTACATAGCAATCTCTTCCAGGCAACCTTGGGTTAAAGAAAAAAAAAAATAGTGGAACAATAGGGGAATGAGTGCAGAAAAAAGAAAGAACAAGTATATATTAACAGATAAATATCGAAAGAGAAATAAAAGATAATATTTATAAGTTAAGGAGAAAGGGAAAGGAAGTGACTTCTAACATGGTCGCCAAAGGATTTTAGAGTCTGAGCCTTTCTGATACCTTCTGGCAGGGCATTCCACAAGCGAACAGCATGTACAGTGAAGGAGTAGGAAAAGAAATCCGAGGAATGACGCGGGATATCAAGGGCACGGTTGTAGGAAGAACGCAAGGAACAGTGTGTAGATGAAGAACGAAAGGAGAAGCAGTTTTTAAGATACGGAGGTGAAGTAGGTACGAAAAGAATGGAGTAGAGAAGTTTGAGGGTGTGCAAGTCCCTGCGCCGGCGAATAGGGAGCCAGTTGAGTTTAGTACGGAAGTGTGACACGTGGTCATATTTACGAAGGTTAAAGATGAATCTAATAGCAACATTCTGCAGACGTTCCATCTTGTCCAGTAACTCCTCCGACAGGTCAGTATTGCAGACATCAGCGTAGTCTAAAATAGACAACAATAGTGATTGGGCTAAAGTAATTTTGGTACTGGTCGGTAAAAAGTTACGTAGGCGGTTTAGGGATTTATACGCGGCGAATACCTTTTTCCTGATTTCTTCAACATGAGGTCTCCAGGACAAATGCTGGTCCAAAACAACACCCAGATTCTTGACAGTTTTAGAGAAAGGGATTATGGTGCCATCTAAAGATATCGCCTGAAGCTGGTCAAAATCGATCCTCGAAACGAAATAGGGGCTGCCAATGATGATACACTGTGTCTTAGTTGGGTTAACAGTCAGGCCGTAAGACTTGCTCCAGGAGCTTATTTTTGCGAGATCCAGGTTAGTAGTAGCAATTGCACAGGGGAGCTCAGACAACGGCGCCTGAGTGTATATCTGAAGATCGTCAGCATAGAGGTGATAGGAACAGGAAAGACATTGAGTAATTGAATTGATAAAAATAGAAAAAAGTAGTGGAGATAAGACGCCACCCTGAGGAACTCCGGCATTGATATCACACCACCGAGAGAAAGAATCCCCAGTGCGGATACGTTGCCGTCGCCCTAGCAGGTAACTTTGAAACCAATCAATTGCAGATGGAGATATGTTCAGAGAACGTAAAACAGCAAGGAGGATATCGAAGTCAACCGAGTTAAACGCATTACTAAAATCTAGTAATGTCATTACCGTCAATTGACGACTATCCATCCCCAAGCGTATGTCATCTGTTATCTTCACCAGTGCTGTAGAAGTACTGTGGGCTTTACGAAAGCCAGACTGAAAGGGATTAAGTAGGTGGTTACTGTTTAGATAGTCAGTAAGCTGACGGTGTATGAGTTTTTCAAGGACTTTGGAGAGGAAAGGAAGGATTGAGATTGGACGGAAATCAGAAAACATAGCCGGCTTAGGGTTTTTAGGCAGAGGAATGACGTTAGCGTCCTTCCAGGATGTAGGAAAAGTACCAGAGGAAATCGATGTATTTAGGATAAAGGTGATTATAGGCGTCACAACATCAAGGATAGGAAGGATCATTTTGCGGCTAATAAAGTCAGCACCCACAGCACAGGAGTCGATAGACATGATAGTTCTCCTTACATCACAGTCTGTAAATTGATCAAGAGAAAAAGAGGAATTATGGGTTGGCAAGTTGGAGAGGGATTGCAAAGTTTTTGTTTTAAGGTTGCCATCAATAGGCACCGACGACGTTGAGAAATAACTATTAAGTTGGTTGAAGTCAAAATTTGAGTTTGTGACACTGACGTGAGCTTTGCCAACACCGAGAGTTTTTAGAAATTTCCAAACTTTAGCAGGATCTTCGTTTTCTATGGATTGATGTACGTGGCGTCTTTGGGTGTCCCTAATCACCGTATTGCACCGATTTCTTGCACGATTCATTCTTTTTTCATTTCGTTCCGAGGGATCTAGTTTGAACCTGGCTTTGGTCCTGTTTTTTTTATTCATAAGAGATCGGATCTCGTCTGTTAACCAGGGTGCAGGTAGGTGCTTAATCTTAATAGGTTTGACAGGTGCGTGTACATCATACAACTCTGTTATCAATTTATTGAAAATATTGACCTGCTCATCCACAGAACTAGTTGCGAAAATTGCCGACCAGTCCAAGTGAGCAGCATCTGCGAGTAGTTGGTCGTGATCGATGCGGTTAAAACTACGCTGAAGCTGAACAGTTGGTTTCAATTTAGGAGGTCGAATTCGATAGGAAAGATATACCAGATCGTGGTAAGAAAACGCGTCTGCAGAAAGTTGACCATGCTTAACAGTCAAAGTAGGAGAGGAGACAATCATAAGGTCAAGAAGGGAGGGAGTGCAGTTGGGAAAGTGATGAGTTGCCTGTAATGGTAAAATATGTAAGTTAGATGAATTCACAACTGACATCAATTTATTGGCACGGATATCGTCTTTAATGAGACACGTGTTGAAATCACCTATAATTATAGTATTGGGGTATTGAGGACTGAAAGTTTCAAGGAGCTTTTCAAATGACTCGAAATAGTCAACTCGGAGAGAAGGGCTATAGAAGACACCTAGGAGAAGTTTGGAATGGGACAGAGATATCTCAAGAAAGAGATGCTCAGCGCTATTGGATGGAGGTGGCTGAGGAGAGTGACTAACAATAGAAAAGGGAATATGAGAGCGGAGATATATAGCCACTCCTCCATGTGAGGAACTTGCACGATCATTACGGATCAGTTGAAATCCAGGTAAAGAAAACGACGTAGAAGAAAGAGAAGGATGAAGGAATGTCTCAGAGACAAGGATAGCATGGATATTTTTGCAGTTAAAGGAGTCTAGAAGATCAGGAAAATGGGCAGGGATACTTTGAGCGTTTATGTGGACAGCATTGAAATTCTTTGGAACATCACAGAAGATATCATCAAGGGACTCATTTAAAGGGCGATCCAAGCTTTGGAAGCTCGTGTTAGAAGAGGAACAGGATAGAAAAAGATCATTACTATTATCTAATAAGGATAAATCCATAAACTAATATATACTAGAATAAAAACTTAATTTAATTAAATAATTAAAATAAAATAAAATAAATAACAATACATAAATACAGTACCCACAGGTTGACTGAAAGGAGCAAGAAAAGAAGGAAAACAATAAACAATAACAAGTCAACAACACTAACAATAACTACAGACTGGGACGATACTTGGTTGAATACTAAAAATCACAGTGATGATATCACATGACGGGCCAAGCAGTGACAGGAAGCAAGGGCGGTAATAAGAAAGAAAAAAAAAAAAAAAAGTTTTGCTCCGTGCCCGTCACTCTGGTTCATCATAATATGTCACTCACCCTCCGCTAGGAGTAATTGTGTTCTGTGCACTCACCTAACAAAACAAAACAAATAGTCACATTAAAGAGAAAAGGGTCAAAAGTAATTAAAACAAAACTGTGTAACAAACAAAAGCAAGACAAACAGTACGGAAGGAGCTGCCAAACAAAATGTAAGTAAAATTTAACATGTAAAAGTGACATAAAATTATTAAGTATGTACGTACAAACAAGTGTAAAGCTTATTTATTTTCTCTTTGCAGAGACAGCCCTCTGTTTTCTTGCCACTGGAGCAGAGGGCGGAGGATCCTTCTGCGTGGATGCCGTCGCCGCTGAAGCCGGACCGGCGACTGGAGTTGCTAATCGGTCAATATCAGCCAGCGATGAGATGCGGTGTCGCCTGCCATCCGCACTTAAGGCCAAAATATGACCAGCGCTGGTCCAGCATTTGGAGACACCAAGCCGTTCACGCGCAGCAACGAATACTTTGTGCCGAAGGCCTGCCTGACGTGGTGATGGCGTCCGCCTACCTGCCGGGCGACGCGGATATCCCCACGCCCGAATTGGCCGAGCTGGTTCAACACTGCGAGCGCGAGGGACTGGAGCTGATCATATCAGTTGACTCCAACGCACACCATGTGCTATGGGGCAGCAAGGAGAACAACACGCGAGGTGAGGAATTCGTTTCTTTTTTACTCGCGACTAATATGAACATAATCAACAGGGGCTCAGAACCGACTTTCGTGACATCACGAGCCCAGACAATCATTGACCTTACTTTAGCGAGCGAACACGCGACTCATCACATCTCCGATTGGCATGTATCTGATGAGGCGTCGTGTTCCGACCATCGATGGGTCAAGTACAACCTAAATATGACCCTCACACCGCCCAAGCCCCGACGTAATCCACGTAAGATGGACCGACGTAAGTATGAGCTTCTGACCGCAGAGAAGCTAAGGTGTCTAGACACACCTACAACTCACGCGGTAAAAGCGGATATTGATAACCACGTTGATCGCATAACAACAACTTTAATCACCAGCTTTGAAGAAACATGCCCACTTTCCACTCCCAGCTCCCAGCCAAACGACAAGTATCATTGGTGGGGACCTAATCTGGAGAAACTACGCCGCAAGGTAAGAAAGTTGTTCAACAAAGCAAAGAACTCACGAGAAGCGCACGATTGGGACGCCTACAAACAAACCCAATACAACTACAGGAAGCGTATCCGCCTCAGGAAAAGAGAATGCTGGAGACGCTACTGCACCAATATTGAAACCAACAGCGACGCTAACAGAGTGAAAAACATCCTGTGCAGCGAACCAACACACAACCTTGGTTTCCTGAAAAAGCCAGACGGAACTTACACCAAAACAGATCAAGACACTTCAGAACTGTTAATGACCACTCACTTCCCAGGATGCCGCATAACGGAAAGTAACACATGGGAAGAAAAAGATGAGAATCTACCTGCTGAAACCGATTGGACCACCGCCCACAAGGTTGTCAACCCTGAAAAAGTAAGATGGGCAATCAACAGCTTCCTCCCATTCAAATCAGCGGGCCTAGATGGAATTTTTCCAGGGCTGATGAGGTGGAGCGACGGAGGTCTTATTGACCACCTCGTGGCCATTTACAGAAGCTGCCTAGCACACCGCTACATTCCTATGAAATGGAGGGAAGTCAAAGTAGTCTTTATCCCTAAACCCGGCAAAGGAGACTACACTCAACCTAAATCATTCAGACCAATTAGCCTCACATCATTCCTTTTAAAGGCGCTGGAGAGACTAATAGACAGGGAAATAAGGACAACTGCATTAGTCAGGAACCCCTTAAATCCAAACCAACATGCCTATTCTGCAGGCAAATCAACAGAGTCTGCCCTACATAAGGTGGTTTCTTATATAGAAAGCAATCTCAAACACAAAATATCAACACTAGGCACCTTCATCGACATCGAAGGAGCCTTTGACAAAACCAATTTTACCAGCATAAGCCAGGCCCTCTCCAAACATGGTGTCGATCCCACTATTGCCGGGTGGATTGACAGCATGTTAAGAGACAGAGCTATACAAATCACTGTGAATGGTACCACTAGAGGGGTAGTAGCAAAAGGATGTCCCCAAGGGGGTGTCCTCTCACCTCTTTTATGGAATATTGTGGTCAATGAGCTGATTAGCTGGCTCAACGACCGCAACTTCCTCACAGTAGGCTATGCAGACGACCTGACCATACTCATCAGCGGACGAGTTGAGAGTGTGATATGTGACCGAATGAGGTCCGCAATGAAGGTCGTCGAACAGTGGTGCATCAAACACAATCTAACAGTGAACCCAACAAAGACGGAACTAATCCTGTTCACAAACAAACGGAGTCTAGGCAACCTTAAACTTCCTAAACTTTTCAATACCAGTCTGTCCCTTAGCAAGGAAGTCAAGTATCTAGGGGTGATACTAGACAACAAACTCCTCTGGAATAGACATCTCGAAGGAAAACTAAACAAAGCCACCATCATCTTTTGCCAATGTAAAAGACTGCTTGGCAAAAGCTGGGGGCTATCACCGAAAATAACGATGTGGCTGTATAAAACCGTTATACGTCCCATAATCACATACGGAGCCGTTGCCTGGTGGTCTAAAACAGAGCAACGCACCGTAATCAACAAGCTGCAGAAATTCCAAAGATTGGCATGCTCTGCGATAACCGGCTGCATGCGAACTACCCCCACAGCCGCCCTTGAAGTAGCCCTGGATCTAACACCCCTGGACCTGTTTATACAACAGGAAGCCTCCATGGCTGCTATAAGGCTTAAACACATGGGTCTATGGTACAACCAAGAGGGTCCTCACTCCACATTGTGGAATAATCTAGTGAAACATGAGTCACTAATCGCTGCCCCATGCGACAGGATCCCTAAACAATACATTTTCGAAAAGAATTACCAAATACAGTTATTTGAAAGTGACCAAGACTACTCTGGCATACATGAAGTCCGAATCTATACGGACGGTTCCAAGATGGATATTGGTACTGGAGCCGGAGTATTCTCACAAGACCTAAATATCAAAACATCACTAGCACTAGGCCAACACAGTTCGATATTTCAATGCGAATGTGTTGCAATAGTAAACGCAGCTACCACGGCCCTGTCTAGAGGTATGAAGGAACTGAACATCCGCATACTGACCGACAGTATGGCCGTCCTAACAGCACTGGAGGCCAACACGATCAACTCCAGTATTGTCTACGAATGCCACCGAGTATTGGATCGTTTAGCATCCAACAACAGAGTAATCCTACAATGGATTAAAGGGCATAGTGGATCACACGGGAACGATGCCGCCGATGAGCTGGCAAGAAGGGGATCCTCCACAACAGTGGCTGGACCCATACCCATTCTGCCACTCCCGTTCAGCCAACTGCGCTCATGGGTAAGACAGCGTACTCGTGCTGCACATAATAAGCGTTGGGTAGATCAAACAAGCTGTAGACAGTCCAAGTTGGCGATGACTGCAGTCTCGCCGCGGTTGACCTGTAGACTGCTCAGCCTTAATCGTCCAGACCTCCGAATAGTTGTAGGCACACTTACAGGTCACCTCACTTTAAACCGGCAACTATTCATCATGAATGCGACAGACAGCCCCCTATGTAGGGGATGCCTGGACGCAGAGGAAACAGCCACCCACGTGATCCTGGAGTGCGTGGGTTTGGCCGCACAACGGGCAGAAATCCTCAAAGACGTGAGGTCGCTCCTAGAAGCCTGTGAACGCCCCAGGAGGCTTCTGCGCTTCTGGAAGGAGCTGGGATGGCTTGACTAGCCATACCGATGCTATGTTCACGCATAAAGGACCAAATGGGAGTCTAAATGCGGAGAAAAGAGCCCATCACCAATACCAATACCAATTGTGCCGAAGTTTCGTTAGAAACTCCGACATAGTAATACCGGTGCCCTTCAAGCCTGTTTTAGCTGCCCATAAACTGTCCCGGAGCGAGTCAGACCGAAACTTAATGAGAAGCGGCCTAGGTTTGTCTTGTCGTATCTTGCCCAGGCGACTAGCCCTCACAACATCGGCTTCACACAGCTTAAAATCAGCCAAGTGTTTCGACACTACTTGAAGAATAGTTTCTACCGGCCCCTCATCCTTCGCCTCAGGAACTCCATGGAAGAGCAACAGCGCACGTCGACTCCTCATCTCCATGTTGTCGACTTCAGACAGCAACATTGAGACCTGCTGCTCGAGATTTTTTAATGTAGCCATGACAAACTCACGGAATGCTCCGAACTCTGCTGACAACGATGATAAAGTAGGCTGCTGAGGTGTACTTGACTTTTTCAATTCACTCTCAAATGTAGTCATCCGCTGCGCGAAGGATTGAGATAGTGCCTCAATGGTGTTCTTCAAGTCTTCCATATTGTGTAGTGAAAGTGATTGTGCAGTGTTGTGGTGTTATTAAGAAAAACAAGAAATTGACAGGAGAAAACAACTGCAGGTATTATACAGTATTAGTGCATAATATAATTACTAAATTTTGGATTGATTAAGCTACTTATTTGTATTAAAATTAATAAAAAGCAAAGCTATCACAAAAATTATGTTTTCTAGTTTTTGCGTCCTACCCCCAAAAAAAAAAAAAAGTAGGAGAAAGCAAAAAATATTTGAGGTTTTCGATATAGGTCCTATTCAAATCACATGTTGCTTATTTGCGGCATTTTTACCAGCACTTGTTACCTACTTTATTTTGTTATTTTGTCTTATAGTCGAAGAAGTTCGATGGATAGCGCGGTGTTTGGGGCGTTTGATAAGAACAAAATGAATTTACAGACATTTTAATAGAAAGTCTGAACTTTTTTTCAATTAAAGTAGAAGCTAGAAGCTTTTTAGGTACGACAGTGTACGGTTAAGTTAGGTTAGGCATTAAATATTAGTTTGTTATTTAAATATTGGAGATAGAATTAAATATGACTACCTACAATAATACCCAGCAGTGGGTGTCATGTGGCTGCGGCGATGACGACGACGACCTACAATAGTTAAGGAAACTAACTATATTTAACCTAAATATTGGTCAGTTTTTTGCAGTTATTTGCTTAATTAAAGAGCAAATAATAAATTTTCATTTCAGATGTCACAATCCATATTACAATAGTAAATTCATGATACAATTTCAAAAATAAAAATAAAATAATAATAATCGAAAAATACAATTATACTTATATTATCAATTAAGTTACATATCAAAATCATTAATTATTTATTATCTGACGACCTGTTAAGCGCAGGGGTATTAACCCCACCTTCTGCGCCAGAGGTCCCGGGTTCGATCCCCGGACAAGACAAATATTTGTGTGCATGAACATGTCTATTTGTTTTGGTCTGGGTGTTTAATATGTATATTATGTATGTATTTACAAAAAAAAAGTATATAAGTATGTTTATCCGTTATCTAGTATCCATAACACAAGTTCTTCATAATACTTAACGTGGGCTAGATAATTGGTGTGATTGTATGGAAATATTTATTTATATTTATTATCATATTTTTTGTTAGAGGTTTGCATATTAGTCAATACATGAACCATATAACAATGGTTCAAGTGCTAAATATTTTCACAACAACACATGCAAAATGAACAACATTATAAGTGAGTGAAAGTTTAATTATAATACAAGAAACGACGTTAAACTTATTTTTATTTTTACGGGAAAATATATAACTACTTTCCTTTTGCTATTTGCCTTGACCTTTCAAACGTAAAGTAAGTTTAGAAGATAACTAAATGTCAGCATTCAGATTACTATCAATGTCACATGGAACAATAAACAACGAATAAACATAAATCTATGCTGTACACTCGATGACATATCAAGCTAACCAAGCGGACCACGTAAATTCTAAAACATGAATTTATTATTTTTTAATTGAATGTCATACGTGATTTTGTAAGGTCTATTTTTCCCAGATTCCCGTAGAAAAAACATCTATTGAACATTTATTTTTGGACAAGTGGTAGCCTATGTTTGAGGCAAGAAAATCAGATACATTTTTGCGTTTGCAATGCAAGTACCTACAGATAAAATTAATTTTATATTTTTTCTGAATAAACATACATTAAATTTAAAATTGTAATTTTTCTCAAAAATATGTTATCTAATTTCGTAGCCGCGTTTCGTAGCAGAGTGCATTGTCATTAGAAAGGCATGCACATAGTTTTCGTCTCATATTAGGTTTAGTGCGACCATTATTCTTGCGCATAAGCAAACCGGATATCCATACATGTGGAAACGGGTCACGAGTTGTGTGCCCCTAGGGTTGGCACAGATGTTAAAATTACGTGGAGTTTAAATATTTAAAAAGATTAACTAACATGGAGCAGCGACCTTGGCCCCCGATAATAAGAGCTTCCATCCTGCGCCACCTCCTACGCCATATTGAATACTTTTGTTTTTTTAATTTAAAAAACAAAATAAAAAAATATTTAAATAATTTGATACTTTGCTTAAATTAAGCGAAATGTCTTACTTTTAAATAGGTTTTTTATGAGCATACGATTTACGCTTGACAAACCCCCAATAACAGTATGACAGCGTCTGTTGAAACCATGTGTTTTATGTTATTGGTACAGTCTGAAGTTAAAATATCCACATGCTTTTACACTAGTAATTATTATTGTGGTAAAATTATTGTGAAGACTTTATTTTTACTTTTGGTATACGTACTTAGTATTTTTTTAAAGATTCATACATAACACGGGATTAGTTAGACCAATGTTGGTGATGCTAGCTTTCTGATATTTATTTTATTTCATAGTTTGCAACCACATTTTTGGAATAGCCAGCCCTACACCCGTCGCCTCCATGGCGGTCGCTGGCGAGCTCTCGTACCCGATTACGGATTCTAGGAGCAGCAGTCGCCCAGTTACCTCTAGGTGTGTGTCTATAGAATTCCACGACCAACGTCCAATGTACAGGCAACAGCACGTCGGGCTGTACACCTTGCACTACGAAAATCGCCGTTATTGCAAACGATGTTAGGGCGATCTCAATGTCAAAGAGTAAACCTTACTAGTTGACTCTATGGTGCGCTATTTTTTTGTGGAGCAACATTGTGCAACACGGTAACATTCTATATTGCACAATGTCGCTCCATCTGAGAATTCACTTGTGGCTGAGTTGATTTTTCCAATATTTTTCAATTGAAAATTTATCTTAACATTCTATACTTTAACAATCAGCAACAACATGGCAACAACAAATTTTTGTTGACGGATGTTGCTTAGTAACATTTAAAAATGTTATGCAACAAAAGTAACTGCAGTGTGGATGCACCATAACGTCGACAGCAAATTAATCTTTACATGTTGACCTTGAGCAAGCCCTTAAAAAGTGGGAAATAAGAACTGTTTTTGCAGTTTAACTGCAGGCTGTACCGTATGTGCTTTTGGCTATATCGCGTATGATTGAAAATCGCATCACAATAAAAGTAGACAAAAGACAATCATGAAAGCAAATTATTTATTGTTTTATGACGCTTGTTGTTGAATAATTACACATAAAAAATAGAATACGCAGTGCGTAGTCTTTTGTTTGTATAGTATGATAGTTTACATAAATTTATCAAATTTCAAGTTAAATTTTCAATTGTTGTATTTAATTTATGAACAGTAAATGTGTGATAATTTGCAATAACTTCATTATCTCCTTGTTTTTGTAAACCACATAACAAAAAACGGTCTGAAATAGAGATGAAGATAAGACACTTTCATATGTTGTATCTAGTCTAGAAATAATTGCGACACTATGACTAATTTCCAGAACTGGGTATTTTCCCTACTTATATTTTAGCAAAAAACGGTTAGTCATTTAGTATGAGAATAAAGCAATTTTTAATTCAAATATTATGAACCAAAGACGGTGTAAGACATCCTGTATATCCTGTTCAAAGTTAGACATTTTCCGAAAATTTTCATTTTGTTGGCAAAATGTGTGAATAATTAATTATTATCGTGTATTTACTTTTTACGACAAAACAAAACCTAAGCTAAACAATAAAAACTGATTTCAAAAAGTAAAAAATAGGCCTTCTGAAAATGTTAATAAACGAAAGGCGTGTTATACGGAAAAGTGTTGTATTTCAAGGTATTCACGATCCTTTGGCGGACATAGAGCCAGGGTGTGTCGAAGTGAAAATTCCTTTGTAACACTTGCAGTCAGTTTTGCGCAGTTCAAACTGCACAGTCAAGACTGAAACAGTATGGATCGAAGCGGAACCGAAGGATCCTTATTGTATTTTCCAAATTTGTAACTACTTACATAATATGTAGTTACAAATTTGGAAAATACAATAAGTATATTAATTGCATTTTTACCATGCTATTTTTTACATAAAAATAGCATGGTAAAAATGCAATTAATATACTTATTGTATTTTCCAAATTTGTAACTACATATTATGTAAGTAGTTACAAATTTGGAAAATACAATAAGGATCCTTCGGTTCCGCTTCGATCCATACTGTTTCAGTCTTGACTGTGCAGTTTGAACTGCGCAAAACTGACTGCAAGTGTTACAAAGGAATTTTCACTTCGCCACACCCTGGCTCTATGTCCGCCAAAGGATCGTGAATACCTTGAAATACAACACTTTTCCGTATAACACGCCTTTCGTTTATTAACATTTTCAGAAGGCCTATTTTTTACTTTTTGAAATCAGTTTTTATTGTTTAGCTTAGGTTTTGTTTTGTCGTAAAAAGTAAATACACGATAATAATTAATTATTCACACATTTTGCCAACAAAATGAAAATTTTCGGAAAATGTCTAACTTTGAACAGGATATACAGGATGTCTTACACCGTCTTTGGTTCATAATATTTGAATTAAAAATTGCTTTATTCTCATACTAAATGACTAACCGTTTTTTGCTAAAATATAAGTAGGGAAAATACCCAGTTCTGGAAATTAGTCATAGTGTCGCAATTATTTCTAGACTAGATACAACATATGAAAGTGTCTTATCTTCATCTCTATTTCAGACCGTTTTTTGTTATGTGGTTTACAAAAACAAGGAGATAATGAAGTTATTGCAAATTATCACACATTTACTGTTCATAAATTAAATACAACAATTGAAAATTTAACTTGAAATTTGATAAATTTATGTAAACTATCATACTATACAAACAAAAGACTACGCACTGCGTATTCTATTTTTTATGTGTAATTATTCAACAACAAGCGTCATAAAACAATAAATAATTTGCTTTCATGATTGTCTTTTGTCTACTTTTATTGTGATGCGATTTTCAATCATACGCGATATAGCCAAAAGCACATACGGTACAGCCTGCAGTTAAACTGCAAAAACAGTTCTTATTTCCCACTTTTTAAGGGCTTGCTCAAGGTCAACATGTAAAGATTAATTTGCTGTCGACGTTATGGTGCATCCACACTGCAGTTACTTTTGTTGCATAACATTTTTAAATGTTACTAAGCAACATCCGTCAACAAAAATTTGTTGTTGCCATGTTGTTGCTGATTGTTAAAGTATAGAATGTTAAGATAAATTTTCAATTGAAAAATATTGGAAAAATCAACTCAGCCACAAGTGAATTCTCAGATGGAGCGACATTGTGCAATATAGAATGTTACCGTGTTGCACAATGTTGCTCCACAAAAAAATAGCGCACCATAGAGTCAACTAGTAAGGTTTACTCTTTGACATTGAGATCGCCCTAACATCGTTTGCAATAACGGCGATTTTCGTAGTGCAAGGTGTACAGCCCGACGTGCTGTTGCCTGTACATTGGACGTTGGTCGTGGAATTCTATAGACACACACCTAGAGGTAACTGGGCGACTGCTGCTCCTAGAATCCGTAATCGGGTACGAGAGCTCGCCAGCGACCGCCATGGAGGCGACGGGTGTAGGGCTGGCTATTCCAAAAATGTGGTTGCAAACTATGAAATAAAATAAATATCAGAAAGCTAGCATCACCAACATTGGTCTAACTAATCCCGTGTTATGTATGAATCTTTAAAAAAATACTAAGTACGTATACCAAAAGTAAAAATAAAGTCTTCACAATAATTTTACCACAATAATAATTACTAGTGTAAAAGCATGTGGATATTTTAACTTCAGACTGTACCAATAACATAAAACACATGGTTTCAACAGACGCTGTCATACTGTTATTGGGGGTTTGTCAAGCGTAAATCGTATGCTCATAAAAAACCTATTTAAAAGTAAGACATTTCGCTTAATTTAAGCAAAGTATCAAATTATTTAAATATTTTTTTATTTTGTTTTTTAAATTAAAAAAACAAAAGTATTCAATATGGCGTAGGAGGTGGCGCAGGATGGAAGCTCTTATTATCGGGGGCCAAGGTCGCTGCTCCATGTTAGTTAATCTTTTTAAATATTTAAACTCCACGTAATTTTAACATCTGTGCCAACCCTAGGGGCACACAACTCGTGACCCGTTTCCACATGTATGGATATCCGGTTTGCTTATGCGCAAGAATAATGGTCGCACTAAACCTAATATGAGACGAAAACTATGTGCATGCCTTTCTAATGACAATGCACTCTGCTACGAAACGCGGCTACGAAATTAGATAACATATTTTTGAGAAAAATTACAATTTTAAATTTAATGTATGTTTATTCAGAAAAAATATAAAATTAATTTTATCTGTAGGTACTTGCATTGCAAACGCAAAAATGTATCTGATTTTCTTGCCTCAAACATAGGCTACCACTTGTCCAAAAATAAATGTTCAATAGATGTTTTTTCTACGGGAATCTGGGAAAAATAGACCTTACAAAATCACGTATGACATTCAATTAAAAAATAATAAATTCATGTTTTAGAATTTACGTGGTCCGCTTGGTTAGCTTGATATGTCATCGAGTGTACAGCATAGATTTATGTTTATTCGTTGTTTATTGTTCCATGTGACATTGATAGTAATCTGAATGCTGACATTTAGTTATCTTCTAAACTTACTTTACGTTTGAAAGGTCAAGGCAAATAGCAAAAGGAAAGTAGTTATATATTTTCCCGTAAAAATAAAAATAAGTTTAACGTCGTTTCTTGTATTATAATTAAACTTTCACTCACTTATAATGTTGTTCATTTTGCATGTGTTGTTGTGAAAATATTTAGCACTTGAACCATTGTTATATGGTTCATGTATTGACTAATATGCAAACCTCTAACAAAAAATATGATAATAAATATAAATAAATATTTCCATACAATCACACCAATTATCTAGCCCACGTTAAGTATTATGAAGAACTTGTGTTATGGATACTAGATAACGGATAAACATACTTATATACTTTTTTTTTGTAAATACATACATAATATACATATTAAACACCCAGACCAAAACAAATAGACATGTTCATGCACACAAATATTTGTCTTGTCCGGGGATCGAACCCGGGACCTCTGGCGCAGAAGGTGGGGTTAATACCCCTGCGCTTAACAGGTCGTCAGATAATAAATAATTAATGATTTTGATATGTAACTTAATTGATAATATAAGTATAATTGTATTTTTCGATTATTATTATTTTATTTTTATTTTTGAAATTGTATCATGAATTTACTATTGTAATATGGATTGTGACATCTGAAATGAAAATTTATTATTTGCTCTTTAATTAAGCAAATAACTGCAAAAAACTGACCAATATTTAGGTTAAATATAGTTAGTTTCCTTAACTATTGTAGGTCGTCGTCGTCATCGCCGCAGCCACATGACACCCACTGCTGGGTATTATTGTAGGTAGTCATATTTAATTCTATCTCCAATATTTAAATAACAAACTAATATTTAATGCCTAACCTAACTTAACCGTACACTGTCGTACCTAAAAAGCTTCTAGCTTCTACTTTAATTGAAAAAAAGTTCAGACTTTCTATTAAAATGTCTGTAAATTCATTTTGTTCTTATCAAACGCCCCAAACACCGCGCTATCCATCGAACTTCTTCGACTATAAGACAAAATAACAAAATAAAGTAGGTAACAAGTGCTGGTAAAAATGCCGCAAATAAGCAACATGTGATTTGAATAGGACCTATATCGAAAACCTCAAATATTTTTTGCTTTCTCCTACTTTTTTTTTTTTTTGGGGGTAGGACGCAAAAACTAGAAAACATAATTTTTGTGATAGCTTTGCTTTTTATTAATTTTAATACAAATAAGTAGCTTAATCAATCCAAAATTTAGTAATTATATTATGCACTAATACTGTATAATACCTGCAGTTGTTTTCTCCTGTCAATTTCTTGTTTTTCTTAATAACACCACAACACTGCACAATCACTTTCACTACACAATATGGAAGACTTGAAGAACACCATTGAGGCACTATCTCAATCCTTCGCGCAGCGGATGACTACATTTGAGAGTGAATTGAAAAAGTCAAGTACACCTCAGCAGCCTACTTTATCATCGTTGTCAGCAGAGTTCGGAGCATTCCGTGAGTTTGTCATGGCTACATTAAAAAATCTCGAGCAGCAGGTCTCAATGTTGCTGTCTGAAGTCGACAACATGGAGATGAGGAGTCGACGTGCGCTGTTGCTCTTCCATGGAGTTCCTGAGGCGAAGGATGAGGGGCCGGTAGAAACTATTCTTCAAGTAGTGTCGAAACACTTGGCTGATTTTAAGCTGTGTGAAGCCGATGTTGTGAGGGCTAGTCGCCTGGGCAAGATACGACAAGACAAACCTAGGCCGCTTCTCATTAAGTTTCGGTCTGACTCGCTCCGGGACAGTTTATGGGCAGCTAAAACAGGCTTGAAGGGCACCGGTATTACTATGTCGGAGTTTCTAACGAAACTTCGGCACAATTGGTATTGGTATTGGTGATGGGCTCTTTTCTCCGCATTTAGACTCCCATTTGGTCCTTTATGCGTGAACATAGCATCGGTATGGCTAGTCAAGCCATCCCAGCTCCTTCCAGAAGCGCAGAAGCCTCCTGGGGCGTTCACAGGCTTCTAGGAGCGACCTCACGTCTTTGAGGATTTCTGCCCGTTGTGCGGCCAAACCCACGCACTCCAGGATCACGTGGGTGGCTGTTTCCTCTGCGTCCAGGCATCCCCTACATAGGGGGCTGTCTGTCGCATTCATGATGAATAGTTGCCGGTTTAAAGTGAGGTGACCTGTAAGTGTGCCTACAACTATTCGGAGGTCTGGACGATTAAGGCTGAGCAGTCTACAGGTCAACCGCGGCGAGACTGCAGTCATCGCCAACTTGGACTGTCTACAGCTTGTTTGATCTACCCAACGCTTATTATGTGCAGCACGAGTACGCTGTCTTACCCATGAGCGCAGTTGGCTGAACGGGAGTGGCAGAATGGGTATGGGTCCAGCCACTGTTGTGGAGGATCCCCTTCTTGCCAGCTCATCGGCGGCATCGTTCCCGTGTGATCCACTATGCCCTTTAATCCATTGTAGGATTACTCTGTTGTTGGATGCTAAACGATCCAATACTCGGTGGCATTCGTAGACAATACTGGAGTTGATCGTGTTGGCCTCCAGTGCTGTTAGGACGGCCATACTGTCGGTCAGTATGCGGATGTTCAGTTCCTTCATACCTCTAGACAGGGCCGTGGTAGCTGCGTTTACTATTGCAACACATTCGCATTGAAATATCGAACTGTGTTGGCCTAGTGCTAGTGATGTTTTGATATCAAATCTTCTGCACGACGTAGATATGCGTTATCAATGTGGTGATAACGTCGTTGCACATTTTTTCCGGTAGATGGCGTCGCGTTGCGTAACTTCTTATCAACTGTTTTCTTATCAGTTGTTATTTTGTATTCCTTATCGCCTTTTTCGATTTTCTTCGTTCTTTTGTAGTTGACCTTTTCTTTTTTCTGTCTGCAGAGGTCGATGAACTGTAGCACTCGCGCCGTAGCTCGTAGGTATATAAGCCATTTCGATATGTTTTCGGGGTCGGGAACACATTCACTTATTTTTCTTGAATCAGCTGATCGTGTGTAGGTACACTTTTCTTCACCCGTTGGCTCCCCCGGTTTTACTCGTTCTGTTGGCCACTCTGACTCGTCGTTCTGTAGAAAGCTCGGTCCGGCGTACCATCTGTGTGCACTAGTGAAGTCCTGCGGCACGTCTCGGGTCGCGTCGTCCGCGACGTTTAGTTTCGTAGGTACCCACCGCCACTCGTGTACAGCGGTGTTTTCTTCAATGGCGGCGATGCGATGCGCGACGAACGGTTTGTATGAGCGCGATCCGGTTTTCACCCAAGTAAGAACGGTTTTACTATCTGTCCAGTACGTTTTGGAGTCGGGTTTGCGGTCGTGCTCTTCTATAACTGCCGCGGCCATGCGGCTTCCCATTACGGCTGCTTGTAGCTCGAGGCGTGGTATCGATGTTAGCTTCAGTGGAGCGACCTTAGCTTTTCCCATTGCTAAGGTGAGTGTCACGTGACCTTCTGGAGTGACCGCGCGCCAGTATATCGCTGCGGCATACGCGGTTTCGCTAGCGTCGACGAACGTGTGCAACTGTAGGTTCACGGCGTCGCTGTAGTGTAGGTATCTTCTTGGTACGGACACGAAGCGTAGGTTTTCGAGGTGTAACATCCACTCTCGCCACTGTTCACTGAGGTCACTGTCGAGGTCATTGTCCCATTCGGTGCCGCGGCGCCACACTTCTTGTAGTATTTGTTTGGCTTTTATTGTCACTGGCGCGGCGAGCCCCATCGGATCGTAGAGTGACATAACTATCTTCAGCGCGATTCTTTTCGTTGGTGCAGCTCGATTCAACATTTCTTTCGGTATACGTGCGAGATCCAGGTTGAATGCCAGCTCGTCGGTGTCCGGCCTCCAAACTAGTCCCAGCACGCGTTCGCTGCTAGCCCCGTCCGCCAATGTTTTCTTATCTCCGGTCGTTGACCCCTCGTCGTCGATCAGCTGTTTCAGTACTGGTGGCGAGTTCGACGCCCATTTTCTTAATTCAAGTCGCGCGCCCCGGTGTATTTCTCGTACTTGTGTTGCTATGCGCGCGGCTTCTTCTTCGGTTTCGTAGCTGTCGAGGTAGTCGTCGACGTAGTGGTTTTTTACTATCGCTGCGGCGGCTTCTGGGTATTTTTCTTGGAACTTGCTCGCGTTCTTATTTTTGATGAATATTGCGGTCGACGGTGAACATGTTGCTCCGAATATGAGTGAAGTCATTCTGTATTCTTGGTTCTTCCATATATATCGTAGAAAATCTCGATCTTCTTCACGAATCTTCACTTGCATAAACATTTCCGCTATATCGGCGGACACGGCGATCTTGTGTTGACGAAAGCGCATAAGTACGCCCGGAAGTGATTGTAGTAGATCCGGACCGGATAACAGCTGATCGTTCAACGATGTCCCTCCGGTGCGGGCGGCGGCGTCGTGCACGATGCGTAGTTTGTCGGGCTTCATTTGATTTGTTACTCCAAAGTGCGGTAAATACCACGATTTGCCAACCTCCCGCTTTTCGGGCGCGGGTTCGGCGTAGCCTTTCTCGATCAATGCTTCCATCTGTTCACTATATTTCTTCTTTAGTGTTTCATCTTTTTCAAGCTTCTTTTCCACGGAGTGGAGGCGGCGCACGGCATTTTCATAGTTTTCCGGCATGGTCACGGCGTCGCTCTTCCACAGTAGCGCCACTTCGTAATGGCCATCGGCGCGCTGTACGGTACTCTCTTCTAAGATTTTCAATGCGCGCTGCTCAGGGTCAGTGGACGGCTTCTTGGGTTCAATGCCCATGTTCTCGATCGCGAAGTGTTGTCTCAGCTGTTCATCCATGTTTTCGTCGATGGCCTTCAGGTGGTGTACATAGTTGACACGCTGGCCGATGGAACGTGTGTGCGCGCCGTGTAGCACCCAACCCAGTGGTGTCAATGACGCGATCGGCTGGTCGCGGTGCCCTTTTCGTACCTCTGCAGCCAACAGTAGGTGCCAGTTGTCTTGACCGATCAGGATTTTGGGCTCCGCGTGCGGGTACTTGATGTGGTCTTCGATCCCGCGCAGGTGTTGACAGCGTTCGATGTCCTTCGCACTGACTTGTTGTGGTGACAGGCGTAGGCGGTCGATGGTGCGTGCGTGTATTTTTTCCACGGCGTTGTTGCGGCGTAGTGTAACTGTAACTCGACGAGAGCGGGACGCATTCAAATTCTTCTCTGTAATCGCTTCTATATGGAGTGGGTCGATCGGTCCCCGCGCGCCGATGGCGTCAGCGAGGTTGCTGTCGATTAATGTCACTGTTGACCCGTCGTCCAGTAGCGCCCACGTATCAATCTCTCCCGCCGGTGCAGACACCCGTACAGGTACCATCTTCAGATACGACTTCGACTTCATATTTGTCCACGTTGTAGTGACTGTTTCGGCTTCTTTTTTCACATTTTCAGTTTTCTTTTCGCGATGTAGCATTCGGTTGTGTCGCGCCGGACACCCATTTATGTTGCAGCGGTTCATGTTGCAGCTGTGAGACTTGTTTCTAAAACGCAGGCAACGGAAACACAATTGATGTTGTTTCGCTAAGTCCCATCTTCTATCTATATCCGCTTCGTTGAATTTCTTGCATTCTCGAATATTGTGTTGTTTCTCTTCGCAGATAATACATTTTCTGTCTCGCTCTTCTTTCTTCCCCCTCTCTTCATAATATTTTCTCCCCCCGTACGACGGCGATCTTCTATCTCTGTCGTGCAGTGTTGTCTCGCTCTTATCGGCGTCTTGAGTCGCAAATGTTCGCTGTTTTCTTTGTTGTTGATACGACGTCGGCACTGGCTTATGTTCATTTTTCGCAATCTCGGGGTCGGCGTACTGGGCGCATCCTCCCACGTATTTAAGTAGAAACTTCTTAATTTGGACGAGCGGCGGATCTTCTTCTGTCATTTCTTGACACGTTTCATACCATCGGTAGCGTACTGAACCTGGCATTTTCTTTACTATCGTTCTGGCCACTTCGTCGTTGTACAGCGAGTGTTGTTTCTTCAATGATTGCAGCGCTTCGACGGCGTCCTTGACTCGTGACGTCATCGAAATAAGGTCCTTTGGGTCGTCGCCCGCTCTCGGTAGGTTTCGTAGTCGTTCGAGCTCGTGCGTTGCTATGGTTTCCGCTCTTCCGAAGTTCCACTCCAAGGTTTTCATGATGTCTTCCGGTGTGCTCTGGATGCTGCTCAGTAGGCTGTTGACGACGGTGCTGGCGCGGCCGTAGAGACATCTTCTTAGTCTTGATTTGTTATCAAGTGGTGAGTGGTGCGCGGCGGTTTCTTCATAGGCGGTGTTGAACGCGAACCATTCTTGAAAGGCTCCCCCGAATTTAGGTAGTTCGGAGGACGCACTGTGCATGTGCGGACGTAGAGAGCGCTCGGCTAGGGCGATGACGGCTTCCTTAATGTTCCCGATTTCTACATTGATCGGATTCGGCGATGAACACGGCGGACACGGCGGTGTTATCTCTTCTATCTTGCTCGTAACGGCGACTGGTTGTGTTCGTAGACACGTAGTTCCTCCAGTTACGACGGCAGGCTCGGCGGACGTCATCTTCTCAATGCTGTTCGTAACGGCGACTGGTTGTACTCGTGGACATGTAGTTCCTCCAGTTACGAAAGCAGGCACGGCGGCGGACTCGGCGGCGGACACGGCGGCGGACTCGGCGGGTGCGGCGGCGGACACGGCGGGGGCGGCGGACTCGGCGGGGCAATGCGGCTTGTCGCTAATTGCCAATGGTGTGGACTCTTCTATCCACGATCGGACTCGTTCATTCACATCGGCGTCGGATTCGCTGATGTGTGACGTATTATCTTCTTTATCTTCTTCGGCAACACGGTTTGCTAAGCGTTTCTTCTTTACAATGCTTAGCGCGATCTTCATTTCTAATATTTCTTGCTCTAAAGCTAATTCTTCTTCGATTGCTTGAGCCTTCCTTAACTTCTTGCTTCGGTGGGACGGCGTGGCGGCGGCGGCGGCGTTCGATGCGGCGGCGGCAGCGGCGCTTCCAGCGGCGACTTGCGGTATCGGAGATAGTGCGACGTCTGCGGTCGGCACTACGGTGGTTGTCGCTTCGCTGGTCCCCGTGGTGGACTCCATAGTGGTCCCGGACTCGGTGGTCCCCGATGACGGATTTGACGCGGTGGCGTCCTCACTCCCGGCCTCTTCACGGTGGCTCCTTCCTCCGCTGGTCGATCTTGTGACAGGCATGGCTTCTGCGTTTCTTCGATATTCGGCTCGCAATGGACCAAAATGTGCCGCACGCCCCGCTCGGATTTGGCAGTGGACTGTATCGTTGCGGAGGGCGAGACGTACGGTTTTTCAAACTGGGTGCTGGGTTGCGAAGTAAAACGCAGAGGAGCTTGTTGTACCAGGAACTAGGAGAGCTTGCTTGTTGTCTCTTTCAGAGTCTTGAGGCGAGAGTGGGACAAGTGATGATCCGTAGCCATAGAAACCCGACTCTCACTAAGCTACTTAAAGGCAATACCGTATAGAGAGCCGCGCGCAAGCTCACCAGTTTTCAACTTTATTTATCTCATTTTATCTATGCACATACGACGTTTCTTATCACTAACGATTCCTTATCAGTCACAATATTACATGTTACATATTAAAATATTCTAAAAAATTATTGCTATCAAGTTAAGTTACATTTTCAATACTACGTTCAATACTATTTTTAATCTACCTATAAATCGTTTTGGGAAATGAGAAAACACACGAAAAAATATACTTTATTTCTTAATATCTTATCAGCTATTTACTTAACTCTTATGTATCATACCTTATCGTGAAGGTCTAATTAGCCGCTATGTGCGTAACATCAATTTATCAACATGGGATAATTTATTTGTAAATACCTACTCTATAAATACCTACTGCATAAAACTTTCATACAAACTAGTACAACACGAACAAGCTTTACAATACACGAAAAACACTAACTGCAAATATTATCGACTAAATACATTCCAAACACAAAGAAACTTATTATTATACTATAAAACACTAATAGACAACGAATTCAATAGATTTTACACTTATAACTAGTCACGAAATTTCACATCACAATACAACTTTATTACCACAATTATTAGTCACTGTCTATTGTTCACTTTATTGCACTATTCTGCCGGCCGTCCCGAACAGAAACGATTGCTTAAGATTTTAGTTTTTTTTGTATTGCCACAGAATATTAATAGTACTAACTAGCACCGTCTATTTATAGCTTCGTAAGGTACTAGCAGTACTTGCATTTTGGTCGGGTAATCGGATTCAAATTCAAAAAACTAATTTTCGAAAAATATGTTCAACAATTTATTCTGGATTATTTTATAAGAAATCTACAAGAGTATTAAAAACAATACCCATTTCATAAGTAGCCACTGTACGTCAAGTTTGTACAAATAACTTAACAAAAAAAAACTGTATTTCTTGCATTTAAATGTAATCATTATAATGTCCAACTTACGCATTACTAATTACTGAGGCTAAACTAAACGCAATAATTGCATCAAATATGAACATTTAACTCATAACAGTACGTTGCAGTGATTTAGCAGAAGCAATACGCATTTAGTAAGCTTCTGGGCAAATTGGATTACCCGCAGTCCGTGCCAAGGCTGCTGCCGGCTGCTTCGCTAACTTCGCTTAGATATTTCAACGTAAGCCGAAGCCTGTGAGATGCAGAAATTATTCGTGAACCAAGATTGTGTTGTAACGGAATGTTGCACAGACCTATATCGAGATAGACGGTAAAAGTGTACGTAACTTGCGTGTAAAACGTTTGATCCACGGTCAAAGTTTTCTAACCTTAGTCAGCCCGCTTGAGACCATTGCCATGAAAACACGCGTCACTCAGGAACGAAAATGGTGGTACAGTGCTTTCTTGCAAGAGCTCGTCAATAACGTTATATTCTCGCTATATTCTCATACAGTTGGAAGCGCTCTTTTCGTATATCTCGATATAGTTCTGTGGAATGTTGGTATTTCATGTACTACGTGACCAATACAATTATGCGTATGACAGCTGAGAAAAACTTACAAAAACTAACTAAAAAAACAAAATTTCAAGAAGCGCTATTTAATCAGTTAATCACTGTATCGCTAATTAATCAATAATCAGAGAATAGGAGAATTGCGGTAATATAAGTGAAAAGTGCAAAACCGCATTCCTGTCATGCGCCTAGTGTCAGGATAATTGGACAGATAATTTGAGTGTTTTTACGGTGGCGCTAGTTTAGATGTAGGACCTGTCATTTTCTCAAACGTGATTTCATCTTGCCTTTTTTTACATTAAATAGGCTTACTCTTGGCCTGATTCTGAATCGTTAGATTAAGAAGAGGCCTAAGTAAGATGGAGTTGGATGGATTTTCTTGTTTGCTATAATTTTTTGAGCTTGAGAGCGAAAGCAATGCATTTTTAGATAAAATACATAATAACTTACATGCACGAAAGTAAACAACGTTTGACAGGTCTACATTTACAGCAGCGCCACCAACCGGGATTACTTTTTGTAACATACTGCCATTGTCTTGGTCGTTTATTAAGATGGAGTGGAAAGCTATCCTAACATTATATCATGACACAGCTATATCACGCGATAATATAGCGCATGATGCTGCCTTGTTTTCCCCGCTTAGATGTGAGCGAGACACGGACACGTTATCGGGCTACAAGTGGCGATAAAAGCCGCTGAAGGCTACTTGTTCAAATGTAACTAATTTCTACAAATTCTACGTCGAGTAAGACCTTTTGTACAACGTGACCAAGACAATTAGGAGCATGACAGCTGAGAAAAACTTAAAAAATCTAACTAAAAAACCAAAACTTTAAGCGGTAGTCAATCAGTTAATCACTGTATCGCTAATTAATCGCTTATAAAGAGAAGTGCGGTGATAGAAGTGGGCTGCAGGTGCCAAAAGTACAAAACTGCATTACTGTCATGCGCCTAATTGTCTTGGTCGTGTAGTACCTACACAAGATGATTTTGCACCCATACTTTGGACGGAATCGAGTTCACATAAAGATCGAATCAACGTCAAAAAGAATTATTTTGGTACTTTGAAGACGGTTGCTATGGAACTTGATTCCGTCGAGAGTAACCTCCTTGGTCTCTAAGCAACTATCGCAACCAAAATCGTCGGCTATAGAAGATCTGAGTATCTGTGGCCTACGGAGGGGCTAAAAATAAATTATTTTGTGATAAAGAGAGACCTTATAAAGATTTCATTTTTATTAAAGTAGTTATGAAATCGATTTTTCATTGTAAAACTTAGAATAAAGATTGTTTACAAAAGTACTTTCATTCTTTGTAATTATCTATCTATTTGAAGGAACATATTTTAGATGCTTAGATATATATTGATTATTTTTTATGAACAACGGGGAAACTCTTAACCTTCATCATACCTGATGTTATGTATTGATAAGGCTGAAGGTAGCAGCGCGCCTCTCCCGGTATCTTCAACCTCTGAGGAACTGGCTATCTTATCTCTAACCGCCGGAATAAAACAATACCGTATTCACGTAATTTTAGTCTATTGCTATAATTAGTAAAGGTGTGATAAATATTAAATAAGAAAATTTACTAGAAAAAAGCAACTAGTCTATGACGGGATTCGAACCTGCATTCTTGGGAATCCGGCCCAATGCTAACCATTGGGCTTATGAGGACTTATGAGGACAGGTCGAATTTTTCTAGTATACTCACCTTTCTACGGTGTTGGCCACCGTCGTTTCATCAATGAGAGAAATATCCTCGCATTCGAAAGAAACATCTTTACAAACGTTTGACTATCGATTAAGATGAAACAGCCATCTAATTACAACTTTTTAATTTTGCATTTTACAATCCTATTTTTAAGTTCGAATTCCGTCAAAAGTTGTTTTTTTCTAGTATATTTTCTTAGTTAATATTTATCACTTAAAAATAGCATTGTAAAATGCAAAATTAAAAAGTTATTAGTAAAGTTGTTTAGTCCTACAGTAAAGTAGTAGTACTATTACTATCACCTATTCTGTAAATAAATCTTGTCTTCTTTTCCCACACCATACACATATCCGTTTGTAAGTTTTCATTGACTGTCAACGAGTAGCGAAAAGTACATAAACTGGTTCCATATAGTTTTTATGGTTCAACTGGTTCAAAACAAAACTGGATTCTGTAAGTTCTCACAGAGTTGTGTGTTGTCAATTTAAATCTACGGCTAGGCCGATAGATCAACGGACTTTCCGACAGATCGTTCGATAAGGCAGATTTACAATCGTTCGATCGTTGCGCAAGCGATCTAGATCGTGATCGATCGGACCCTGATGGGAGGGAGTTGCGTTCAATGTTCACGCACATGCTACATTCCTATGTTGAAATCTATGTAGGTGTTACACTGTATCAAAATTTCAAAGTCGTTCGCATAAACACAAATAAGTATAGATAACATTGTTGAGCACTCGTTTATCAACATTTTTATGTATAGTTTTCGAATACTTCGTTTTGCAAGTCTATTATTGTATCCATTGAACCCTTTTTAAACGTGTTTAACCTGATTTTGTACAATGTATTCTCTACATATTTTAGATTACCTAGTTTAGTGGAGTCAAATAAGGCTCACCAAATCATTTTAATTAATTTTAATTAGACTAGGCGCACACACAAACTATTTTACTTTACCACAGATCAGATGGAAGAAAGATGCGAGCACAGAGCATGCATTTCTATGCCGCTGAATACAGATTAAATCTATAAGATATTATTTATGTCTGTAACAAGTTACCGTAAAGATTTCTTAATATCCCGTAAAAGCAAATTTGCGCCAAGCCGGGTTAAGATTTACCCCAGAGTTAGTCCATACAAAAGTAGCACTAACTCTGGGTTTAATTTGTTGACCCAGGGCCCCTACCGCGCAAGTGTCATCGACGTCGACTTCATTTGACAGATGGATGTGACATATTGCTCTTAGTCTTTGGTAAGTTTTCATTTGAGTCAAAAAGAAGCAGCAATGTGTCACATCCATCTGTCAAATGAAGCTGATTGCGAAGCCGATGCCACTTGCGCGGTAGGGCCACAGATTGGCGTAAGTGCGCCTAGGCATAATTATTTAGATTAGTATGCAAGCTTGACTTCACATCAACATTTTACCTCTTCCTATTGTTTTTGAGCACTGACAGCATAAAAGGTGGCTACGAACAAATGTTTTTAATCGAAGATACTACTGGCCGTTTATATAAAAAAATAAACGCTTAATATTTTTCGCTGGTGTAATACTGGCTGGTTTGATTTATTTTTGGATATTCCGTCATTTATAGTATATTTGGAATTGCTCCTAATTTTTTGAAGTGAAAACTTCTTTACCGGCGTTGTGCACATCAGAGTTTTAAATACTATTTATAAAGTTGTGGTCAAGACATAGTGGATTTTGATCGTTTAAGCGGTTTTCACTTCTGCCGGCACTCTCAGAGTGCAACCCGTTTTTTTTTTTCTGAAAAAAAGAACAAATTCTTACCTAAAATACATTTGTGAATTTATTATCAACCCATGTCAAATCTCAATTTAAATTTTCAATTTTATTTTATTTGCAATGCAGAAAGAATATATAATTACTACATGTCATTGTGTAGGAAGTGATTCGCGTATATTTTAGGTTTTTTGCGTCGAAAGGCATTTATTGCGTCCCTATCTTTACGATTTCAAAGCAAATCCAATTTGATTCAAACATCTATTAAAATGATAGGGACCTATCTTTTTAATAGATGTTTGAATCAAACCAATGCAGGAAGTTTCTACGGTTCAAATAACACGCGTCTTTAGCAGAGCATACACAGTGCAACCGCATATTTGAAACTAATCCTTTGAAATACAAAACCGTGTGATTGTTCCACTTATTTATGCGTAATAGACTACTCGGACGCTAAGCTAGGAGATACATTCGAGTACTTACTACATATGCTGATAAATCTATACTAATAAAATAATATAGTAAAAAAAACTGTCAGTTTTTTAGTGAGTGATGGCCGCAAGCAATACAATCTTAAACCGTTGTACGGTGTCTTTTGCTGCGATTGATAATGTAAGAAAATGTTGTCTTTTGATGTAAAAAACTAAAACTGACTGACAGACAACGCACAGCCCAAACGGCTGAACCGATTAAGCTAAAATTTTGCGCACAGTTGCATCCCGTAACGATGTAGCCGAGCACTATCAAAAGAATTTTTGATATTCCCACGGGAACGAGAACCACGCGGGCAAAACTGCGGGCAGCCGCTAATAGGTTATATTATAATACTCGTAGTAGGTATGAGTATGACGGGACGGATCGTCACTATCGGATCAATCGATTTCTTTGATTTCTTTATCGTCTTACGTAAAATGATTCGGACAAGGATAAAGTTGTCTTTTAACATTTCCAATTGATTTATCGAGAGAAAATCAGAAATTTGGATAATGAAACGGACTTATTTATGAAGGACTCAATAGATACGAGGGTTTATTCGACAGTACCTAATACATTTTCCATTTCTTCATTAGTGTAAAGCCCCGGGCGGATGTCTAGTTTTAAGTATATTATTGTGTATGAACTTTTAAATGAAGCACTAAGGAATGAGCTCTTTGTATGAAACTATGAATGTTTATAAGGGAACATTACTAGTATTATGAAAATTATCGTTTAGTGTCAATGCGTAGTGTAGTTGCGTGCAGAAGCAAAGGAAACGATCCATTATAAAAAATACTAAGATATCTACTTACATTCGAGAAAGGTTAAATTAATATTCCCGTTAATAATTTATTAATTGACAGCCTTTAGACGACCTTAGTTATGACTTATAACAGCTGACAGTCTTTTAGGTATGTGGCATTGGTTTATAAATTATAACACGCAAAACTTCTTGTCATACATACCTACCTATAACCATACAAATAGCTCTAAAGAGGCATTAAACAGAATTGTTAGCCTAAAGATAATATAGTAACAATTGTCAAAAGGATTTCTTTGTTTTTACTGCTTAAGAAACATGTTTAGACTAAACAAAACATTAGCAAGTACCTGTTCTCTAATACTTGTGTGAAAAATTCAAATTCCTTGATAAAATACACACAGGCTATCGTATTCACGGCGATAATAGCTGCGAAATGCCACGCTTTTTTGCATTTCTGCCTTAAAAGATAAGAATGCAGATAAAAAGTCAATTGCTATTAAAGATAAGCCAACTCTAAGCCCGCAGGAGACAATCGACTATATTTCCGTTCCGCTTTTGTACCCAACTCTTTCAGAGTTTGAATATAAGATGCTTTTTCCGGTGTCTTGTGCAACATTGACACTTTTGTTGAACCCAATAGGAGCCCATAGTTATTTGAATTACAATAAGTGTTAAAAGATTCTTAAAGAAATAAGTTCCCAAGGATTTCAATAAAATATATTCTGTAATATCATTATGAGTTGTGACGATATTTACTATTATGAAACTGCAGCACAATGTTTCTGATTCACAAAGAGCACATAAAAGAAATCAATATGTACTAGCTTTACGAAAAACAGTTGCTAGCGACTCAAATCCAACGAAAGTGATACACAAGCAACATACTACTTGTAAAAACAAAGAAACGCGAACAATATAGACAAAGAACAACAATCACATACGATTGTAAAGGAGATAATGCACACATTTTTGTGAATACACGTTTCTATACATTGTGAGTATAGTTTCAGACTCGTGGTGATGAACCTGACTGGGTCGAACGTACAAAGAGATAGGTCTCTGAAAGACTGAGCGTGGCGAATGGCGATCTACATAATAATCAGCACTGTTTGTGTCATGAAGTCAGTTCTCGAGGAATTCACTTGTTTTATGCATGCCGTTTCATTCGTTGGCAGTAGTAAAAGCGATGATGTCACACCTTACGAATGACAAACAAAACACAGATACCTATAATCTTCAAAAGTCTTAAATAACTAGCTATATTGGGTTCTGCAACGGTTTATTCAATGTAAATGAAGTCTTCAAGAAGAACCTAATTTGTAGATCGTGTTTTACAAGTCGTCGAACAAAATAGCGTGGCTTATTCTAACCGATTGTTCACCACCTCACCGGACCACTTTTTATGAGATTCGCAGAATTAACGCTTCCAACGATCCCAAGCGATTATCGCAAAGTGGCAAGCGACTCGTGCGTCCTTTCTCGCTATGATAATCGGCATCACAGCCAACCTGTGCTATCTGTCTACGTTTTAAGGTCAATGTCTTTTCGTTTTCGAGATGATACTTGAGGCGCGTCTAGTGCGTTGTTCTTCAAACCCACTTTCTGGATTTCTAATACCCACTTGCATTAACGCTTACATTTTTCAAGCGCTTTCGTTGGTCTTACTATCTGCCGGTGTTGCGTTATCTTGTGGAGAAAGTATGACTTTGGCGAATGATTATTTTAACACGTGTGTATCATTTTGTTCGTCGTAAAACTCTCGCGGGTTATCAGTTCGGAAGACACCTGTAGTAGTGAAATGCCTGCGTCACGCGTCGGAGAAAGTGTAATACAAAGCAACGCTGGCTGGCCGAATTGGGTTGTGACCTCGAATGTCAACCGACTGACTCTTCTTTTTCGTTAAAGTCACTGACAAACCGGTCCCGATCGACGTCCCTTTTTGATATCCCAGTTAAAGAAGGTACTTCTTTCTATAGTTTCTATGCTATAGCTTTAGATTGACACTATAATAGAAGAAGGAAGATCGTTTAAGATATTTATACTAATTACTAGACTAGTAGTTTCCCATTTTCACTCGTTTAAATTCTATTTATATCAATGGCTTTGGGTAACGTTTGTGTTTCCCAAATCAATTTAAGAAATTTACGTATTGAAAACAGGTAATGGGGGTTAAATTACTTCTCGTTTATGTTTTACTTCCCAAAGGCATTGAATCTATGACTATTCTTGTATTTTAAAGGACTGGAACGTGATCGATGGAAGAAAGAAAATTGTAAATAGTGTTAGACTGACAAGTTCTCGACGGAGGAATTTCTAAGTAAATTTCTTTTGAATCGCCGCCATGCTCTAGTATTGATAAACTTAATAATCTTTATCTCGAAGCAGTAAGGTGCAGTTTTTTTTATCTCGACGATCTGGAGGAGACGTCGCCGTCGCTCGGATGTCGTCGCAATGTTTTGTTTCTCGTGGCAACTAAACAGGATTCCTTTGAAACATTTTAGCTGACTCTGAATGGGTGCCCTGTCGCATTGTGCTGGGATAGAGCCATTCTGTGATTGTTGCATACCAGTACCTATAAGTATGGGTTAATATGGGTTGTTTAACCCTTTACGGCGCAAGAACGTTTATTTTATTATTTTTATTATTGATAGGGTTGATAGGTGATGGTACAAATACAGATAATGGGAAAAATAGTAAAAAAACCCTATGTTAAAAAAGTATTTATTTAAAAAAGAAAAAAAAACGTCGCGATGCAGAAGTGCATCATGGTGTTAAAACATACCAAAAGTTAGGATGAATGAAAAGTTTGAAAACAATTATTATATTTGATTACTAATGTTAAATAGACGAAATATTTCTTCTGTGAGTCAGTCATTCACTTCTTATTATGCATGAACATTGATTCAGGTTCAAGCTTAACCAAATTCTATCAAACCTTGCATAGGGGCTTAGGTAGACCTTACTTTCGTCGTAAAAAAAATTAAGTAGCTTAAGCGGACGAAATAAAGCTTGTTTTTGGTTACCGGACAAATTGATTATTTTAAAACATATGCGTTTATTAAAATTGGAACCGTTTTAACCGTTGCTAACTTCGAATTCAAACGCGGTGTCCCATATTCATCGACACGGAAAGAAACCAATCAATTCATCAATTAAAAAACCGTTTATCGACTTGTTTAAACGGCCAATGAAATATGGCGAATCTCAATCAGGATTTAAGTGGCACGTGACATTAGGTAAATCAGTTAGCTAGTATCTTAGATTCCTCATAAAAATTGATAAATGCTACCTTCTAAGCCTACTTTTGATATAATTAATGTGAAAGTTTGTTTACGAGTAGTGATTTAATTAAGCGGGAGTGTTAGAATACAGCACAGTGGGAAATACATGGCCACGTCCCAGTATTTCCTAAATGTCCATACTTAACCCTTCTTGTATTTGAATGAATGAACGAACATTCTTTAAAATATGTTTGTTTGCTTATTGCCTAAGATTAAGACTTAAGTTTCTACCTCTGAAACCTATTTCAGGCACCAGTGCCTCACAACTAGGGTTTTCTTCTCTCCTTCTTCACCTCAGCCTTGATGTGTAACGTAGCTTATAATTACCACTAGACTTGAGATCTACTATTTCTGTTGGCAGAAACGTTTCATTTCATTTCAACGTTTCTCTTTGTTTATATGTATTTTATCAATAAGGGTTTTTTTATCATGAACCTGAGGTTCATTCGTTTTTCTTTTGTTGTTTTGGTGTGTAGTTTTATCGCGATTGTGAATACTATGACAGACTAACATCAGTCTCTCCGCATTTGTGATATATTTAGTACGACTTTCGATTATGTTACATATCAATAAAGTTTTAGTGCCCATGTGTAAAGTGTGCCAAAAGAAAACGTGTAAACCAACATAAATTGAATGCCTATGTAAATGTGAACGCGATCCTGCCGTTGGATCCAATAGAAAAGTGCATCTATAAACGAGGCTAAACATAAGAAAAGTGGTAAAAATATGGAACTGGGTCATTTCTTTGGCCTGTTGGATTCTTTTGTACCTACTAACATACTATTAATAATCACATCATTAATACTCGTTTGGATAAATAATAACAGTATTAGCGTAAATTTTATTGAATGAAATAGACTGACTTTAACCCTTTCTGCTGACATTTGACTTCATGCTTTAGGAATGCTAAATTTAATGCCTATTTAGCTACTTTTACAATAATATTTATTATATTTTGTTGTTTGAAGGCCAACGCTTTGTTGTTTTGGATATTGGTAAACGCATATCAGCATTATTTTTTGGATTTATATCCATTTCCTGATAACGATTAGAGAAATTATACGATAACAAAAATTACTTAAATACACTTACCTTGCTTCTGCTGAATGAACACTAGACGAGCACACAAACTACTTCCTTACTATAATACAATATTTTAGGAAGAAATAAAGAAACAGTAACTCACCTTGAATGTTTCGGCAATCCTCGTTGAATAATAATAGCTAACTTCAAAAACACTTTGTAGTTTCAACACAACACTGATTTTGAAATATAATTGCTTTTTACTTTACGTGTATACGCTGTCCACCATTTTAAATACCAGATAAACAATACTTGATTATAATCAAAAAGGTTCACCGAAAGAAAAAAAATAAAGTTCAACAGTCTCTATGGAATGCATGCATTTCGAGTCGGCGATCTCCTAAACGGTTAAAATTAATGGAGATTATTACAACAAATTGGTTTAGTTCACTGCACAGTTTTGAATTGATGTAGTAGTACAATTTTTAAGGCACAAAGTTTTTGAAAGTTATGATTTCATCGTTGTTAGCTGTCACCTTACGCGAGCGACACAGAGAGCGCCCGCACGCAACCGCGGTTGAATCCAATATGGCGTCTCGTTTCTCGTAGTGAGTGAATGAAGCGGTTGATGCACTAAATGAATACAACGGCTAGCGGAGGGTTATCTTCATTCGTTCGATTCGAAGCCTTAGCGATCCATAGCTTTTGTATTGATTTTGAGAGACTTTTTGATTATGACTATGTTATTAATAAAAAATAAAGCGCACTATTAAGGTTAAGTAATATGATTACTTACCAAACCAAGTTAAAAATGTAAAAAATAATAATAATATAGAAATAGGCACTTCTATCGACGAGAGAAAGAAAGTAAACAACAAGCAGTTTTATAATACAAGTATAATATTTGTTAAGAATTTTATTTATTACCATTTAAATGTAAATGTAATCTCCTCATTACTTTTGAAAAACTGGCAAAACATATTGTTATAGTTAAAAAAAAAAACCGAAACTTCAACAAACTTGACGATTAATTTGACATCGTTGCCAAACTAATCAAAATCTCTAATGATTTCGCCTCACTAAATTCAAGTACAAACCAATTTTAATATCAATTCGGATCTAAATTATGAAATAAGTAATTTTTCAAAGTATCTCGGACTAAGTAAATCATAAGCCATGGCGTTAGATTTAGTCAGTATCGCACAGCCTCACTATATACCTGGGTAAGCGACGAAAATCTAACTTTATCACGTCATCATCATCTCAGCCACATTAAGCGAGGTTTAGCAAGTTGTTCCCGCAATTTCTTGGGTGAGCGAGCACTTGCTGGTCTGTTTACATTACGAGCAATATTTGTAGCAAGTATAGAATAGAACTTGCGCCAAGGTCTGCAAGCTAAAATACTTGTAGAAGTTAACTTGCCATACCTATTTACACAGTGGTAACAGCTTGCAGAAGTGTTTTATTGCTAGTCTAAACTTCGCTTTACATCCACTGCTGGCTATAGGCATACCCCAAGGATCTCTACGCGCGACGCTGTCCGCGTCCAGCGGCATTCCGCGAACTTTTTATAAATTATTCTAAATATTTCTTCCAATGCGCCAATATTCTTCCAAAAAACGCACAATCTATTACACGTAATAATAACTACGTATGATAGACTTTGAATAGATTACGATAGTACGAAATGATAATCGTAACTTTTAAAATCCGACTGCACGTAATTCGTTATAAGAGCATTTTTACCTAAATGCAGCGAAAAGAAAACTCAGTCAATTTTTGTACCGGAGAAAAGCGAATTGCATTTAGCGAAATTGGTCGTTGTAACTTTCATAGTTTGATCGAACTTTTAAAAATTGCTCTTCATCTTGTTGTTAAATAGGAACGCATCACATTGTTTTGAAATGTCACGTTCGCAATGCTGTTTATGTGATGAGTAAAGTAAAAATAAGTATTTTTTCCGTAGCTCAATTAGAAAAGCAATGCAGGTTCGAGTCCCTTCTAAGTTGAAGACGAATTGCTACTTAATAAGTTTAAAAACTTAATCTAGCTGACCCGTGTCTCAAGTTTTTTTTATTTATCAGTTTTATCGTGTTATTAATCAAATAGCCTATGTCATTCAGGAAGAATATAGTTTTTTACAGATGAAGAATTTTCTAAATTGGTTTAGAGTTCCACTTACTTGCTACAAACAAAGCCACAAACTTTACCGCTTTATAAAGTAGTGTTATAGAAATGATGAATATTGATTTAGATAAGTCCCGTTCTGAGCGACATGAGACCACTGCTTTTTCTATATTTAGTTATTTAAAAATTTATCACATATAAAATTAGCATTGCAAAATGCAAAGTTTAATAATGAAATTGTCAATAATATCTTGGCACCGCATTTTCGCTTTGCTCTTACAAATTTCTCTTACACGGTCTTACGTCGTTCTCAACTGCCATGATACCCTCCTTCCATACTTCGTTAACCAACATACCATTAACTATAACTCACGTGAACCATACTTGGGTCAGTTATGCAAACTTTTTCTTGGTCAATTTGTCACGTTGTCAGAAGTGGACACGCGTTTCTCACTTACAAACCTTATTGTCTGATTCCGTGTGTCTGTTGTTGTGGTTTTGTAAGGAAAAGGCGTTGCGTAGGCGAGTAATCGTGTGTCAGAGCGATTTTTCAGTGTAAATTGCTGTCTTAATACTTTTGGTTGCCTTCGTAAATCTCTAAAGATCGCTTTTGTTATGTATGACTCTTTAAATACGTATTGCGCACTATGTTATATTTATAGTCACTTACCTATTTAATTGGATGTCTGAAAAATATGTACTTAAATAATTCATTGCGGTACCTATTAAAACGACTTGAAATATAATTAGGTTCTAATTGAATAGATTTCAACGCGTTACGTTTACTTTATTGTCATTATTTCAAGATTTCGGACTATTTTTCTTTTCTGTACATTTCCGCATCTTTGCAAAGTCTGTGGTCACGGGATTACTGAGTCCTCAATAAATACGTTTAATCCTGAAATTCATTTGTTGCAATGAACAATATCTATGTGCCATATCTAAGAAATTATTACCTAAGTTGGTATATTTATTTAGATGTAGGTAGGTATATTAACGAGTTCAAAAGAAAGGACATCTTGCGTAATCGATAAATCTCTCGATCACTTTCTAAAATCGATTCTTATCGTTTCAGATACACCGGTCATTGCCCCGAGTACAAGTTTCGGATAGGGGACACATATGGATCCACCACGCACAAGATCCTACTGGATCCTAGTGTACAACACTCTGAGAGGCTGGTCTTGTCTGACAGGACAGCTGATGACTTCCAGGTCTGTGGCTAATGTCTTATTGTTGGAAAAACATTATTATTATCAGTAACTTTAAGCTCGGTATCCCCATTGCATTATATGACGACCTGTTTGGCGCAGAGGTACTAACCCCGCCTTCTGCGCCAGAAGTCCCGGATTCGATCCCCGGACAAGACAAATATTTGTGTGCATGAACATGTCTATTTGTCTTGGTCTGAGTGTTTAATATGTATATTATGTGTGAATTTACAAAGGGAAAGTATATAGGCATGTTTATCCGTTATCTAGTATCCATAACACAAGTTCTTCATGAAACTTAACGTGGGCTAGATAATTGGTGTGATTGTATGCAAATATTTATTTATTTATTGCTAGAATGCATTAGGGTATGAATCGATAGGATGAGCCATTATAACACAGAAGCGGGCCCTTTGGCAAAAGTTAGTCAGTAGGTATCAAATCCCACAGATCCTATGCTGAACTGGATTAGAAAGAAACACATAGAGTTGGTACGCCAACTGCTAGTTCCAGCGCAGATAGTACATAACAGCCTTGGACGAATTAACCACTCGTCCAAGCTAATAGCCTAATATACGAAGACTATTATAGGCCTTCGATGCAGCAAACTCGAGATGACCGATGGACGCGAAAGGTGCTTGTTAGTACGCCCCTCTACCGGTAATTTACAACGCCATTTGGTTGGAAATACGTCTTTGTTATTGTCAAAGGTATAGTTTACTTAGGTTGGTTAGTACACCTGCGTTCTACTTCTTTTAACCTCTGACAGAGACGGTAAATTTTCGGATTTTCATCTGTAGGTTCTTATTGTGAGATATTGCGTCCAGTCAAATAAATACATACCATGTAGGTAATCGAAAAATGTGACAAAAACAATCGAATCATTCAATACAGTTGAGCCAAGCTTAACAAGTTATCACTTTTTCGGGGCCAAGTATCGTATTTGTTCATTTTCGAAAATAATTTCATATTTAAATTCCTGATAGAAAAAGGAAACTCGTGAAAAACGAGTAACGGAGTTACCTATATGTACCTATTTCTGTTATGGTTCCTTTCATAAACCACTAAAACTACATTCATATTAAACTTTAGCTACTCGTAATAAACCGTACATTATTATGTATTGTTACAGATCTTCCGTCCACCACAAACTGACATCGATACGGTGAACGCGAGGTTTCGTAATGGTGACCCAGTGTACAAGCACCCCATGATACCAGGGTATGAAGGTAAGTCTCATCGGCTTTTACATGACTGTCGTTACTTCCATAAAAGCCTTAGCTTGGCTTGCCCAAACAAAGACAAAAATCAGCTCCGCCGTAAGGTCGCTTCTCTGTCGGTTTTCTACAGACTTTACTTTGCGAAGTGTGCATCTGATCTTAGCTGCATTCGTTCATTCCGCCTTCTCCTTTTTTCCGTCGGGATACCATCCATACTTGGTTGCCATTCCAAAGTTACGCACAGAGCTCCTCCAGTACTCTTTTATCATGCAAACAGCCAAAGAGTGGAATGCCCTGCCAGCGTCTGTTTTACCGAGCACATACAGGGTGTTAAAAGACCCATCATGAAAACGAAAACCACGTATTCTCCCCATCGACTATAATTTTATTATATGGGGCCAATTCTGGAAACCTTATAGTTAAGGAGTTGTTGAGGATAAAAAAAAACAAAGATTATCGTTTAAAATTATAAAATCGAAATTAATTTCAAAACCAACTAAATCTCGGCCGCCTACTCATACCCTCTAGACACACGCACTCGTTGTTTTTTTGCGTGTGAAAATAACACAATTTTTTTTTTAAAGAAAATAAAAATCGTTTCCCAGCTATTAATTAATAGCTGGGCAACGATTTTTATTTTCTTACACAAGTTTACACAATTATAATTATTTTTTATTTATTTATATTATAATTAAGTTTACACAATTATAATTAATTAATTAATTAAAAAAATTTAAAATTAATAAATTTTTACACAATTATTCTTGTTTAGTTTGATGTACACTACGCATATATTACGGCTTCCGTATGGGTCTTATAACACTCTGCATAACCCAAACTTCTTCAAGGCAAGTGAACAGGCTTCTTCTGGGCGAACTCGCTCCATCTTCAACCTCATCTACGCCCTTCTGCCAGATGAGGTCAAGAGTAAGCCCATGTAATGTAAAAAAAAAAATTCAGTTAACACCATATACACCTACCTACGCCTTCATCTGAAAAAGGTTAACATTTTAGTAAAGTCTTTATAATGTTCTCATTTGATTTTTTGCCCCTTTTTCCTAAAATGTAGTTTAATTTTTTTCGTTTAATTCCTTTAGCTATAAAATAATCAATTACGAAGATTTCGATTCCTTAACGAAACTCTTTTTTCATGAAGAAGAACATAACTTTTTCTAAAACAATTAATTTAAGATAACGATAAAAAATATGGCGTAAACTTCTAGTAATAGACAAGAATGACCCCTTAATTAAAATCTCCATTGTAATTTATAAGTCATTATTATAACAGGCGCTAATGGCAATACCTATATCACTAAATCAAGGTGAGCGATGTTGTGTGGTACACGACAGATCAATGTTGACCCTTATGGTGAGAGAAATTGGAGCGGTTTTTGTGGGGCAATTGTAATTCATTATGCATTGTCGATTGTACTAGACAAAGAAACTTAAACTCGATCTTGGTGATTCAGCTGTGACTCACGGGCAGACCTGACCGCAGGTATGCATTAAGTTTCCTGAAAACTTATGCATACTCGCATGAGTGGGTGTATAATAATATAAGCGAAAGTACTAACTGTAACTCAGTTGTTTTCATGGTTTGAGCTACTGAACTAAAATTTTGGTATTGGTCTTTGGAAACGAAATGAAATAGGCTACTTTTTGTTGCTAAAACGTTTTATAAAAAAAGAAAACCGACTTCAAAAACTAAAAAGCAAAAAATAAGCCTTTTGGGGTCAGTGCCAGCCAAGCCAAGAAAAGTAAAAGAGTAGGATCGAAAAGAAGAATGCGTTGCTTTTAATTTTTTGCTTTTTAGATTTTTGAAGTCGGTTTTCAGTTATTTATAAAAAGTTTTTTATTTCACAATTTTTGTTTTATAAAAGGTAGAAGAAGTCCCACCGTGCCTACACTATATAACCTTTTGTCAACTGCTCATTCCCTTTTACAAAATGTTGCTTTGTCCGGTGCCGGGACGTTAAGTATTGAGGAGTTCTCCTGGTTCTTCATCATCAGCTCCACTTCATCATATGACGAGTATAAATTGCTTATGAACCATATTAAAGTAATCGTATCGCTTCCGTGAAATGCTAAGTTCCGATGAACATTTGTGGTCTTCATCATCAGTTCCACTCCACCAAATGGTGCTTTTCGGAAGCAAATACATGAGATACTTAAGAAAACACCGAAGTCGATATAGGTCTGCCTATAATATTGAAAAGTTCCCTCGATTTCTCTAGGATCCTATCATCAGATAGGATCCTAGAGAAATCATCTTGTCAACAATGGGACCAACTTGTAAGTATACTCTTTCAAACAAAAAAGAGTTATCCAAATCGATTCATAAATGATCGTGTACTGAGGTAACAAACATAAAAAAAATAACGGCCGAATTGATAACCTCCTCCTTTTTTTAAGTCAGTTAAAAATAAATATTGAACGAACTGAAACACTAACATGGCGGGAGGGGATGGGAAACAGGGAAAATGGTCTACGCGACTGCCGAATTGATAACCTCCTTTTTTTTTGAAGTCGGTTAAAAATAAATATTGAACGAACTGAAATACTTAGATGGCGGGAGGGCATGGGAAACAGGGAAAATGGTCTACGCGGACGAAGTCTCAGTCGGTCATTCCCAGTAGCCACCAGTTTCGCCTCCATTGGTGGAGACTGGGATTTCTTTTTAAGGTTCAGTGGTGGCCATTGTTTGATACATACTTACAATATGTACACGCTAGGTCACAAGGTCTTTTTTAAGATTGAATCACAAAATTTCACACATATAATTAGGTATTATAAGTACTTAGATTTTCTGTCTAAAAGTCACTAAAAATTACCTGCCACAAAATTAGATATTCACTTGTTAAGATCTTCAAATACTTTTTCTTCATCGAGCAACGCCCGTCGGCTTAGTGCATGATATAAGCCTATTTTTTTTACCCCTCCTCTTTTTTCTGGGTACTTACTTACATTTTTAATCCCTAATCCGATAGCCTATTCAATTTATAACATTACACAAAAGCGTTAGCAAGCAACAACGACCGATTAGCACGCGAAGTTAAGCCCTACGCTAACAGCATTACTTCGGGAATATCTTAAGGAAACGGTACTAATCCGATATCTGCCCCCGTTCTGTGCGTACTTGTATCTGATGGCAAATGAACTACTAACTCACGTGCGCAAGAGTTCCGTAATAGTTACGTTTACAACAGTAGGTATTTAGAAAACTAAGATTGAAGTCTGTCGATTTTAGCATTAAATCACATCAGCTTATCACAGCTTCGATTCGTATTTTAGTTATAGATACCTACTCGCTCTCCATGCTTTAATAATTATATACACAAAAGTGAAATTGTTGATCGATTCGGAAATCTGAATAATAGCAATTAAATCGATGTGATTTCTGCATTATACGAGTAAAATACATTAAAATAATAAAAAAAACATTTATTACTCTCAATCACGGTTTGACAAAAAATTGCGTTTTGAACGTGCTATTTTATAGAAAACCAACTACCTAAAATGCAAAAGGTTTTACTTAATAGGGGTTTTTCTAAAACCATGACTAAGTAATCTTATGATATAACTGCACAATACTTTGAAACCTACTTTGTTCAGTGAAAATAATTCTAATTTATCTGTAAGCGACTTAAAATAATAATGGCTCCGGGACTTGGACGAATTTAATTCGTCCAAGCTCCGGGAAAATGCGCTAAAAAAAATCGCCACATAATATAATACGCAAGCCGATTATTCAGCAGTGGTGAATATTTAGGTCTTGTTAGTAATTTGATTTTTTTTGTTCGATGTTTTGAGTTAACTAAGATAAATATTTAACATTTAAATATTATTACACTCACACCAATTAACTTAGCCCCAAAGTAAGCACTGTAAGACTTGTGTTATGGGATACTAGGGTAACGGATATAATAAATACATATAATTATACATATATAAGTATTTATGTGTAGAAATATATAATAAACATCAATGACTCAGGTACAAGTACTCGTATTCATCATACAAACATTTGCACCTACCTGGATTCGAACCCAGGACCTCAGAGTAGGCAACACCTTGAAACCGGTGTATGTACCACTCTACCACAGAGCTCGTCATCGTAAGTTATTTATTACAGAGTTCTTAGTGAGATTTTTTTTCTACTCCTCACGGTCGATCGTGAACGCCTCGATTTTTGTATGAAATCAGCGGCCCGCCATTTAGCGGATTACGCCACGGACTAAAAACAATGTCATACAAAAATTATAACGCGCTCACTATCGACCGTGAGTAGAAAAACTCGCACTAAGCACACAGTATACAATTTTACTGTGCATCTGATGAAAAAGATACCTAACCCTTTTTCATCAGAAGTACTGAAACTGAATTTCTTGTGTTTTGCGGAGTTATCGAATGGAATTTTTGTAATGGAATAGAAGATAATCATAATTGTGCACAAAACGATGTTATGATATGCCCACTAAGTTAGTTATTGATTTAACTCTGAGTTAGGTGTATGCAAAAGCACTAACTCTCAATTAAATGTGTTACTTAATTAACCTAGCTTTGCGCAAGTGGCCATATAGGAATATTTAACTTTAGGAAACTAATAGGTTTTTTTCCTATGAAATGCCGATTTTTTTCTTACACTTTTAGAGAACCTAATACTTCTATAATAAATAGACACAAAACCATCCAATTATTTTTTTTTGGTTTTTTTTTGTGTCGTGGGGTTTTTAAAATTATATTTCATCCTTTTTAAATTACACACAAAATAAAAATAAAAACCGCATTGAAATCGCTTAATTCGTTTAGGCACTACGATTATTATTAAAGACAAAAAAAAAAATGCCGCCATTTTGTTTTTTTTTGCTGCACCTAAATTTGCCCAGGGTGTAAATTATTTTAGTCAAAGCACTACCTTTGTATCTTTCACCGTTTCGGCGGGCAGTTGACCATCGCCATAAATGGCCGGATGGATTTTCATCAAACGTGGCTAAGAACCATCTCGATTAATTTCGCATTAAAATCGCTTGATTCGTTTAGGCTCTACGAATATACGTACAGAATGACAGACAGACAGACAGACATAGGCTTCAAACTTATAACACCCCTTATATAGAATAATATATAAATTTTAAATAGAAAATATTGGAAAAAATTAACTTGGCCGCAAGTGAATTCTCAGATGGGAATCGAACCCATAAAAAAAAATCATAAGTTAGTGGCTGTTGCATGATGTTTCTTTCGAATGCAAGGATATTCCTAGCATTGATGTGACAGCGGCCTACAGCGTATTAAAAATATAAAAGTATTGGAGAATTTCGACGGTGGTTCGCAAGTCTCGGTAGCTCAGCGGTTAGAGCATTGGACCAGATTTCCAAAGGTCATGGGTTCGATTCCCATCTGAGAATTCACTTGGGCCGAGTTAATTTTTTTCAATATTTTTCTATTTAAAATTTATCATAAGTATAAAAATAGCATTGAAAAATGCTAAAATTCAAAAATCATAAGTTATTGGCTGTTGCATCTTAATCGATCGTTAAACACCTGAAAAGATGTTTCTTTCGAATGCAAGGATATTCCTAGCATTGATGTGACAACGCTGGCCTACAGCGTATTAAATAAATATGAAAGTATTGGAGAATTTCGACGGTGGTTCGCAAGTCTCCGGTAGCTCAGCGGTTAGAGCATTGGACCGGATTTCCAAAGGTCATGGGTTCGATTCTCATCTGAGAATTCACTTGTGGCCGAGTTAATTTTTTCCAATATTTTTCTATTTAAAATTTATCATAAGTGTAAAAATAGCATTGAAAAATGAAAAAATTTAAAAATCATAAGTTATAACACTCCTCTTTGCGCTGCGTCGGGGGTTAAAAAAAATACATCAATTGCTTGTTTTTATATTAAATTAAGATCATTACATTAAATAATAAGTAATGTATAAAAATATACGATAAAAATTACCTCGAAAGGTACCTACTCATTTTTAGGGTTTCGTAGCCTAAAGGCAAAAAACGAAACCCTTATAGATTCGTCATATCCGATGTATGTCACAGCCACTTTATTCCAAAACTATGAGGATTACACAGTTGAAACTTGGTAGGTAGATGTACTCTGTAAACCGCTTTACGGTTTATAGACAAAAAAAATGTATATATTAAGGGGGGGCTCCCTACATGGAACTGAAACTGTAAATATTTTTTTTTTCATCAAACCTATACTTGTGGGGTATCGTTAGATAGGTCTTTAAAAATTACATTGAGGTTTCTAAAACAGTTTTTCTCAAAGACAACCGTTTGAATGATATACACTTTCAAAGTGAAAAAATGTGTATCCCCCCTCTAACTTTTAAAATAAGAAAGTGAAAAATAAAAAAAAGCATATGCTGTAGACTTCTGCAGAAACTTTCAACGAAAATTAGTTTGCACGAAATATATTATGCAGTTTGAGAGCTATAGCACATTTGTCAAAACTTTGTCATTCATACAGACACTATGAAAAAGTTATTTTTGCAGGCGAAAACTTATAGTGACATTTTGGGTAGGTGTATTTAATATAATAATATAAACTTTATTGCACACGATACAAAAACAAACACATACAGAGAAAATGACAAAAAGAGGAACACACAATAGGCATATATATTGCAACAGCAATCTCTTCCAGGCAACCTTGGGTGCGAGTTCGACTTGCACTTGGCCGATTTTTTTATAGCAAAAATGATCACTTTATTTCATGTAATTTCTAAGGTAATATAAGCTAATTATTGATAAAATAAAAATAAAGCATTAGATTGCTCACTCTGCACACAATGCTGGTACCTACATAAATAATTGTGGCATTAGCATTTTTGATAGTAACTATAGCAAAAAAATTTAGTGTGGAAAAAGAACTTTCTTCGAAATTCTTCATACGATTCGGCAATTTCGTAGGTTCCTATTATATTGCCACACCAATTTATACTAAGTATTCTTCCTTAATAAGGGCTATTGAAGTGTGGTTTAAGAACTTAAGTGAACGTTAGGTACTGTCTGCGTACGTCCACTGTAGGTTAACGGAACCAACTTATTTAAAATTATTATAACGCATGCATTTGTTAGGAACACTTTATATAACGCTAAGTATTCATGAAATATTCAAAGGATATTGAATAAATTGAAAATTCAAAACGGTTATTCAAATTGTTAGAACAAGCTTCCGTTATAAACTGCCTTAAATTTATGATCTAGTCTCGCAGTGTTTTCCGAATTTTTCCCGACGCCGACATTCGGTTTCCAAAACTAAGACTACATTTTTTATGATCTAATTACAAATTTATAGTTTTAGATTTTTCTTGTAGGTACTTGTATTAAAAGGCAATATTAATTGCCAAAATTTATAGTTCTACGGAAAGTACCCCTATGAATTTTAATTCCCTTGGGAGACTTGGGAGTGTCGAAATATACGTTTTTGAGGCATAAAAAGCTCTACCTTTTTTACGTTAAATTACAAGTTTGTTTTTTCACAGCTTCAAAGTTGTTAAACTGAATGTATGGTATTAATTTCAACTCGCGTTCGCGAGTTTTTCCCAAAATTCAGTTTTAAAACTAAAGACCATATTTTTATGATTTAATTACAAAATATAGTTTTTACACTTTTTCCTGTATTAGTAGTTAGTAAAAGACAATATCATTTGCAAAATTTCTTAGTTCGAGGTCAACGGGAATTTTGATTCCCTTGAGAGTGTCGAAAAATACGTTTTCTACATAAAGTGTCCTATTTTTTGTTTACGTTAATTTACAAGTTTGTTTTTTTTTTACACTACATCAGACTGGTGACTTCTATACATGCTTTCAATTTCAACGATATGTTCACGCGTTCTCGAGAAAACGAAGACAGACAAACAGACAGACAGACGGATGGACGGACGGACGGACAGACAGACAGACAACAAAGTGATCGTATAAGTGTTCCGTTTTTTTTCTTTTGATGTACGGAACCCTAAAAAAAAGCATAACAGTGTGGTAAAATAAACGCGCGTCCAAATTCGGAAAAGTTGGTTGTATTTGATTCAGTTTTGTTAATAAGAGCGAGTTTGTCAAGAAGACACTTCAATATTCAGGTTTTCTACCACGGCTGAACGCACATTTTGGACAGCGATACACGGTATCGGCGACAGAGGCGCTGTCAGAGTTCCAGAAGTTGCAGCTGAACCAGCGGGCAGCGAGGAACCAGCTGGAAAGGGTCGTTGACCTGCAAGCTGGGAAAGGACAGCCTTGGAACTTGGTTGACCGATTTGTAAGTGGGATATATATGCTGCTATTTTATCACAACGATGACGCCGACGACAACGATTTTGTTCAAATATCAAAAATGAGAATCCGATGTACCTAGACCTACTTAGACAAAACTTTTGCTGGGATGGTCATGCTGTGGGTACGCTTACTTGCTTTTAAGCAAGCTACTACTTCCAGTACTTACCTATTTGGCACTAGCAAATTCAAGCAGCCACATGGCACATGATAAAATCCTTTAAATAGTGGAAAGACGGACGGAAGAATAAAAAATAAAATAGATAAGTAAAGCATGATTGAGCAAAGAAAGCATGGAAGAAGGAAATCGTAGAAAACTTTTGGAAGAGATGGATGAAGACTTGCTTGAAGAAGTAAGAAAGGAAGATAGTTTCGTATGAATAGTAATTCATATTTAAAAGTACCTTGCCTAGAAGAATTTCGTAATGCTCAGCATCTCGATTAATAAGTATTCTTACTCCTGTAGTCGGCGACAGCGGAGTTCAAGTTACCGTTGGTGGTGGTCCGTCCGGAATGTGCAGGCATACTGCGGAATCTGCCCATGGACGAGGAAAAACTGTCACCCGCTTCACACTCCATCAGCCCTTACTTCATGGAAGATAGCGACCCAGAAAAATTCATCAAGAAAGGTAAGGAAGGATACAGTGCTGTGCTGGCTGGTCTATGTGCTCTGACGTAAAACTTTTTGGCGGTGAAAGAAAAAGATTTTTTCTAACATTTTTTTTTGTAATTGAAACAGCGTTGAAATATGTACAAGTAGTATTATTATATATTTTTGTAGAGACAATATCGAAAAACTTTTTGCTACAGAGTTGGATTTGAAATGACATTTTTGTGACATTCATGACATTTTGATGTTATTTTTGTAAATATTTAATTTTAGGTAAGGTTTTTTAGTAGGAAATAAAATCGATGTCGTATGCAAAGATTCACAGTTCTTTTGTAAGAAATCAAATATGGGGATTTAATCCTTCGGAATCTGTGCGTAAGTTGTGTTTGTGTTATTTGGAACTTGGAATTGCAGTAAATCTATGATAACAAGATTAATCTAGACAGTTTTTCCAAACTTTTTTTGCCTACCTAATTATTTTGGTACTTTTTGTAACTTTTAATAACTAAGCTGCAACATAAATATAGGCTACAACTTTTTAATTTTGCATTTTACAATGCTATTATTATGTGATAAAAATTAAACAAGAGAATATACCAGAAAAAAGCAACTAGTCTTATGTCGTCATCCCGTCAAGGCGACATGAGACTAGTTGCTTTTTTTCTGGTATATTTTCTTGTTTAATACTTATCACATAAATATAGGCTTTAAGCAAACTCTAAGTCCGCCTACTTCACGCATTAGCCCTGGTATTTTAGTGCGATTAGGATTTACATTTTCTGTGTTTGTATTACATTGATAATCTAATAAAAGTATACTGTTATAATTTATTCCAGGCTTTGCTGGTCATGTTCCCTACGGATTCCAACGTTTTGGCGAGTCGTCGAAGAAGCTTACAAATTCAGCCCTTTGTGACTTCTCTTCCAACTACAGACGAAGACAAAGTACCGAATGGGCTCCAGTGAATGTAGTTAAGTGAGTATAAGTTACTAAGATATATTTTTTAATAATAAGTTTTTTTTTGTTCAAGAGAGAGAATGTTTGTTCTTTGCCCAATGTTAAAAAAAACTATTAACGTCAACGTCATTGTCATTGTCTACACTATATAATTTGTGTCATTGTCAATGACAATTCTGACATTTCATAACGCGAATAATTTTTTGTGTAAGTGTAGAATTTTACGCAAAATCACTCGAAATTCTCAAAAATGGGCAAGAAAAAGCCAATGCCCAACCTGTCCAAAGAAGAGAAGATGGTGATCGTCATATCGGAAATCATACAAGAGTTATTGGTGGCGCACCGTCAGGGCAAAGATGTTAACCTCAACAAGATGAAAACGCGGATATCTTCTAAGTACGGCTTAGGAACTTCTCCTCGACTCGTGGATATAATAGCTGCAGTGCCTGCTGATGCTAAAACCATCTTGCTTCCAAAGTTGAAGGCGAAACCTATAAGAACTGCGTCAGGAATAGCAGTCGTCGCAGTGATGTGTAAACCTCATCGCTGCCCGCACATAAACTTCACTGGAAACATCTGTGTGTACTGTCCCGGTGGGCCAGATTCCGATTTTGAATACTCAACACAGAGTTACACTGGTTACGAGCCTACGTCCATGAGAGCTATTAGAGCGAGGTACAATCCTTACCTCCAGACCCGTCATAGAGTAGAGCAACTCAAACAGTTGGGGCACAGTGTTGACAAAGTCGAATTCATTGTGATGGGTGGGACTTTTATGAGCCTACCTGAAGATTATAGGGACTATTTTATAAGGTAAGAGTTTCTTAAACTTATAATGAAGTGAATTAGTGAAGTAGTTTAATCAATGTGATTTAATTATGCATCTATCAATGATTTCAGGAATCTCCATGATGCTCTATCCGGGCATACATCAAGTTGTGTAGCAGAAGCTGTGAAATATTCAGAAAAGGCGAAGACCAAATGCATTGGTATCACAATTGAAACTAGACCAGATTATTGTTTACAAAGACACATGAGCGATATGCTGAATTATGGATGTACTAGGTAAAGAGTTTTTATTCGACAACTTGTTCTTAACCTCTCAGGCCTCATGCTATGGCTCACATTACAGAATGTGACTCAAGCAGTGATCTATACTTGAGTATAGTTAGCAAGGGACATGCTTATACATTGCATGTAACATCGTCCCTTTGTAACTGCTCTCAAGTACAGAACACTGCTTCAGTAACATACTGTAATACGGGCATATGAGGCACAATAGATATCCCATTGCTTTCTAAACACAGGTGTCCTGCTAGTAAATAACAGCTCAAACAATTGTTTGTAAGTAGGTTGTATTAAATCCCCAAAAAACTTTATTTTCAGGCTTGAAATAGGTGTGCAATCAGTTTATGAAGACATTGCTCGTGACACAAATAGAGGCCACACAGTCAAGGCAGTTTGTGAAAATTTTAACCTGGCAAAAGATGCTGGTTATAAGGTACAGTAAAAAAGACAATTCCTCTATTGCTTTCCATGCTGTGACCACTTACTTGAGGCCAATGTGGTTCACATGTTAAATAGCTTTTTATCTTCCTCAACAATTGTGCTTTTGATACAATACAAATATTTTTATTTGCTCTAAATAGGGTTACAGTAATGTTGTTAAGTACAATTGTGCAAACAAAATGGAGCTTAACCTATTTAGCCATTTTACATAGCATGCAAATATACAAACAATGATCATAAAATAAAATCCTCGATTTTAAAGTCAACAATAAATTAATAGAAAAAAAATGTATGATAATAAATGTCAAATAAGAAATAAAATAAATTTATGTCAATATACAATTAAATTCACATGTCAGTCTACAATTACAATAATGTCAATACAAATACATTTTGTGCATTTGAATGTCTCAATACCTTTGTCAATTAACTGTGAAATAAATAATAAAAAAAAAAGTGAAAGTGAAAGAAAAAGTGATATGTCAAAATTGCAAAAAGATAAAAAAAAGACTATCAGCTGTAGTTTCAGAAATAAGCACACTGAAACATGTACATCAGCTTTAAAATATTAGCCTAAAGATTATTCTAATTTATTACCTATTTTGTATTCTCATTTATTATCTATTTGTCCGCCCAGATTGTAGTACACATGATGCCTGATCTGCCAAATGTAGACTTTGAAAGAGATGTGGAGCAGTTTATCGAGTTTTTTGAGAATCCAGCATTTAGAGCAGATGGCCTCAAAATATACCCAACTCTAGTAATTAGGGGTACTGGTTTATATGAGTTGTGGAAAACTGGGAGATATAGGAGCTATCCGCCTTCTACTTTGATTGATCTGATTGCAAAGATATTAGCTTTAGTCCCTCCTTGGACTAGGGTTTACAGGTAATTATTTTCGTAACCAACTCACAATATAGATAAGAGTAAAAAATTAAAAGGTATTTTTATTAAAATTTGTAAAACCTTTGTAGAGTCCAGCGTGACATTCCGATGCCCCTTGTGTCGTCCGGTGTGGAACATGGGAACTTGAGAGAGCTGGCATTGGCTAGAATGGCAGATCTAGGCACAGACTGTAGAGATGTTAGGACAAGGGAAGTGGGCATCCAGGAGATACATAATAAAGTCAGGCCATATGAAGTGAGTAGCAAAATAGTGTTTATATATTAAAATTAAGGTACATATCTCTTGTGTGTATTTATTCAGGTGCTAAAAGGTAATACTGTAACTATTTCTATATTTTCATTATTAAATGTTTTTTATTATGTAATTCTCTAACAATATACTTGTATGTTTCTTTAAAGGTAGAATTAATAAGGCGCGACTACACAGCAAATGGGGGATGGGAAACATTTTTAGCTTATGAAGATCCAGACCAAGATATTCTCGTGGGTTTGCTAAGGCTCAGGAAGTGCGCCAAAGACACATACAGGCCAGAGCTGAAACCTGGACCAAATTCAAACTTCAAACAATGCAGTATAGTCAGAGAATTGCATGTTTATGGATCTGTAGTGCCAGTAAGTGTTAATTAATTTATTTTTCTTTACGCATAAATAAATAAATACATTTCATACAATCACACCAATTATCTAGCCCACATTAAGTTTCATGAAAAACTTCGTGTTATGTATACTAGATAACGGATAAACATACTTATATACTTTTTTGTAAATAAATACATAATATACATATAAACACTCAGACTAAGACAGAGAGACATGTTCATGCACACAAATATTTGTCTTGTCCGGGGATCGAACCGGGGACCTCTGGCGTAGAAGGCAGGTGTATTACCTCTGCGCCAAACAGGTCGTCAACATATTAGTATGTAGTACACATTGTATGAGTTAGGCTATTACTCATAATAACAAGAAGTAATTTTCATATGAACCTCAATATTGCGTGTAATAACACTGACAAAATATGTTACCCAAGATTTATGAAAACCTACTAATATTATAAATGCGAAAGTATGTCAGTTTGTTTGTTTATTTATTTGTTTGTTTGTTTATTTATTTGTTTGTTTGTTTATGGATTAGTATGAAATTATATATATTGGATTAACACATACGATACTCTTTATCCCGATATACCCACGGGAACGGGAACCACGCGGTTGAAACCGCGGGCGGCAGCTTGTATAAAATATTTATGAGAAGAAAGAAGTACAGGAGCAATATTATGATTGACTTTGTTCTTTTTATCTTCAACAGAATTGTCAATAAATTTAATTTTTAGGTGAATGCTCGCGATCCAACTAAGTTCCAGCATCAAGGATTCGGAATGCTTCTAATGGAAGAAGCAGAGAGGATCGCCCGCGAAGAGCACGGTTCTGACAAAATGGCCGTAATTTCCGGTGTTGGTACTCGCAATTATTATGCCAAGATTGGGTACCATCTCGAAGGACCATATATGGTTAAAATGCTCTATTAAAAGCAACCTTAAATATGGGGTTTTAAGTCCATTTTTGTATACTTAGCACAAACTGTGGATTTTTTACTGTTGTAAATATTTTTTCTATATGTGCAATGTTTATGAAATAAACACTTAATGAAATCTTTACTGTAGTTTTATTTTATATATAATTAAATTATCTGATGTTCTTTTGTCCGTACCGTACATCCGTTTCATATCAGCGTCGCCATCCAAAAACTGTGGACGTAAAGCTCGTCGCTGCGATCATCGCGCGTTCATTTCCTTTTAACGGGCGAAAAGCCAACTCGCGATGGATCGGAGCGTACCGGTCTGTATCCGTATCAAGACGCCGTACCACAGTACCGTACGTCCAGACTAGCGATATTGATTGCGGCACTGATACGAAACGGAGGTACGGTACGGATATCTGGACCCACCTTTTGTTGGCACTCGGCAATCATATTGATGTTCAGGCAACAGTTTCTGCTATCGTGTGTACGTTCCTTATGATTTATCCTTCTCCTGTTCCCCAGACCAGACCCTCCCCTCTCCATCAACCCCACGGAGTTGTACCACAAGCACGTAGGCATGTTGCCCAACTACGCGGGACACGTGCCTGGAGCCATGTTCAGGTAAAGATTTATTGCATTAGCAACATGTTTTAGTGTGACGACGAAAGCACGAAAGGTATCTCTAGGTTAGGTTAGAACTGTGACCAATAAACGCGCAAGCCGAGCGAGCGGAGCGAGCGTGCCGCGGCAGCGGCCGGAGAAGCGCCAGAGACGACATTTTTTTATAAGTATCTACAGAAATATGACATACTTACATTTAATTTTTTGTTGCACCCCTTTTTGACTCCCGGACCTGAAATACCTACATTCCTGTTTTGCCCGGTTGCCATTTTGAGTGCTGGCGCCGGCAGCGGTTGTTTTACATCTCGGCTGTCGGCAGCGTATCACCGTTCATCGCCGGTTCCCAACTGCGATATTTTTGGAAGCCGGCGCCGGAACGGAGGCACTCCATATCCATACTGTTTATTATATCGTAATCATAATATGCAGTGGTCGTGCTAAGGACGGTGGCCTAGTATTATGTTGTGTATGATTTTATGTCTTAAAACAATTTTATGGGAAGGTGTTATGCAATAGTACTATGAAGTAGATTATTTTTATATTGTATCAGTTATTTGTTGAGTATCTAGACGTTTTTGTTTGTAGGTGTAATGTCTATCAGACAAATCATGTCCCCCCAACCGTACCGCTAATCAAGGTACGCAGAAGTATGCTAAACAAGACCTAATATGACCTAGTATGCCCTTATCATATATTTTAATAGCACTTACGATTTTATTACTTATGAAGATATATATCGATATAAAATATATATTTTATATCGATAAAAACGTCACGACCGTTAGTAAAGGCTAAAGCACACCTAAAGTTTACACGTAGACATGTACGTGTACGTAGTGTCCAATGCTATGATACATTGTCTCTTCTCGCTAATAATAATAACGATGAGAAGCGATACATTTTATTAATATTTCGCGCACGCCGCCTGCGCAATATAAACTTATTATTACATAGTTAAGGTGGAACGATTTTCATACAAAAAACAGTCGAGATAATCTTGGTAGATTAACAGAATTAACACTTAAATATATGTGCAACTATTTATTCTCGGGTATTCATTTGCGCTAAATTAATAAACAAACATTGTTTCATTCAGAAGTCACCTATAAATGAACACAAAATTTTTGCAAATATTACGACTGTGTATGTGACAAATGTCGTGTACGTATACAAAAATCGCGACGTTGCCATTCCATGCGGCTAAGACGCGCAACGCGCGAAGTTGCCGCTCTTACGTTTGTCTCGATTTAATAATTGTTTAAATTTCTCTTTACTAGATTTTTCAGCTGTGTTGCCGTTGCGTCCCAAAAGAGATGAGTTTCGTCAGTAATAATTTACTTTGGTATTATGATATAAAGTTGTGATTTGTAGGATTTATCTTGACTCCGATTTAAAAAAATGCTAAACACGACTTTACATTTTGTTTTTTATGCGTAAATCTTTTTTTTCCCATCACTGTAAAAAAATAGAAAATAAGATTTTATAAAGGAAAAAAAAGAAACGAAAATTGTATCTGCTTCGTGCAAATAAAATTTACTTGTATTATGTAACGTACTTACTTAATATTTATTTTTTTTTTTTATTTAGACAAATGTCATGTGGTCCCTTTTCAAATATTAAATTGTCCGCAATCACATCTACGTACTGACAACACCGTTCCGTATTTGTCATTTGTTTGTAGTGTTTTTTCATTGTGACTAGGGAATGGGTCCAGTCAAAATTTCACTGAAATGAAAATTAAATATAAACGAAATTTATAAAATCTTTCAAAACGGGTGGAAATATTTCAGTTTTGAGTGAAATTTATTTTCTGACTAGAAATGATTTATTTTACGTAAATCTTAATGATTTAACGATCTTAATAAAAAATATTTTAATTTTACAATTTTAACGTATTAAATGTTCACTTAGCTATTCAAAACATCATAAGAATGATGATAGCATAGAGATAAACATAGACTAAGCCAAATACAAAACATGAATTTGACGTCACATATCACTGACTATTGTTGTTTCGACTATGAATCAGGACATTTGCGCGAAAAGCTTATAACGCGAAAGACTCTTACACGAAAAGCCGTTTGCTCGAATAAACATTTGCGCGAATAGTGCACAAATGTAATTAAATTTGCCTCAATTATTGGTCAGTTAGCCTTCAAAAACATTTTCACCGTAATAATAATAATAAATAATAAATAAAAAGTTTATTTCATTTTAAGGCAAGTTAATACAATAGTTTGTGACCGAAGTCATCTTTTAAGCAATTTTTGCCTGTACCAGATGACTCCGCTCTTCCATTACATGTTTATACTTTAACTGTGCTACATTTATAGGTATTTTTAACAATACTAGATTAATTTAAAATTTAAACTAAACATTTACTTTCTTCTACAGTTATAATATGTATAGCTTCATGAAAAGAAGTATGTGTGCAAGTGTGTATGTATGCGTGTGTTTGCGGGTGTGTGCGTGTGTGTGTGTGTGTTTATGAATGGTGTGTGTTATTTTATTGTAAAAGCAATTCTGTCTCCTCATAATTAATAGATTCTAACCATGTATTTAAAACCTGTTTACATTCATTATATTCTTTATTATAAATGTTAAGTTCTTTGTTGACTATATTGTAAGTCCGAGCTGAACGACTACTATATTGTGATGCTGCAAACTTAGTTTTAGTTTGAATAACCATAGCAACATTTTTTTTTCCTTCTACTTTCATTTTTATTTTCAACAACAGATAACCTCCTGTGTGTTTTAAGAATAATTTGTTTTAAGTATAATTTCCTCACTGATAGCAAACCACAGTCAATATAAAGTTGTTCAGTAGGGTATCGCATTTTTTTAAAGAGCATGACTTTTATAAGGGCTCGTTGTGATCTCTCAACATCTATAAATTTAGTTTTTGCTGCACCTCCCCAAACAGGGATGCAGTACACCAAAACTGATTGCACTAGGGCAGTGTATATATTTTTTAGTACATCATTGATCGGAGAACCTTGAACCGTATTATGTTTACTATTTGCCGGAACCACGTGCCTTAGGGTTCGAAAGATCCATATAAGTTTTCTGACTCTTCCAGACACTTGTTCAAGATGGAAATACCAAGACAGTCTTTGGTCTAGTGTAACGCCGAGATACTTAATGTGAGTGACCTTACAAATGGTTGAACAAACACAATTTTCATCCAGGGTATTACCACAGTCATGGACCCTTATATTAAAGTTTTCAGCAGGCTGATTATTATCGTAGATACTGAAACACATATAGTTGGTTTTAGACGTGTTCAGTGACAACAAGTTACATCTCAGCCAAGTGGATATTTGGGCCATCCCTACTTCAGCACTATATTTAACAGCTTGCCAGGATTTCCCAGAGAAGACGACAGCGGTATCATCGGCATACGAAAAAATTTTGGCATTAATTACTTTTAGATAACATAGATCGTTGATATAAATTAAGAACAAAGTCGGACCTAACACGCTTCCCTGAGGAACACCGTATGATACCTCCGCGTCTTCACTAGAACATTGTCTTATTTTGACTCTTTGAGTCCTATCAGTAAGGTAGCTTTTAAAAAGAGTTAACGATGTACCCCTTATTCCAATTTTTTCCAGCTTATTCACAAGGTATAGCGCATGAATGAATGTTAGCGCTATCTCAGCACTTTTTTTTCTAGATTGTACTTAACATTACATAATACATATTTAAGATACACAAGAGGTTAGCACTTTTTATTTTATAACCTCTCAGGCATCGGAAAACGAAACACAATAGATATTTAATTGTTTCCAACCCCGGTGTTCGCTGCGCTGCTTTACGAAAAGTATTTGTTGAATAATACAATTTCATTTTGAGGTAAGTACTTAATAGTAATTTTTTTTGGGGAATTTTTGCTTACTTACATGTTTTATGTATTAATATTTTATAATATCAGTATCTTTATAAATTAAAACACGAAATTAGTTATATGCACATAAGTGCCTTTAAAGACTCAATGCTCAGAAACACGTGAAGTATCAAATTGATATTAATAAAGATTAAAGTCTATGGTTCCCCCGAACTGTAAAAATCAAGCTTCTAAGTTTTTACATCACCATAATAAATTATCGCAGTAAATTAACGCTTTAAAGGTAGAATTTAACAAGATTTACAAGATGTAAAATTTCACCACATAAGTAAACAAAAAGAGTAAGTATAAAAATATAAAATGGAGATTGTAACTAACAAACAAGTAGACAAAATATGATCATTTGCGCAAATTTATATACGCGCCAATATACCGAAAGGAGCTAAATGTATTGATTAAAACTCAAAAGGTTGAAACTGGGACTTTTCAATCCAGGCTCATTGGGTACCCGTCACGACGAGTTTCTGGTTGCTATGGAGCGGCACGGAGCAGATTTAGTGGCCATTAATGAGACCTGGTTACGAGCGGGCGAAGAGGCTCGAGCTCCCGCACCTCCTGGTTACAGGCTGCGTCACATACCGCGTCCACCCGGTGCTCGGTCGCGTGGCGGTGGAGTTGGTTTTTTTATCAAGCGTGGTATTAATGTGCGATTTCTTGAACACGCGTCTTCAACCCCCGTAGAACAGATGTGGTTAGGCCTTAATCTGAATGGTTATAAGCTGGCCATAGGAACAGCATATCGACCCCATTGGGTGAGTGTTGATACATTTCTGGATGTGTTATCGGATACTGTGAGCGGTTTGTCAGCGTATAATCATATTGTTCTAATGGGTGATTTTAATATTAATCTTCTAAAGCCCGAAGAATCCAACTCAATTAAACTATTACATTTTTGTCATTCTATGAATTTCAACCAATATGTGACGCAACCAACTCACTTTACTGACCACTCCGAAACATTGCTTGATCTTGTTTTTAGCACTACAAAAGTTGATACGGTTACTGTTGATCATATGCCAGACCTAGGCTCTCACGCATTTGTATCATTTGAATTAAATGTGAAAAAACCTAAACTACCCCCTCAATGGATAACATACAGGCCGCTAAAAGACATCGATTTGGGACTTTTTAATGAAACTGTTAATGCCGTAAACTGGGAGAACCTGTTATGTGAAAATGTAAACAACGCACTGGATATTTTTAATATGCACATTAAAGAACTCTTTGACATGTATGCTCCTATGAAAACATCATTAGTCAAAGAACAAAGTTATCCTTGGATAACTGGCACTGTCAAAGACATGATGAAGCTAAGAGATGATGCACATGTCAGGTATCGTAGCACTAAAGTTGATAGTCACAAGAAGTACTATAAAGACCTGAAGAACATAGTCCAAGCAGCCTTACATAGTGAGAAAGCCGCATACTTTAAACATTGTATAAATAATCAATATCAAAATCCTCGTACGCTATGGAAGAATATTAAGCGTCATGTCGATTTCAAAAGAAAAGTTGTTGAGCTGCCCGATAATATCTCAGATCCTGATAGAATAAATAACCACTTTCTTAAACTCCCAGCTCATAATGATACAGATCGCAGGGAAACATTGGACTATTTCGAATCGAATAGATTTGGTAGTAGTGTTTTCACTTTGAAGCCTGTAACTGAAACTACAGTTTCTAATATTATTAAAAATATTGAATCGAATGCCCAAGGCGTTGATGGAATCTCTTTGAGCATGATATTGCTAACATTACCGCGAACATTGGCTATAATTACAGCAATTATCAATAAGTCTATTACAGATGGTATCTTCCCTGACCTATGGAAACAATCTGTTATAAAGCCTATTCCTAAAATTAACAACCCGACTGAACTGAAAGACCTTCGACCGATAAGCATTTTACCATTCATGTCAAAAATACTGGAAAAAGTTGTCTGCATCCAATTAACAGCATATTTACATCAGTGTGACATATTGCCAGAAAAACAGTCAGGCTTCAGAGCAGGTATGAGCACGTCAACTGCACTTATGGACGTCGTTGATGACATCTTAGCAGGTCGAGACGTTGGTGAGAGTGCAGTTCTGGTCTTGCTTGATTACTCCCGTGCATTCGATACTGTCGACAGTGAACTACTTTTGGCAAAGCTAAAGTATTATGGCTTTGATAACTCTGCAATCAAGTGGTTCTCAAGCTACCTCACCGGTCGCTGTCAAAAGGTAGAAGTAACGCAACGCGATGGCTCAAAACAATATTCCGCTACTTTACCTGTTAGTCGTGGGGTGCCTCAGGGATCGATCCTTGGGCCTATCATTTTTATTTTGTACACTGCTGACCTTCCCAAATGTATAAAAAACTGTAAATTTCACTTGTACGCAGATGACTTACAAATTTATAAAACATTCAAACCACACGATGTCACAGCAGCGACTGAATTGGTGAATCAAGATCTGGAACGTATAGTAGTTTGGTCTGAGAGGAATGGTTTATTGTTAAACTCGACGAAAACTAAGCTCGTTGTTAATGGTACCAAGTCGCAGATAGAACGGATGAACGTCCAAGCACTTGACGTCAGAATTGGATCAGACACAATTGAACATGTTACCGAAGCTCGAAACCTAGGGGTTCTGCTTGATAGTGGTTTGAGGTTTGAGAAGTATGTATCAGATACAGTCAGACAGTGTTTTTACAGGTTGAAGGTATTATATCAAATCCAAAAGTATCTAAGTGTCGAACTGCGAATACATCTCTGTGAAACTTTAATCTTGTCGAAACTAAATTACGCTGACACGGTCATCGGAGGGTGTCTTCTAGTTCGCACTAAAAGGCTTATACAGCGGGTACAAAATGCTTGTGCGAGGTATTGTTTCTCTATCCCGCGGCGAGCTCATGTCACTCCATATCTTAATGAGAATGCCCTATTAAATATGGCGAATCTACGAGAAATTCACTTTGCTTGTTTGCTGTTTGGAGTTATCAAAAACAAAAGTCCTTCATATTTGTACAGAAAACTAAATTTCTCTGAGCGTCCAGAACGTATTGCTTTGCGATTGAGGGGCTACCCACATCGCACTAGTGCGTTTCGAGGTAGCTTTCGGTATATGGCTACAAAGTGCTGGAATAACATCCCTCCACCTCTTAAAGACTCCAAAACAATTAGCACTTTTAGAACTAATTATAAAAGACATTTATTGGAAGCTCAAAAGGATACCGTAGTATATACGTTTAAAAAATGCCGTTCTGCTTGAAACGCCTAGTATATAGTGGTTTTTGTTTTTTGTTTAATGTCTGTTACTGTCTGTTGTTCTGTCTGTTTTTTTATTATTATTATATAATTCTATAAGTAGATGCATATATATTTATTTCTTACTGTAATTGTTTGTTTGCTCAATGTCACGCGCCCTTTTCTCAGCAGGTATCTGCAGAATATCAGTGCCACGGTGACACACGTTCACGTTGTCTCGCGGCTTATACTGAGCAGAGGCCTATTGGGTACCTAGCTCTAAGTATTTTTAATTTTGGATTTTTTGTTTACGGTTTTTGTTAATTATTTTTCTATTTGTTTCGTTTCTCTGTTTTTGGTACCCAATAAACTATTTCATTCATTCATTCATTCATAAATAAAACTAATATAATAGTATTGTAGTATTGTACTAGCGGATCCTCGCGGTTTTACACGCTTGGTACCTGTTCCCGTGGGAATATCGGGATAAAATATAGCCTATGTTAATCAGGGATAGTGTAGCATCCTAAAAGAATTTTTGAAATCAGTCCAGTAGTTTTTGAGTTTATTCATTACATACAGACATACACATCTTTCTTCTTTATCACTACATAGTATAAAGCAAAGTCGCTTCCCGCTGTCTGTCCCTATGTTTGCTTAGATCTTTAAAACTACGCAACGGATTTTGATGCGGTTTTTTTAATAAGTAGATAGAGTGATTCAAGAGGAAGGTAAAATAACCTTCAATATATAGTAGAGAAATACTGTAATTTTTAAGGTTTCTAATGTGATGTCGTAAATGATTACATTTTTTCCGCTTACATTGCAAACGCAGGCTGAACCCTACGAGATTTATCAATATAAGGTAATAAGTATTTGTACACCTTGAAAATGTCTACAGAAAACTCCGCGGTGGTTTATGTTTATCTCTTATGGATAACCCACAATAGCATAAGTCGTGTAGTCCACGCGGGCGAAGCCGCGGGCGGGAAGCTAGTAATATTATATAGTATAGAAGTATAGAAAACGGTAACATGATGATCCAACAACCACCACCACTTTTTTTTTGATTGAGGAAACACTGCAATTTTAATCAAAATCTGTTCAGCAGTGGTTTAAAAAAAAGATATTATAATGGACAAACACACTAAGAAATCTTAAAATTTAGAGTATCAATTACATTCTTGTCACTTGTGCAATTTAAAAAAGTTGCAATTGCATTTGTTGCAATTTATACATCAAAATTAATATTGTGATGTTATTTAAATAAACAATAATATAAAATAAATAATAAAAAAAAATCTACCATCAGAAGTCTCGAACCTTAACTCTTTGATATCTAAGCCGAGTACGTAGACCGCTGGGCTACTTTATCATTTTCAGCTGGGTCGAAATATTCTACTACAAGAAACTCAGAAATAAGGTATGCATGTGTGAGTGATTAGTAAAATTGGGAGACAGAAACACTCTCTCGAGATATTTGGATGATTTATGTACTACAAAAAGATAAATGTTGGTTTCGAAAATTCAATATTTATTTATAGAATGCGCTAATAGTATTTTGAGTTAAAAAGATACAAAGAACAATTAACAAATAAATAAAAACTACTAAATAGCGAAAGTAGCGCCATCTAACGACCGTTCAGCTTTTTGTAACTTAATCGTTCCAACTTAAGTGTCCATTTTTAGTACAGTCAGCGTCAAAATATCAAATCATTTGACAAAAAACAACCTTATCTCAAGACATTAAGGTGCATTTTCATTTGTTCTCAGACACCAAATGAAAGTACTTTCGTAGGTTTGTATGCTCTGCCCATTTTGACGCTGACTGTACACTACCTTCGTGCGACATAAAGAGTAGAAAACGGATTTTTTAGGAACTCATAACCAACTTCAATGTAAGGCAACACAACGACTATCAAGATGGTAGTTCTGCTGACAAACTTTGTAGCGTTTTCATAATAAATTAAACTGGAAATAGTGAAATATTTGTTAGTGATTGCTAGTTATTGACTAGTGGCGCCACCAATTATTTTCTACTCTTTTGTGTCCCGCTGTGGATTAAATGTTTTCCTTTCTATTCTGTTCACAGATTTGGGAACACGTACGGGAATGACACACGAGACGCCAAACGATGGCTGCGCGGCGACTTCTCATGAAAACGCTTTTTTTTTACATCAATCAATCAACACAAGAATAATGAAATCAAGTGTATGACTATTGGAAATCTGAATTGCACCAGCTCAATCTTCTTTGCGGATTCTTAATAAACGACACAGTTAACAAAATATATGTTTATTTGTTTGTAAAATACATAGAAAACTTTTAACAATATACTTAACGAATTGTTGATGGGGTTAAACAATCGCAATTCTAAATAACCTTTCCACGTCTTAGTTCTTAGATATTATTATCACATTTACAATATTATGGTAGTTATTTCCAATATTCAGAGTTTTGCCATTAGCCTATAGATTCGAGATCGGATACAGATATATTTTTTTTAATTTTACTAGGTACTTAAATGAAAACTGAATTATATTTCCAGGTAAGTAAGTATAGAAGTCTCGGTAGCTCAGCGGTTAGAGCATTGGACCGGATTTCCAAAGGTCGCGGGTTCGATTCCCGTCTGAGAATTCACTTGTGGCCGAGTGAATTTTTTCCAACATTTCTCTATTTAAAATTTACCATAAGTATAGAATGTTTGAGTATTGTTCTAAAATTTTCACTGATGAAAATACCTGTCGAGCAAGAAACTTACTAAAAACCTTTACGCTAAAGAATGAAATATTTCAGTCATAGAAAAAAGCTCGCAACAATATCGCGCGAGCGAGAGTAATTCTTAAGAGCAATTTTTCAACTCGTGTCGAAACAATTTAAAAAAACCTCTTTTCTATGAACAAAAAGCTTTTAGCTATCAAAAAGCCAAGGTACCTATCGTATTATGTAGGTGGTGTGATCACAATCCCTTGTTTCTTAGCCTCACAAGCTATTTCCTACTACTTTAAATACAGTGGTGGACGCATAATTAACGACACTTAATCGATTTTCATACAAACGAGGTAACTTTGGAGCCTTGGTTCTTGGACCTATATCGAAATAGACGAAAAGAGCGCTTCAAACTGTATAAGAACCTAGCGTGTCAAATTCGTACCTACGATGACGTCACGAACGAGATTTAGTGATGTGTAAATGTTATTGACGAGCTCTTGCAAAAAAGCACAACACAATTAATCGTTGACGTTTCTCAATGACGCGTGTTTTCATGGCAATGGTCTCAAGCGGACTGACTTAGGTCGTAAAACTTTGACCGTGGATCAAACTTTTGGCACGCAAGGTAGGTACACTTTTACTGTATGTCTCTATATAGGCCTGTGCTTGGTTCTTTGCCCAGGATTGACCCAGCTGTGATCTGTAGGCTTATTACGAGTTTGGCAAACTCGACGTTACAGTAAACGTTAATGTAAAATGTAGCTCTGTCTCTTTCATATTTAGCGACTGTTTTACCGACATGAGCAGTGTATCCGATAGTCTACGCTCAGGAGTTCTGTAAATGTCATGTTAAGCAAACTCGTAATAGGGGTACTGATAAGAGAGGAGATCCACGCTGTTATACATACCCAAATGATCAGTAGGCTTATTACGAGTTTGGCAAACTTGACTTTACAGTAAACGTTAACGTAAAATGTAGCTCTGTCTCTTTCACACTTAGCGACTGTTTTACCGACATGAGCAGTGTATCCGATAGTCTACGCTCACGAGTCCTGTAAATGTCATGTTAAGCAAACTCGTAATAGGGGTACTGATCTACATATTAAAAGATGTAAGGCCCAGAGTTTTCAGTTTCAGAAAATCCATACATTTTTATGCTATTTTCGCGGTTTTTTTAAACATATTCATACACCTCTTAGAATGTTGATCAAATCAGTTGGGTGTGTATAGCAACCTGGATCTCCTCCATTTACTCCCTGGATAGCCATTATCATAGATATCATATAGATTACAGCTCGGTCAATCCTTGGCAGAGACCCAAGGCTCCAAAGTTACCTCGTTTGTATGAAAATCGACTAGTGTCCTTAATTATGTGGCCACCACTGTTACAATCATCAAGATAAATGCTTACGAATTGCCAGCCATCCAACACAACATCAGTAACAAATTATACTTATCAAATATCACGTTGCGTAAATTGTTACTTCTTGGCGTTCCATTCTTTGAGTAGCTTTTCAGTCAGTTGAAGGTTTTCGTCTTTCTGTAAAGAAATGGTTAACAACGATTGTAAAATAATGATTGGCAAATCGCTTATATATACCACTTATATCCTCCCTGCATGTCCATTTTCGATAGCCAATGAGTGATCGTAAAGTTTTCTTACTATATCCGAATTAATCATATTTATCATCTTTCTAATGTTAGTGTTGTGTAGACTAACTTATTAATACTTAGTACTTACTCGGTGTCTAAGCAAAATGAGACTTAACAAATAACTTTAAAGAACAATTTATTTAATTTCATCTTATATAATGAGTAAGTAGATTTTCTTCGCTTGAACGTAGAAAGTATGCTCTATTCCTACTATATATAAGGAAGAATTTAACGTAACTTGTAGACAAACGAACTAAGATGTTTAGCAAAATTAGACTTTACAATCTTATAGCATAAAAGATGTCTTTGAAGATTGAAATTGGAAAAGTAGGCTCTATTCTATTCCTACCTTAATAAAGCAGAATCTAGCGTAGTTCTCTCCCAGAGGTTTGTGTCCCTCGGAGTAGAAGGCGGTGGGCGGGATAGTGAGAACGCCCGCCTCTTTTGCGAACTTCTTCGTGAACTTGTAGTCTTTGTACCTGTCAGGTTCTGTCGATAGGTCGATCTTGCTTGCTGTTAAGAAACACTTTATTGTACATATAGCAAATAGGAAATAGGTACAGTGAGTTCAATTAATAGCAATAAGTGCACAGCACTTTTGAAATTTGTCGTAAGTAGTAATTATTGTGACAATTTGTACAGAAAGTCAAAGACGATGTCAAAAAACACAATGCGACTAAGTCCGACCTATAAAACAAATTGAAGGGAGATATACAATGGGCGGTCTTATCGCTAAAAGCGATTTCTTATAGGCAACCTTAGGATGGAAAGGATTAACTGAATATGAAACAATAAAGAATATTCCGCAAAAATGTTATACTGGCGAAATATCGCGAAGGAGATAACGATAAAACCATTCAGGGGTGCGATTGCGTAAGTAAATCGTATTCATTTGACAGTTCATATCGTATTTGATCAGCTGCAACTGCTGTAATTTGCATGGAATGACACAATAAGAAGTGTCAAAGGAATACGATTGACGATTTTTAACCCTTTAACCGCCACGAACGGATTAATCCGCCAAAAATTTTCGTGCCCAAATCGCCATGGACGGATATTTACGGTCAAATACCACTACTCATTTAATCTGCCTTTTTGTTTGATACACACTTAAGTTATTGATTAAATTACTGATAGTATTTTTAGAAAAGTGTATTGATGTCCTACGCCAATGCCGGAAAATTCCGTTAGTAGGGACGGGGCATAAACGATGATTGACTGATACAAAAATCCACATAAATTTAACTACTACCGTTTATACCGACTTATTTATTATAAAACAAATAAAGCAATTGTTACTGTAGAAATAAATGGGTGTATTTTATTTATAATAAATAAAGCCTAAAATTGACAAATTAAAACCTAATTTGACAGTGACTGAATTGACCATTCCCATCCCTAGTCTGCATGTTTTTAAACGAGTGTTATCAGTACCCCTTTCGCCACGACCGGAGAAACACGCCCGCTTCTGACGTCATAAAAGAGTGCCGCCTTCTAGAATTTTCCATTAGTGTTGTGCTGCATTATAGTATAGTTATTTTATTGGTGTGATCGATAAATTTAATGTGATTTAACATTTTTATTATTAAATCTATACTAATATTATAAAGAGGAAAGATTTGTTTGTTTGTTTGTAACTAATAAACTCAAAAACTACTGGACCGATTTTGACGAAATTTGGTATAGAGAATCCTTAGATCCCAAGTAGTAACATAGGCTATAAATGATCCCAAAATTCCCACGGGAACGGGAACCACGCTGGTGAAATCGCGCCCGGCCTCTAGTTTAGTATAAAGGGGGATTCGGGGAAGAAAAATCGATCTAGCTAGTTTCATTTCTAGAAAATCAAGTTTGTGCTGTGTCTGGGTGTTATACCTTTAAATTATCGAGCAAAGGTCGGTTACCAGATAGTATTTGATAAATAGCTAAGTTTATTATGAATGACTTAATATTATTATTGCAGAAGAAAAGAAACAAAAGTAGTTGACTAATTACATAATTTAACCTATTGTTCTGTCGTTAACATACAAAGTAACGCTTTCTATTTATCTGTTATGATATTTAAATAAAATTGTAAGCGTTCGAAAGAGACGTATGTCCCTATCGAAAGAAATATCGATATACTACTGAGCATCTCTGTTTGTTGTAGGTATTTATTTGTCGTTTTACTGTGCCTGGCGCTGGGGGCACGACAATTAATATTAAGTGTGGCGGTTAAAGGGTTAATTCAGTAGAGAATTTACGGTTCCTGTGTCACTTTCTAAAAATAATCCTGCGATACACTTTTTTTCGTAATGATTTGCTTAGATCCAGTAAGTTCAGTAAATAATGATTCCATTCACGTACTCCAAGTCGATCTTATCATGATAGCTACATTTTAAATCGTCATTATTTTAACAAAGTGACATTGACAACCTGTCAAATCACTACTGAATAAAAATCTGACTATAGCTGGAGCTTTTATAGAGTCAGGCGTCAACCATCAATTTAAGAAACCAAAAACATGTAGTCCCGTGTGGCCAGCACCTCCCTAGTGAGCGAGTACAAGTAGCAACCCGGGCTGTCGATACGGGATAACTGGATAATGGAGGTCGTCAGTCACTCTTCCATGGAGATAGAATGATAGTACAAGCCTCATCATCATCTCAGCCACATGCTGGGTAGAGGCCTCCCCAAGGATCTCCACGACGGTTGGTCCTGCGCTGCCCGCATCCAGCGGCTTCCCGCGACGGCATCAGACCGTCGGTCCCTATTCGAAGGCCCTCACGGAGCACAGTCCGGTGCGTGGTCGCTATTCCATAACCGTCCCCCCCAACGGCCATCGGTTCTTCTCGCCATGTGTCCCGCCCACTGCCACTTCAGCTGAAGCATCCTTTAAGCTATGTCTGTTACTTTAGTTTTCCTACGGATCTCCTCGTTTCTGATCCGATCACGTAGGGAAACGCAAAGTATAGGTCTCCATTGCACGCTGGGCGACCTTGAACCTTCTTATGAATCCCATAGTTAACGACCACGTTTAGAAAGTACAAACCTAGTTTAGTCCAATCAGCGACGACGAAGTACCCTCCCTCAGGCACGGTGGGGTTGAAGCCGTTGTCCCGGAGCGCCTTCACCAGAAAGTCCCGTTTGGGCAGCAACTCGCGGGCCAGTGAGTAGAAGTAGCAATCTGGGCTGTCGATCCGGGATAGTTCCACCTCGAACGAGCGGGCTACGGCTTCCTGTCAATAGAATAGAACATGTTTGAGTCAAACTTATTGAAGTTCCCAGAAGACAGCGAACCCCTAACAACAAAAGAACTTTTTTTGGGAGTAGGACGCGATAACAAAAAAACGTTTTTTTAAACTTGCTCTACAATTTATTACGTTTTATTATCTATATACTTAATTCAGGTTCGCAAAATTTGTGACGACTCGATAGGGACTTTGGCGCGTAGTACGCGGCCGAGTAAGGTATCAAATTAAAGGTACTCGAGTCTATTTGTTCCGAAAACTATAAAATATACAAAATGTTAAACGTGATGATCACAGTTTGTGATCATCACGTTTAACATTTTGTATATTAAAAAGTGTCATTATTTTAGCATAATTTGGAATTTTTCGTCGATCGACGAACCCGAGTATCGGGTTGTAACCGCCCTAGTATAATTAAAACTTAATTCATCTCTATTTCACTAACAATATTATGTACTGATAATAAATAGTACCTGCAGTTGTTTTCTCCTTTCAACTTTTTCTCCATACACTTTTTACATCTGAGCACTACACATCAACATCACTGCACAAAATGGAAGGATTAAAGGACACAATTGAGGCACTCTCACAATCGTTTGCTCAGCGGATGGCATCGTTCGAGGGGGAACTGAAGAAGACGGCCACACCACAGCAATCCTCGTTGTTTTCATTGTCTGCTGAATTCAGTGCTTTCCGTGAGTTTGTTGTGGCAACTCTCAAAAATTTGGAGCAACAAGTGGCAGTACTGATGACTGAATGTGACAACATGGAGATGAGGAGTAGACGTGCCATGCTGTTCCCAGCTCGGTGAAGTCTCGGAAGGAGTAGTTCGAGAAGTCCTGCACTAGACACGGTTAAAATATAAGATCGACCGACCTGCAAAGGCGTGGCGCAGGTGTACACGCAGGTCTGGTACGCATACGCCCAGCCTATCTTCCGACCATGTCGTCGTGAAGCATTTTGGGGAAATACTATTCAGGGTTTTTCTGGGTGAATCTTACTTCAAAACATCTAACATTGTCTAATATATAAAATTTAGTTGGTGGTAAGACTTGTTGTAAGTTCGCCTGGCTAGCTACTACTATCTTATCTGAGTCTGACGCCATAACCATGTTTTCAGTATTGTAGTGTTCTGCAGGTAGAGAATAGATAGCCAGTTCTTATGTGGTTGAGGATTCCGGGAGACGCGCTTCCATCTACAGCCTTATCAATACTTAACATCACTACCAACCTGCAAAGGCGTAGCGCAGGTATACACGCAGTTCTGGTGCACCACCTTGCAAGTTCATCATGAGCTGTACCTATCTTCGAGTCATTTTAGGGAAATATCATTCAGGGGTTTTCTGGGTGAATTATTACTTCAAAACATCTGTCATTGGCTAAAAATAAACAATCCTGCAAAGGCGTGGCGCAGGTATACGCGTAGTTGTCGTACACCACCTTGCACGTTCGTCATGAGCTGCACCTATCTCCGAGCTGGTGATGAGCCATTTTGGGGAAATACTATTCAGGGTTTATCTGGGTGAATCTTAACTTCAAAGTACCTTGCATTTCTTTCAATGTAAAATCAACCAACCTGTAAAGGCGAAACGCAGGTATACGCGCAGTTCTGGTGCACCACCTTGCAAGTTCGTCATGAGCTGCACCTATCTCCAAGCTGGTGACAAGCCATTTTGGGGAAATACTATTCAGGGTTTTTCTGGGCGAATCTTAACTTCAAAGCACCTTGCATTCTTTCAATGTTAAATCAACTAACCTGCAAAGGCGAAGCGCAGGTATACACGCAGTTCTGGTGCTCCACCTTGCAAGTTCGTCGTGAGCTGCACCTATCTCCGAGCTGGTGATGAGCCATTTTGGGAAAATACTATTCAGGGTTTTCTGGGTGAATCTATACTTCAAAACATTGTCATTGGCTAAAAATAAACAAACCTGCAAAGGCGTGGCGCAGGTATACACGCAGTTCTGGTGCACCACTTGCAGGTTCCTCATGAGCTGCGCGGGCGCGTACGCCCAGCCTATCTTCCACCCGGTCACGGAGAACGTCTTGCCTGCCGACCCTATGGTGATGGTGCGCTCCCACATGCCAGGTAAGGTTGCTATTATGATAAAATTGTGATTAGCTTGTTTTATATGTCTCTCATGTTGAAATGGGAGCGAAAAAGATAGAATGCGTCAATAGACGACCTCCGTGGTAGAGTAGTACGTACACCGGTTTCAAGATGTCATGTCGCCTACGCTGTGGTCCTGGGTTTGAATCCCGGCAGAGGCAATGTTTGTGTGATGAATACGAGCATTTGTACCTGAGTCATGGATGTTTATATATATTTCTACACATAAATACTTATATATCTACAATTATGTATTAATATCCGTTACCCTAGTATCCCATAACACAAGCCTTACAGTGCTTAATTTAGGGATAGGTTAATTGGTGTAAGTGTAAGAAATACTTATTTATTTATTAATTATTATTTATAACTGCTACCCAGCTTTTCAGTGATAATTTTTCAATTTGACAACTTTCTTCGAAATAATACGGGGGAAAAAAATAGCCCTTGCCGGTTCTTGTCGTCGTTACAAGACCTCCCGCTATAGAGTTTTGTGGTCTGATAGCATAGCTGCTTTGATATTTACAAGTGCTTGTAACGGCCTAGACTGAATAACGCCCTTTTATATTACAAGGTTTGTTAACATAGAGGTCAGTATCAAACATCGACTACAAATCCACTAATATTATAAATGCGAAAGTATGTCAGTTTGTTACTCTTTCACGCTAAAACTACTAAACAGATTTAGATGAAATTTAACATAGAGATAGTGGATATCCTGAATTAAAACATACGGTACTTTTTATCCCGATATTCACACGGGAACGGGAACCACGCGGGTGAAACCGACGGCGGCAGCTAGTACAAAATAAAATAAAAATTATGTTAGTAGATTCGAAAATAGATCCTAAATTGCGTGTGAATGAGGTGACAACAGTTGCTGAGCTGTTGATAAATTCTATTGATAGACCATAAATACAGTGTATTTGATATAACTCACCAATCCTAATATGTTTCTGCGGTTCATAAACCATCCACTCATACACTTCATCGCTGATGCACAGAACATTGTGCTTAATGCACAGATTAGCTATCATTTCCAGTTCAGGCTTAGTGAAGACTTTCCCCAGAGGGTTGTGCGGTGTGTTCAGTATCAGCATCTTGGTTTTACTATTGAATAGTGACGTCAACTCTTGTTCGCAGAGTGTCCAGTCAGCTGAGGTGATGTTGTCTTTGCCAGGTTTCTGAAATACAAAATCAAGGTTTTATCTATCGGTGTACTACAGCGATATACTGATGCAACAATTTATCAAAAGGTATTTTATAAACTATATTTCTTTATGAGGTATAGGCATAGGCTAGGCCATAGGCTACTTTTTGCGAAATTCAAAAATAATCCACAAGAAAGTGCGACATAACCAGAAGCAATATTTCCGTTCTGAAATCCACGCTGACGAAGCCAAAATAACACAGACGATTACTAAAGTTATTGTGGAATAATAGCCAGTTTTCTTTTAATCGCCATTAAAATTTGTAGATAGACAGTCCGCCTCTAAAATGGCAGATCTTACTATAATTCATAGATAACTAATACTTCTAAACCCATTCCACTAACCGGCTTCAAGGCGATGAACCTAGATACACCGCCGGCCGACGTAATCATGTAGTCATAGCAATCGAAGAATGGTTCTATCACGATAACCTCATCACCCGTGTCCACGTGCCCTGCAATTAATTATAGAGTTTCTGACAGCTTCCTGTCAGTTCGTTAAGTCAAAGTTCATTTTCGATTATCTGGAAAAGTAAGATATTCGAAAATAAGCTTTATATATTTAATATAACACAATACTCTAGTTATAAAAATACACATAATCATCTTTAATATGTGGATCACATTTGTAATTACACAGATATATGAAAGTGAGATGGTTACATAAAAGCTGATGATACAACCAAAAGCAAGTCAGGTTTTACAAATAACCCTGTATCAGTTATAGTTTTCTATCATCGGACAGATCATCAGTAGGTATATATCGGCTTACTCAGTTACAGTTGGTTACAGTCCGCGAGGTCTAAGCTGAGCTTTGCATTTGTGTGAGTGTACATAGATGTACTAGTAGCAACACCTGTTGCTATTTTGTTTTTTTACACGATACCTACAAACTATCTATGTGCACTCACACAAATGCAAAGCTCAGCTTAGACCTCGCGGACTGTACTTCGTTGATCATGACGTGACGCATGCAACTGCGCCAAAATATTGGGGACTCGACAGAAATACAAACATGGTAGAAATTCTTTTTTCCTAAGGATGATAGTGACTGTGAAAGTTAAAAGTAATATTTTTCTAGTTTTAAAGTTAGGTAAATATTTTATTAGGCTACTTACCTAAAATAGCCGAGAACAGGGCTTCATAAGCCCCACTTGTCACCAATATTTCATTGATGGGATCTATTTCGCGTCCCACAAGCGGAGAATATATCTTGGACAAATTCTGCACTAATCTAGGGTGGCCCTGAAATAAGGAGATACAAATAATAAGTTCAGTATATGGTCACTGGCAACCTATTGTTGGTATTGTTTCCATACAACTTAGAACAAACTAGAGATGTGGCTATGAGTTATTTTTTACATATTATAAATTATAAATAGAAAAATATTGAAAAAATCAACTCGGTCACACAACCTTCTTTTAAGTCTCGGTAGCTCAGTGGTTAGAGCAGTGGACCGGATTTCCAAAGGTTGTGTGTTCGAGTCCTATCTGAGAATTCATTTGTCGCCGAGTTGACTTTTTCCAATATTCTTCTATTTAAAATTTATCATAAGTATAAAAATAGCATTGACAAATATTAAATATTCTAAAATCATAAATGTTTTTTACATTTTAATTTAACTCTTAAGATCTGTATGCCTAAATATGGCGCAATCATTGCTTTTGATAACATATTTAATGTACAGATTCGGCTTTGCATTGCTATTTTGTTATTATGTTAAGATAATACACAGATATATAATACTATTATACTAACTGTAGTAAATATAGATAAGAGTAAAATACTTTTTGTGATAACCTAAATAAACACAATGTTTTACTGTAATCAAGGAAGGCATGCTTGCTTCTCTTAAGAAACTTAAAATTTAAGTAGTAAAGATAACATCATTATAAGTATTCAAATTTCATTGTTATCTAACAAACATAATTATTATTGTAATGTGAGTTTACTGTTCTGGGGGATAGAGTTCATAATTAAGTAACACCACAATAATGTGATTTGTTTCATGATATACATTTAGGGAGGTTTTGTTAACTAAATGAATTGTTTATAGAAAAGTCTGTAAAGAAAACTTGTCATAAAATCACAAATTGATTTACTATTGATCCATTAACATATAGTAAGTCATATAAAAATAAATTGTAATCTATTTGTGTACACAAGTTACTAAAAAAAAACTATTTGGCACCAAACAAAATTAAAACATGCATTTTACATATGGCTTTTGAAAAAAATATATGAGAAAAGAAGATATGTGAAAGTAACAGTTTGTGAATATTTATTGTACCACTCAACCACCAACAATATAATAGGTATAGTTTGCAACTTTTAACCTTCAAAAAAATGCAGGCTACCTATTGAGTAAAGCATTATGAAGCAGGTAAAAGAAGTGGAGCTCAGAAGAGAATGTTGGAGGAGGCCTATGCGAAGCAGCACATGAAGTTACAAAACATTTTATAATTTTCCATCTATGTGGCAATTAATATTTAATTGCCACATAGATGGAAAATGGTAAAAAACCTGGATTAAATGGCTTTATTATTATTTAATGATGTGGAAAAACTTGGCATGAACAAACCATTTAGTTACGCAAATCAGAGATATGTGGCTTTTAATTTCATGTTAGAAAGTTTTTGTCCAAACAAACTAAATTTAGTTTCTTTTAGCTGAGGTACTGCAAAGTGATATACTAAAAAAACATTCAAAATCACTTACAAACCCTCTTGTGTACTGGTTCAGGAGAGGGTTGCTTCCTGTAGCAATCTCCGCAAGGGCTTTGGTGACATGCTCTGGAGCCGGATAATCCGGGAATCCCTGACCCAAGTTAACTGCAGGTTTGTATTCTGCTGCGAGCTGAATGTATTCCACCCTGAAAGAGGCAATGTCAATGAATACTAATAATGACAAAATGAAACCAGTTTTTTTTAAGCTAGTTTCCCTAAACATAATCTTTTGCAATAATCAGCATATTCAAATTCAGCTGTTTAAGAGTAGACATTACTAGTGTTATCTTTGAGTTAAAATTTTAGGTAAAGGTTATCAAAGGAACTGTGCACTATATCTATTGGCATTTCATAAAAAAATTAATGCTACTTTGTTTTACATTTCCATGGGATGGAGTCAGAGACTTTTTAAGTAGATAAATCATAGTTTATTGTCTGATTACCACCACTTTAAAACAATATTTAAAAGAATAGGAATAGCCAAGTAGTGGTGCTTTTCATAATTTATGTATAAATTCAATTATTTGAACTACCTACCTGATACATTATGAATTGATCATAAATGAGAACTGCAAATGCAAAGTGATTATGTAACATGGTGCTCTCTTTACTTGTGAATATCACCACAAGATTTATGCAAAGATAACGCAATCCACGTCCAACTTTTTACATCGTAAAAAAATAATAGAAATGGACTTACCACACACTTTTTTCGCCGGTTCCATAGCGAGAGGGCAACTTAAATTTGTCAGCCATTGAGGATGAACTTCTTGATTGATTATTAAATATTTCGGGTAAGTGAACTAGTCTTACACTACTCCCGCCTTTAACGACACTACACAATGTCTGTCTGATTTGTCCCCAGCTAAACATCGTAATGATAGAAAAGCAGTTAGGCAAATCAATGACAAGTTAACCTATTGACATAACAAAATATACAGAACAGAGCAGTGTACAAACCATCAATGCGATAAACTGGGAATTCTACGTCACACGTTATATCTATCTAGACTGAAATTCTAATTAGTAATCTGTTATAAAATCATTTACAAATGAAAGAAAGAAAACTTCATAATGTACAAGAATTTGACATTGACAATTACGACAAATACCAGCTGACCATGATGCAGGGCTGCCAGTTGGAAAAAAACAATTATACAGCCCAGGGAGCTAATTGTCTAATTTTAAATCTATCGCAATCCCTTTCAATTCGTAATTTGAAAGATATTCAGGCTGTCACTATTTGACATTTGAAAGGGATTGTGATCGGGACGCGTTTTAAAAGGTATGGAATAAACGAAATTGAACTGTCTAAGCAATATGACAGACGAAAATATCATAATCACAATACCTCTGAAAGGGATTGTGATAGCTTTTAAATTAGACAGTTAGGGCGCAGGTTCCCGAAATTATAGAAATAAAATCACTCCTCTCCTTACTATACAAACAGAAAAAAAATACATTGAATATTTAGAAGAGCCTTTTATACCTTATTTGTCAGTGTTTTCATTGAAGCTTCTGGATTTAGTAGTCTTAAGGTAAATTTTTAAATGTCATTCCGTTTATTTTCTAAATGAAAAGTAGGTAAAATAAAAAAGTAACAAAAAATTATAGGAGAAAAAATTAGAGGATATTATCAGTTTTGTGTTCCGCGACGATGAAACCGTTTTACGTTTCGTTTTAAAACAGTCTTCGTCGCGCAACTAGTCCTCGAATAGTCTCACGCGAATTTGTTCTTAAAACCTACGTAAACAGAGACTAGATCGCAATGAAAGCATCGCGACGACATCGTTCGTTTCAGAGGTCATTATTGTTAGATGCAAAGATTAGTAAGATAAGATGAGTAATAGTGCAAGATTGTATAACAAAAATAAATGCAACGAAGACGCGACGCGACGCTCGCTTACGAGTCGTGCCGAGACGAACGAGCGTCGTCGACGAGACTGAAGTTTACGATTCGCTCGTTTGACCGTCGTAGTCCGTCACTCGTAGTCGTCCATCACCAGATAGCGTCCGTCGCTCGTTCCAATCAGTCAAACAAGTTGCGAACGAGAACCGTTTTAAAACAAACGATACGAAAGACGACGAAAGTCCGTTTAAAAACTAGACTACACTTTTGTTGCGATCAAAACATTTTTTTACGTTTTCTCAAGAATACATAAATACATAAAATGTATCTAAATATACAAGAGGATAAATCATAACATAAGACTACCAAATTATAACGATTTTGTATGCAAATATACAATCTGGCAGCCCTGCATGATGACAGCAGCTGCACTGCTTTGAAAAAAATTGACTGATCGGCAAAGGTCTGGAACTATAAAGCCTAGTCGTTTACTGTTACTGTTACTTTATTTCGTTTTAGCGTTAATGATTTTGGCTTTTACTACATTTTTGTTGCTTGAATACATTGAGCTATATTTACTATTACACTGAGCTACTTTACGTCAGTACAATAATACTTCAATGCTCAATCACAATACTCGAAATAACACATTAATTCTACCTTTAAGAATCGCTGGAACTTTCAAAATGTACCTATAATATTAAATCTAAAAAACATTTAGTAGGCATTTCACTTGAATAATAAATTATTCTTGAATCTTGTGGGTATATGGCTGCTTTCTACGCAAGAGGTCCCGGATATGATCCCCGGACAAGACAATTAATATTTGTGTACCTAAGTACTTGAACATGCCTATTTGTCTTGGGTTATTATGTATAATAATATTTTTGTATTTACAAAAAAGTATTATTTATGAAAGTATTATGTTTGTTTACCCATTATCTATTTTATACCCATTATCTCCTTAGTACAACTTCGGTACACGCTCCCCGACTGCACATAACTATCTAATTTGTGAGCACAACTTCAGAACGAGTGCACTATAGTGTATTGTGTACAAGTGTAAAGTGTATGCCGAGAAGTAAGAATCTCGGTAGCTCAGTGGTTAGAGCTATGGACCGGATTTCCGAAGGTTGTGGTTGTGGGTTCGAGTCCCATCTAAGAATTCACTTGTGGCCGAGTTGATTTTTTCCAATATTTTTCTATTTAAAATTTATCATAAATTAGTATTCTTTTTTGTTGTGTTCGCTATTATTGTCAGTACAAAGTTTGCTAAAAATCACATTAAAAATAAAATAATCTAAAAATGTTTTCAAAATTCATGACGAACGAAGTCGCGGGCGGTATGGTGTATAATATCTACACTAAAATATAGTTATTCTAGAGTGAATACCTTATAAACTCCCATGAATAAATAAAAAAACTTTAGAGTTATAGAGTTGGATATAATCTTAAAACAATTGGAGACATTGGATAGTTGAAAAGTAAGCTTTTTCTACGTTAGAAACTATAGGACTTATAGTAAAACAAACAAACAAACGTAGAAAAGCTTACTTTTACCTTTAAGTAGTATAGAAACTTACGGGCAAAAAAATTAAATGTGAAAATATGGAATGTGGAAATATGCAACCTACAAGAAAAGTGTTACCATATTTATGCTCGTATGTGTATATCCGGGTATTATCTATACCTGACTAGTTATCTATAATCACTACACGAAAAAAAAACTATCATTGCTATTGACGACCTGTTTGGCGCTAGAGGTCCCGGGTTCGATCCCCTGACAAGACAAATATTTGTGTGCATGAACATTTCTATTTGTCTTGGTCTGGGTGTTAAATATGTATATTATGTAAGTATGTTTAAAAAAAAATGTATATAAGTATGTTTATCCGTTATCCGTTATAGTATCCATAACACAAGTTCTTCATGAAACTTAACGTGGGCTAGATAATTGGTGTGAATGTATGCAATTATTTATTGATTAAAAAATTCAAAGATAAGATCGAAAGACAGTTCGATTAATTTTAGTGCGTATTTTGAAGCTTTCTCACAACGCTTCCGAGAAAATCCGATTATGTTGATAGGATTTGCGTGAAAAGCAATAAGATAGGAGATAGGTTTATTCGCCGTAATATTATTTGAACTGGTGCGTCTCTTCGAAAACAGAATAAACGTTTGCCTACTCGATGGGCGTTATGTTCCGTTTAAAAAGACTAAGTAAAGAAAACGTCATATACCTAATTCGCTATCTGATTTCGATTCTAGATAGGCACGGCAAGCTGGTTTTTAAATTTTACTTTATTTTTAAATTTTTGGTGTTAGATAAGTCCAGTACTTTTCACCACGCGTGAGGACCATAAATTGCTTAAAAACCATAATGTAGGAAACGTATTGCACCCGTGAGATACTTAGTATTTAATAGTTCCGATGATCGTGTGGTGTTCATCATCCGTTCCACTCCACTGCTCTTTGGGAGCAAATGCACAAGATACTTAAGAAAACACTAAATCTATGCAGGTGTGCCTATAACTTCTAAGAGCTCCCTTGATTTCTCCCGGATCCCATTATCAGATCCTGTCTTGACGAAAATGGGACCAACTTGAGAGAATACTCTTTCGAACAAAAAATAATTATTCAAATCGGTTCATAAATGACCGAGTACTGAGGTAACAAACATAATAAAATACATACACACGAATTGATAATCTCCTCCTTTTTTTGAAGTCGGTTAAAAATGGTTTTGAAATGACGTTTCTATGCGTACAAAAAATAACGCGCCTTTTTGACATACAGGGGTACCTACCAACCTAACGGAAAACGGATTGTCCGATGAAACGCACTTTATGAACCGATCCACAATGCGCGCGTCGCGATTGCCATAGTTCTATGAAATTTAGGAAAGTTACATATTAATATATAGAAGGATTATTCGAATGCCATACGGTGCGGTCGGTGCAGCCCGCCCTAATATTGCGCCAGCTTTTATTTTTACCAGTGTTCCACTTTGGTCTTGCCATTATATCTCAAGTGCAAAGCACTAACACTGTTCTGTTGAACTACAAAAGTGGGAATAATACACAAGTTCGCTAATTGAGGGGCTAAATACGTACTTAAGCCTGTAAATAGGGCTAATGGATGAGCTTGAGGAAGGAACAATCTAATTAAATGATTAACTATCCCATTCCTTTTATGGAGCAAGGTACCCTTAAATTGTTTATGAGGTTAACATCCCATTAGTCACTTTGTGTAATTTACCCTACGCTGGCTAGTTTTTAACCACTTAGTTACAGCAGATAATTTTTATCTGAACTAAGTAGGTATCTTTTGTATTTCAACACAATGACATATTCAAAGTAACGCTGTCTGTCCCTTAATTTTTTTACGTTTTTTGCCTTTCTAATGGTTAGGTAATGGGAAGGAAGAAACGCAAAAATCGTACGTTATGGTCTCTAATTAATTAGGGGAGCTCGGTGGCGCATTATTTCGCGAGCTTTGCCTGCGATTCTAACGGCTAAGCAACTTTTGCAATGGCCGATCACAAGATGGGTGACCAAATTTTTTTTTATTTTTTATTATGTATGGGTTTGTTCTTGATCCTAATCTAGCCAGGGCCCTTAGTCAAAGTAAAAATTCGAAAACGATAACGATGTTCGAAAATAATTAAATGTTGGGATTGGCGTATTTATTTATATTATTTATTTTTGGGAAACAAACAGCATACAATATTACCTTAATGCTATACTTAATGAGTAATACAAAAGCCAAGGACAGTTTCCACAATAAATAAAACAGTTTAATTGAGTGAACACAATATAAAGTTATGTTTCTTATGTAGTAAACTTAAATTCATAAAATAAACTAAAAATAAACTTTGATTTTTCCTACGTTTAACTATGAAAATAATCGATAACAAAGGCATATATAATATAGTACTAATGAGGTGGGTTAAAAAATAACAATAATTTTGGCTAAATTTAATAAATTATTTATAATTATAACTTTTTAATTCTGCATTTTACAATGCTATTTTTATGTGATAAATATTAAACAAGAAAATATACTAGAAAAAAGCAACTAGTCCGGCCCAATGCACTTGTACAATACAAGTGCATTGGGCCGGACTCCCAAGGATGCGGGTTCGAATCCCGTCAGGGCGACATGAGACTAGTTGCTTTTTTCTAGTAGGTACATTTTCTTGTTTAATATTTATCAAAATATTTATAAATTGTTTTCTTAAATTTTAAAGCTAAGGCCAAATATGTCAACATGTTGGTAGGACTTATCATAATTACTACATGATCTAATAATTGGTATCGGCATAGGTCGCACTAAATCACGTGGTCTTACTACAAGTTAATTGACGAATATAGACAATAACGAATCGAATTATCGTTTCGCTACATAAGTTACGTTGTCTACGGGCCTTGGGGACTAAAGACAGGATCTACGATGGAGCGAGGCGAGCTAACCCAGAACGTGCCTATTCACTCTTGCTTTGAAAAGGCGGGTTTTTAGTACTCGGAAATACAGACGCAGGGAGGGAGTTCCACTCCTTTGCTATGCTAAATATAAAAGCGGTTGAGTAGCGCTTTATGCGACATTTAGGAATATCAACCAAGAGAGTGTGGTAGCCCGAAGCGTCTGGATGTCCGATGTTGGTATACCTAAGGGGGATGGCGTAATGAGCTCATGCAGCTCATGAGCACACTCTCCAAAGTATAGTCTGTAAAAGACCGACAGACAGGCAACTATCTCGGGCTCCTCCATGCTTCGAAAGGCACGGTAAGCCATTGGTATCGGGTAGGTACCCCCGTGTGTTTTTTCACCTATCTCGTGATCCACCTTTGCGAAAATTGCTTGATAACTTGTTATGGTAGATAAGCAACTACCTACAGGCCGAACGCATTAACCCTGCGCCCACAGAGCTTTTCCTAAGCCTTTTGAACAGGGCTACTCACGAAACCCTAAATTTTCACGAAAATGACCCAAAAGTTAAATAAAAGAAGCGTAAACTTTCGGGTTTCAAACTTCAAAGCTTCTTTATATTTGGGGCCGGTATTCCAATATCGACTTATCTTGAATTGATCCAGGATTGAAGACAAATTCGACTTAAGTGTATTTCAATACAGAATTAAATGTTAAGTGACTCTAATAGTCCATCCTAACTAGCCAAAATCTAAGCGGAGGAATTCAGTGACTTTATGTGCCGATCTGGGATTAGTTGCTATGGTAACTAAGGGCCGGTATTTCAATGTCACCTTATCTTATGACTTAAGATAAGTCCATCATTCGAGCTAAGTATCACTTATGAAAGACAACTGCGTATTTCATTCCGGATATTCCTCGCCCTTACTAATCTAGAATCTAGGATTAATCGTAATATTGTGAACACAATTTGATTTGTCTATGAATTTTGATGTCTTTTAGTGACAGTTGTGACGGGGCTCCTAGTCCGGCAGCACTAGAGTCGCCGGAACGTCGGAACCGCCGCACTCGTTTAATAGAATATTAACCAAATAAAAGAATCGTTCTCAGAGACTCGTTTTATTGTAATGAAAATAAGGAAAATATGGAACTGAAACAATATAAAATACAAAGATATAGAAAATTATAAATACTGAATCTAAATAATGAGTAAAAAAGTAGGTGTGCTTACCCCGTGTATCGGGTTCCTGATGTATTAAGAGAATAAATATGGTTGATTGATAAAAATATGGAAGGGATAGCAGCGTCTAGCCTGCTGGCTTCTGTAAGATTACGTCAAAATGAGCCGAAAAGGAAACGTGGAACGGAGAAAATTTGAATTTAGACAGAACAGATAAAAATACAATTTGATAACCATACAGTGAGACTACGGAGTTTCTAACCATTATAGAGGTTTCATCCATCTATAAGGCTAGAACGAAATGGCATCGTTACAATACCGGGGCGGCCGGCGCAAAAAAATCTTTAAGGATTTTTTTGTAAAAGAAACAATATGGCAATGTTAACGATGTCGTTTCTGCACTTAACTTAATTTGGAAAATAAATAGGTAGTAAAAAACAAGTCTCTTTTATAAAAAATACAATATAGGTAATAAAATATTAAGAATAAGAATAAGAATAAGAATAATTTTATTTTTATTTAACTAATTTAATGGATGTGCATGATAGAATTTTGAGTATGTAAATGGTTTTTACAGTGAGAAATTTACACTAGGTTGGTTCCGGTTCCATATAAATACTAACATCCGTCATATCTATCAAAGTCTTAATTCAACAAATTTTGAATTAAGGCAACAGACAAGTAGAGAAATCTTATATAAAAGAAGATATTTCTCATGAAACCAACCCAGATAGTGCAGGCTTATTTAAATATGCCAGTCACCACCCGCTGGCTTTTGGTGATCATGTTTAGTGTATATGTGTGTGATGAATGTCATGTACAAGTGTTTATGTATAGTGTCTTAAAATTTACAAGTTTACTAACCATAATAAATGGTCAGGAAAATAATGTTAAATCTCGTTAGAGAATAAAAGTAAGTACCTAGAATAATAAGGTAATACTATAAGATAATAAGTAAGTTAGTAAGTATGCAACTTATTACGATAGTCGTAAATACGACAGTAATGTACAAAATTATAAAGTAATTATCTTATATGTACAGAATTATGCATTAATAAAGTAGTTGATGGTTAGCCAAAAGAATGGAGGTGTATATAAAAACAGAACAATTATACAAATCATAAGATTATGTGACATGCATCACGCTTAAAGTAGGTATGTAATAATAATGAAAATATGTAATAATAAATAAATTAATAAGTAAAATAAAGAAAATATGCTAAACTAATGTGTAAGGAGATAGATAAATTATCCTAATCTCGGAATTGGTTTAATGTCTTTGACATGCCAACGACCTAATGGTTTATTGGACATGTCCGATAAATCATAAATAAGCGGTGAAACTTTGTTTGATATTTTACATTTAATAAATTTTGGTGCTAATTTTGCCGAAAAATATTTATCAGCTGAACTAATGGGGTAATTTCGTTTCCAGATAATATCACCTTGGTTAAATTCTAATTGCTGGTGTTGCTTATTATAATAATGAGCATTAGTTTGGTGACATTTATAGAGACGAGCTTGAACCTCTGAAAATATTGGGCTAAGTAAACCAATGTTCTCAGAATATTTATCTTTCGGAGCTAGAACGGAATCTTCCGTTGTGTCGGTTTTGTAAATGGAACCGCATGTGACAAGTTCACGACCGAAAACTAGATACGATGGCGTGAATTGAGTTGTTTCGTTTACAGCAGAATTAATTGCAAACTGAATTTTATTAAGATGAATATCCCATGTTCTATGATCATCATCGACAAATGAAGCGATTGCCGTAATTATGGTTTTATTGTAGCGTTCTACTGTATTCACCTGTGGGCAATAGCGTGGAGTGTAGTGTACTTTAGGTATATTGTAGAATTTAAATAAGTCTGTGAGTTCATTGCTTATCATTTGTGGGCCATTGTCCAAAATAATTGTTTCAGGAATACCATATGTCATAAAAACCAGATTTCCAGAATATGCTTTATGACTGAAGATGTAGCACGTTTAACAGGATACAATAGACAATATTTAGAAAAACAACAAGTTGCTACTAGGATAAATCTGTTAAGTTTGCGAGATAATGGTAATGGTCCAATTAAATCAATTGATAAACATTGAAAAGGACGTGAACAATGTTTTGGTTTACCCATCAAACCAATTGTATGTTGATTTTGATGTTTGTAGGCAAGACAAGTTTCACATTTGGATATATATGTTGCGATGTCTTTATACATGCCAGGCCAAAAGTAGCTATTTTTGATGCGGTGATATGTTTTAAAGGTACCGAAATGAGCCGTTGTAGGTGTAGAATGGTTTTCGGCAATAATGGAATCACGTAGTTCCAAAGGAACAACTAATTTCCAAGAAAACTCAGAATGATATGGAGTGTTAGATCGTGTATACTTATATAAATTATTGTTTTTAATAGAATAATGAGGGGTTGAAGATGAATTCGATTTACATTTAGATAATATTGTATTATACCAATCATCATTGGAATTAGACATAATAATATTAATGGCGTTAATGGATTTAATACGGGATAGGGTATCTGGTACTAAATGTTCTTTACCTTTTTTATGTTTCATATCAAAATTGAACATGGATAAACGAATACTCCATCTGGCTAGTCGACCTGTGGGATTATCGAGATGTAAGAACCATTGGAGGGCAGAATGGTCTGTATAGATAGTAAATTTCTGGCCGTTGTCTAAATAACAATGCCAATGTTCTAGAGCAGTTATGACACTTAATAATTCCCGTTCGGTAATCGAGTAATTCCTTTGAGGTTGAGTAAGGGATTTACTCATGTAAGCAATAGGTTTTTCTATGCCCTCAAATTCCTGTGTAAGCATTGCTCCCAACCCGTATGCTGACGCATCACAGTGAACAGCAAAAGGTTTCGTAAAGTCAGGACAAGTTAAAATTGGAGTAGAAACTAAAGCTTGTTTTATTAAATTGAATGCATCATTTGCTGCAGAAGTCCATTTAAAAGGTGGTGCTTTTTTGCTGGTTGAAGTTAATTTTGTGAGAGGGGCTGCCAAAGTGCTGAGATTTGGTATAAAACGACGGTACCAGCTCGCTGTACCAAGAAATTTTTTGACTTCTTTAGCAGATTTTGGCGGTTGTATTTCTAGAATAGCCTTGATTTTGTCAGGGTCGGTATGTAAGCCTTTTTCGTTAATTATATAGCCTAAGTATTTAAGTTCGCTTCGAAAGAAGGCGCACTTCGGAAAGTTGATAGTGATGTTAGCCGATTTTAATTTATTGTAAACTTTATTTAGTAGGGTAATATGATCGTCAAATGTTTTGCTGACAATAATTATGTCATCTAAATAACAGAATACGGAGCTGTCAACGTTATAAAGAAGATTATCTATAAACCTTTGTTGAGTTGCGGGTGCATTAGTGAGACCAAAAGGCATAACCTTAAATTGATATGTTCCGCGACTAGGGACGTGAAACGAAGTCTTGGGACGGTCTTCAACACGAAGGGGAATCTCCCAAAAAGCTTTTGCAATGTCAATAGATGACAGGTATTTAGCATCTTTAAGATTATCTAAAATGTCGGCAATAAAAGGTAATTTATATGCGTCTTTCCTGGTAACATCGTTTAGTTTACGACTGTCTACACAGAAACGCCAAGTACCATCTTTTTTAGGGGTAATAATAACAGGGTTAAGCCAAGGGCTTTCACAAGGTTCAATCACATCTAGTTCTAGCATTTTGTCTACTTCTTCGCGAAGAGCTTTTTGTTTCTCAGGTGATAAACGATAGCATCGTTGACGTAATGGAGGATGGTCACCGGTGTCAATGTGATGTTCAGCTAAATGTGTCTTACCAAGTGGTAAAGTTTCAGTAGAAATGTTCTTAAAATTATGAATGATAGTATCAGCTATAGCGCGCTGAGTTTCAGAAAGATTGTTATAATTACTCAATTTATTATCAGTAGTATTGATTAAGAAAGTTGGAGCGTTTGAAGATTTATGGACAGTAATTTTGGAAAGAATCTGGGGAGCTAAGTTAAAAGCTTTCCAAAAATCAATGCCAAGTATAAATGATTCAGAGATGCTAGGTATAATGTGCGCTGTAATATTAAAGAACTGATTATTATATATAGTAGGTAAGTTAATATATCCAATGGAACGTATGGGTTGACCATTTGCAACCGTACCGTGTATGATGTTATTGTGTTTTATTTCAAAACCATGTTCAAGCAATAATTTATGTGAGTTATTGCCTAAAATAGTGATTGCACTACCACTATCCAATAAACCGGATAATGATAAACCGTTGACGTTAATATTAATGTAGGGACGTTCAGTATCAGTAGTATTTGTAAAGATAAGTGGAGTAATTTTATAAGATTTAAAAAATATTTTAATAGTATTTAGCCAATTGTCCCAATCTGACTTGTCGAAATTCGACTTACTATGATTCTCACTTATTAGTTTTGGAGAAATATTACATTTCGGACAATTAGTAAAAATAACGTTTTGTTTTCCGCAACGAAAACAAACTTTATTGTTACTAGTGCAATCTATCAAGATGTGGTCATCTGTTCGGCAACGAGGACAAGAAAATATTTTCCGTTGTTGAGTAGTAGAAACTGCATGAACAGGTGTTGATGGCGTGTAGGTACGTGAATGCGTACTATTATCAAAGCTGTGAGACATTGGAAAATATTTTTGTTTCGATGAGGTAGGTAAAATATCGGAAAAATCATTAGAGTTAGAATTTGAAACTTCTAAACAGTTTTCAAACCATTTACAAGAGTCAAGTAATGTATTTACTGAAGATAAATCATTAGGTAGTAATCTGTGACCGAACTCTGGTCTCAAATTCCGTCTTAAAATTTCAATTTTTTGTTTTTCTGTCAATGGTTCATGAAGTTTATGGAATAAAGATTCCATTGTGGTAAAATAAATAATAACTCTTTCGTTATGTTTCTGTTTACGTGAATCTATAAATTTTTTGAGCTTGTAATCATAATCCGTAATCTCAAAATATTTATAGAAGGAGGTTTTAAAAGTTTCCCAATCCCTTAAAAAATCTTTGTTGGCTCTAAACCAATCCAAAGCTATTCCCGAAAGTATATCGTAAATGTGGGCAAATAAGGTACCAGGGCTAATATTCCTTGCAGTAGCAAATTCTTCCACTTTTAGGATAAACTGTCTAGGACAACCTTCGCCAGAGAAGGAGAATTTTTTAATCTCAGTGTTTGGTCGAGTATTTGCAATATTTGATAAAGTTTGTGTTAAAGTATCAAAAAATGAATTAGGAATAACATTTTCTTGAAAAGATTCAGTCGAATGATAGGTAGTTGTTGATGGAGATGGTTCGAGAGATCGGAAATGTTGTTCAAGTGTTTTAAGTCGATCCCAAAGAGATTTATAAACTTGAATATCCTGGGGTGAATTTTCGGTGTCAATTTCTATTATAGACAATCTATTACGAACGTGGGTAATATAAGGTAATATTTTCGCTTTCCTATTAGGATAGGAAGATATGGTTACATCAATTATATCTAAACATTTTGTTACTTCCTCCGTATCTAAAATAAAAGTATACGGGCTTGATGAAGATGGTGGGTATAAATTTGGTTCCGATAAAATAGTAGTCAAAAGTTCACGTAATTCTAAGGCAGTTTGAGTCGGTTGAAAATCCGCATTACGTAATTTAAGTTCGTAAATAATTTCAGGTTTATTTAATTGTGAAATATCCATATTTATATTTGGTATTATAGTAGGGAAAATGTAATTAAAAAGTATTTAATCACTGTTATAAAAATAAGGTATAAAACCTTTTCCGTGTTTTGTAAAATCGAAAAAATGATCGATTTGAAAATAAAATAATATGACAACGTCCGACAATGTCAATTGACATAAAACGTGCAAATAAATATTACGAATTATAATAAACCAATAAAAGAATTAAATAACTATTTGATGATAAATATGAAAAAATTGTGTAGTGGATCTTGGCAAAAGATACTCTCCAAAGCCAAGGGTGTGTAAGTAATAAGTGTGTGTTTGAAATGCCTCCGCTACTATGGCATCGGGAACCGATTACATTTGTAACCAGCCATAGTAGCGTCGATCGTGTATCTGTCTGTTTGGTGTGTGTAAAGTGTATGTAGTGTAGATATTTGTTATAAATAAGTAAATATTTGGATAGTGTATAGTGTGTTGAAATGAGAATGGTTGAAAACAAATACAATAATTATAAGTAAACGCAAGTAAAAATTGTTAACTGGGCCGAAAGGTTTTGGGGTCGAAACAGGCAAATTGTGCCGGGTAATATTTTAGAATTTAAAAGACTTAGTATAGAAAAACACACAAAACACAAATAACAAACATTAATTTTGCAGGTATTAAAAAGGATATGGTAGTCTTCACTCAGTCCGAGCTGCAGAGAAGTGGTAGTGGTTGTTAGTTTCGCCGGAGAGCCAGTGTGACGGGGCTCCTAGTCCGGCAGCACTAGAGTCGCCGGAACGTCGGAACCGCCGCACTCGTTTAATAGAATATTAACCAAATAAAAGAATCGTTCTCAGAGACTCGTTTTATTGTAATGAAAATAAGGAAAATAAGGAACTGAAACAATATAAAATACAAAGATATAGAAAATTATAAATACTGAATCTGTTTCGTTATCGTATTCATTCTAAACGCAGAATCGAAGGTTCTAAGGTTTTACGTATGGTAACACAAAGCAGTTTGGAAAAAGGCTGCTATGTGCGCACGTCAAAAATATCAACTGGATCGAGGGTATACGAAGACTAAAAGTATACTCCGCCGGCTCCCGTCTACGCACCAGTAGTCACTATCGGCGCGCGCGACCGCGAACAGTTCGTTCTCTCCTTACCATATAATCGAAGCTTCGAGAGCTACCTAGCAATAGCAAGTGACCGTGCATACATCGGCTTGGTGATCTGGTTACACCATCGGAGAAGGCGGAATTCAGCGAGTGCAGCAGCAGTATCCAAGGTACGTGCGTTCATTGTATTGTTGTTGCCTACACTACCTGTGAACCTTCAGATCGCGATTATCGGAGACCTTGTTCCAGGTCTACCCAGGGTAGCAGGACGCTTTCCATAGCTAAAACGTGCGAATGCTACATCTTTATGGTGCCGAAACCCGGGACTTCCGCCTAGTCTAAATCGTATCGGTGTGATTAGTTTCTGATGGATCGTTAAAATTTAATTAAAATTTTATTTATCTATTTAGAAATCACAAACGTATTATCATCTTCGAACTAAATTCGTCAATAATACCCACAACTGATTTAAAGGATTGTAAGATCAAACTACGTAATCATTTTAGCTTATCGGTACGTTAGTTTTTAAATATCGGCTTACAATCATTTTATAAATCGTTGTTTGATTGATTTATTTGGCAGCTAATCGTTATTTTTTTTTGTTTGTTAAATATTCAAACATTAATCGTTAACTGCACCAATTAATACAAGGTTTAACTTGTTTAGTCATATCGTAATCTTTTATAAAAAAGGAACAAAAAAAAAAAAAAAATAGTCGTCGTTTAAATAGTCGCTTTAAGCTTACTGTAATCAGTCGATTTTTATTAAGTTAACAGCATTACATTCGCGCGCAAGACAGCCACAGATACGAAACCTGTTTCCCGGCCGGCCGCGGCCGCTCGCTATTCGATTCACGTTGATAGCTAGTCATAGATCTATATTGATTGTGCGTATTCATTCTCGTTCGCCATTGTAAAGTTACCGCAAACGAAATGTCGCTTCTTAGTAAACAATCGACTCGGAAACAAAGTGTTTTTAAGAAAAGTAAATCGCGGTCTACTGAATTTGAATATAGTGTTGCCGATTTGCCATCGTTGCGTAGAAAACGTACTATCGCTTATAATCGGTTGGCGAAGGCTTTGGAAATTGGTTCTTTGGCGCCTAGTGATATTACCAAGCGCGACTTATTTTTCTCCTACCATCAGGAAATAAAAAAAATCGTTGCAAATTTCGAAGACGCGCATTATTCGATTTTAGAAATTTCTGGTGACAGTGAGGGTGGGGATAGCGGTGACATTCAGGAACGTTTCGATGAAATGTATTTTAATGTTTTGTCGATTAATCGTCAATTATCGAACAGTGACTCATCGTCTGGCCAGTGTACCACTAAATCTTCACCGAATATTCGTTTGCCGAAAATTGTGCTACCTACTTTTTCTGGGAATGTTAAACAATGGCCCGAATATATCGACACATTTAATGCCTTGATACATAATTCCGGTTGTTTATCGAATACAGAAAAGTTTCATTATTTGATCTCATCGCTTAGTGGAGATGCGTTATCCGTGGTCAAGGCCTTCCCGGTGACCCAGGAACATTATAATGATGCGTACCAAGCACTGACGGCGCGTTATAAATGTAAACGGGAATTGGCTTTCACTTGTTGGAGGGATATCCTTAATATCGAATTCAAATACAATAATCCTCATGAATTTCGGAAATCACTTGATTTATTCGAAGAAAACTTATGCATATTGAAAACTATCGAATTGCCAATCGATAAATGGGATTTTGTTCTTGTGTATCATATCCTATCTAAACTAGACACGGGTGTTAGACGTGATTTTGAGGAAAAATATTCACACATCGAACTACCCACGTACGAACAATTAAAAACGTTTTTAAAATCTAAGTGCGAGGCTTTGGTGCGAGATACTCATTTCAGTGAATTAATTAAATCGAATAAATCAATTAATAAGCTTCCTGTAACTACTCAACCTAAAAGAATACACCCAACCAACTCACTTGTTGCGGCGTCGGATGCACCTCATTCTAAGACCAATGTTCAGTTTGTCAAGTGCCCATTTTGTAGCGAACCACATTCTATCTCGAGTTGTACTAATTTCCTCAACAAATCGCTTGACGAGCGTATGAAAATAGCCACCGATAAAAAATGGTGCTACAATTGTCTGAAGCCCTCTCATCAGTTAAGGGACTGTAAATCGGTATTTTCTTGTCGAACATGTAAACGTAACCATCACAGTTTGCTCCATCGGGAGACTACTGCTGCCGCGAGTAAAAAATCCGAATCGTCACTTGTTTCAAAGGCTCATTCGAACACTTCTGTTCTACTCGCGACGGCTATCGTACATGTTACCGATTCAACTGGTAAAATGCATCCATTGCGCGCCTTGTTTGACACTGGGAGTCAAAGCAACTTTATAACGGAAACGGCAGTGAAACGCTTAAACTTAAAGTACAGTAAATCGACCGCGAGCGTCAGTGGACTCGGTGAAGCCCCTGCTCCCATTATTGGTGACGTCACGTGCCCAGTAGGGACAAACGATCGTGTAGCGTTCACTTTGAATATGCGGGTAATTGCCAAGATTTGTGGTGACCAACCAATTGCCAAATTAAACACATCAAACTGGTCACACATACAATCGTTACCGTTAGCAGATCCTGGTTTCGACATACCTGGGCCTGTTGACATTTTGCTCGCTGCTGATGTTTTTGCCGAATCACTTCTTAGTGAACGCACTCGAGGATGTAACAACCAACCTACCGCTTTTAATTCTATTTTCGGTTGGCTTCTTCTGGGAAAAACCCAACTCGCATCGACCAATTTGCTACATTCAACGTCACATATCGCAGATGATGGTTTAAACTCATTAGTTCATCGATTTTGGGAACTCGACTCCATTCCTAAAACATCGTTATTGACTCCTGACGAGACGTTATGTGAGCTAAAGTTCAATCAGGAACACTATCGTGATGACACGGGAAGGTACGTGGTTTCACTGCCATTCAAGGAGGAATCAGAACCCATCTTTACTGGTACTCGGGAGGTAGCACTTAGGCGCTTTCACGCAATCGAGAGAAGGCTCTCTCGCGATCCGGACTTACATCGTCAGTACAGTGACTTCATGTCGGACTATGAGGAATCGGGTCATATGTCCCTGGTTCCTGTCGATGACGTAGGCAACGGAAAATACTACATACCCCATCACTGCGTATTGCGTCCGGACTCGTCAACAACTCGCCTCCGCGTGGTTTTCGATGCATCTGCAAAAGATTCTGACTCCCATTCGCTAAACGATTCGCAGCTTATCGGTCCTAAGCTTCAAAGTGACATTTTAAGAATACTGTTGCGTTTTAGGAAACATGACATTGTCTTCATGGCTGATGTCCGTCAAATGTATCGACAAATCTTGTTAACACCGTCACATCGGGACTACCAGCGTATTTTGTGGAGATCATCGCCTAGGGAACCCTTAATGGAGTATCAGTTGAATACTGTCACGTATGGTGTATCATCTTCTCCTTATCTCGCTTGTCGTACATTGCGACAGCTCGCCATCGACGAAGGTGAATCGTATCCGCTCGCTAGGGACGTAACCATGTCAGATATTTATGTTGATGATGTGGTAAGTGGATTCGGTACTCTCAGCCAGGCAAAGCAAGCTAAGTCTCAGCTCATCGATTTGTTTAACGTGGGACACTTTAAGTTGCGTAAATGGGTAAGCAACGTCCCAGATCTACTAAGCGATCTTCCACGCGAAGACTGTCTGCATGAGAGCATACCTTTAGACACAGCTGAAGAAGCTACCCATAAAATTCTTGGACTTGAATGGGATGCGAGGTCGGATGAGTTCCTCTTCAGGGTCACACCCACCACTCGTCCTTGCAGTAAACGAACCATTTTGAGTGAACTTGCTCGAATCTTTGACCCGCTAGGATTTCTAGCTCCAATCACAATTCAAGCGAAATGCCTGATGCAAAAACTTTGGATACTCGGTATAGGTTGGGATGATACTCCACCAGCGGAGATCGTAACCGCGTGGAATAAACATAAAACCCAACTGTCGCTACTTAGTCAAATTAGGATAGCTCGTCAACTCGCTAGCACCTCTGCCCATTCATACCAACTTCATGGATTCTGTGATAGTTCAGAATTGGCTTACGGAGCAGTTATATATCTTCGAGTTACGTATAATGATGGTTCTACTCGCGTTCATCTTGTGATATCAAAAGCTCGAGTGGCTCCATTGAAACGAACATCGTTACCGCGATTGGAACTTTGTGCTGCAGTACTACTTGCCGATCTGTACAAGTTTGTAAGAGAAACGTATCTTACCTCCATTCCAATACAGTCGGTCCATCTTTGGTCGGATTCCACAATCGTTTTGGCTTGGTTACGTTCTCACGCCTCTCGCTGGAATACATTCGTCGCCAACAGAACAAGCCACATTCAAGAAACAACACCATTAGACTGCTGGCATCATGTCCGTTCCGAGGATAATCCTGCAGACGTCAGTTCACGTGGCCAGTATCCTTCTGAACTCGTCCATAATACTTTATGGTGGACGGGCCCACGCTGGCTTGCCGGTCCTTGTGAAACGTGGCCACTACCAATGAACCAGACTCTGCCTGGAGATGAAGTCCTGATCGAAACAGAATCACGTAAATCTCTGGCTCTAGTCACAACGCCGACTAATGACGATTCCACGAGAAGTCCTTTGGCTATCCTAATAGCTAACCATTCTTCTCTACGCAAGCTAGTCGCAATCGTAGCGTATGTGTATCGTTTCATAGGTAACTGTCGTAATCTATCTCAAACGAATCGAAACACATTCTTAACCAGTATCGAAAGACACAAAAGCCTCCTGAATTTAGTCAAATACGTCCAAGTTCTAGCTTTTTCAGATGAGATAGAGAAACTAAAAACTAACAAAATCCTACCTAAACCATTTCGCAAATTGAATCCGTTTATCGATGATCAGGGTATTCTTAGGGTGGGCGGTAGAATTGCGAGATCTGGATTAAAATACGAACATAAGCATCCTGCATTCTTACCGGCTGATCACAGGCTTACCTACTTAATAATCGAAAATGTCCATCGTATTCACTGTCACACCGGTGTCAATACAACCCATTTCTTATTATTGCAACAATTCTGGATTGTATCAGCAAAGCGTGCTATCCGGCGATGTCTGTCGAAATGCCTTAAATGTTATCGTACCAATCCAAAGCCTTTGGCGCCGTTTATGAGCGATCTTCCGTCATATCGACTACAAGAAGTCAAACCCTTTTCTATAGTCGGTGTAGATTTCGGTGGTCCGTTCCGCATTAAACTAGGCCTGCATAGGGGTGCTAAAATAGATAAAGCCTACTTATGTCTGTTCGTTTGCCTAGCAACGAAAGCCGTACACCTTGAAGTGGTTTCAGCTTTATCGGCAGAAGGGTTTATTGCGGCTTTGCGTCGCTTTGTAAGCCGTCGTGGTCGTTGTAGTGAGATTCATGCAGACTGCGGAACGAATTTCGTAGGCGCCTGGAATCACTTATCGAATTTAATGAAGCAAGCATCACATTACGAAAGAATCCAATTCAAATTCAATCCTCCTTCTGCTCCACATTTTGGTGGAGTGTGGGAAATCCAAATTAAGGCTGCAAAAAGTCATTTTTATCGGGTTATCGGTGATCAGGTGTTAACGTTCGAAGAGCTCACTACAATATTTGCTCAAATTGAATCAGTACTAAATTCACGGCCTCTGTGTCCTATTAGTTCTGATCCCAACGATCTTTCCGTTTTAACGCCAGGCCATTTCCTCACTTTGGAACCGTTAACCAGTGTTCCGGATGAGGATTTAACGAATGTCAAACTCTCTCGACTCAATCGGTGGCAATTGTTGCAAAACTTTCATCAGAATTTTTGGTGTAGATGGAAAAAGGAATACTTGAATTCTTTGACTCAGCGTGCAAAATGGACAAAAGATTCAAAACCGTTAACGATAGGTTCGATGGTGATAATGCGTGATGATAATCGTACTCCATTGCACTGGCCCTTAGGGCGAGTTGTACAACTTTTTCCCGGTGCCGATGGCGTAGCTCGTAGCGCAATGGTCAGAACCGTTAAAAATCAGCTTTTACATAGACCGCTAGTCAAATTATGTCCTCTACCAGTAGAAAACTAATTCGCCACACTTATCCCCTATCATGTTTTTTATTTATGTCATTCGTTATTCGTTTATATTATATAGTTTAAATTAGCTTTTCTTACCGTTTTAATTTCTTTTTTTTTATCTACCTACTGGAAAATACTCAATCGTATTTTGGTGGGCGGGATGTTTCGTTATCGTATTCATTCTAAACGCAGAATCGAAGGTTCTAAGGTTTTACGTATGGTAACACAAAGCAGTTTGGAAAAAGGCTGCTATGTGCGCACGTCAAAAATATCAACTGGATCGAGGGTATACGAAGACTAAAAGTATACTCCGCCGGCTCCCGTCTACGCACCAGTAGTCACTATCGGCGCGCGCGACCGCGAACAGTTCGTTCTCTCCTTACCATATAATCGAAGCTTCGAGAGCTACCTAGCAATAGCAAGTGACCGTGCATACATCGGCTTGGTGATCTGGTTACACCATCGGAGAAGGCGGAATTCAGCGAGTGCAGCAGCAGTATCCAAGGTACGTGCGTTCATTGTATTGTTGTTGCCTACACTACCTGTGAACCTTCAGATCGCGATTATCGGAGACCTTGTTCCAGGTCTACCCAGGGTAGCAGGACGCTTTCCATAGCTAAAACGTGCGAATGCTACAGAATCTAAATAATGAGTAAAAAAGTAGGTGTGCTTACCCCGTGTATCGGGTTCCTGATGTATTAAGAGAATAAATATGGTTGATTGATAAAAATATGGAAGGGATAGCAGCGTCTAGCCTGCTGGCTTCTGTAAGATTACGTCAAAATGAGCCGAAAAGGAAACGTGGAACGGAGAAAATTTGAATTTAGACAGAACAGATAAAAATACAATTTGATAACCATAGAGTGAGACTACGGAGTTTCTAACCATTATAGAGGTTTCATCCATCTATAAGGCTAGAACGAAATGGCATCGTTACACAGTCAGCACCTATTTAGCTGCGCGTGTGCGCGTGGCGACCAATGAGAACCGTTGTGGAGGCTCCAATGAAAAATAGCGCCAAATTGTTCTTATTTTAGTTTTTTTCTCACTTTAAATTTTTTTACCAGTAGGTGATTATTGGGCATTCTGGAACAGTTTTTTCACTCCATTGATCTCACGTCCGTTCGATCAATTTCGTAAAACTGTTCCAGAATGCCCAATAATCAATATGAAAATATGTGAACGATCTTACTGCTGTTCGATTACTTTCGTAAAACTGTTCTAGAAATCAGTGTGGGCCTGTTCTATAGTACCTATTTCCATAATTATTTTAAAACTTTGTGTAAGACTTACCTGCGTAATAACGCTGCTCAGTTCACATGTGAAATTAATTATTTCACGTTTTTCACTCACTTTAACTCTCACACTCACTTTCAAGGCTAACTTCGAGATTACTGAAACCTTAATTTGGATAACACTCAACAGCGGACGTAATAGAGCTTATCGTATTGTTTTGGACTGGTTGTTCGTGTCAGTGACCAAACTTGGCTGGTGGCACCTATGATCGAATTACTATCGCAACGCTAAGGAAAGTATCGTTCTAGGCCGTTTGCTCGTGTCTTTCGCCTGTTGGCTGGTGACACCTAAGAAACGAATTTCCATCGCGCATTGATCAAAAATTTCAGATAATATTCAATGTCAAAGCTAGAAAACCACCGTTATCTGGGCCGGTTGCTCATGTCTTTCGCGCACTGGCTGGTGACATCCAGAAATGGTTGGTAATTCTATGGCAGAGGCATTAAAATCGTCTGATGGATGATGATCGTGCCGGTGACCAAATTTGATTGGTGACACCCAAAAACGAAAGCCCCATCGCGAAACCGTTAAGAGATGGCCGTTGTGAGTCCATCTGTCCAAATTTCCGGTATGATCAATAAACTCGCACAGATCTGCTCAGTAGGATGGACGGTGTGACTATGATTGACTTTGGTCAGAAGGAAACTGCGTGACACACTGGAAGGTTTAAGTTAAGTATAGGTTCAATTGCAAATAGTATCTTTTGACTAAGACATTAAGGAATGGTTTGTGTTGAGTATATAATCCGCTTATTACATTAAGCTTTTACATGTAGTGTTATATTTTGTCAAATAAACAAATAGGTCCCGACAGTCGTATCGTGAGAATGAATTTATAACAAGTACTAGTTAGATCACACGGTTTCGTTCAAGTTTTACGAAATATAAATGTTATAGTGTTAAATACGATTTCCTCGTAAAATAAAATATTTTGAAAAGTCAAATGACAAACAATTTTTGTTTGGCTTTTCGGATAAAATAAAGTCATGCAAACGATGATTTTGCTGACATCGTAAATTAATGATGTCCTTAAAATAAATATATTATCATAAAACGTTTACTTACACCCAAATAATTTAATTGTTTGACGCTATTTTAGGATTTTTTCTTTTTTACGTAGTTACCATATAAAATATACAATTAACTTTTCAAGCATTACACATACAAAAACACAACGCATTTTTTAACTAAGGATCTAGTAAGTCCAGTGTTATCTTTAAGTAACTTTATTTAAGTATTTTAATCAAATAAAGATTTTTACCCTGGTAATTTAATCAAATTATTTATTATTGTTATTGCACTGTTACAAATAAACAAACATACAAATGTAGTGAGATGTGTTCTTTATATTAGTTGTAGCGACACAATAACATCGCTACGTAATCGTCGTCAAGTAACGAAGAAATTCAGGATCAGCGAAAATTACGAATGCGTCTTATAAACAATGTAATATACAGTCAACTGCATGTCAGGTTTTACTGTTTTTAAGTTACGATAAGACAGAAGGTGGAATCGCGTTTCTCCCTTAACCACAGAGGAACTGGCTATCTTATCGTTGAATATAACTTAAGCTTAATTACTTTGCATATGCAAGTTCTATGTGTAGGTAAAATATTTCATTTAAATAATAGGTAAGTGAGAAATGATTAAGCCTATACCCACCCAGAAGGCTGTCCCATGTCATGTGGCTGAGACGACGAAGTAATGATTACCATTCTTAAATTATTAGTTCTACGTTATAGATAAGTAAACCTATTTGTCAGTGAATTATTACCACTCGATTAGATGGTCATTATCACCAGACGACAGTGATTGTTGAAATAAGATAGGTACTTGCAATATGTAACTCATTGTTATAACGATTGACACAAGAGCGCACTCAAGGTCAAACAGCAAAGTCTACCTTGCGTTCACCTCTACATTACTTCAACTTTTATTGTAGGCTGGGTAGATTAAGGCAAAATCATATAAAGAAATTCAAACCGTTATTAAAATCAGTAAACTACATCTGTAATAAAAATATATGCTATAAATAATAAATAATAAAATAAATAATTAATTGCATACAATCACACCAATTATCTAGCCCACGTTAAGTTTCATGAAGAACTTGTGTTATGGATACTAAGATATTTGGTAATTAGGAATAATAAATAATATCCTCATTTTTCGAAGTATATTCTGTTTAGTAGTCTTATTATGTCGGGATCGGTTTGCCATTAATAAAATTTAATTTTTATCTAAAACAGGATCGAGGGAGGATTGCCCACAGTATTTAAATTTCATAGTTGAAAATACTGTTTTAACTTGTTATCAACTCATAATTTATAATCACAAAACTTGATTATTTACAAGAAACGCGAGTGAGTTTCCTTTTTGCCCGGTCTCCCCTACATTTTTCGGTACATTTGAGTGTCAATTTTACCGCTTTAAAGTGAAGCGATTTCCGCAATGCGATACTTTTGTTTTTCAAATGATAATTACAATTAACTTTGGTAATCAGTGGTTGTAAACTATTACAGGTTTATATTTAAACAATTATATTTTAAAAGCAATTTGGAATTAGGTTATCCGGAACAAAATTAGTTTGAAGTTCAACTTAAAAGCCCCTGTAGGTACGTAAATTGTTTCCAGGTTCAGTTCTTTATTTATTTGTTGTAGTGCTTCATCAAATTAAATATTTATTATAAAAATAAAAACAAAAAGTTCTTTAAATTTTTACCTACAATATCATTTACTATTAAACTAAGGATTTTTCAAATAATAAACACACGAATGTAATAAAATGTTTTTCACCCCTGGTTAAGAAATTATTGAAGATTCAGCAAAAACAACCTATTTAAAACGATTTCCGATCAATAAGTGTCACAAATTGTAGTGCTGCTCCGTCACTATTAGCGAAGACACTCTGCCTCTCCGTCACCAGCCAGCGGTTCGCCAGTCAGCCAACTGCTTCATCCTCTCTCTGCGAAAGCACTCTGCCGGCCCACGCCCAGCGCCCTGCTCGCCCAGACACTTAACTGTCCATCAGCCAGCTCTGCCATCACCGCAAGCTCACCGTACAACTCACACCAGCAAAACGAAGATCCGTGCTGTTACAATAATGTTCGTAAGTTGTTATTTTACTAAATGATCTTCTTAGTGGTGAATACTAACTAATCCGATAAAGGTAAGTTTGTAAATGTGCTAAAATTACTATCGTGTTTGCGTTAAGAGCTTTATGATATATCTGTCAAGACTTTTCTAACTCAAACGCGTTGGTAACGTTTGCATAATATTTACAAACTTCTGTCCAATTTAAGTTTCAAACGTAAAACGGGAATAATTTTTTACCGAATCTAAAATACTTTGAGAGTAAATTGTATCTTAAATTCTTGTAAATTATTTTTAGCTTTATCTAATGTGTGTAATAATAACTTCCAGGTCGGACTCAGAATACTACAACAATAAGCGCAGCAAAGGCGCTAGAAAACTGGTCGTAGAAGATTTCGTCGATTCGGACGGCGGCGATGAGGAAACGACTTCCAAAGTAACGTAAGTATTAATTAAACAAATGTCTGCCCAGTTATTATATATTAAAAAAAACATATTTTCTCTTTAAAACTTAAGTCTTAGATTGTTAGGTAATGATAATAATAACGCTAGAGTTTCAACTTTAAAAAGATTATCTTAATCTTATAATCAATTACTTAGATACTTATTTTTTTTTATTGAATTGACTCAGATAGTGAGGAAGAGGCGGTGGTTCGACGACGAGGCAGTGAGACCCAGCCCTTGCAGTCGTCTTTGTCGCGGCGTGTCGCCGACGGGGTCCTGCGTCGCACCACCCAGAGAGACGGTGACGTTTACATAGAAATAAAGGTATACAACACCAAGGAGATATTGAAGGTGGAGCCGAAAGATCGTTGGGAACAGGCGGTAATATCATTGAAATACCAAGCAGATTCCGATGCTCCAGAGCTGATTCCACTAAAGGAGGCGCTCAAGCTCTGCAAAAAAAAATTTACGGAGGAGGGTAAATTTTTTACCATTAAGAAAAAGTAATACTTAGTAATAGGATTTTTTATTTACTTTTATATTTTATGTGTTTTGTATGATAATGATTATATTTTTAAGATATCTTTAATGTTAGTATAGTCATTTCGTTATTGGTATTTTACTAAATAAATAAAATAAAATAAAAAGATGAATAAATAACAAACAATTTTACTTATTATAAGTTAAACTCTATTCCTATAAAATATTTAAATAATTATTAATACATTTTGTACATTTTTAGTACTTACAAATTTGTGTAGGAATTATTATACCTATCCAACCAGTCCATTCAATAAAATATCACCGATTTAAAAACTTTAGCAGCTTAGGATAATAGTTCGCTTTTATTATGGCAAGCAAAACAGTGTATTGCACAGTTTGTGACATATCCGTTAAAAGTAAAGCATTCTCAGCCCATTTGCGGAGTAATATCCATAAAAATAACAGTTCCATCGAAATAAGTGACGGAATTGAAAAAATAAGCAGTGCATTCCGAAGTCGGATCGCATCGTACAGGGTTCGGGCGCCGGCGACGGCTGATAGCGGTGACGACACGAATGACGTCAGCTTGTGTCCGCCGGCTGAGTTCCTATCTCAGGTTCGCTCTCGCGTGCATAACTTATTAGCTGCAAGACAGGCAACCTATAGTTCTATTAAGGTTAATTTTGAATTTTTCGCCGAGTTTAAGTTACCGAAAACTAGCACTAGTGAAATAAAATCATTTGCTTTTGGTCAAAATGTGGTGTTACACCATAATTACGATTTTAATGATCTGTTTTCAAAAATTGTCAGCTCTATTGTAACAAGCATTGACGAATTTGAGGAAAAAGATAGCGGTTGGTCTTTTGTAAGAAATTTATACTTAGAGGTTAATGTTAACAAATATAATCCATTGAGAGCCGCCCGGTTCATTGATTTGCCGCGAAATTTAAAACTAAAGCATGCATGCATTAACATACAAAATAATGACTCCTTCTGCTTTTTATGGTGTATAGTAGCCGCATTGTTTCCAGCTAAGAACAATGCACACCGAACATCTTCATATCCTCACTTTGAGAATGTTCTGAATATTCAAAATATGATGCATCCAGTTGGATTTTCAGATATTAGGATTTTCGAGAAAAATAACCACCAAATCAGCGTTAATGTGTACGGTCTTGCAAACAAGTCTAACATTGTTGGGCCCCTCTATAAAACGCAGAGCAAAAGGAAACATCATGTTAACTTATTACTATTAGAAAAAGGTGAATTTAAACATTATTGTTTGATAAAAAATTTAAGCAGATTACTTAGACCTCAGTTAACAAAACATCACGGAAAAATATACTTTTGTGACGATTGTATGATATTTTTTAATAGCGAACAAAATTTGAATACTCATATTTGTAGCGGTGTCCGGACAGTGTTGCCTGATCCAGGCACTGTTATTCAATTTAAACATTTCGAAAGAATGCAAGATATGCCATTTGTTATATATGCGGATTTCGAATCCTTATTAGTGCCTCAATCAAGTAGTGATGGATTGGTCTCGAATAATACATGCGTTTTACAAAAACATTTACCCGCCGCATTTGCATACTACGTTGTTTGTTCATATGATAGCTCTCAAAATAAATACGTGTCATATCGTGGTCAGGATTGTGTAGAAAAGTTTCTTGAATATCTTGGCGAAGATATAACTAATATACACAAGATTTTAAAAGAACCGATTCCAATGACGTCACTTACATCCTATGAGCAAAAGAGCTTTGATGATTCAAAATATTGTTTCCTTTGTGATCAGTTATTGTTCGACGATAAAGTTAGAGATCATTGTCATTTGACAGGAAAATATCGTGGTGCAGCACATTCTTATTGCAACTTACAATATTGTGTACCAAAATTCATTCCGGTATTTTTTCATAATTTATCCGGGTATGATAGCCATTTATTTATTCGACAGTTAGGAGCGACACCGGGTAACATTAAAGTTATAGCAAAAAATAAGGAAAACTACATATCCTTTACAAAGTTTTTTAGTGTAGGACGTGAGGAATACATGCCAGTTAGATTTGTAGATTCATTCAAATTTTTAGGTACTAGCTTAGAAAAGCTTGCAGGAAATTTGAATAAAAATGATTTTTTTCACTTACCTCACTTTTTCCATAAAACGGAACATTTTGATTTACTAAGACGTAAAGGTGTGTATCCTTATGAGTACATGACAAATTGGAAATGCTTTGAAGAAGACAGGTTACCACCACGAAAATGTTTTTATAGTAGTTTAACCGATGAAATTGTTTCAGAGTCAGATTATTGTCACGCTCAATGTGTTTGGAAAACGTTCAATTTAAAAAATCTAGGCGAATATACTGATTTATATCTTAAAACTGATGTCATTTTACTTGCAGATGTTTTTGAAAACTTTCGTAGAACTTGTAAAATTAATTACAAATTAGATCCTGCATTTTATATGACGGCACCTGGCCTAAGTTTTGACGCAATGTTACTTAAAACTAAAGTTAAATTGGAACTTATTGAAAATCTAGAAATTTTACGTATGATTCAAAAAGGAATCCGTGGTGGTGTGTGTTTGTGCTCTACGAGATACGCTAAGGCGAATAACAAGTACATATCGAATTACGATCCGTATATGCCTGATAACTATTTACTGTACATTGATTGTAATAACTTATATGGTTATGCAATGTGTTCTTATTTGCCTTATTCAAATTTCGAGCTCATTAGCCAAACGGAAATTAGTGAACTTAATGTTCTTCATATACCTAATGATTCAGAGTTTGGTTATATCTTAGAAGTAGATTTAGAGTACCCAGAGAATCTACACGACTTGCACAATGACTTACCTTTTTGTGCCCAGAAATTTACACCACCCAATTCTAAAAACTCTAAATTGATTCCAAATTTGTACGATAAATTTTATTACGTAATTCACTACGTGCACTTAAAAACGTGCTTAAAACATGGTTTATTGTTGAAAAAAATTCATAGAGTAATTAAATTCAAACAAAGCCCATTTCTTAAGCAATATATAGATTTGAATACTGAATTGCGTCAAAAGGCTAAATCAACATTTGAACAGGACTTTTTCAAATTATTAAATAACAGCATTTTTGGGAAAACTTTAGAGGATACCGAAAAAAGATTGAGCGTTCATTTAGTCAATCAGTGGAATGACATCAGAAATAAAACAAAAAAATGTTATACCGCCGAGCAATTAATTTCAAGACCGAATTTTCATAGCTGTACGGTTTTCACAGAAAACTTTGTAGCTGTGCAAATGAAACCAGAGTCAGTTATTTTAGATAAACCTATTTACATAGGATTCACTGTTCTAGAAATATCAAAAAATCACATGTATGATTTTCACTACTCTATTACAAAACCGTTTTATGGTTCCAATTTAAAATTATGCTACACCGATACTGATAGTTTGTTGTACTCTATCGAGGCAACGGACATTTACGAAGACATAAGATCCAATTTTCAACAGTACTTTGACACGAGCAATTACACGGAAAATAATCAGTTTAATATAGTTCCGAGAAACAAAAAGGTCCCTGGATTATTTAAAGATGAGATGGGAGGGCAACTTATCGTTGAATTTGTGGGTTTGAGATCTAAGTTATATTGTGTAAAAACTCAAGACCAAGAGATAAAAAAGGCAAAAGGGATTAAAAAATCTGTAGTTAAAAAAATCGATTTTAAAGATTATAATAAGGTACTACTGCTTAATAAGGCACTTAGGAAGACAAATGTATTATTTAAGTCTTTGAAACATGAGATTTTTACGCAAGCCGTTAGTAAAGTTGCTCTATCTTCACATGATGATAAACGCATTATACTTAAAGATAAAATATCTACTTTGTCCTGGGGACATAAATCAAGCTTATTCTGAGTTTTTCTGTTTGGTTGGACTGGTTGAAAAAATAATAGAGTTTGTTAAATGTTTTAAAGTTAGTTTTTTAATACTATTATTATGTTAATTAAGTGGTAGGTATAATTATCAATATGTATGATTAGTTTAATAAATGTAGTTTATTTTGTAATGTTTATATAGATGGTAAATGGGAGTATCCTTGTAATTATTAAATAAATAAAGAAATAAAAATTTTGGACCCTACAATTATGACAAAAAAAAAAAAGTTTTTTCATAATATAATTGTACCTAGTACGTATAGGTAAAAAATACCTACTTAAAATAAATTGTATGTATGAAAGTTGTTGTTTTATTCTGAATCTAGTTTCCTCTCACCATTTTACTTCATAGCCACCGATCACTGAGAATTTATAAAATATAAATGACAAGAAACAAGTCCTAACTTGTCTGATTCTGAATGCATCGCGGCACGCGTTTGCCGCTTTGTCAGCAATACGTTTCCACTTACATAAAACTCACACCATAACATAAGGTATCGACATCAGGAGCAAGTTCTAACTCGTCTAATTTTAGGAGCTGTGTCAGCTGTAGGTTACATACTCACACGATCACAAAGCAAAGGTATAAATATTCGTGTTAACTGCAAATCTTAATTTATTTTCATAAGAACATCAAATATGGTAAGTTGCTTTTAAAATATATGTTGAATGTATTTACCAACTAAATATAGGAAACTGTTCGCTTTTAAATATATGTCTCATATTATTCATTTCAGGATATGTCAGTGAACACCGAGAATCTCGTCGAAGACTTACGCTCACCATCTCCGGTCTTACAAGACGCGCAGGACCCGCTCGAAGGATGGACACAGATGTTCCCTCCTTGGGTTGTAGAGCCACAACACGAAGAAACGCCGTTGGAGCTCAAAATCCGAAAGGCGATGGAAAACAAGCAGAAAAGGAAACGAAAGAAGAGATCGTCCTTCCTCAAGCACTTACACAACACCCAGCAGTCGTTCGTGATAAAAAGTCCGCCGAAGAAAGGACGACGTCTCATCAAGATTGAGATAATAGACTTCGAGCATGAAATGCTGGGTGAAGGTGACTCGCCAGAGGATGCCCTACTATCTGCGCAATATGTGGTGTCGGAAGACATGGACCAGATTATGGACCAGGCGGAAAACCTCATAAACAATATATCAAAAAAAATATGTGGTTATAGCTATAGTTTTTAAGGCTATGAATCAACTTATTTTTGTAAATCAAAGTTCTCATGTAGGTTTTATGCGTAACATCTCAAGTTACTTATAAACCTATAAAGAGATACATTTAAAAAAAATACCTACAAACATAATTATAATCTTTAGTATTATCATAAATGTAATAACGTTTTTACTATATTAATTAAGGGTTTATTCAATAAGAATGTCACAATTTTTTTTTTATAATTAAATTTTAAGGGAATTAATCATGTCGTTTTATTTCTCTATTAAAGGTATTCAGGTAGGTAAATGAAAAAAGTTTTAAATGTACACTTATTTTTTTTTTTAAATAATCATACATTGATATTTTATTCTCTAATAACCATTTCCTTATACAAATAACATTTTTCAAAGCACAGTATTTCATATGGTTAAAACAATTGTATGCAAACATATCTTTACAGTAAAGATTACTTAGAGTTTCTAGATTAGGTATACCCTTAACACTAATATCTAAAACATTTTCATGACCACATAATTCTCGCACCCATTGAACTTTTTCTTCTCCTTTCACTATGATTTTGCGTTCTCTGAGGTAACGTTTAATGAGTCTTTTAAATTCTCTGTAGTCAATATATCCCTCACTCCATCGGTATCCTCGGTTTCTTTCTATCCACCAAACATGTTTCCTTTCTTCGAGAGTTAGTGTAGAGAATGGATATGGAGGTTTAATTAAAAAAATTTGAGTGTGTTCTGATGTGCCTATAACTAATTCTTTTAATATGAATTTATTTTTCCCATTTTTAAAACCTTGCACATCCACTATTATAGTATCTTTATTCATGATTTTTTTTTGACGATGTTACTCAGAGGTCTATATTCAAATATGCAGTCGTTGAGTATGAGGCAATATGCGGCAGTCTGATCAGGTATCTCTTGATCTGCTTCTATTTCAATACGGACGTCAATAGATCCCTTAAGCGTTTCGTGTTGGCGAGAACAGTCGATAACAAATAAAGGAGCGATTTCTTTAAACTCTTTCAAACTCAACAACGGCTCTGGTCTACGACCATGATAAGACTGCTGAAATCTTGCATACTGTTCGTATATTAATGAAAACTTGTTGTCAGCAAAATTAATATTCAGTCCTTCATAAGGATAATATGATGAATTTAAAAATACTCTTACATCACGAATAAAACAATGATCAAACTCTGCCATGGACTCTTTCGCATTATGTTTACGGTTAGATTGTAAAGCAATTACTACATATCGTGGTTTTTCAATCTGTGATGAAGTTTTAATAGACCAAGTGTGTTTACGTGTTTTGGGCAATAATGGATACTCATACAAATCCCAATTACGAAATGCTACTTCAATAGGACGATCTTTTTCTAAATGCTTTAATAAATTAATTCTTTCACGGTCTGATACTTTAACATGAGGAACTCGCCAGACAATTTTACTTATTATTATGTCCTCCACGACTTCATCGGTAGATAGTTTCAAAGCATTGAGATTTGTGTTGCTCCTCAATAAAACTAACTCATGCTTACAGTTAATTATGATTTTTTCATAATCTTCTGCAAAACCTAATATTTTATTCAGAGGTATTGATGCAGAGAAAACTCCATTATTGACAGTGGTCGTACCTGTAGGTGACCAGCCCCAAACTTTTGCACACTTCGATTCATTTTCATTCAACGAAAGATAGGATTTTATAGTTGTAGAAATGCCTGCATTTTTTACCTTATCTATTTCTACACCATTTAACTCATATCGAATATCTTGAAAAAGAAATAATGCTGGGTTATTAACAAAATGCACACTTGTTATTGTTTCTTTTTGTTTAGTAGTACTGTTATATTTATACACGTTGACTTTGCCCTCAATGTACAAACTGCTGAGTGCAGGCAACACATACAAATCTTGCTGATTAATATGTATTCGTATTTCATCGTTCTTGTTGAAACTTGTTACATATGGCTTATATGAATGATATTCGAAACTTTCGATGCTGTTATCGTACGATGCCAGTTGAGTAATATTTAAAATATTCATCTTAACAAGCCCAATAGTTTTAAAAAATCTTTATTGCTTTTGGTTAGCTTCTTCTTTAAATGAAGCGGTGTTCTTTTCTGAGAGGAGCTTTTAGAACTGACTTGAACAGTAGATGTGGATGGGGTTTTATTAAAATTTATCATTTTTTCTAAAGTGTAAATACAGCTGTACTTCTTCACCACGTAAGTTGATCTGCTTATTTTCAGCGTCTAACAACCGTATGTTAATAGCGTTGATCGAATTTTGATTGACCGGAAAATAAATAAGGTTTTTAGGTATTTCGATAATTCTATAGCCTGGTGGTACGTTAGGCACAAATTCGTAAATAATATGACTTGCTTTCCCATTCACAAATGATCCACTGATTACGTCACATTCGATTCGCACTACAGTTGTTGATAAAATGCTGACGGGGTACCGAGATTCAGTGCTTATATTAGCTTTTATTGTATCCATACCAAAACCCAAAATTTTACCAAGAGAATCATTTTTATCGAAGTACACATTTTCAGAACAGTAAATACATGTTTTTAATGTATTATTATTACAAGTTAATTTTAGCGCAGCATTCCTTATGTTACTTTTCAAAAAATCACAAATATCTTGAAGTTCATATGATCCTTCAGGTATTTCGATCACTTTATCTTTGCCATAATAAAATTTATTATTTCTTTCATCTATGTTCGGGATAGAATTAAAAGTTGAAAAATATAAGAGTCCACACTCATATTCTCCGCGTAATTGCAAAGTTGGCGAGTAATTTGTTATTAAAGATTCTCCTCTGCCAGTTATTGACACAGTGAAAGACATATTTGTACTGATAAGTTTTTTTATTTCGTTATCATTTTAAATGTTTTTTCCAATAGTCTCTTAAAAATTTTAAACAAAGATGACCACAGTTTATAGTTCCAAACTTTTGATACTGTACATAATTATAGTTTACAAGCATGTACCTTAAATAATTTATCAATTCTAATGGTGGCTTTAGATTGCCAAAACTATCAAAGTATTCACAGTAGTCATTATGCTTAACGTAGGCTACCCAATGGGTTCCGGGATTATCAGAACTATCTAAATTTATTATAGCACACTCGATCTTTCTTGGTTTTAAAGGAAGTGCATCTCTCATGAAAACTCCTCGAAAGTGTGGAATATCAGTAGCATGCTCCAATATATCTAAATTAGTGAGAGGTCGTCTGGGTAGCCGTTTCATTAGTTTTTTGAAGGATTCAGATATAAACCAGTTCCTTTTTTATGAGGCTTGATATACAGTCCTTTTCCTAGAGCTACAGCTTCCATCATCTTGTTATGTCGTTCAGATTCTTGCAGATTTTTCTGACCAGCCTTGTAATCATTGACAGCCTTTGCTATACCAGCTGCACCTCCAGCAAGTGAACCTAGAGCTGATAGTCCAGCGAAAATTGGAATAAGAGGTAAGAAACCGCCACTTTTTGGAATGGGAATACACCGTGGCAGCCGTATTCCTTTTTTATTTGTAAACAATTTTTTTGCAGCTGCATGAGCGAATTTTATAGCTGTATGATTGTCTTTAGGTTTTAATTTCTTTATTTTTGATTGTATTTTTTTTACAACTGACATAAATGACCGAACTCCAGCACCAGCTTTAAGTTTTGCTTTCATTGCATTTTTTACAATCCATGAAGCTACTTTTTCTCGTTTTCCGGCATCCTTTGATTTCAATCTTTTCTTAGCCATATTCATAAGTTGTAAATCAGCTTTATGTCGGACACTCAAATCACTGTTATTATAAGCAATGTCGTGATACATACAAGCTTCATCCAATTTATTTATGCCTCGATCACCTCTTAGTAATCGTTTTTGAAGTTTTGTTCCAGGGCCACAAAACTGATAACCGGGGATATGTAACTCAAACGGTAAGTTATTTATTAAGTTGTTAATAATACCACTTCCCCCTTTCATTGATGTCTTCAAAGTGAGTTACATCGAATTACAATGTCTCATTTATATTACAAAACTAGCGTATTTTTGTCTACCCAACTATTATGTTCATCGCTGAGACCTAACCATTTAACAAAAAGTTTTTTACCTTTTCTTTTTAAAACTTTTTCAATGAGATAAAGATCCGGAAATTTAGTTCTTTGTAATTCATATTCGTAGAAAGATCCTAAAATCCTTTGTTTGTGTTTATCTTCCAAATGGTAAGTAGGTGGATGCGTATTATTGACCTTAACTATAACAAATATCTCCGTTGACCAGTTAGGGGTGTAACCTTTGTAAAAATCTCCTTTATATTTGCTAATACGAACATGATCATCAAGTTTAAACTTAGGTTTTCGAACTTTCTTTGGTTTTTGTGTTTTAATAATGTTAGACTTTACAACCATCTGGTTTTCTTTATTAACTTCAATAGGTTTGAATTTTGTTATACGGTGAGTAGTATTATTATAGTTTTCTACAACCGAATTTAAATTTTGCCCCAACCATTGGTAATGTCCGTGCAAGCTGAAAAGTTTGTAAAGGTTTTGTTTTAACGTTCGTATTACTCGTTCTACAATAGACGCTTTTTTTACAGAGTAGGTAGAATAATGATTTATATTATATTTTACTAATAAATTATTGAAAGTATCATTATAAAACTCCTTGCCTAAATCAGTTTGTAAATATTTAGGTTTTCGTGTTGAAATGGTTAGTATCTCTTGTAATGCATCTGTAACACATTGTTTCTGTTTTGATTTTAAAGGATTTACCCACACATATTTTGATAAAGTATCTATTACTATCAAAATGTATTTAAATCCTTTATTGAAATGCGAATATTTCTGAAAATCCATAAGATCTGCTTGCCATAAATCATCTATTCCTTTAATGATTGTACATCGACGCGGGAAATTTCTTCTCGCCGCTTTGTGAAGTTCATTGACGATGTCTTTTTTACTCATTTTTATTTTTAGATTTAATCAAATGATCTATCTCTGTTTTAGTATAATATAAATTACTAAAACGATTTGAAGTCACCTTTTCCAAGTTATTTAGGTACTTTTTAACATCAAGAGATACTTTTTTTATCTCGTCTCTTATTTCTTGAACTGTTTTATCTAAATAAGCTTTATTAACTGCTTCGTCGTCTTCTTCCGGAGCCGTTAAACCTTTCAATTTTGATGATTTCAAATCGAAGTGTCCTGTATCTGACTTCACTAATGTATCGCTGAAGGTATCAATATATTTTGCTAATCGTAGACGCTTATGAACATGATGACCAAACTTGTCAATGTTCATTGTTGCACTGATGGGTTATCCAAACTGAACCATTTCCCTGTCGCACGTTCTTTATATTTTACATTATTGATTATTCCTGCTTCACAAAGTTCTTCCATAATTGCGATAATTTCATTGTCTAAGCCAGTGTTACCCGCATCTCGTGAGGCGAGTAATATTTTTAAACGTTCTACTAATTCATTTGGATCATCCCAATAAACCAAGTCCGTATTCTTTTTCACTGTTTTTAGTACGTTAATACCTTCTCCATGTGAAAGACTTTCCACACTTGTTGTTGCATTTCTAGCAAACTTAAATAGAGGTTTTATTACATTCATGTACTTGAATCCTTTATTGCTGTTTATTTGTTTGGATGAATCATAATTGCGTCTGTGTGCATTGGTTTCTAATAAAAGTAGTTTATAGTTATGTAAATCGTTCTCTGTAATAATTTTTAAATTTGGTTTCTTTTTAAACAAGAGCTCTTTCAATCCATCTGTTTTATTCAATGTGAACGTTCCTATTTTTAGGATTTTACCATCATCATGAACGCGGGTTTTACCAAGCATCAATTTCCCGCGTTCATTTCTAATTCCAAAAGGTATATTACTCAATACATTAGATGATGTTGACCATGATAGTGTATGATCTTTAACGTTTGGTGATGACTGAAACGACTTGAACGATCCCTCGCTGACATTGTGATCTTCAGAAGGTGATACTCTAAGTGTTTTGTTTTTGTGTAAGTCACTGTCAGATTCTATTTCTTCTTCTTCACTATAAAGATCATTGAAATCTTCACTCGATGAGGACAAGGTATCGCTATGATATTTCCTTTTTTTTTTCACAGAAGGCATAGACTGATTTTCATGCTCTTGATGCTTTTCTTCATTTTTATTAGCTAACAAGGTAAGAGGATCGACTATGGGCTTAAATATGGTTTCCAGGACCATATTATTCGATTTTTTTGCATCCTTTATAATGTCAACTTTTCTTTTTACAGCTGCAGCAGATTTCACAATTTTTTGTTTCAGATTTTTCTCCATTTTAGATAAGGTACTGCTTGGTCCTAAATCACGAATGAGAGTAATTCATTCACAGTGTAACAACCTCTTATGTACGTTAGTCTAGTATAATAAATGTATCAAATTTCAACCTGTAGCATCCGTTATTTCTTTCACAATCTTTATTTATCACAAGATAATTGTAAGGCTTATTCCAAACAGCTGAGCACATTTCTCGAAATTGAGACCAGGACATATCAGAACCAACATGCTCATCATAAACGTGTTTTAAATTGATGTCATCTTGTTTAAATAATATAATGAGATTTGTATTGTCCCTTACAAGCTGTTTGGGTACTTTCGTATAAGTCTGATTTATATAAAAACAATCAATGTTCTTATGACGTCCCATAGCAAAATAATTCCTTATGTTATTTTGATTTTCACAAGCAACGTCGTCGAAAATTATAATAGAATCAGGTAAAGCCTCGTGCGGACTTAATATTTCACTGTTATGGTTGTATTTATTATATGAAATTCCAGGCACCCTTTCTAAAACTTTTTCAAGAAATAAGTATTTCGTTTGGTACAAGGATTTTGAATAAACATAAAGGTGGCGAAAATGTAGACCCTCTTTATGCAGTAATAAACTTATGACTAAATTGGTCTTTCCACAATTTGATGGACCACAAACGACACAGCGTATTGTATTTGGTAGTAATCTACCATGTCGATTTGACTCAGTCGGTAACGGAGAACAAAGACACTCTAATTTTAAAGTTTGTTTTTGTTTCACAAACTTCATCATCAGTTGATAGCTGTACAAGACTATAGAGCTATGAGGTTTTTAATTGAATGCGTTAGAATCATGATACATAGATGTTATATAAACAGACGATGTAATTTCCCTGAGGATGCCAATCGTGCAGTTTTACTAGTTTTTATAAGAGCTAGGTAAATTAAGTGATATGGCACGGCATGGAAAAATTATAAAACCGCCCATCACTGATCGAACAGCAGTAAGATCATTCACATATTTTCATATTGATTATTGGGCATTCTGGAACAGTTTTACGACATTGATCGAACGGACGTGAGATCAATGGAGTGAAAAAACTGTTCCAGAATGCCCAATAATCACCTACTTTTACCGACTTCAGAAAAAAGTAGGAGGTTCTCAATTCGACGGATTCCTTTTTTTTTGTGTATGTTTTTTTATGTATGTAATACTCAAAGACGGCTGGACCAATTTGAGTAATTCTTTTTTTATTCGAAAGGGTATACTTCACATGTAGTCCCATTGTCATCATGTCAGGATCTGATGATGGGATCCTGGAGAAATCCAGGGAACTCTTCAAATATTATAGGCACTCCTATAGCGATTTCGGTGTTTTCTATAGTAACTTATGCATTTGCTTCCGGAATGCACCATTTGGTGAAATGGAGCTGATGATGAAGACCACAAATGGTCATCGGAACTATTAAAAACTTAGCTTTTCATGGCAGCTATACGATTACTTTAATGTTGTTCATACATAAGCAATTTATGCTCGACTCAATGCATGTGATGAAGTGCAGCTGATGATGAAGTATCGGGAGAACTCCTCAATAAGTAACGTCTCTGCACCGGAAAAAGCAGCATTTTGTAAAAGGTGATGAGGAGTTGTCATAAGGTTATCAGCGTAGGCACGGGACCTCTTCTACATTAAAAAATTGTGAAATAAAAACTTTTTATAAGAAAATGAAAACCGACTTCAAAAACTAAAAAGCAAAAAATAATCCTTTTGGAGTCGGTGCAAGCCAATAAAATACAAGCACCACAAAGAAGTCTACTTTGCGGTGCTTATATTTTATTTTTCTTGCCTTGGCTTGCTTTTTTGCTTTTTAGTTTTTGAAGTCGGTTTTCATTTTTTTATAAAAAGTTTTTTACGTTACACACATGAATTGTTGTGCCATATATTCACTGCCATTGAAATACCGGCCCTTAGTTAGTTTGGAGAAGCAAAAGGAAAAGCGTAAAGCTATACCTACCGGTATTAAATTCAACGACTAAGTTAATTCTCACAGAGTATTTACAAAGCATGCCGGAACGTTATCAAATGTCACCTGCAACATTCCTGGCATTAGCATCATCGACCACTACATTTATCTGGGCTCCCAAATCTGCAACGACGGCAGCTGTGTACCCGAAATAAAAAGACGCATCGGGATGGCAAAGGATGCTATGACCCGGTTGAACAACATCTGGAAGAAAAGAGGAATTGGTATCAAAACAAAGATCAGATTGATAGGAGCCTTGGTATTCCCAATAATATTCCTGTATGGAGTTAAAACTTGGACAATACTGGCCCTAGAAAGGCAAAGGATTGATACTTTCGAGATGTGGTGCTGGAGGCGAATGCTAAGAATACCTTGGACAGCGAAACGCACTATCAACCATATGCCAGCAACGCATTCTTTCATATTTCGGTCACACGGTACGCAGAGGTGACGACAGTCTAGAGAAACTGATTGTGGTCGGGAGCACCGAAGGCAAAAGATTGCGCGGTCGCTTACAAGATGGACCGATCAAGTAAAAGACTCGTCATCCTCCAAACTATACACGGTCGTAAGAGATGCGCTGGACCGTAACCGGTGGAGGCAAATCATCCGCTCCAGATGCAACCCTGATGCTGACCACGATCCTCAGATATGAGGAACCGACCCCAGAGAGAGATTTACAAAGCGGGCGACAAATTCCATGCTCTTATTCATGGCTCAAGGCTCAGAGTTGCCAGCTATGAATATTGCAAGGATGCTCGGCTTTTAAAATAAATCTTCCGGTCGGATACACGCTAGAATGGAAGTCCTCGTGGACTGCTATTGAAAATTTTATTTTATCAACTCCGTGTTAAGTAACTTTTTGACCGACTTCAAAAAAAGAAGGAGAACTCGAGAACGCCTGAACCGAATGAAATTATCGATGAAAAGATCGGGTTTGCTCCCAAGTTGGTCCCATTTTTTTAAATTTTTAAATCGGTTCAGTAGGTTTGAAGAGATCTTGAAAAAACTGTCGTTTTTCCGGTCAAGCGGGTTGAACCAAACAGTTTGATTCAAACTAGTAGTTGCCTACATTACTAGTTTGAGTCAAACCGAAGTGCGGGACTTTCCTCACTTAAAAAATTGTGAAATAAAAAACATTTTTATATAAAAAAACCGACTTCAAAAATCAAAAAGTAAAAAATAAACCATTTGTTGGAGTCGGTCCAACCAAGGTAAGAAAAGTAATAGAAGTTTGATGTAGAATTCAATTCAAAAGGTTTATTTAAATTTTTTTTGTGTTGTAGAGTTTATACGGTTTTTTAAGTAATAATTTAGCTCACTTGATTATAGACCTACAGTACGTGTGCCATCAGGGACAGTGGCTACAATTAGTATATTTCTAAGAAAAAAAAACTAATTTTTACTCCTTATAAATAAACTATGTACCTAAGTACTTAGCATTTTAGGAAAACACTAATCTAATCTACCGATTTCAATCTGGTACGGTCTCAACCTGGAGTCGGCCCAGAGACCACATGCCGATTGAAGAAAATGTTAATGGTAGACTGGGACCTAACACATAATAATCACATAATGATAACAACAACGCGGCACTGAGACCGGATTATGATTGTATAATGCTAAATGGTCTAACTACCATTAGCATATCCTCACACTTTTTTAATTTGGCCATTCAAAAAGGACATGCAATTTTTATTTCTAAATCATGTTCTCATAGATTAAGTAATTAGATAAAAAAATAATATTACATCCTACTTCCTGCTAATATAACCAACGCGAAAGTATGTTAGTTTGCTTGTTTGTTTATTTGTTTGTTTCTATTTCACGCAAAAACGGATTTGGATAAAATTTGGTACACATATAGTAGATAGAATAGATTTGACTATAGGATACTTTTTATCCCGAAAAGTCTCCCGCTGGTGAAACCGCGGCCGGCCGTCAGTTGTTAATAATCACTCGTCTACCTCATTACATCCAACCACTTATTCAAGTAATGTCAACCTTCGTTCACACGGCAGCTTTAAAAAGCGGTCCGAGTTCGGAGCTTTTTTTTGTCTGCGAATTCCGGGCACAAAAACCGCCGGCGTGTAAATAGAACATCCAGTCATATTATGTTCAAAAAAAAGCTCTGAGCTCCGAGCGCTTTTAAAAACCCTCGTCTGAACGAAGGCTTATGGTCCCAGTCTACTACCATAAGCATATTCTATAGTCGGTGCCAGATAAGTGTGCAAAGAAGGTCATTCACCTCTCATAGGTCAACTATTAAATTTAGAATTCGTAAATAGTGTGCTTTTGTTTTTTCGTTTGTGTCAAGTACAACGTGTTCCACGTGTCATTTTGTTTACCTGTGTTTAACGATACATTTCATAGATTTCTCTCGCTCGTTTTTGAGTAAATAGGTTACCTGGTCATTGATACAAAAGGGCATACCTTCTTCGCACACTTATCTGGCAAACATACAATCGTAACGTGTCTCAGGACCCAGTCGATGTTATGTTATCAGTGCACAATGAGCACCTTCTACAATGGTTATTCCGGGCTCTGGGAAGACTCCAGACTGGGACCAGTATGCGCATTACTCAATAGAATGGTACCTATATGTTTAAAAAAATGAAAAACGCAAACGGTTCTCATTACATAACTTAAAATATTAGGTTGGGGAAAACGTATTTTTGCATATAGTATGTATTTTTTGTGTATTAGCTGGAGAAACGTGTCCCCAGCTGACACATGCCGTTAAGGCAAACCAGTGAGGTTAAGGTTTTAGACTATAGTCAGAAATTTAGTGCACAATTGGTGTAATGAGAACCAAAAAACTAACCATCACACTCAAACCTTACCTTACTTATCAATACCTTATAAGAGGTGCACACGCGAAGCATAATTTCAAATCCCAGGGCGTTTTAGTTTCAAAATTATAGACAAAAAACTTTTCCCGCCAAAAAATCAAAATAAATGGCTTTATTTCGTTAGCGTTCCGTGCGCTACATTGTTGACTACTACTACACACCTGTCTCTTCAGGAATTCTTAAGGCAGTGTCAGGTTAACATCACGAGAGGACTGCCAAAACCACTTGTCGCGGTATTTTGATCAGACGCCCCAAAATTTCTATAACAATGGGATCATGTTCCTACCTACAAGATGGCAAAAATTTATCGAACAAAATAGAACCTACATACTTTAGTTAAATGTAAATAAACTATATTAAAAAATGTTTTGAATTTTCTCAAAAAATGCGAAGAAACTTTTTCCCTTGGGAAAACAAAAAAGCGTTCCTGCTACATCTTCACTTCATTTGAATACAAGGATATAATTTTATACTGAGTTTTTGAATGCATCCGTCCGTGGAATCGTTTCGCTATGAAAACTCCCGAGGGACAGTTAATGTTCGCTTGGAAAGTTCGAATCGCTCTAAACTTTAAGGCAGTCCGTGCAAATTCCAGTAATTTTTACTGGAGTCGTTTAAAAAGAACAGTTGATTTAATACATTATTTTGATTCGTATAAATTTTAGATTCGTATGTTTGCTAACGTTAGATTGAGATTTTTAATGATACATTTATTTGAAAACCTATAAGTATACTTACCTAATCTAGCTTTATGAACTTTATAATTTGTTTAGAATCCAAGAATGAATTGATTGCAGGATACGACAACCTGTTTGGCGCAGTTACTAAGCCCGAATTCTGCTTATTCGAATGCCAGAGGTGGTTCGATCCTCGGACAAGATAAATATTTGTCTTGGTGTGGGTGTTTAATATGTATATTATGTAAGTATTTACCAAAAAAATATACGTGGCGTCAGCTCGGACTTCGTATCAAGGACTAGATGCACTCCCACATTCGTTAACAATTTCCAGCTGACGCACATACAATAATCTTTTATAATATAGTATATAACATGAGAAAAATAAATAAACATTAATTGACCTGAGAGCTAGTGCCTATCTTGCTCAGCGACTGTTTCTTTGCATTCAGCAGGGCAACAGCGCCAGTGTTCTCGGTACTATGCCACGCGGCTGTGAGTTGGACGGCGTATTTTTGTTATAGTATAAGATTTTATATTTAACGGTTTCTTGTTTTTCTACTAATTTATAGTTAAATACAAAATTGAATACAAAAATGTCACAAAATAAACATTGCTCTTAGCTATTAGCGACAAGCTCTGCACACAACACTGGTTATTTTATTCATCTCCCGCGCTAGGAGGCAAATTGGTGACCCCGACGTGATTCTGCCCGACGTCATCTAGACCGACGTCCTACTACAAGAAACATCTATATTCACGGAAGTCCAACGACACTCAGGGAAACAAACAAATTGCAACCACCAGTGAAAAAAAATCAACAACTGAAGAAATCGCAATCACGCAGTTTGACGTAACTTGCTTAGCTGATCCAATCGTCAGCTGATCAAGTGAGTAGATCAGCTGATGCAGGCATTATGCGAATTACGCACTACGAATCGTCACAATGTGTCAAGGGTGCACGAAACAGACAGACAGAGGCGCAAAACAGCATCTCGACAACATTCCAGGTAACGATTCCAGCCAGACATCGACTGGATATGTTGGTACCACCGAAATTTTAGAAGTCGATCGACGCGGTGTACAATTAAAGCTCGCTGTGTATACAAAGCGCAGCGAGATACGCAGTCGGAAAACTAACTCCGACACTAACCGCGGGGGGAGTTGGTGTTGACGGGTCAAGTTACCGTCTATGTGTCACCGACCGAAAAAGTAGGACACAATTTTTAGTAGACACCGAAGCAGACATATCTGTACTCGCCCGCACAAAAGAAAAGCCCACAAATGCCGAACACACATTTTATGCCGCTAATGGAAGGTGATAGGTAACCAATAATTAAGTATCTCGAGGTAATTCGAGTCCCGATATCTCAAGTCACTGGTCCCGGCTGTTTCCTGTCGTTAAAACCCACTATTCTTGAGCCCTTGCAGTGGGTCATGCTTATGGCCCAACATTAAAAGGACGGATGATGATGATGAATTTAACATATTCTAAGATTGGTAAGCTTACTTCCTACAAAGATTATGTCTGAAGACTTATTCCGTAGGTAACAAACCGGGATAACTGGTAACATTCGCGTTTTTTTTCGTACCACTATTGAGTCCGAATTAGGATCCAGAAACATGGATTCTACGAATTTAACTTTACTCAAATAATTATCGACGTAATTGAAGGAAGAAGATTTTTTTTTCGGTGCTTCCTAGTATTTGTAAAGTCAAAGTCAATATCATTTATTCAGTCTAGGCTGTTACAAGCACTTATGAACGTCAAAGAAGCTACGCCATCAGTTCACAAACCCTACGGCGCGAGACCTTGTAACGAGAAGAACCGGCAAGAAACTCGTCAAGGGCTGTTTTTTTCTCCCTGTTTTATTTCATACAGAGTCGTCAAATTGAAAAGTGAGCTTAACATATCAGTAAGGTCAATTTCCATCACAAAAGGAAAATACTAATTAAAATATTACATTTTATGGTTATTGTAACCGTAAACAATTTTTAACTGGCAAAGAAAGACTTGTCTATAATACATTACAACATTTCTCGCATTACAAGATTTCTATACTGCAAGTTGTGATACAGGTCAGTATCAATTTATTTTAGACAAAAATATTTAGGCTTTAAGCACAGCATTAAGATAAGCAGACTGAGGTAGACCCATTTCCGCTGGCGGCACCCGTTCACGAGCATGACGCATGAACCAGCCATCGCTTAAGTATTAAGTACCTATTAAGCATATTGTAACTAAACTAAACTTTATAGAACATACGACATTTAATCAAATTACTTATGTAGACTCTTTCCTACTAATGAGAGGCACGCGGATCAAACTGTGACAACTATCTTTTCTGAAGTTGGATAAAAAACATCGTCCGATTATCGCACCTTTTTTTGTAAAAGACCCTCTGAATTAACTGGGAAACGCACAATACTTGGGAGTAGGAAGTTAAATTCTTCTTCCAAGATTCCTGCTTAATGAAATCTTTTGTGCTAAATTGTGGGGCTTCATTAACCTGGTGAGACGTTTCCGTCATCACTTAGCACGTCACATCCCACTGTAATCACAGTTTACGAGTTTTAATCAAGTGTGCTGTGTGTTAGTTAATTGATGAGACTCTGCAGCTTATGATAAGACCTAGGTACGAACGAAAAGAAACTGTTTTTGTAGTTCATTCTAAAACGTAGGTATAACTGCCTTCTACGCGGAGGGTCTGGGGTTCGATCCCCAAGACAAAAATTTGGGTGCACGAACATGTTTATTTGTCTTGGTCTTTGTGTTTAATAAGTACATACATAATGTATGTATTTGCAAAACAGTTTACTTAAGTATGTTTATTTATACGTTAACTAGTATCCATAATATAATACTTAAAACAAGTTCTTATGAAATTTAGGTCCATTAATTTCTTGGTTGGTGGTAGGACTAGTTGTAAGTCCGCCTGGCCAGCTACCAACTAATAGCTATTTAATCTAAGTCTGACGCCATAACAACAATGTTTTCAGCATTGTTGTGTTCCGGCAGTTAGAGATAAGATAGCCAGTTCCTCAGTGGTCGAGGATTCCGGGAGAGGCTCGCTTCCATCTTCAGCCTTATCAATACTTAATATCAGGTACCTGTGGTGAAGGCTAAGAGTCTACCCGTCATGAAAAAAAAAAATTGCGTGAAAGAGTAATAAACAAACAAACAAACTGACATACTTTCGCATTTATAATATTAGTAGGATATTCTGTAAAACGTATTTGAGTTTTTGTTGTATAAAGATTTATTGCTATTGTTTCATATTAAAATTGTAATTATTAACGCTATTTTTGGGATAAAAAGGAAAATTTCTAGTAATTCGATTATGGTGTCGTACGTTCTTCAATTATTATATTAATCAATTTTAATATTAATAAATATAACATATTTCCATACGTATTTATAATTTATTTAGCGAACTGTTTTTTCTTTTATTGGTATTGTTACTGGATGACACGTAGGGATCACTTCATTTTTTTGCGGGAAAAGTATCCTCAGTTCTTATTCATCAAAATCGTCTCTGTAGTTTGGGCTTGAAAAGGTTATAAGGTAAGGTACAGAATGAATTAGGTATTTTCGCACTTTTTACGGATTTTCTCTTTCGTACCTTATAGGTAAATCTCACCGGCAAATCTTCGCATGTGCCTTTTTTAGTTAAATACAGATTTTGCAGTTTCTTCCTAAAGACAAAGTGCGTTTAAACATGATTAGGTAAACTGTATGAATAATATAAGTATAAATTAAACGGATAGTATCTTATATTTATCCCATTAAACGATTCAAAAAATAATTCATAGCCTAAATTTACTTTTTTAATAGACGTACGGCTTCTATGTATAAAGACAGGTCAATTCGATTACACCAAGAAGACAATGTCATCGATTAACTTAATAATCAATTCTCCCCATCGCTTCCCTAAACGAATTTTGTACAAAAATTACAAAGCATTAAACGAGACAGTTGCTTTGCAAAACTTAAACTTATTACAAAGAGAAAAGGTCTAAAGAAAAGAAGAACGTTAGATGGGACGTACACCTACATAACACTTGGGAACCGTTATGCGTAGGCCACACCAGAAGCGAGCGAAGGCGAGCGAGCATCGTTTCACCTCTTTTCATAATAGGTGCACCCCAAACAATCGAGCTGTTATGCAGGTTATTCAGATTCAAACAAAGTAACTGAAATATCCGGTGACTCCATCGAAGCTAACCCGAGGCCTTATATAACTAAAATTACGTCGCGGTTGTGGCTATCAAACAGTATGAAAATATGACAGTGATGACAGCAACGAAATGGTTGCTAGATGATTTTAAGCTAGTTAATCAGCCTGCCGTTCACCTCGTTCAAGTCGCCAGCTAGCTCATTAGACTCGTTCATCTCACTCAAGTCGCAAGGTAGGTAGTTTGCGATGTGAATCCATGTATCAAAACTGGTAGAACGATGCTAGTCCGCCCACCCGCTGCTGGTGTAGCCTTCGCATTAGGCGGTCGGTTTTTGTTAAAATTAAGTTATACCCTCGAAACATCTCCACCATATTAAATTCTAATTTGTTTGCCGTTTCTGCGAAGTGTTTCACCTATTTTTAGTTAAAATGTTGCCGCACAACATAATTAACATTTGAATATTATGTAATGGAGTTATGGTAATGTAATCTTGAAGTTGGCATCTAACAGAATAATAATGTGTCATTCGTTTGTGACAGTTCCTTTTTTTATCAACAACAGGATATGCGATCAATTGAATTGCTTTCCTTCTTAAGATTTTACAAGAGTTACTTCTGATCTTAATAGGAAAAAAAGAATCAAATATTCTTTTTTTCCTATTAAGATCAGAAGTAGGTATCCATCTTCTGAACTTAATGGGAAAATGGCTGGTATGATATTAGAATTTTACTTTGCTGCTTTTCAGACTTTAAATAGGAACTTCCGCAATTTTCAATACAGCCATACATACAATCATGCCTTCATTCCATTAGGGGTAGGTAGAGATTACTTCCATCCTATTTCCAAGATCTGGGCCCTTATTCACTATTACCACTTAGCCTTGTCTTACTTGGATTTGTCATTTTAAAAATTCGTTTTCTCCATGATACTCATAAATTATAGAGTTGTTGTACAAGTATATGACAGTCAGAAATTATATAGTTATTAAAAAAGTAAAATAACATTTAAGTGTCATAGAGAAAACGAATTTTGAAAATGTCGAAACCAAAAACGACATTGGCGTACTTTGAGCAAGGAATCGTTAAGTGGTCAGAGTGAATACGGGCTCTGATTTTTCTTGCTTCCTCTACTTTCAACCGATTCCTCACACATATCCTCAATCCATTATTTGACATAACCCTTATAAGTATTCCATTATTTCCACTTCTCTTATTCGTAACGTCAATGTATCAAAGCAGTTCCTCGTGAACTACATGAGGTGGAAGTAGATATGTGGTTAATTAGAGTTAAGAACCTAGGATGTAGAATATCAAGCTGCCTGAAACTAATTTCAAACACCAATAAGGGATTTAACTTGCCACCAACTTTAAACTTTCCTCGTTGTGTTACTTGGAGGATACTTTTAGAAGTTATAAATATTTATACCGAGGAACACGATTAATTAATTGAAACTTTTAGGAATTGAAATTTTAGGGATTCTGTCTAATTTGGTCATTTCGAGATTAACTATATATATTATTTACCACAATGGATTCAGCTATGTAAAACGAGTTCTGACAAGAAACTGCTCCGACAGGACCGAGCCGCTACAGGTGGGCCTAGAGTTGTTCTTTTGTCCGTACCGTACCTCCGTTCCGTATCAGCAGAGTCGCAATCCAAAAAATCTGGAAACAAAGTTCGTCGCTGCGATAATCGCGCGTTGGAAAGCGGACTTGAAACAGAGGCAGCTATCTGGACCCACCTTTATGGGTATAGTATAAAAAAAAACCTTAACACCATTGTCGGAGCTCAGTCCTGTCTAAGCAATGTCTGTCGAAACTTGGTCTACACTAGAGATTCAGTGTCCATTATCACCACTTTTATCACCTCAAAGGTAGCCAGCCAGCTTTTCTGAACAATTGGGAAGAAGGAAAATCTTAACGAAGGAATAACATTAGCAGTGTGATGAAAAGAGATCGATGTAGGTATCTAACTCAAGAAAGTTGCGATTCAGGAATTAATAACAATCCTCAGTAGGTAATAAGAGAATGATAGCAAAAGTCGGGGAATCTTAGATATCTTGGTCATTGTCTAAGTTGGAAGGCGCCCTAAAAATATTAATATTTTTAGGGCGCCTTCCAACTTCAAACTTCCAATCTCTAATTTACTTTTTACCTCTTGTATGTAGCCTTAAACCTAATGTGGGTCACCTCAAATGGATTATTATATTACACTTGTAATATCGGAAATAGTTCGGCCCTTTACACCCACGCGACGCATATAACTTTCGTTAATTTGATTTGGCAATCAGAAAAGAGCCCGGATCCCAAGAGTCATCATAATGTTGTGCCTTTATGAAAACGGGGACAAATTTGGGACGAAGTGGAACGGACAACATTCCCAAAGGGATTTGCGGTTGATTTGATAGCTTTTGTTATAGTGAATATATGAACCATCACGACTCCTGTCTCTTGGAAAATAATAATGTCATTTTGTTATGGGTATGTACGTAAATGTAATATCTCTTTTGCCCCAAGCGTGTGACAGAGTTTTCAACCTTGGTTATTTAAGTTGGCGGCGCTGTGTTGGCGTTAGGTTTGTTGATTTTGCAACTATTTTATTTTGTTTATTATGTGAACTGAGACCCTACCGCGCAAGTGTCGTCGGCATTCTGCAATTGACAGATGGATGTGCTCTTAGTCTTTGGCAAGTTTTTATTTATGTCAAAAGAAGCAGCAATGTGTCACATCCATCTGTCAAATGAAGCTGATTTCGATTCCGACACCACTTGCGCGGTACGGCCCCTGGTCTCCTCTAATTGTTGAAGCAAGGAAAAAATTATCCACATTCATGGAAGTGATGCGTTGCGTTATACTTCCATATACCAGAATGCTTAGTGTGAGTTTTCTCACCTTACTCGCTAACGCCGCGGTTTGCGAATAGAGATCAATTCTCAACCTTATTCCAATTGTATTACGGCTATCTGTCAAAATTTTACTCTCACGCGATGGTAACGTTTGGGCATTTGCAAACTCACACTTAGCCCTCTAGGCGTCACTGTCTATATCACATCTTAGTTGGGTGAGCAAGGATTATATCATATAGCGTGATATATCAGTGTTTCTTCAAATGTTTCGTAGTTATCCATATTATTATAAGCATCACAAAACATACTATAGTAGATATACTATAATAGAGAGCTATTCGAGTCGAAAAAGATTAATGAATATAATAAGGTAAGACCTGGGCCCTGTTTCATAAAGCTTGACAAGTCTACAATTTGTCAACTATGCTCCAACATACTTTTTTGTCACTGATCTACGCAATTATGACCTTTGTCATCATTGCAGAAGGTAGGTTTTCTTTATAAAGCAATCATACATTATAAAGTTCTCTTTTTTAAATCCTATTACGAACTCTTTCGATCATGTGAGAATTTATAAAAGAAAAATAACTGTCACTCCTCATCCTGACACAGACCAAGAATGCCTATCAAAAATGTGCGACAATTTGACAAATATGTCAGATTTTCCGATTACAAATATGTCGGACCAAATGTTTTATGAAACATTAAATTGTAGAATTGTCGCGACAATTTGACAATTATGTCGGCTATTCCTATAGCACCAATGTTTTATGGAACGTACAATTGTCAAATTGTCACCTGTCACCTGTCGCTGACAATTGTAATCTTTATGAAACAGGGACCTGGATATTAGGTAATACTAAAAAGTAAGGATTTCCTAAATGTTTTCTGTATTCCACAGCTGTAGCAGGAGTACCGTAACAACAGCGGCCGGCTGCCTACAATACGACCTGTAATTATGTTCAACATCAAAATATCGGGTAACAAGTCCGAGGAAAGGGTAAAATCACCCTTCCATAGAGTTGACAACCGTGTATATGTAGATGGGTTACTTCTTTGATTGTGAGATAAGAACGTTCTTATGATGCACCTACAAAAAGAGCAAAGCAAAACACGTATCAGAGAAAATTTAAGTAGGTACCTATTAAAATAAAATTGTTAGACATTAAATAGGTAATATTAATTTATAACCATACAATTATCTTATAATAGCTGCAGCAATTATTCTACACGACGAAAAAAGAATACTAACTAATATTGACGTAACTGCACTATTGAAAAGTACACACGCTTTCAACGAAACTACATTAGCTAAAGCTATTACATACCTACCTAACATCGAAATTCATGAATCGTATTCAAATGCAGTGTGAGTTAAAATAGGTATTTGAAATGGCTATAAAACGGAATGACACTTACCTACGCGGTTGGGAAGCGAACGTCCATTGTAATTTCCCGGCGATGTCGATTCCCGAACGGCCATCCATGTTGATTTTCTGGCGCGTCGTTATTGCTGCCATTTTTAATTACTTTACGTACGGTTTTAGTGTTATTTCAATTTAACCCTAGCTGTTACGTCTAGAACTGAAGGTATAGTAACTTATTATGTCGATTGATTATTTATTAACTGTTTTATTTAATAATTTAATTTATACTTACCTTAGATTACTCATACCCACTGATATCGGTTTCATAACATTAAGGGCCGTTTCACCACCAACTGATCAGTACTCCAAGTTTGTAATCAGTTTTTTTTTATATCTCCAAAAGTAACGGTCGGTAGGAGTAAGGAGTTAAGGAGGTTAGGTTTTGCTTGCTGAAGAGAGGTGGCAATACGGTAATATGAGATCATAAAATGTAACCGTTTGCAAATAAATAAATTTAATCCATTCGTCCAAATAATTTAAATTAATGTCGGTATATAGTACAATTTTGATGAATTTACACAAGTGGATTTCGTTTTTAATATTTGAATTTACAAATATCCGATAAATATTAAGATATCCGTTAAATATTTCGAACCCGTCAGGGCGACATGAGACAAGTTGATTTTTTCTAGTATATTGTCTTGTTTAACATTTATAACATAAAAATAGCATTGTCAAATGCAAAATAAAAAGTTATATTTACAAATATCCTTTCTGTAGTACTCTATTCTTTGTCAATAACGGTGAGGCTGAAGCGAAATATCCTAATTGTCCTACTAAGGTTTCGCTCTAATTGCTGTTGATAGCTCGTTTTTCGGAATTCGTTGATATTTGGTTGTGAAATAAGGCCTTAATAAAGGTCGAGATCAGATAAGAACTTTAACTGAAACAGCTTTATATTTAGAACTTTTTTAATTTTGCATTTTACAATGCTATTATTATATAATATATAAATAAGAAAAATACTATTTTTTTTCTTGTATATTTTCTTATTTACAGCTTTATATTTGTTTTATTAGCTTTATATTTGAACGGGTGCCGCCAGCGGAAATGGGTCTACTTCAGTCTGCTTGTCTTAACGTTGTGCTTAGAGATTAAATATTTTCATCTAAAATAAATTGCTATCGACCTGTATGTACGTCACAACTTGCAGTACAGTAACCTTGTAATGCGAGAAATGTTAAATGTAAGTCCTTCCTTACGAGTTGAAAATTGTTTACGGTTAGGATAACCATAAAATGTAATATTTTAATTAGTATTTTCTTTTGTGATGGAAATTGACCTTACTGATATGTTAAGCTCACTTTTCAATTTGACGACTCTGTATGAAATAAAACAGGGAGAAAAAAATAGCCCTTGACGAGTTTCTTGCCGGTTCTTCTCGTTACAAGGTCTCCCGCCGTAGGGTTTGTGAACCGATGGCGTAGCTTCTTTGACGTTCATAAGTGCTTGTAACAGCCTAGACTGAATAAATGATATTGATTATTATGATTATGATTATGATTATAATTATTAACAATTTAAACTAAAGTAGCTGACTTCTATTGAGCCATAGGTCTTTTGTTAACTAAGTTACGATAACTAATATGACAGAACTTCCTGATTTATTCAGGAAATGAATATTTGTTACAAGCCAAATCGAGAGATGACCTATTCACCTTTATCATCCCAGCAAAGGAGAATTAAAACGTTTATTTTTATTTTAAGATCAATGATCTTAAGTAGGTATTTGAATTGAAAAGATTTGTTGCTGGTTGTGACTTGTGAGCGACGTCGAACAATGAAATAGTTGTTTGAACGCCGCGCGAACATTGAGAGACAAATAGTTAGTAAAAGAGTCGCGCAGCGCGCTACATTAAATAAGGACGAAGATTGCGAGAAATTTCTCCCGCGGAAGCGAGTGAGCGAGACAGAAATAGTGTCTCGCTCTCTCGGCCGCTCGTGGATTGTCGTGAACGTTCGAGACGCACACGTCGCGAATATTCCATGCAATTCTCGACTTTCCGCGGGCGGTATAAAAGCGGCACGCAGCGCAGCGTATATGCATAGTGACTTAAAAAGTGTATTGAGTAAGCCATTATTGTTCTGTGGAGTAAGCGCATCCGGAAGTGTTCAAAGAAGAGTTTGAAAATAAGTGTTCAATAAGAGTTCTGAAGAGTAATAAGAAGTGTTCAAACAAGTGCAGCGAATTAGAAGGTCAAGCGTGAACTGTTTTTAAGGAATAATAGATTTTAAATTATTCAAAGTGCAGATAATTTAGTGGTCGCGGATTTAGCCGATTTATAATATATACTGAGTTAAACAATAAATAATTGTTTATCTGTACTGATCAACGGTTCTTCACTTCAGCGTATCGGACGTAGTGGCATCTTCCAGCCAGCATTTCCTAAGTGTCAGTTGTGTGACTAAGCGCTCGTCCACGACACTGGTTGTTAAAATGATGCGCAAGGACAGGAGAAATGATAGAAAAACAATAAAAAAAATGTTTTTTTCTACATTAGTTTTATTTCACATCGAAATGAACTTAAAAATATAAATATAGACTTATAAAGAACTGTAAACCGAATATACATAAGTGATTCAAATGATGTCATTTAAAGGACTTCAAACAGTGAAATTAAATATAATTCATTAAAAGGGTTTTCTCTTATTTTCAGTAAGATCTACTTCGATATAATATTTCAATTTCAAAGTTTAGTCTGGAAATAATAAATGTTAAAAGGGAATAAATAATAAACATTGGAAAAATTTGCAAAGATTGCAGAAGGTAAATAAATGCCATTGTTGTTTTCAGATTTTTGTTAAAAGTTATAATCAAATACACAAAATAATTTTGTAAGAGATCCAAGTGGACTTAAGGCAAGTTATTTTTGGACGGACATTTGCTGATTTTAATGAGTATTTATTTGGAACTCCCACTATTTATAAACACTTAATTATAAAGTAACTAAAGTAACTTAAACGACTAAGTTAAAACAATAAACTTAATGAAGTAAAACACTTCTACTCTTAAGAGTCCCATTGATCGCTTGACTGACAAACTTGTGACAAAATCATTTACAAAACATAAAGAGTTATTTCTATTTCATAAAGAGAAATGTATGTAGCTGGGGGTTTTACATAGTTTTAATACTACCCATTCGTTATAAGATACTTCCTAGCTCTTATTTGATGGAATCAAGATAGAATAGATGTATTTTGACAAGTGTATTACAGAAACAAGATTGGTAAAGAAAGTCTTGACAGACCAGTCTACATAATTTTCAAGAAAATGGCTATTATAATCTACTAAGTATTACAAGCATAGTAGATGTATCATTGGTCTTCACGTTGCTACAACTAGATACCGCGCTTCATATAAACAACGGTTCAAAAAATGTGACCACAAATTTTGACGTTTTTCTTCAACCAACTGACTCGGTTGCTAGGGATGATTGTTGATGCCGTATGCCGTTGTAACAGTAGGTAAACTGTGCAGTTTGTGGCATAGTAAATCAGTCAAGAGCTATATGTATGAGGACAGTATCTAGTCGTAGCAACGCGGAGACCAATAACAAATCTATGATTACAAGTATTTTTACTCTCAATGGGTTGATGTTAATGAAAATTTGAGAACATGGTGGGAAAAGGATGGTGGTTCACGAACATTTCGTAGAAGAAAATTGGTTATGTGTGTAATATTAATTTTGGCTACAGTACCAAGGATATTTTTGTGACAATGGCACTATAATATCAAATATCTTGTGAAGAAATCATCTTAATAAGGTAGCCACAAACATTATAGAAGACAGGGAAATAAAACGAAAAATATGAAAGGATTTATTTTGAGTGTGTACTACGTGGGTTCATGGGGCCTACCGCCATCTCTTAGCGCAGCATTGTTTCAATCTTACTATGCTATTTTGTACTACGAAACTCATAAAGTAAGCTTATTATTTGACGAAACTTTTGTGACGTCTTCGCTCAGTCATCACCTCCAAAGTTTTAAAAGTGTGTCAAAATATAAAAACAAACTGCAAACAAAATGTTCTTATGACATGATGGTTTCTAAAAGATGAAGGTAGGCCCGCTTTTCTGGTGGTTGAAGTTTGCAATTTGTTTGTTACATGGTTAGTCAATTTAACTTCTCCCATCGTATGGTTACGTCTATTTAAGTGATGAGATATCTGTGTATCAGAGAAGAAAGGTTATTGAGGGTGTATGACGTTAAAACAACTTCTTGCTACGAAATTTTGTGAACCATGGGGCAGTGATGAAGAAGATAGAAGGTTGTAGAATTTAGTTTCGTGGCCGTTGTTGGCGGTTTTGCTGCTGCTCGGAGTATTCGTTGTTCGGCCGCTTCTGCTGTTGTGGCTGAAAACAAAAGTGCTTTAAATAAAAAAAACATTGTCATTTAAAATAGGATAATACCTATAAGTAGAACCTAAAAATTTGTATTTCAGAAAAAAATATGATTCTGATGCATTATATCAACAATTAAGATCTGCTCATTCAAAGAGAGCTAAATATTTGATAAATGAAACTAAAATTGATGATTATCTAATCGAGAGACAAAAAAATTAACACGCTAACTAGGTAATTGGCAGCAAGTAAGTGATGCCGTATAATAAAACAAACAACAAATTATTAGAGATTAAAATCATACTCGGTGGTCGTAAACATAGCACGGAATGAGCTACATCAATATATATAATAATAAAAAAATAAAAAATAAAAATAATCTTTATTCATCTCATACTAATAAACACCATTTCAAGGCTTAACATAACTAGACATTGTTTAGTATGAGATCTGGAGCCCGAAAAAAGTTTGAAATAAACTTGTGGTACGGGTCACCAGGTCTCACCCCGAGGAATTTACTCATAAAAAATAACTACTTAGAAAGTATGAAATAAGTACTTACTAAAATATTTAATTAAGTAAAAGAGTGAAGAGTGTTAGTTAGTCCTCTCGATGAGTAATCATGTAGATGTATGGATGTATGTGGAGAGGGTGTGTGTGTGTCTTTTATAACCGCTAGGTTTAAAATGTAAATTGTGTTGTATTTAATGAATAATTTATATGTATAAGTTATAATATAATACATAAGTAGAATTGTAATACCATTGATAGTTCGGATTATCAGATAAATCTTTGTGATGTTGAGTGCTATTCGGAAAGCAGCTTGATTTCCACTTTAGAAATTAACTGATTATCGATAGCAATGATTCTGTGTCGTTATAATTAAGCGAGAGTAGCCAAAATTTCACCTCACGCTTACAAACAGTTTTACACAAAGAATAGATAGATAGATTTTTGTTGGCAATGTTGTATAAATATCCACCCAAAAAGCAGTAAAACCGCTGTGTTGAGGTCTTTTTAGCCGGGAAAGTTCTACATAGGTTGTAACTGCGTCTAGAATTCGAGGCATTGTTTGGGGCGTAGTTTAAAGATGAATGTTTTTTTAAGATAGTGTGTAAGACAAACAGCTGGCGTACAGTAAGAACTTCACATGATTTGTACAGCAATTCAGTTGGATAACGAAAAGGGCGAAAAGTGCAGACCTTCAAAACTGATCTCTGAACAATTTCTAGGGATTTTAAAATTGTCTTTGAGGCACCACCCCACGATACAATACAATAACCAATGAGTGACTGCACAAGAGCCAAATACACCTGCTTTAAAGCTTTAAAGTCTAGCACATGCCGTAGCTTTTTAAAAACATAAAGAAGTTTTCTAATGCGCCCACACATGAAATCAATGTGATTCTTAAAACTGAGTCTACTATCAAGCAGAACACCTAATTTTTCTAAATATTTAAAAGCAACCACGTTTTCGAGTTCAGGGCATGAGCAATCAGATGGTTCCGGGCAGATATGCGCCACTATTGGTGTAAGCTCTATAGTTTTATTGCACCGGTAAGAAAATGTCATGAACTTTGTTTTCTGTGCATTGAGCGTTAATATGTTACTTTTAAGCCATTCGGATACTAAATTTAAGCCCGCTTGAGCAGAATTAATTGCGGTTTCCCAGTTTTCGACAGAGAAAAGTAAAGCAGTGTCATCTGCATAAGTACCTTACCACTTGAAAGTTTCAGGTCGCAGAGATCGTTGATATAGATGAGAAAGAGAGTGGGGCCCAAAATGCTACCCTGGGGTACACCATAAGACACCACTCTCTCTTCACTTATCAATCCTCTAATTTTAGTGCACTGTGACCTCCCACCCAAGTAATCGGCGAAAAGTTGTAATTGGACATCTCTGATACCCATTCCTTCCAACTTTTTTAATAAAATATTAGTTGAAACCGTGTCAAAAGCTTTAACAATATCAATGAAGATGCAGGCGACCTTCCTATCTTTGTCGAGTTCTCCCACTATATACTCGGTGAGTTCCTGCACCGCATCACTGGTAGATCTTCCCCTTCTGAACCCAAATTGTGCATTGGACAAAAGATTATTACTTTTGAGATACTCCACTAAACGACTATTTATTAATTTTTCTAAAATTTTTGATAGGGAAGGGAGTATCGAGATATAATTATTAAGTTGATCTTTAGATCCACCTTTAAAATATATATATAAAAAAGTACCAGAATTGTCTCATGTTGCTCAGATGGGATTCGAACCCGTGGGATTCCGGCCCAATCTACTACCAATTATGCTACCGAGACGTACACTTTTTTAAGCCGGATTACATTGATCCAGTAGCTGGCGCTAGTTTTAGGGCGCCGCAGGTACTTAAAGTAAACAGCCGGTCTACTCCATGCAATCGTCAACAGCAGTGTTAAATTGGCACTAAAAATATTAGCCGCCTCTGTGGTCTAGTGGTAACAACTACCGGTATGAGACCCAGTAGTCCTGGGTTCGATTCCCGAATACAATATGTACCCCCACATATTGTATTCGGTTTGATTGGTGGTAGGACTTGTTGTAAGCCAGCCATCTTATCTAAGCCTGACGTCATAACAACAATGTTTTCAGCATTGTTGTGTTCCGGCAGTTAGAGATAAGGTAGCCAGTTCCTCAGTGATTGAGGATTCCGGGAGAGGCTCGCTTTCATCTTCAGCCTTATTAATACCTAACATCAGGTATGATGAAGGCTAAGAGTACCCCCGTTGATCATAAAAAAATATTTAAAAATATTATATTGGCACTAATAATATTTGACGACCTCCGTGGTAGAGTCGTACTTCCCGGTTGACCAGTAGAGTTTTTTTAGGAAAATTTATTTATTTATAAATGTTATAGATAAATAAAAAACTTATATATCACAAATAATAGAACATTCACAGGTATTTCATTTAAATAATAAATTAGTTCTTTAACATTAGTCCTTTTTCCGAGAAAACGTTTCCCAAAAGAACACTACTGGTCAACCTGGAAGTTCCCCGATTGTACGTACACCGGTTTCAAGGTGTCGCCTCTGGGTACTCAAGGTGTACTCCTGGGTTCGAATCCCGGTAAATGTTTGTATGATGAATACGAGCATTTGTACCTGAGTCATATATATTTCTACACATAAATACTTATCGTCATCAGCCATTTTTAATGTCCCCACTGTTGGGGCACTGGCCTTCCTTATGGATGGATAAGGAGAACGGGCCATGACCCACCACGCAGGCCCAATGCGGATTGGTGGGTTTTAGCGACTGCAAATGCAGCCGTGACCAACGGCTTAACGCGCTTTCCGAAGCACGGAGGAGCTCGAGATAGTAATTTATGGTCACCCATCCCGTGACCGACCATTGCAAAAGTTGCTTAACCTCAACAATCGCAGTCCGAGCGCGCGATCCACTGCGCCCGGGCTCATATAATAGATCGAATTAATACTTATAATGTATTTTATTATTATTATTATGTTATTATTATTATTATTATAATTATAGGTATTTATACCGTTACCATAGTATCCCATACTACAAGCCTTACAGTGCTTACTTTGGGGCTAGGTGTGTGAGTGTAAGTAATATTTATAAATTTATTTACATCGGTCCCAGTTCTGGCATGCCAGCGGCACTGGGGCCACCTACTGAATCAATGTAATTTCCGGCTTTATGAGCTAATTATCCAAAAGAAGACATTTTTATTAATTTCTCGACGTTAAGCTCACCATATTGGTGAGCTATACGTTTGAGTGATTCGTTCCCATTTGTTCCGCTTCCACACAATATTCCGCACTCACTAATTGCTGGGCCTTCGACAATTATGATTTGTCACTTGCAACTGTGTCGATTCGGATAAATCGACGTCGATCGATAGTGAAAATGACAATGCAATTGATTTGATGATCGCGTTGACGCTGATTGCTGAAATTCGTCCAAGTTGCTGATTTATCATTGTCAACTTACTGATTTATCGGCTTATTTTAGGGTAGTTCTTTGGAGACAAAATTTTCAATGTCTGTGGGATGGAATATTTCTGTAACCAACTAACGGCCTGTAGATTTTTTTTGTACAGTTCACGTTTATGCCAAACTAGGATAAATGATATTTCTGAATTATTTGCAGTCTAGGTACATATTAAAAATATTTGAAGTATGTTCTTCTGATTCATATGACGCGTCCGTTTGCAATTTTTCAAAACAATATGGTCGACCGAAAATAAAAATAAGCGAAAAATAAAAATTCCGACGAATTGAGAAATTCCTCCTTTTTTGAAGTCGGTTGTAAGAGACTCGCAGAACGCAGAAGGATGGAAAACTGATGGAAAATAAGAAAAAGGTTTTGATGAGGATATTGAAAGCAGCTCTGTCCTGTGCAAAAAGCCAAGGAAATATTTCTTGTAGTAGGTACTTTTTTATTTTGAAACAGGAGTAGTGAGTTGTAGATGGATAAAAATTAAACAGAGAGAATATGTAATATTTTGTATGAATTATAATAAACTTTTAGTACCTGAAAGAATTCATTCTAATACAAATATTTCAATAACTTTCTGTTTTTTATTTTTATTTTCGCTATTTCATATAATTTATACAAGAATTATATTAGACTGATTTAGAGTTTATAAATGTTTTACAAGAACTATTGTTGAATTCATCAGATTTTTTCTGTGAAATGATCACTGATAATTGTTTTATTAAATCAGATTATTGTAGTTGTTAAAATATGATTATTTTCTTATTATATAGACCATCTTCAAAAAGTTTTTCATTCTTTATATCTGCTTCTGATTTATCTGTAACAAATTCTGATTCACCTGGGCACAAAATATTTGAACATCTATATCTTAAAAACTAATTAACAAAAACGAGTCCCTCATTCAAATATATGTTCTTTAGTATACCTATTTTCGTATAAACATGTGCTACAGAGCTCAATGTGAGATGAATCAGTCGAAAAATGAAATTTCGAAGAACTACCCTTTTTAAAGAAAGCGAAGCACGCTGAGTTTCGCCAATATTGTAAAAGGAAATCTCATGAAACTATTTCACTTTATTACCGTTTAACTCGGGCAGGACTCGAGCTGACGAGCCCTAGTGCAGTGCCTAAATAATCACAATTTAAAGCGTCATCGGACCTATCAATCAGTCTACTTGTTTGTTAATCAGTAAATAGACTGCTATTACAAAAGTGTAGTCTGTACGACCGACAGTTCGCGGCACTCCGAGTTATAAAACTCGTCAGCAGGGGTCGTCACATAGATCTATGTGACGACCCCCGCTGTATGTGAACCACCTATCCTGGCTAGACTACTCGTACTTTCCGCTCGTGGTGGCATCGTGAAAGCCTCAAACCCTTCGCTCTTGGAGAGATTTCTTTTGGGAGGATAGTAGTCAACGCGTCCTGGCAATGCCAGTATCTGTTACAGGACTTGTCTGTTTTAAAGGTTTTACTTACCGGTCTCACGTCCTCCTCTTCTGGTGGAGCAGCTGTGGTGGTAGGAATATCACAGTCTTCAGTGGGAGGCACCACACATCTCAGCGACCGCCTGTCGAACACCAGCATCGCTGGGCACCGCTGCAGCCGCGGGTAGCCGCCCTGGCACTGCCAGTATCTGTTGCAGGACTTGCCTAGGGGCACGTTTCCGTTGGCGTCTTCGTTGCAAAGGGCTGTAAGTGGAAAGAGTATTGTTAAAGATTGGTTGATTTACGAGCAGAGAAAGAAGAGGAGTCAAAGATCTTTCAAGCTCAATTTTCGAAGCGTTCGTCTTGTAAGTACATACCCCGAATAAATACAAATAAAATGTAAAACTACACAAAACGATACGACTACGTGCTGGCTAATTGATAATATTGCGATCGATCTGCAGTATAAAACTTGGAATATCTAACGAAAATAAACGAAAAACGTCGTAATGATCTCTTGAAAATTCCGAAATGCCTCGAGCGGCACTCCTCCTTAGTAAACGTCCTTATTGTCTTTTTCTTGAATAATGATAACATTATTACAATATATACCTAAATGAAATAAACTTTAGTAAGTATTGTATTATAATCACAATAATATTCTGTGTTTTATTAAAAAAATCTTGCTAACATTGTTTTTACGTCTTGTCCAATAAGCTTACTTTCAATTTTAGCTCGGGTTATTGTCACCTTCAAAGGTCAGACTCGAATATAAGATATATTTCTGTCAGATATTTTTAGTAGTAGACAAATGGACGATCTAGATCTAATTTAGGTCTTATTTTATTATAATACCTAAATGGTATTATCATAACACATTCATACGTATTTAAAGTATTCGCGATAGTTGTATTCGAATGGACTCATGATAGACGGTTTTATGCGAGTATCGAGCTATCGCTGTGAATGGATATCTTTAATCAAATTGATCACTGTGCGAAATAAAATTGTTTGCTATATAAAACATCTCATGCGTCATGTCCAATTCGGATTTAAATAAAGCTTATTGTATTCGAAGTTCGAATTCGAAGGCACTTCATTTTGTTTTATAAAAGTAACAAGAAGCAAAATATTTCAGTAACTAATAATTAAAACATATTGCGATTGTTGAGGTTAAGCAACTTTCGCAATGGTCGGTCATGGGATGGATGACCAAAAATTAATGATTTCGAGCTCCTTCGTACTTCGGAAGCCACGACAAATCGTTGGTCAGGGCTGCATTTGCAGTTTTTAAAACCCATCAATCCGCATTGGGCCCGCGTGGTACGTCATGGCCCATTATCCATCCATCCATAAGGAAGGCCATTGCCTCAGCAGTGGGGACATTAACAATGGCTGATAATCATAATCTTTATTTCCCAGAATATGGTATACAATTTATGATGATAAATAATATAAGTTGGGCATATTCTGCCTTAGTTCGGCGTGGAAATCAGTAAATATTTAACATAAAAATAAAATTAAACATTAATTATAACCATTCATTCATACGTCGATGGCGATATTGATGACATGGTAAAGCCTGACGTGCTGATGACTGTCACATCACATCATCAGCCTGTGGATGTCTACTGCTGGACATAGGCCTCTCCTAGCTCACGCCTATTGTGGCGTTCATAGGAGGTTTATTAGCCTACTACTACCACGCTGGCCAGACGGGTTGGTAGAGGGTTTGTTTCAAGTTTACCTTCTCGCGCACAGGTGTTCAATGCGTCGAGCCTCTTAGTCGACTCTTACGACATCCCAGGCATGTAAGGGAGTGGTGACACTTGTATTCTTAGGTCGTCACACGGCAATTTGACTGACGGCTGTTGACTGTACTACCATGCAAAACCTTCGTTGGTTTTAATATCCGTGACACATTGACATTGGGCTACTTCTTTACATTGAATGCAGCAACATAGGATCTATCTATAAGTAGTACTAATAAAACAATACCGTGACTGACTGACAGACAGCTGAACTTTTGCATACCTTTGACGGTGTACCCCGTTTTTCTTTCTATAACCTACCAACGGATTGTTTTGGCTACGGACAGTTATATTTTGACATTTCTTCTAAGGAAAATAATGTCAAAATTTAACTGTCGAAGCCATAACAATCTGCTAGTAAGATATAGAAACCCGGGGTGTGGCCGGCACTAAGAAAGGTTTTCTGAAATTCCCACGGGATACGGAATAAAAACGGGCTTGTATTGTAGCCTAATTCCTCGCGGACGAAGTCGCGGGTGGAAGGCTAGTTTTGTATTATTACAGTAATCCAGATTAGTTAAACAAACATATTTATATAACTAGCTTCCGCCTGCGGTTTTAGTCGCGTGGTTCCAGTTCTCGTGGGAATATCAGGATAAATAGTAGCCTTTGTTCCTTTCAACTAACTCTATGTCAAAATCAAGCAGATTTGTTGCTTAGTTAGGGTGTCAAGAAAGGACAAACAAACACACGTTCGCATTATTTATAATATTAGTTAGGATATAGTTAAGTAGTAGGCATATGTTTAACGTGAGAACGAAAGGAGGCTAGAAGTCCGATACCGACTGGCCTTGATATAGCAATCTACATAAGATATTTTATATTCTCATGTGTACCTACTTGCTATATTTTATGCTATGGCTGACGAATTAGGAATTGAAAGTTGAAAACTTAATTATAACTACGGCATACACCTACTTAAAGTATGTATCAATGAAGGAAAAAAAGTATGTCGTAACATAGCTAACAAGTAGGAAAAGCGTACAAACATTTCATGACAATAAGAACAAAACAAATTGTGTCAAAATCATTTTCATTGAAATAAATCTCATATAATGTACTCTGAACACCGAGGAACAAACCACCAATAAATTTCATAAGCTATTAAATAGTTAAGTCACGAAGAAGAAATTAAGTGACATTGAATTCAGTTAATTTATCTATTAAACGATGACATTCACTTTTGTTAAAGCTAATGATAATGACAGACTCATATAACAATAAAACAGATGCCTACGTTTCGTCTGTCAATGGCCGCTTGAAATGATTATCTGGTACAATAACATGATCAATTACTCATTATTACATAGAAAATAGCGGCTAACGAACGCAGACAAGTTATTATACGCCTTATTACCTCTCCGATTAGGGTGAAAGTTGGACGATAATCGAGTGAAACGTCTGATTGATCGATAATAATCGATATAGTTTAGCGTGTGTGAATGGATGATCATGAGCGTGATTGCGTTGATTGCAAAATGGTTATTTCTTTGCGAAGTTTTCGTCAGAAACTACGGATAAAGATCACGGATTAGAAATCTAGATGATTTATGTATATGACATTTTAAAAGTTTTGGGCAACAACTTCATATAATACACATTCACGGACACTGAACGAGACACAATAGAATTTTTATTGTTATGACTGCTATAGCCGTTGAGTCTCCGCGAAAGGGTTAAAGGAGTTTTATGGACAAAAGTGGAAACGGCCAGTCTTCCACTTTTTTAGTTATAAAAAGTAAATAAAAAATAAATCTAAATAGGTGAGGTTACTTTCGATTATGTAAACTCTGTCGTGTATTGTATTCTTTTTCTCATGTCACGAAACAGGTTACTATTCATGAGATGGTAGACAGAAACAGTCATGTGCGGTTTATGAGTGTGTTTTATAAAACAACTTTAACTTATAATGAATACAGGAAGTTTCGCGACGCTTAGAATAAGTAAGTAACATAAGTCACTTTCTTAAACTTTATGAACTTTGTCGCAAGAGAAATGTTACTACTGTATATGTGTAAATTATGGCGTATTCTCACGTATAAAGTGCTTCAAAGATGAGTTATTATGTGAAGGAGTTTTTGAAAGTCGAAGTTAGAGCCTTTCACATAGAAAGATCACGAAGCTTTATCTGATTGAGATAAAAAACATCAGTTTAAGGTGGAACGATTAAGTTACAAAAAGCTGAACGGTCGTTAGATGGCGCTACTTTCGCTATTTAGTAGTTTTTATTTATTTGTTAATTGTTCTTTGTATCTTTTTAACTCAAAATACTATAAGCGCATTCTATAAATAAATATTGAATTTTCGAAACCAACATTTATCTTTTTGTAGTACATAAATCATCCAAATATCTCGAGAGAGTGTTTCTGTCTCCCAATTTTACTAATCACTCACACATGCATACCTTATTTCTGAGTTTCTTGTAGTAGAATATTTCGACCAAGCTGAAAATGATAAAGTAGCCCAGCGGTCTACGTACTCGGCTTAGATATCAAAGAGTTAGGGTTCGAGACTTCTGATGGTAGTTTTTTTTTATTATTTTTTTATTATTTATTTTATATTATTGTTTATTTAAATAACATCACAATATTAATTTTGAGGTATAAATTGCAACAAATGCAATTGCAACTTTTTTAAATTGCACAAGTGACAAGAATGTAATTGATACTCTAAATTTTAAGATTTCTTAGTGTGTTTGCCCATTATAATATCTTTTTTTTAAACCACTGCTGAACAGATTTTGATTAAAATTGCAGGGTTTCCTCAATAAAAAAAAAAGTGGTGGTGGTTGTTGGATCATCATGTTACCGTTTTCTATACGTCTATACTATATAATATTACTAGCTTCCCGCCCGCGGCTTCGCCCGCGTGGACTACACGACTTATGCTATTGTGGGTTATCCATAAGAGATAAACATAAACCACCGCGGAGTTTTCTGTAGACATTTTCAAGGTGTACAAATACTTATTACCTTATATTGATAAATCTCGTAGGGTTCAGCCTGCGTTTGCAATGTAAGCGGAAAAAATGTAATCATTTACGACATCACATTAGAAACCTTAAAAATTACAGTATTTCTCTACTATATATTGAAGATTATTTTACCTTCCTCTTGAATCACTCTATCTATTAAAAAAAACCGCATCAAAATCCGTTGCGTAGTTTTAAAGATCTAAGCATACATAGGGACAGACAGCGGAAAGCGACTTTGCTTTATACTATGTAGTGATAAAGAGGAAAGATGTGTATGTATGTATGTAATGAATAAACTCAAAAACTACTGGACTGATTTCAAAAATTCTTTTAGGATGCTACACTATCCCTGATTAACATTGGCTATATTTTATCCCGATATTCCCACGGGAACAGGTACCACGCGTGTAAAACCGCGAGGATCCGCTAGTACAATACTACAATACTATTATATTAGTTTTATTTAAAATCAATACATTTAGCTCCTTTCGGTATATTGGCGCGTATATAAATTTGCGCAAATGATCATATTTTGTCTACTTGTTTGTTAGTTACAATCTCCATTTTATATTATAATAGTTTTGGAATCAAGCTCGAGACGCCATTTTTATACTTACTCTTTTTGTTTACTTATGTGGTGAAATTTTACATCTTGTAAATCTTGTTAAATTCTACCTTTAAAGCTATAATCTACTGCGATAATTTATTATGGTGATGTAAAAACTTAGAAGCTTGATTTTTACAGTTCGGGGGAACCATAGACTTTAATCTTTATTAATATCAATTTGATACTTCACGTGTTTCTGAGGATTGAGTCTTTAAAGGCACTTATGTGCATATAACTAATTTCGTGTTTTAATTTATAAAGATACTGATATTATAAAATATTAATACATAAAACATGTAAGTAAGCAAAAATGCCCCAAAAAAATTTACTATTAAGTACTTACCTCAAAATGAAATTGTATTATTCAACAAATACTTAATTCGTAAAGCAGCGCAGCGAACACCGGGGTTGGAAACAATTAAATATCTATTGTGTTTCGTTTTCCGATGCCTGAGAGGTTATAAAATAAAAAGTGCTAACCTCTTGTGTATCTTAAATATGTATTATGTAATGTTAAGTACAATCTAGAAAAAAAGTGCTGAGATAGCGCTAACATTCATTCATGCGCTGTACGGTGAAAATGTTTTTGAAGGCTAACTGACCAATAATTGAGGCAAATTTAATTACATTTGTGCACTATTCGCGCAAATGTTTATTCGAGCAAACGGCTTTTCGTGTAAGAGTCTTTCGCGTTATTAGCTTTACGCGCAAATGTCCTGATTCATAGTCGAAACAACAATAGTCAAGTGATATGTGACGTCAAATTCATGTTTTGTATTTGGCTTAGTCTATGTTTATCTCTATGCTATCATCATTCTTATGATGTTTTGAATAGCTAAGTGAACATTTAATACGTTAAAATTGTAAAATTAAAAATAAAATAAATCATTAAGATTTACGTAAAATAAATCATTTCTAGTCAGAAAATAAATTTCACTCAAAACTGAAATATTTCCACCCGTTTTGAAAGATTTCATAAATTTCGTTTATATTTAATTTTCATTTCAGTGATATTTTTACTGGACCCATTCCCTAGTCACAATGAAAAAACACTACAAACAAATGTGATTGCGGACAATTTAATATTTGAAAAGGGACCACATGACATTTGTCTAAAAAAAAAAAAAAAATATATTAAGTAAGTACGTTACACAATACAAGTAAATTTTATTTGCACAAAGCAGATACAATTTTCGTTTCTTTTTTTTTTCCTTTATAAAATCTTATTTTCTATTTTTTTTACAGTGATGGGAGAAAAAAAGATTTACGCATAAAAAACAAAATATAAGTCGTGTTTAGCATTTTTTAAAATCGGAGTCAAGATAAATCCTACAAATCACAACTTTATATCATAATCCCAAAGTAAATTATTACTGACGAAACTCATCTCTTTTGGGACGCAACGGCAACACAGCTGAAAAATCTAGTAAAGAGAAATTTAAACAATTATTAAATCGAGACAAACGTAAGAGCGGCAACTTCGCGCGTTGCGCGTCTTAGCCGCATGGAATGGCAACGTCGCGATTTTTGTATACGTACACGACATTTGTCACATACACAGTCGTAATATTTGCAATAATTTAGTGTTCATTTATAGGTGATTTCTGAATGAAACAATGTTTGTTTATTAATTAAGCGCAAATGAATACCCGAGAATAAATAGTTGCACATATATTTAAGTATTAATTCTGTTAATCTACCAAGATTATCTCGACTGTTTTTTGTATGAAAATCGTTCCACCTTAACACGTTCCGTTTCACACATTAAGGTTTTTAGAACTTATCATATTGAGTTCGTGTTTTTTTATTTCCTGACGTTTCAGCAGCTGAATAGAATTGGGCGGTTCCTCGGTGGTCTGGTGGCGCCTTTGAAGAACTCAGTGGTGGAGGATTCCAGATAAGGCGAGATTTTACCATCATAAATAATATGATGGTGAAATCTCGCAATTAATATGTTTTAGCTATGACGAGATGAAGACTTATCGTCTGAAGCTACGGTTTTCCACGTCGTAGATATAAATTAAACGTTTTCTCTAGTCTGATATCACCTAAGTATTACACTAGCTTCCACTGTCTTCTCCACCCGCGACATCGTCTGTTTGGACCTGAAAAATCTTTGGGGCAGAGGGTCATTTGAGCGAAATAAAAAAAAAACAGGGTAAAGCATAGGACTCATTTTACTCCTACAGGAACGGGAATCAAATCACACGGGTGAAACTGCGCCTGGTCTCTTTTTTACCATGTTAGAAGTATAACTCAGAGCAACTTGGTTTTCATGCCGGAATCATAGAGCAACACAGCTTCCGTTCCAGCATGGAACGCGTGTGGTGTTTGGCGCTACTTTATGCTATAACACTAGTCGTTGATTAATATAGTATGTTCACTACGTTACTGGCAGCCATCAATGTTTTCGGGCCAGTCGCAGGAGTGGGCGTTCTCGTTGTACAGCAGGCCGCCGATGCACAACTGCTCGGTGGCGGTGCCGTTCCAACAGGTTCAGTAGCGGGTACAGGAAGTCCCGTGGCCGAAGATGCCGTACAGCCAATCGCAGTGATCGATGAGTCATTGAATATAGGTCTCACTCACGATGTTTCTGGAAGCCATCAACGTTCTCTGGCCAATCGCAGGAGTGGGCGTACTCGTTCTACAGAAGGTCACTGATGCACGACTGTTTCAGCAGGTACAGTAGCGGGTGCATGAGGTCTCGTGGCCGAAAATGCCGTACAGCCAATCGTAGTGCTCGTGAGTGGTTAGCAAATTAATAAAGGTAGTCTACTCACGATGTTTCTGGCAGCCATCAACGTTCTCGGGCCAATCGCAGGAGTGAGCGTTCTCGTTGTAAAGCAGGCCGCCGATGCACAGCTGTTCAGTGGCAGTGCCGTTCCAGCAGGTCCAGTAGCGGGTGCATGAGGTCTCGTGGCCGAAGATGCCGTACAGCCAGTCGCAGTGCTCGGTGCCGATCGGTGGGTCTGTAAACAATATAAATGAGGAGCCACTGCAATGGAAATATATTTTCTGATTTTGTAACTTGTTGCTATCAAGTTTTAATTTAAAACTTTAGTCACATTGCTGTTTTAGTAAAAATCAATGTGACAACTATCTTACTAAAGCATCAATGTAACTGTAAAATATGTCAATTTATATAAAAATCTGTTAGCAACAGAGTTATAGATCGACCACCTTAACTGGCGGAACGCCCGAGCGGGAAAAAGTGTGGTTTTTTTCACATCTCTTATATTGTATGCAGTGTTTTTATTCACATCACTCATTTTCGACGAATTTTACTTGAGATTTATCTCGGAACTTGCAACCACGTGCTTGTTGATGCCCACCCCCACCCACTTCTTACCGCGCGGGCGTTCCGCCAGTTAAGTGGTCGATCTACAGATAATCAACTACCAGGACTAACGGCTTAGCTGAAACACAGAGGAGCTCAAGATAATTAAATTTTTGGCCACCCTTTACTAAAACTATAGCTGGAATAGAACTAGGTTTGCCTTTAAAAAATGTTGCAATCATATCGTGTCTTTAAAAGACCATTTTGTGGTTTCCGTTACATTTATTTGCATGCTTTTAAACCGCGATGTATCTGTGGTCCCACAAAACGATGACGACAACATTGGAGCTTCACAATCACATATGCCATAAAAACAAAACTATATGAAATAGCTTACTGATTTGCACTTTAGGGTATTCGCAGTAGTTCGACCTCCACGGGTAGTCGCAACCCTCAGTCACGCCCCGATGTTTCCCCGCGAACACCAGTCCGTTAGGGCAGTCGTACTGGATCGACTGGCCGTTGTCGCACTCCCAGTATTTGTCGCAGTACTTGTCGTCACCGACCACCCGCGACTTTGTCTTGCAAGGGTCTTCGACTTGTCCACATGATGTTAGCGCAATGCACGCTAGAAATGCTGTGAAATAAAAAAAAAAATGTTAAAAGATTTATAATGGCTTTTAAATTGTAGTGTGTGATTAGCGGCTATCAGCGTCAGATTTTTTTATTACTGTATTACTTCAAAATAAAGTTTTTTATGGGTTGAATAGATATATCAACATTTTTTAAATATAGTTCTGTGGTCCAGATGTTAAAATGAATTGGACAAACAGAGATATTTTTGGTAACCGTAAATAAATATAATTATCATTTCTTGAAGAAAAATACTATAGGCGTAAACGGCGCGCCCGAGCCACGTCCGTGTCTGGTGATTGCGCGACGACGGACGAAGGCAGTTAATCAATAATTTTATTTATTAATATCGGCGCAGTGATAGGCACATTACTAGTACAATCGAGGATTTTCCCGGTAGTCCGTAGAGTTTGAATAATAAATAATTCCATCCTTTTTACTATTCGAAAAAACTTCTCCCACAAAATCTCTACTGGTCGACCGGAAAGTTTTACCGATTGTACAGGAGTCGTTCGATGGTTCAATCCCCACCTGGGCAAATACTTATATGATGAACATAATATGTGCAAATGTAAAGCCTGACGTGCGGTTGACTGTACATTTTAAGGCAAAAACATTAAGTACAATGTGGAAAAAGCAAAGTGTTCTATGATAATCTGGTTATTTATTAAATGCTTTTCACATTTTATCAAACAATAAAATAATACCTAGATTTATTGGGAATAGTTTTTTCTAAAGTAAATAGAATGAAATTATTTATTATTCGAACTCTACGGTCTACCGGGAAAATCCCCGATTGTACCAGTACCTACCACTGCCCCAATATTAATAAAAATTAAATTAATGAACTGCCTGCGTCCGTCGCGCAACCACCATCCACGGACGTATTAATAAATAGTTACTGCACGGGACACGGGCATGTGTGTGTCTACAGCTTCCTCATAAGACATAGAGAAATTCTAAGCATGCCATATTTTAGTGCATATTAGGAGCAATAAAAACGTGTCAGTGATATTTTAGGTGCAACCATAACTTCGTTACTAGGAGTTTTTTTTTGTGTGTTAGCTGGAGAAACGTGTCCCCAGCTGACACATGCCGTTTTAGGGCAAACCAGTGAGGTTAGGGCTTTAGACTATAGTCAGGAATTTAGTGCACAATAGGAGCAATGAGAACCAAAAAAACTAACCGTCACACTCAAATACTGTTGAAACTACGATCAATAAAGTGTGTGTTAGCTGGAGACCCGTGTCTCTGGCTTACACACACCTGTATCTTCGTAATTATTTGAGGTAGGATTATGTTTTATACCTCAAATTTTTGAGTCAAATTGGAGCAGTAAGCTCCAAATTTTTCTAATCTCTAGCTCGAATAGTTTTTAAGCTACGAACCGATAAGCATGTGTAAGCTGGGGACACGCTACACGTTTTGAATCACTGTAACCGTATAAGTTAGAGTCTCGTATTAAGAATCAAATGATACCTTATAATAGGTGCACACGGCATGCAAAATTTCAAATCACTGGGCTTCTTAGTTTCAAAATTATAGGCAAAAAACTGGTTTCCCGCCAAAAAATTCAAAATAAATGGCTCAGACGCAGCTAAAGCGCGGTTGCCGTTCCGTGCGCTACACTGTTGCAATCGACTTTGAACCTAACGGCTGGTATTAATTCGAGTCACTTTAGTTTGCGCTTTCGATCGTTTTAATTTCTGTTTTGAGAATTACAGACCAGGAGCCATCCGATATATCACGCTGATTACCAACCATTTATGGTAGTTACATAAAATTGAACTATCTGATTCTCTTATGAAGTAGTTTTTAAATGTTAGTGTTAGAAAATTCACAACATTTGTTGATATAGGGCATGGATGATGGGCAATTTTCTATGAAACCTGGGCGTTAAACCAACAGAAATGGAACTACTATTTGGTACTTAGTACTAGAAAATATTTTCTTGTTTATTAACTATCATAAGCCCCCAGGTTTGCTAGAAAATAACCAGAGCGAAATACACTATCTGTACCTAACTATACTTTTTTCTCTCTTATTAATTCAGTGATCGGAATAGTCTGAGTATATTTACCTATAGTTCATAAAACAAAGACAAAAATCGATTCCAGCCTGAGAATTCACTTGTGGCCGAGTTAATTTTTTCCAATATTTTTCTATTTAAAATTTACCATAAAAATCGGAGACTTCCTTAATACTATTTTTTTCCGGTAAAACTGGGAATTTAATTAGGCGAACTTTAACACCTTATTATTAATATTCAAATTATAAATGCTTTTCGTTTTGACACAACTGCTCAAAAATAATTAGAATGTTTTCATGGTTCACGTGATTTTAATTTCCTAAAATTTCATTAATATTCACCATAACCAGTGATCGAATAAAGTGAATTTTTGGCTGAAAAATTGTGGAAGCAGCATCTTTAAACCTTTTGTTTTTTTTATATTAATCCCAGGATTCCAAAAAATTCGGGATTGCAAAAGTAGTCGGTAACATAGTGTGGAAACAACTACTTTAGCATTATGGTACTTATTATAAAATAATCCGGGACTCGCGATCCAGGTGTTGCAAAAGGGGTTACATATTCGTATTTTAGTACTTTTATAAAAAAAACTGTCGTCTCTGGAATTTCGCTGGCCACTGCCGCGGCACACTCGCTTTTCTAGCTCGATTCGCGCCTCTTTTTGTCACAGTTCTAACCTAATCTAATCTAGAGGTACCTTAAGTACTGTGGAGATCATACATGTCTCCGCACTACAAAGAGGCCGCAACACCGCCGTTGCTGGCTGGTTTTGTTTTTAATAAAATTAAGCAAGAGAGCCCGTCGTGCGTAGATATGAACAATTGCCATGTCAAATAAATATTTTAAAATATTGTAAAATAATAATATAATTGCTGAATATAAAAACAGTATCGAAGTCCTCCGCTGCTCTTCTATATTTTTTTATATATCTCGGAAACGGTGCATCGTAGCACAAAAATAAGGTATTTTTCGACCCCCTACGTAACCCATAAAACCCCCTTCCAGCATCAAATATCAATAATAATAATAATAATATCAATAATATCGATCGATTTTGTATGGCAAGCGACTTATCCAAATTTTAGAGTGAAATTACTATGGAAACTGCCCCCTAATTGTCTAATTTCAAAATCTATCACAATCCCTTTCAGAGTTATTGTGATTGTGTTATTTTCGTCTGCCACATTTGCTTAGACAGTTCAATCTCGTTTATTCCATACCTTTCAAAACGCGTCCCGATCACAATCCCTTTCAATTGTCAAATAGTGATGGCCTGAAGTATGTAAATATCTTTGAAATGACGACGGCTACGAATCGTAAATCATGTACGATTCGTAGCACAAAAATAAGGAATTTTTTGACCCCCTACGTAACCCATAAAACCCCCTTTCAGCTTCAATTGACATGATAAAAAGTCCAAAAGAACAAGCTCAAAATTTCTTCAAGTCCAGGGGGCTAATTGTCTAATTTTAAAATCTATCGCAATCCCTTTCAATTCGTCATTTCAAAGATATTTAAATACTTCAGGCTATCACTATTTGACATTTGAAAGGGATTGTGATCGGGACGCGTTTTGAAAGGTATGGAATAAACGAGGTTGAACTGTCTAAGCAAATGTGGCAGACGAAAATAACACAATCACAATAACTCTGAAAGGGATTGTGATAGATTTTGAAATTAGACAATTAGGGGGCAGTTTCCATAGTAATTTCACTCTAAAATTTGGATAAGTCGCTTGCCATACAAAATCGATCGATATTATTGATATTATTATTATTATTATTGATATTTGATGCTGGAAGGGGGTTTTATGGGTTACGTAGGGGGTCGAAAAATACCTTATTTTTGTGCTACGATGCACCGTTTCCGAGATATATAAAAAAATATAGAAGAGCAGCGGAGGACTTCGATACTGTTTTTATATTCAGCAATTATATTATTATTTTACAATATTTTAAAATATTTATTTGACATGGCAATTGTTCATATCTACGCACGACGGGCTCTCTTGCTTAATTTTATTAAAAACAAAACCAGCCAGCAACGGCGGTGTTGCGGCCTCTTTGTAGTGCGGAGACATGTATGATCTCCACAGTACTTAAGGTACCTCTAGATTAGATTAGGTTAGAACTGTGACAAAAAGAGGCGCGAATCGAGCTAGAAAAGCGAGTGTGCCGCGGCAGTGGCCGGCGAAATTCCAGAGACGACAGCTTTTTTTTATAAAAGTACTAAAATACGAATATGTAACCCCTTTTGCAACACCTGGATCGCGAGTCCCGGATTATTTTATAATAAGTACCATAATGCTAAAGTCGTTGTTTCCACACTATGTTATCGACTACTTTTGCATTCCCAAAATTTTTGGAATCCTGGGATTAATATAAAAAAAAACAAAATGTTTTAAGATGCTGCTTCCACAATTTTTCAGCCAAAAATTAACTTTATCTGATCACTGGTTATGGTGAATATTAATAAAATTTTAGGAAATTAAAATCACGTGAACCATGAAAACATTCTAATTATTTTTGAGCAGTTGTGTCAAAACGAAAAGCATTTATAATTCCGGAAAGGGCGACTAAGTATTAAGTACTATAACATCTAATAACACCTTTGTAATCACACTTGGTCAGCAATAAAGATTTGATTATTATTGATTATTATTAATTTGAATATTAATAATAAGGTGTTAAAGTTCGCCTAATTATCGATTTTTGTCTTTGTTCTATGAACTAAAGGTAAATATACTCAGCCTATTCCGATCACTGAATTAATAAGAGAGAAAAAAGTATAGTTAGGTACAGAATTTATAATAGTGTATTTCGCTCTGGTTATTTTCAAGCAAACCTGGGGGCTTATGATAGTTAATAAACAAGAAAATATTTTCTAGTACTAAGTACTAAATAGTAGTTCCATTTCTGTTGCTTTAACGCCCAGGTTCCATAGAAAATTGCCCATCATCCATGCCCTATATCAACAAATGTTGTGAATTTTCTAACACTAACATTTAAAAACTACTTCATAAGAGAATCAGATAGTTCAATTATAAGTAACTACCATAGATGGTTTGTAATCAGCGTAGATATATCGGACGGCTCCTGGTCTGAAATTCTTAAAACAGAAATTAAAACGATCGAAAGCGCAAACTAAAGTGACTCGAATTAATACCAGCCGTTAGGTTCAAAGTCGATTGCAGCAGTGTAGCGCACGGAAAGGCAACTGCGCTATAGCTGCGTCCGAGCCATTTATTATGAATTTTTTGGCGGGAAACCAGTTTTTTTCCTATAATTTTGAAACTAAGAAGCCCAGTGATTTGAAATTTTGCATGCCGTGTGCACCTATTATAAGGTATCATTTGATTCTTAATACGAGACTCTAACTTATACGGTTACAGTGATTCAAAACGTGTAGCGTGTCTCCAGCTTACACATGCTTATCGGTTCGTAGCTTAAAAACTATTCGAGCTAGAGATTAGAAAAATTTGGAGCTTACTGCTCCAATTCGACTCAAAAATTTGAGGTATAAAACATAATCCTACCTCAAATAATTACGAAGATACAGGTATGTGTAAGCCAGAGACACGGGTCTCCAGCTAACACACACTTTAATGATCGTAGTTTCAACAGTATTTGAGTGTGACGGTTAGTTTTTTTGGTCCTCATTGCTCCTATTGTGCACTAAATTTCTGACTATAGTCTAAAGCCCTAACCTCACTGGTTTGCCTTAAAACGGCATGTGTCAGCTGGGGACACGTTTCTCCAGCTAACACACAAAAAAAAACTCCTAGTAACGAAGTTATGGTTGCACCTAAAATATCACTGACACGCTTTGATTGCTCCTAATATGCACAAAAATATGGCATGCTTAGAATTTCTCTATGTCTTATGAGGAAGCTGTAGACACACACATGACACGGGCGCGCCGTTAACTTGCGTCTTATAAGGTGAGTTATGTACCTACAAGTATATCTTACAATATCTCGAATGAAATAAAATATATTTTTGACTGGATTAAATAAAACAAAAGAAATCATACGAAACTTTTAAAGGATATCTCATCCATAATTGTTTTAAATGTATTTCTAAATTGCTTGAAATGTTTAGCAAATCCCTTTCACTTCAGTGAGCCCTTTATAAACTTAAAAGAATGTACAGGTTTCTTGCTTTCACATCGAAATAAAAGGTGATCACAAACGTTCGACGAAAAAACGAAAAATGTGAAATTGCCTGCTTTGAATCTCGCTCGCCCCCTTTGTCCTCAGGATAATGTGCCTTTTCCTTCATTTTATGAAGGTAGACAAATTATACGAAGTAGACCTATCTTTAATAGAAATACTTGCGGCTGACCGTGACTTCGTATGAGTCTTACCTAATTGTTTTAGATCGTATGCTTGGTGTAGTTGGAACTTGAGCTTAGCATATAGAAGCGAAGTAAAGCGTGGTTCGTTTCTTTCCTCCAACACCACAACCTTCAGACTGAAAATTGTGGTCTAGTTGTACCAACCACAAGTATCAGATCCAGAGGTTCCGGGCAGTGGGAGTACATTTTGTATTCGGTTTGGTTTATGATAAGACTTGTTCTAAGTCTACCTGGCTAGCTATCAGCATCTTATCTAAGTCTGCCAGCATAGCAACAATGACGTTTGCGTTGTTGTTTTCCGACAGTAAAAATTAAGAAGTCAATTCCTCAGTGGTTGAGGATGCCACTTGAATTGCGATTCCATTTACTTACATTTACCATTAGGTAAGTTAAGCGTTTCCTCGCTGTGTGTGTAAAAAAGCTTTTTTTCATTTCGCTCAGGCATGTCTCAGTGTGGCAGGGGTTTTATTTAAGAGCGCCGCAGATGTATAGAGTTATATGAACTTTTTACGAGTCTCTTGCCATTTTGTCAACGTGGTGTATAATTCGTTTTGGTGTGTTTGTACTCAGGAAAATTAGACCTTTTATGATCATATTGTGAAGGTTTAAGATGAATACTGGCGTCGTTAAGACCAGAAACATTAAAAAGCACTTCATAAATTTAAGATTTAGTTTCAAAACAACATTTTCCTTGTGAGTTGAGTTGTATGTTTGGAAAATCCATACGGATGTGAAAGTATTTTATTCAATAGGTTTGTGACGAACTCTCAAATATCTCGGAAATCGCACTTTTTACAGCATCTAAAATGCAATGTGCCATTTATCATGCTTTTTGTTTATGCTGGTGAAAACGACAACCGGAAGAGACCCAAATGAACATGTAACCATTAGAAATTTAAAATAAACATTGCAGAACAATGCTAAATTAATGGCGGCACGTTAATAGAAACGGAGAACAAAAACGAGTCACAGATCAGTCAATGTCAGATGTCAAACCACCATTGTGTGTTGTTGTGCAAGTCGGAAGCGCTTTCACTGCCTCCACAGGCGAAATTATTGCGTGAAATAATTTATATTTAATGCCTCTATAAATATTGTTGGAAAACCAATTGATTTCGTAGAAACTTTGGTTCCTGGTTATTAAAAATCTCTCAGTGTTTATGATTTTTGAGATAAAGCATTTTCAATGCAATCTTATACAAATGATATTTTTTTAATAATAAATTATTAGAAAAATATCGTCTGGTCTAAGAATTACTTGTGAGACCAGGCGACTTTTTCTAATATTTTATTAATAAAAAAATATTAATCTCGCAGTGTTTTGCTCGCGTAGAGAATCGCAACTCTATGCTAGCGCTGTTGTCACTACAACAATGGATCGATCGTCGATCGATTGTATCAATCGATGGTGTCATTAGTCGATGTCGATTGATAGTTTTTTATTTTATTTTATTTACTTGGCACAATAACAGACAACAGACAAAATAATAAACAAAAAATAACTTACTAGAACAACGAATGCGTGTCTGCGTCCTATTACAATTGCGCACAGCATTTTATCTATAGCATTAATTAGATGAAACAAAAATTATAACAAATTTCTTTAAAAAAAAGCTTAAAAAAATATTACAACTTAATGAATTACTAGAAAAACATCTTTTTATAATGTCGGTAAAAAACTAATGATTTGGTGCAATTTAACGGCCGGGGTTAACTTAAAGTTTAAACAAGGAGCTTTTAACAGATTTAGCATTACAATTGAATATATCAACAGTTGTACAGATATTATAAGCCACACACGTTTCTATGATACTTCTTGTCTATTCCATCATCGATCGATATTCGATCGATTGGTTCATTATATTGAAAATTGAAAATGAAAACATGTCATAAATGATCAAATTACTTCAAGAAAAGTCTGAAATCTTTAATTTTGTTAAATTCTAAAACTTCTTTTGTTGGCTATCGTGTCAGTGAGTACAGACATATTGTATTGTAGTATACAGAATTATTGAAAATTATAAAAGAGGGTAGTAATTTATTTCTAAATATCATTGTAAGTTTCCTTTTCGTGTGAAATCCTTTATCGTACCTTTAACGTACCTTTAACGTACCGGAGACGGAACATTTCCAAACTCACCATGAAGTTTGTGAAATAACCATTCTTATTCATGTGTTTTGCCTGTATGTTTTACAAATGACCGATGATAAATGCATAGGCATGTTTCACGGTTCATATGCGAGGAACTAGCCTACTGATGTTTTGAGCTATTGCGTTGCCCTATGACACAATAGGTGCAGTTAGACAATGCAATGTTTGGCTATGTTAATTTTACACGCTTACCTATATTACCTAAGCTTACGTTTGCATACATTTCAATGTACTAAGTACTAACGCGTATTGCAGTGTATTACTTAAGTTTATCGAATAAATCAGAAAATATGTTTATGAAAATTAGCACCTATGTTTCAGTAGTTGTAGTTTTTGTGAAAAAGAAATTGTGTGGGATTTGACAGCGTAAACCTACGAGTATTAATAGTAAAAACAATATGGTTTAACCCAAAATACGTCTTATTATGTATCGAAAGATTTAAATACATTTTAATACTTTCATCATAATGAATTAACTCCTAATAAATCAAAAATGGTTTGTTTATAAGCGGATTTCATTTCGATTTTTGATAAGGAAAGTGATTGACTGTATTTTCAGCAGGCCTACACCTAAAATGATTTCCTAAATATATAATAAGTTGTTAAGGCGTCGTTTATTTATGTCAGATATCGTGATTACTTTGACAGGCTAAAAATAATATTAACTACGCAAACAAATTTAATATTCAAAAAGGTCAATTATGAATTATTTTCCATTCATTTCTGATATTATGTAAGTAGTTTAATAGGTGTAGCTTAGCTGAAAAGGTCACGAGTGTACTAAGTGGATTATATTGTGCGGCCCTTGTAAGGTATTACTTAGGCAAATTGATTTCGATAGGTTTTCTATTAGAGCTATAACAAGCGATTAAGACGTAGGACACACTGAAAGCTAAGCGAAAGAAGTAAGGATTGTGCTTTTTAGGGTTCCGTAGCCTAATGGCAAAAAACGGAACCCTTATAGATTCGTCATGTCCGATGTATGTCACAGCCACTTTATTCTAAAATTATAAGGATTACACTATGAAAAACAAAGTTATTTTTGCAGACGAAATATTATAGTTAGGGAGACACTGTATTTGAGTTTTGAAAGAAAGATGTTGATCTATCATTAATGCCTAAATACTTTGTGACATGAGTCCGCAAAAATCGATCCACAGTTACAATGTTCAGGAGAAATCATGTCACATGTATGTATTTTAATGTTTCTCTCGAAATTCGGCTTGGAAGTCGACGTTTTATGAAAACATATGAAATTCGTTTTTGCTGAGTTAGTCATATAGGCACTTGTTTAATATTTTTTTCGTGGTCTCTTTAGTTATTTCATGCGTATGTTTTCCCTTCTTTCATCTTTTAACAAAAGATCTCAAGAACATAAACTAAACATAACTAAGAAGAGAAACTTCTCAAGAAGCGTTTCCCAAGATATACAATCTTGGGATTCACATTGCTCTCAGTGTGGTCTGTACTCTTGGTGGTTAATTCGTCCAAGTCTGTACTAAATAGAAATATTGCATGGCCATTAAATTAGCGTAGTTGATGGAAGAACTTTGTATTAAAGCCAAATTAAAACAAATAAAGTTATAACTTTTTAATTTTGCATTTTACAATGCTATTTTTATGTGATAAATATTAAACAAGAAAATATACTAGAAAAAAGCAACTAGTCTCCGTCAGGGCGACATGAGACTAGTTGCTTTTTTCTAGTATATTTTCTTGTTTAATATTTATCACAAATAAAGTTATTTATAAAACCGTTTAACCCCTGTACTGGCAAGCAGACATAATAACTTATAACAATAAAAATTGTGTTTCGTTCATTGGCACCGAAAGGTTTATCTTTCGTAAAAACAGAGTCTACTTGATAAAAAATGTCATAGAATAGTATTTTTGACGATGTTTTTGGAACCTAAATATGAATGTTTAAATAGTAGTTGGAATGTTTTGTTTCGAACATAAATAAAACACAAAAAACTTATCGTTCTTAGTAGATTGCATATTGGGAGAAGAATAACCAGTTTTACATTTTGGGTTAATAAACCTTATCGTACCTATATATATCGTGATGTTTATCCCTTTTAACCTTACTAAGTATCGTGTCTAATCGATCTATGTCAACCTTCTTTGGACCCTTTTAAGATTGATGTAATAGTTTTGTCACTGTTTTCGTTTCTTTGAAATTGCTTTTTTATTTCAAATAGAGTTTTCGTTTTTCTGAAATTGCTTTTTTATTTCAAATAGAGTAAAGTCGCGTTTCATAAAGTTTGAAGTGAACAACTGAAAGAAGTTACACCCATCTGTAATATAAATTATGTTATGGAAGTATGAAAATGAAACTTAATTAGAACATTTTGAAACTGCTCAATCGTATGCTATTTATTTATAACTTATTCTGATAAATTTATTTTAGAAAGCAATCTCATTGTAATTCGTTAAACTATAAAATACATCTGAGCAAAACGAACCTCTTTTTTAACCGACATCCAAAAAGGAGCAGGTTCTCAATTTGGCCGGTATGTTTTTTATGTATTTACACCGATTACGCTGATATTTCTGATCCGATTAAAGTGATTCTCTTTTGTTCAATGCGGAATAGTTCTCTCAGCGTAGAATCTCAATGCGTAGTTTTTCGCAATATTATATGAAAAATGATGCAGGTATATGATGAGATGTTCTTTTTTTCAGTTTCATTTGAAAAGTCTTTCTTTTATGTAACTTTTAATCAAACCCCTCTGTTCAAGTATCCGCATTACAGAGCCAATTTAGCTTTTCAAAAGTTTCACACGTTTTAGTTTGAGCGAGTGTAAGTGAAGGCAGGTTATTAATAGCTGGGGAATGATTAGGAATATTACGTAAAGGTTCACTTTAGGTTCTGTTTTTCAACCTTTAGAGCTGGGGCCTTATTCTAATAATATTTAGTCATAATCGTATTTTAATTGTAGTTTTTTTTTTACTTTGAATGGGTTTTCCCTAGAAAGTCTAGGGGCTTAGACAGGATCCTCGGTTTAGCGAGCTAACCCAGAAGGTGCCTATTAACCCTTGCTTTGATGGTGGTCGGGTTATAAGTACTCGGAAATACAGACGCAGGGAGGGAGCTCCACTCCTTTGCTGTGCGCAATCTATAAGCTGAAGAGTAGCGCATGGTGCAACATTTAGGGATATCAACCAGGCCGCAATGCGTCTGGATGTCGTCTTGTCCTCTTTTACACAGTGCTTGTAATTGTAACTACAGTATAATCCTAACTAACTAATATTAACTATAAATGTAAAAGTGTGTTTATGATGATAAATAATAAACAAGAAAATATACTAGAAAAAAGCAACTAGTCTCATGTCGCCCTGACGGGACGGACGGCGACATGAGACTAGTTGCTTTTTTCTAGTATATTTTCTTGTTTAATATTTATCACATAAAAATAGCATTGTAAAATGCAAAATTAAAAAGTTATAATGTGTTTATGATTTTGTAATTTTTGCATTTTTCAATGCTATTTTTATACTTAGGGTAAATTTTAAATAGAAAAATATTGGAGAGAGCTGAGCTGAGCTACCGAGACTAGTCTCGGTAGCTCAGCGGTTAGAGCATTGGACCGGATTTCCAAAGGTCGCGGGTTCGATTCCCGTCTGAGAATTCACTTGTGGCCGAGTAAATTTTTTTCAATATTTTTCTATTTAAAATTTACCATAAGTGTAAAAGTGTGTTTGTTTATTACTTTTTTATGACTTTGCACACTTTGTTTACTTGACATTTCTTGATTAATTGTTTCTACTAATAAACTAACCATTTTTTATTATTATTTAAAGCGTCATGCTATCTGTACTGTTTGCATGCCAGTATCTGGTGCTCACATAAGCGCCACACATTTTTTGATTTGTCAACTTTTGTACTGTGAATGCTCGCAAATAAATATTCTTGATTCTTGATTCTTGATTTGTCCTTCGTTCACGCTCTAACTAAGCAACCAATCGACTTAATTTTTGCCATAGAGTTAGTTGAAGGAACGGAGAGTAGTTAACGTAGGCTACTTTTTATCCCGATATTCACACGGGAACGTGAACCACGCGGGCGAAACCGCGGGCGGAAGCTAGTCAACACTACAATTAAAATACGATTGTGTCTAAACGTCAGCGGAATTGACCCCCTGATTATATTGTTTGCTGAACAATAAGTTAATGGAAAAGTTAAGGTATGTACCTACCCACTTTATAAATTTTAGCGAGATTAAAATGGTAGGAAATAATGAGAAAATGTTAATGGTAAATTTTAAATAGAAAAATATTGGAAAAAATTAACTCGGCCACAAGTGAATTCTCAGACGGGAATCGAACCCGCGACCTTTGGAAATCCGGCCCAATGCTCAAAAATTACAAAATCATAAAAAAAAATGAGAAAATGTGTTATAATATTAATTTTGCTATTTTGTTTTTAAGTTAGAAAGTATTTACGTTTAACGGTTCAGATTCAAGCAGTTTATAACCGAGTAGACCAGTAAAGACAAGCTGTGTAGTGTCGGATTAGAATAGCACTACCCCTTCTCATCCCGTGGGCGTCGTAAAAGGCGACTAGGGGATTCAGCCTTCAGGAGATGGGCAGCAGCGTCTCCTACATTCTTGCGAAAGTAATTAATATTATAAATGCGAAAGTTTGTAAGGATGTTTGGATGGATTAATTTTTGTTACTCTTTCACGCAAAAACTACTGAACCGATTTCGATGAAATTTAGCACACAGATAGAAGATAGTCTTGATTAAATTATTGTATCCGGTATTAGCATGGGAACGGGAACCGTCCGGGTGAAACCGGAAGCACAGTACAGCATATAGTAGGCCGCTAGTAATACTATAAATGCAATAGTAACTCTGTCGGTCTGTTACCTTCTAAGCTTCTCACGCCTGAACCATTGATCTAATAGATGAATATTTCGAAACTGGAGAGATAACTATATACCTTTTACTGTGAAAATAAATCTTGAATTATTTAAAATAGTGAATGAAATTGGAGTTGCTTGTACATATAAACACTTTCGAAACTTTAGCAAAGTTTTTTTTAAATAAAATCTACGTAATATGGTATTATAAGAAAAGTTCTCGTATCCAAAAATATGGTGACCCTACTACGTATTATCACGTCGTTTTCCAAAAATATGGTTACCCTACAGCGTGCTATCACGTGCTTGCATCGTTGTAATATATATCCCACGTCTCCCTTAACGATTATGAGGTAGGTACGGCAATGTACGGGACACCGACGCTATTTGGAGCTGTATACCGAATGTCTGAGAACGATTAAAATTATTGGAAAACTTTCCGAAAGTACAGAAAGTGTAGAAGGATTCAAAACCGAAGGCTAGACTGAATAAATGCTTTTGAGTTTAAAAGGGGGCGAGAGAATTGAAAAATTCGTATGAATAGTAAGGTAAAAATCATCGTCTCGTAGTCGCCTGTTTTCTCTTCAAAACTGGAAAAAAAATATTAATTCCTTTTTTGACGAAAATTAAGATAAAGCTTTGGATATTATTTTGGTTGTGCAAAAAAGAAAACAAAGGGATATCCACAAGTTTCTTTTGCAGAGAATTATTTAAAAAGAGATGTTAGCCTTCGTAGTAATTTGCGTTGATATCTGTGACGAAGACTGCACACATTGACAATTGACAATGTGTGCAGTCAATTGTCAAAGTGTAGTAGACAGTAGGAGAAAAACACGAAAAAGCACGGAAATTAAAGAGATAGCAAATTGAATCGGACCCCATAATAGTCTTCCCTTCGCAATACGAGCTCGTGTGACAACTGCTTCAAGTACACACATATAATACTTATCATTGTGTGCACCCTAATGATAATATACAGGGTGGAAATTTAAGACGACGCATAAGGGCTAGTACCTAAACCGTTCTATCTTCATGCAAACAATCTTAGAAAAAAACTATGAAAATTTTGAACGGCATTCACAAATAAAAAAAAAAGTACAGTCAGCAAGAAAATGGGCACATTTAAAAAAATCAAAATCGAATTATCTGCCCGCTACGTAACGATGTTGCTTTGTAAGCCCAGGTTCAATAGGCATCATAAAATATTTTTGAAAGCTGAAAATGTTTCTGCTGACTGTATTTGTTTTTCAAAATCCGAGAATGCAGTTTAAAATTTCTCAAACATTAAGGATGGTTTCCTATGAACGTTTTAATGTAGCTACAATGGTTAAGGTACCTGCCCCCCTATCGCGTAAAAATATGGATATGGATATGGGCTTCATTTGACAGTTGAAGCACATAACTGTCAAATGAAGCCCATGTCCATATCCATATTATTTACGCGGTAGGGCCCCTGCTCTTTATGCCCCCGTCTTAATTTTCCACCCTGTATATACACAGTTCAATAGACTATCGATAAACAAATTACAAAATGAACTTGTATAGCACCTGTCGGTCTATTTAAGTGAGATAATACATACTCCAATGTACTAATAAAAACTTTTGTGCACTTGCATTCTGGAACAAACAATGGCTAAAATCTTTCCAGGCTTTCACGTTTAATTTCGCATTTATAAAAAAGTAAAAGTATAATAAAAATGGCGGTAGTGCAAAAACGCACGCTTCCGACATTCATCGAACATCTAGATTGTCTGGTGTCGTGAGAGAAACGCTCATTGCTTACATTTTATAGAGTTTGTTGTTATCTACAGTTGCCGCAAGCCACAAGAGATTGGATTTTCAATTATTATCAGGTTAGATAATCACCCAAAATACTAACCTAATAACGAGTAAAAAAATACCTTCTAAGTTTTATACCTTTTCAGGTGCCATGGTCACGGCATGACTCCTAGTTATTTTGTTCAAAGAACAGTCTTACGTGACAGAATTTAAAATGTGTTTATAGATCAATATTTCAACCGAAAGCAGTTTAAAGTGATTAGTCCTAAATGAACAGGTTCATTTGGATAGTTAGGTACTTGAAGAATATTGTAGAGTATGTATTTCTAATTCTATATTATTAATAAGTACAAATTCCGTATTGTTTACTTCAAACTGTTAATCTCATTTTTATTTCGACTAAATATGCCACAAATTTCAGAGATCTGGGTACTGTTGGAGGCATTTATCCTTCATATACGATATAAACATTGGGTCTACGCAATACGCACACATGGCATAAAAATTGCCTTTGCTCATTTGTTTCATAAAAGCAGTGACTAAAAACCGCTACCGCTTGTGCCTTAATGCTTCAGTGTTTCGGGGAAGTAAGAATGTATGACTTCCCTGCTTTCGAATGCTCGCTCAGCTGTCTCTCAAGTGAGTGGCTTGCAGTCGATGATGTCATTCTGTCAGTGTCAATGGCTGGTAGGGAAAAAAAATTTTGGACTATTCGAAAGTACTTATCTATAAGTCTATTTGAATAAAAATCTTTGACTTTGACTTTGACTTTGACTTTGACTTTGAGTCGTTGACTGCATGTCAGCCTTCCGGTGCAATACGGTTGTCATGACTGACAGATTAGGCTTGTCTGCTTGTTTTGTTGGAGTTAGATAACTTTAAACAACTTGAACGAGAGGAGTTAAATGTACAGGAAGCCAGCATCCTTTGTAGTTTTGATTTTATTATTGCAAGTGGGTTCTTATATTAAATTAACTTCTTATTAAAAAAAAAGGTTTTAATCGGCTTGTGGCTAAAGTGGGGGTCGATAGTCTCTGCTTACCCTTCTTATGGAGCTGTATGTATGTCTTTACGTACACACATATAATATCATTGATTAAATAATAAATGACAGCCGTGCTAGTCTGTGAGATTGCAGCTGTCAAGTTGACACACATAATGGCGGCAATGCGACGAGATGCCATGCCACTGATGCGGAATTACTAAATATCCTGCTGTTTTATTTGTATTCCGAAATCTATGTTTCATTGGATATTTCCCGATCACACAAAATGACAATACATGTTTATCTATTCAACCGTTTACGTGTAATCGAATTGAGACTAACTAACTTTGTTATTTATAGAAGAATTTTGGGTAATAAATAATATAATATATCAGTCGTCAAATTATGAATACTATTATTCTGAGAAAAGCGTCAAAGATTCTCCACATATTCTTAAACTACTTTATTACTAGTTTTTATTTTTACTAGTTTTTACTACATTAGTTGCAAACATATTAAAATAACTGTAATCTTACAAAAGCAAATAGTTTTTAATTTCTATATTTGATCTTACGAATTAATTCATGCTTGTGAATTTAATTAGGAATGCAACCAAAGCTAGTACTAGTAAATACAAGGCAATATAAATTATACGGGCTAGGTAATTCAGTTAGAGATTTGTAGGAGTTATTTGTACGCGTACATTCGTGTATAAAATAAGATTCTACAGTAAATTCTTAGATGAAAATCACGCTGTGAGCGATTTAAGAGATATACCAAGTAAAAATAGAGTACAGTAAGTAAGATGTTAAAATACGTCTCCTTGGAGAAGTTTCCTGATGTTGAAAACCTTTTATTTAACTGAATGGGATTAAAACATAGATCAAAATTAATAAGACAATTATTATTTTTAAATCCATCGAGAAATGGCTGAGAAATAAATTATTTAAATTACACAATTTCGCATAGACTGTGGCCAATTGTGTGTGTGTATGTGGGTTGTGTGTGTGTGTATGTGGGTTGTGTGTGCGTGTGTGGGTTGTGTGTTAGAGAATGCCATAGGTCATTAAGTCCGCCATTTGCTCTATTTTGTATATTGTCATCAAGATGCCTATGGTTTTTTTTTAAATTAATATAAAAAACATAATCAGGTATCTTAATGACCCTAATGCTGGGGCATACTGGTTTTCTTAATGGATAGATGAGAATTACAAGCCTTCCGAAGCAAGGAGGAGATTTTTGGTCACTTATCCCGTGACTGACCATTGCGTAAGTTCCTTAACCTAAACAACCTCCTCCTGGCGCCGCCGAGTCCCTTAAGCTATTATGATGTGTTTATTATTATTACCCTGAATCGTCCCACTGCTGGGCATGCTCATCTACCTAGTTTCATGTTACGCAGAAGTTTATTTTACAAAATGTTTTATCTAAAATTCCTCTTAGTACCTATTGAAAGTAAAACAATGACTTGAAATAATGAGCAAGTACCATCGAATGATGCCTTGTCTGTAATAGTGTAAATATTTGCGCCGTTCAAAGCAATTTCCCGAGACATTTATTTACTTTTTATGGCGCTAAGCAACATGCTGCGAGATGATTGAGGTGTGTGATTCTGATTTGTATTAAAGATACAAGTGATAGCACATCAGGTACAACAGCTGGAGTACGAAAAACACTCCTATGACTTACGCGTTAAGGGAGCTATTGAGATATGAGAACCTTGTAGTACATCGATTGAACTTAATTGTGCTCTACAAGGGACAATTTGAAATGCCTAACAAGTAAAGGAGATATAAGTTATTAAGTTGTTATTTAGGTTGACATCATTTTCCATAGTAATTGATAAAAAACTCAAGAGGCTTTTTATACAACTTAAATAGAATTGAATTACATATTTGGTAACATTAATTTGTCATGTTCCGGAGAAATTTACATTATTTACAGCATAATAAAGATTTATGATTTTTGAATTTTTGCATTTTTCAATGCTATTTTAATACTTATGATAAATTTTAAATAGAAAAATGTTGGAAAAAATTAACTCGGCCACAAGTGAATTCTCAGATGGGAATCAAACCCACGACCTTTGGACCTTTGGAGAGCATTGGACCGGATTTCCAAAGGTCGTGGTTTCGATTCCCATCTGAGAATTCACTTGTGGTCGAGTTAATGTTTTTCCAATATTTTTCTATTTAAAATTTATCATTAGTATCATAATAAAGATTTTAATTTGATTTCTTTATTCCTTACTGTTTAATAAATCTGTTTAATTAAAATAAAATAATAACATTCGAAATAATCTTTTCCATTAAAAACACATAGTACTTAGGTACAGTCGGGAAACTTGATCAGTAGAATTTTTTTAAGGAGCTTTATTTAAAAAAGTAAACGATATATAGAAAACGTTTTTATCACAAATAATAGACTATAAAGAAAGTATTTTATTTGAATAATAAATTATTTCTTTATCTTAGTACTTTTCGAGAAAATGTTTCTCAAAAAAAATCTACTAGTCAACCGGGAAGTTCCCCGATTGTACAAGTAAGTAAGAACGTGTGTGATATAAATTCACACATAAAGTCTGTTTTTTCTTAGTTGTCTTAAAATGTAAACGATCTTTACATGTCTTTTTACAGGTTTCCTTAGAACATAAAACAAAGAAAGATATTACAAAATTATCTTTGTACTCAATAGTTGTTTTGTCATGAAAGGTATAAGTAGATTAACTAACATGTGATTTTATTCGTTACAATTAAATAATAAGTCTTGTCAAGATTGTTTACATTTTAAGACAAGTAAGAAAAAACCGACTTTACGTTTCTTTTTTTCCACTCTAGACTTAAATTCTTTTTGCGAATCTGTTATTAACGGCAAATTCATTATTAATGGCAAATAAATGATTTCTATTTCACATTAATACGTTTCCACATACTTTTTTAAGGCAAACAGTTCAAAGGTAACTTTGCTTATTGGTTTACATTTGCCAATAATCCGTAGTGATAGACCAAATCGAAATATAACAAATCGTATTTACAAACATTTACCCTACTTCCTCCCTGAATACGCTTCTGAAACGTTGGTTTATTCAGAAAATTCAGTCGGAGAGTACCAAATTACAGTAAATTGGTTTGCATATTGATTTACCCTAACAAATGGCATGTGAAAAGGGTGAGTTGTGGACTTTAAAAAATTGCGTTTTTCTTTGTAATTACCTTTTATAAGAATAATAACTAGGTCAAACAGCTAAACTAAAGACATAGCAAGTACCTTTTGTAATATGGAGACAGCACATCTTAAACTTTCGCGCGTAACATAAAACGAATTTTACGGATTAAAAATTGCTTTTATTATCACATTAGTATAATACTAATTCATTTTGTTATTCATTTTGTTTTTTTATTTTCCTACGTTGAAATACTTTTGCTGATATTTTATTTTAAACTAGTTTCAGCCCGCGGGTTTACCAGCGAGGTCCCTGTTCCCGTGGGAATATGGGGATAAAAAGTTGCCTATTTTAATCTCTGTAACATAACTCTTTCAACTAACTCTGTGCCAAAAATCAAGTCGTTTGGTTGCTTAGTTACGTGAAGAAAGGAAAAACAAACACACTTCCACACTTAAGTATAATATTATTAGAATTAAAGAGATTAAAATCCTTTGTTTTTCCAGTTTTTTAGCTATTTTGAGTTAGTTTTAAACATGTCACCTTATTTATTACAGAGAAGTATGTGATTTTACTATGGAAATTGTAGATTTTCTTTTAAAATAACCAAAATTGTTTTCTGATTGGTTTTTCATTAGAGATAAGCAAAAGTTTTCTTTAAGTTTTAAACAAAATATTTACATACATAACATACGCGTACCTGTTTTAAAAGTTGAGTTCTAACATTTGTATTCTCATTTGCACATTTCTGCTGTAACCAAGACCTAAGCATTTCTATTGTTCTCGCGTTTTGTTCGTAGAAATCCTTTTGTTTTGCAGTGATACTCATCTCCTAGTTGAGTAGCTTTTCACAAATTATTCTTTCGATTAAAAACTTTCAGACATCATCATCTATGTATGTACTTACTTACATACATATTTGATTCCGAGATACAGAATCACCCGCGTGGTTCCCGTTCGCGTGGGAATATCGTGATAAAAAGTACCCTTTGTTTAATCCAGGCTATCTTTCATCTCTGTGCGAAATTCCTTGCAAACCCGTTTAGTAGTTATAGTGTGAAAGAGTGACAAACAAATAAACAAACGAACTGTCATACTTTCGCATTTATAATATTAGTAAGATTAAAATACTTCAAACCTCGATTAATTATGTATTTAAGGTTTCTAAACATTTGAATAATCGAATTTACTTTAAGGCGTTTCTTAAATAATTAGCTTCATCAAAATAATTAGAATCATTGCCAAATAGAAGGTCCAAATGTATATTTTATCATAATTATTAATCATGATTGACTGATTAACAATTGAATCGATTTTTTAGTTATCTCGTCAAGATTGAACTCAAATATTAATTTTGCAAAAAGGAATACAGTAAATTCTGAAAAAATTTAATCTCTTCGAAGTCCGAAATATCAAAGCAAACTGAATGTCACTACGCTTTTAATATTGAATTTGAATAAGTTCTACAACAAAGGCTGTACGTGCCTTTTATAAAACGGTTGCCTTTATCGCCTTTAGCCGTGAAAAATCTTTGGCAATTTAAAGCTTTGTCGTAGAACCGTGCTGTGTAATTTGTCTGTAGATTTTATGGGAACATTGTGAAGGTTACTGCGATAGGGCAGCGTTTCTTAACTTTTTTCAGTCCACAGACCCCTAGGAAATCAAGCACAATTTTAAGGACCCCCTCAATAGAAAATATATGAATCAGGAGTAGGTACGAGAAGGTCCGCGCGCATTTGTTTTACTCATTTAACTCAGTTAGTCTTTATCTCGTCTGCTGGCGCACACTCGCCGTGCTAACTACGGTCGGATTTTTAATTTAGTATAGTACCTTATTTGACAGGTGCCAATGTCACTTTGTAAAGTAATCCTGCTTTAAACTGTTTTTCGTAATGATTTGCGCAGATCCAGTTCCAGTTCAGTAAGTATTGATGAATTTGTGTCCATTCACGTACACAAATTCAATAATATCATTATAGCTACATTTTAAGGCAGCATTATTTTTGCAGAGTGACATTGGCAACCTGTCAAATTACACCACAGAATTAAATATCCGACTATAAGCGTAGCGATTACGAAACTTGTTGGCATTTACTTATTATTTTAAATGTCCATTGATAAGACGGCGGACCTCCTTACACGTACTCTCGGAGCCACAGGGGTCCGCGGACCACAGTTTGAGAAACACTGCGATAGGGTGCTAACCTTGGACGAATATGTTAACGGGTAGTCAGCGCTGTAATTTCGTCTTTAGAAATATTTCGTCCGCTTCAAATGGGACCACGGAGGAATGATTGATGACTCGGCCCGTTTATTGATTATCAATATTCCTTTTCAGGACCATTCCATTGTTAGAAAATTTAGGGTCAGTTTTGGAATATGACGTGGGTATTTTGCTGGAACTTGGGCTAATGTGCCTTTACATAGGTGATATTTGGTTATGTTTTACTATATACTATTTATACCGTCTTAAATATAGTTAAGCAGTTTAATTGAATTAAGTATTTCTTTTAATATTTTTACCCTCAAAAGTTGGAAGTTTTGCTGATGAGCTAAATTTTTTGAAAATATTTCGTCAAAAGCTTATAATCTATTTGTTAACTTTTATCTATTAATCAAATACGTTACAGATAACTACGAACTAAGTTAGACCGTAATCGTATGTTCAAGTTTTTTGAAATGCACATACAATCGGGGAACTTTCCGGTTCATCAGTAGAGTTTTTTTGGGAAACTTTTTCTCGGAAAGTATTAAGGTTAAAGAAATAATTTATTATTTTAATAAAATACCAGTGGGCCTACCGAGTAAGTGGCGTCGTCATCGCTGTCAACTTCACTTTGACAGCCGACGGCGTTTTCGTACAACGCAACTTCAAGGTTATCGTCTTAATAATAAGGTTCCTTTTGGAGTTTAACCCGAGTTCTTTTCGTAATAACACGTGTTGTGAGGCTCCATTTTTAACTCCATCAACCGTACAATTTCTATTACAAAATATATTTACTTAACATTGGCACAATTCGCGATGTTTATCGCGAGCACGCCATTAATTAAGAAAGAAGAAGAAAAATCCTTTTCCATAGTCAGTTAATACTCGACTCTGTGTGCATCCGAGACAGCGCTATAGCATCAGCGCTCGCGTGTGAAGATTGATATAAAATGAATGTTTTGATATAAAAGTTTTCTATATATCATTTACTTTTTTAAATAAAGCCTCAACCGAGTTGACCAGTAGAGTTTTCCTGGTAGAGTGAAGTTCCCCGAGTGTACCTACCTATGTACCTTTATTATTAAACATTTTACTATGACATTTAATCAAAAAGAATCGTAAAGATGTTTATGAACAAATCTGGAAAAAATTGTTTACTTGAGAGATGTATTTTCCTGTAGGTAATTTAAGCTTTTTCATCATATTATTTTTCCTTCAGATGTCGCAGAGTCATGCTTTTTATTTTTCAGAAAATTAATGAGCTTGGTGTTTAAAGAAATTCCATAGTTTCAAAATGATTTAAATAGTATATTCATCATTTTCTCGGCTTAATATCACTTTTGAAGAAAAACATGTACCTACAACTTATATTTACAATTAGGTACCTAGTGTTACACATAGGTTTATGCATATACTTTTTTTTGGATTAGGTTTGTTTATCATAAAAAAAAGAACGCATTGTTATTTGGTTTCTTTTTACATAGAATTTAAACAGTCATAAAAACAAATATTTTATTTAAAACACCACCTTAAAATCTGATTGAGACATTGCAATCCTTGTTTTGTGTATAATGTTAGCAGTAATTACCAACAAACAAAATATAAAATCAAGCAAAATCAGTATTGACGTCAGACTACCTAACAACCTAACGTTTCGAATCTAAAAATAGTTTCTAAATACACCACGGCCTGATTGATACCGACAAGAATAGAACATGAACAACACAAGTGATTAGATAGAAAAATAATTAGGCATTCACTGGTAGGCTGGAGGTCGTGAGAAACAGACCTAGGTACACCTACCAGCTATTGTTGGGCACAATGAGCAATACGTCTTATGGATAGCAGTTTTGTAATTAAGTGTACATGGTATTCGGCGGTTTAAGGCTGTTTTTGAATGAAACTCTTGTGTTTTTAAATGCAAGATGTTTAATAAACTGGCACCTCGTGTACATTTGCCTTGATACTACTTATTTTAACTGCTTATTTTAGTCAATTTGTTCTTAAAATATTAAGGAATTTTCGGGGTAGAGAAAGTATGCGAAATAGTAGGTTTTGTTACATTCTAAAAGTTTCATTTATGCTTCAACACTAAATACCCCTGTTGTGTGATCTATTTTGCCTTGTTACTACTTAATTTAACTGCATATTTCAGTCAATTTGTTCTAAAAATATTAAAGAATTTTCGGGTAGAGAAAGTATGTGAAATAGTAGGTTTTGTTACATTCTAAAGTTTCATTTAAGCTGAAACACTAAATACTCCTGTTATGTGTTTTAAACTTTTATCTACCAATACTCGTCATTGAGATAAATATATTTAAACTAAGTGCAGCGTATTTTTTTATCAAACATAATGTTCTCCATTTGTCTATGACAAGGCAGGAACGTCTTGTCAAGTTAAATCTGTTTGAATTGATGGACAGGAAGGGGAAAAAAGGACGTCTTGGTGTGTTTGCGTATTGACAAAGAGATTTGATTATACTCACTTTGTATCACAGTTATACACACATTCTTAGAATACTAGCTTCCGCCCGCGGTTTCATTCGCGTTGTTTTTGTTCCCGTGGAAATATCGAGATAAAAAGTAGCATTTTTTTTTTGTTTATTGTAAAAGTTACTAGCTTAAGTTACTCTTCGCCCTTTCAACTAACTCTAAGCCAAAAACCAAGTCGGTTGGTTGCTTAGTTAGGGCATCAAGAAAGGTCAAACAAACACACTTTCGCATTTATAAAATTAGTTAGGAATAGATTAGGATTGTGTTTTATTCCACGTTTCATATGGCTTCAAAGCACTGGTTGAATTTTACCAAACGCGGATTTTTCATTTTACCTAAGTGCTTGAGAACGGAATTTTAGGCAGCAATGGCGAGGATCGAAGGTAAGCCAGGCCAAAATTTTCTCCAAAAATATCTTAACTGTATAGTGGGGTGGGACTTCTAAGAGGGAAGCCGATGGGAATCGGAATGTATGTACAATTTGCCACTGTTAGGCAGTCAGAGTCAGACTCACAATATCTAAGCATAATAAAGTATGCTTATTAATGTTTCCATAGATTCAGGCGGTCTTTAACTCTATGAACATTAGTGTGTCCAACTCCAATATCAACCAGCTAAAAGTGATTGCGTGCTGTTAGAAATTACAATAACTTGAAATAAAACAACTTTTACGGATATCAAACGCTTTATATTTCCACAAACTAAGTTGTAATTGTCCGTAATTTTTAGGTTTTTTAGGGGTTTTTTGATTTTGAAAAAAAAAAAAAAAAAAAAAAAAAAAAAAAAGTCTCAACCCAAACCACGCACTGCAAGACCCAAAGATACGGTTAGCTCTTTTTGTAGATAAATAAATATAAAAAAGTAAAGGTGGAGACAACATATCCTAATTTTTAATATTTTTTATAAAGATGGAGGTCGGCCCGCTTTCGAAGTTTTCTTGCCAGTTTCTTTCTTCGAAGGTCCTCCCAATTTGTGAACTGCCAGTAGAGTCTTTAGTTTTCTCTTTTCTTAATAATAAAGAATTAAAATAACAATTAAATCAAAATATCAAATCAATAATAATTTGTGCCATAGTAAATGTCTAACCGTATCCGAACGAAAATAAATTAACTTTTCGAGGGTAGAATTATAAGTAGCCAGTCATCCCGTGACCACGGCAGCTGTAAAGGTGCCGAAACGTCGGGAAAATCAAAAAACCCCTAAAAAACCTAAAAATTACGGACAATTACAACTTAGTTCGTGGAAATATAGCGCGTTTGATATCCGTAAAAGTTGTTTTATTTCAATGAACAGTGCGCGCCAAAACATAAGATGTACGTATTACAATAACTTTCTTGTATCCAAAGTCGTGCTGCGTCAGCTGCGTAGTGTCGGCTTAGAATTCGACTAAGAGACTCAGCCTTCAGGAGACGGGCAGCAGCGTCTCCTACAAACTTGGCCATACTGCGATCGCCAACCCGCCTGCCAAGCGTGGCGATTATGGCAACCCCCCCCCCCCCCCTTTTTGGGGGAGGCCTAATTCTCTTCCATCCTTAAACGACAATGCGTGTTTTGCGCGAACACGGTCATAGCACTGAGTCATCAAACTAGCACCTATCTAGGGACACGGTATTTGTCGCCGCCAAGACGGAGCCAAGCGAAGCGCAAGAGCACTACCTACCTTTTGCTCGAAGCGCTTCGTCGTTTTTTGAAGCCTCACAACTTCGGTCTGAATACATACTAGATCAACCAAATTCTCGAGTACTCTCTTTAAACTTTATAAATTATAATTTTAAAACTTTATAAATTATAATAATTTATAAAATTTCAATTGCATTAGCTCTTATACTTTTGATTTTATTGATATCTAAAAACTCTGTCACAGACTTACTGACTCACTGATGATAATCAAAATTTTTAGGGTACTTCCTATAAAGCGAAATTTGGTATGTAAGCTAGTATTAGAATACAAACAACTAAAACATTCTAAAACTTAGAACTTTTACCCCCAACCCCATAAACTAGGGAAATGGAAGTTTGTATGAGACTTCTACCAATTTTGATGCTAGAGGCCTGAAAATCGATTAAGGAAATCCTTGTTATAAATAATAAAATACGTATATTAGGATTTTTAGTCAGTAGCAGTAAATCATTCAAAAATATGTGAAATCCCACCAAAAATATTTTCCATGTAAAAATGTTATGCCAAGAGGTCACCATATCGTACCT